>JAQOWZ010000014.1:0-1200000 GCA_035578165.1 Stenolophus ochropezus | reverse complement strand
TTGAAAGGTCTAAAGGTCTTATATAAACATAAAATAAGAAACCAAGCAATCAAATAAAACAAACAAAAATAAACTCAGAAGAACCTTAAAAGGACAAAAGAAGAAACCTCGAATTTTTTTATATATAAAGTGGAATAGAAAGGACGTATTTAAACAAAATATAAAAAAAAATCAACCTTACGAGGACTAGAGAATAAATTTCGATCTTTTTTTATACGAAGAGGAATAGAAAAATTTATCACATAGGAAAATTGTATGTATATATTTTTTTTGTATATAATATTACGTACTTTTTTGTATAATATTTTTAATATGGAAAATGTTCCAAAATATAAAAATTGCAAAACAATTTCAAGATGAAAACAATGCTACAAAAAAGACAAAATCAATTTTGTATAAAAATGGAATAAAATAAAATTTTATAAATATTTTATTATCACTGCAACAAGAAGATAGTGAAACAAATCAAGTTCAATATTTTAATATTTTTCAACATGAACAAAACATGAAGAAATAAAGCAAACAAAAATACACTCGGAAGGACCTTACGAGGACAAAAAAAGAAACACTGTTTTTTTTTTTTTTTGAAATAAAGTGGAATAGAAAGATGTATTTAAACAACATATTTAAAAAAATCAACCTTACGAGGACTACAGAATAAATTTCGATGTTTTTTTTATACAAAGTGGAATAGAAAAATGTATCACATAGGAAAATAGTATGTATATATTTTTTTGTATATAATATTACGTACTTTTTTGTATAATTTTTTTTTAATATGAAAAAAGTTTTCCAAAATACAAAAATTGCAAAACAATTTCAAGGTGAAAACAATGCTACAAAAAAGACAAAATCAATTTTGTATAAAATGGAATGAAAGAAATTTTTATAAACATTTTATTATCATTGCAACAAGAAGGTAGTGAAACAAATAAAGTTCAATATTTTAATATATTTCAACATGCACCTAGAAACAAAACATGAAGAAATAAAGCAAAGAAAAATAAACTCGAAGGACCTTAAGAGGACAAAAAAAGAAACACCGATTTTTTTTTGGATATAAAGTGGAATAGAAAGATTTATTCAAAGAAAATATAAAAAAAAATAACCTTACAAGGACAACAGAATAAATTTCGATATTTTTTTGTATATAAAGTGGAATAGAAAAATGTATCACATAGGAAAATTGTATGTATATACTTTTTTGTATATAATATTATGTAGTTTATTGTATAATTTTTTAAATATGAAATATAAGTTTTTCAAAACAAAATACGGTTGTAAACCAATTTCAAGATGAAAACAATGATACAAAAAAGACAAAATCAATTTTGTATAAAATTGAACAAAAGGAAAATATAAATATTTTATTATCACTGCAACAAGAAGATAGTCAGTGAAACAAATCAAGGTCGATATCCTAATATTTTTCAACATGAAGCTAGATACCAAACAATAAAGAAATAAAACAAACAAAAACAAACTCGGAAGAACCTTAAGAGAACAAAAAAAGAAACACCGAATTTTTTTTTTGGATATAAAGTAGAATAGAAAGATTTATTCAAAGAAAATATAAAAAAAATAACCTTACAAGGACAACAGAATAAATTTCGATATTTATTTTGTATATGAAGCGGAATAGAAAATGTATCACATAGGAAAATTGTATGTACGAGTATATACTTTTTTTTGTACATAATATCACGTACATTTTTGTATAATTTTTTAAATATGAAAGAAAGTAAGTTTTTAAAACTATTTCAAGTTTAAAACAAATTCAAGATAAAAGCAATGCCACAAAAAAGACAAAATCTATAGTTTTGTATATGTTTTTTTATTATTATTACACATCAGTTCAACAGTTATTTTTTAACCAATTTAAAGAAAAAAATATATATTTTTTAAGAAACAAAAATTGCAAAATAGTTTCAAGGAAAACAATAAAAAATAAAATTGAATACAACGATTTTGTTAAAGAATTTGATTTTTTTTATTATTCTATTAATTTACCCATTTGGGTAAAAGAGTTCCATATTTTTTTTACTATCAAAGAATCGTAATGAATGGTGCGCACCAACTAGAGATCATACATAACATAAAATAAATAGATACCTATTTAGTTAAGGGTTTCAGATTTTTTTTACTCTGTTGACTGTAAAGAACAAAGGATTGTAAAAAGCTTTCTTTTTTAAAAATTTATTGTACTATATAATTTTTAAATGAAATTATATTCAAAATATGTTAATTTGAAAATGCATGAAGCAGCCATTCTCATTTGGGACAGTATGCATAAAATAGAATAATTTGAAAAGTGAACCTTTCGGACTTACTTTTTCAAACATGGCACTGGTTTCTTCGTATACTTTGTAATTCGATCTCATCCAAGTTAAAGTCATTTCATAAGCAAGAGTCTGAGCATACACATCTCCAGTTTGCTCCAAACCAACTATCATCATATGTTGTAAAGGAGGCCAGGCATTTGGATAATCCCATTGTTCTCCAGTATGTTCCAAAGTGGTTGGAACACCACCTTGGTATTCCATAATATCTTGCTTCTTCAAATAATCCATAACATGTCTTACTATGTGTTCTTTTTTGCTCTTATCGTAACAACCAGTCCATAATGGAGCGATATTAGAAGGATAGAAATAATTCCTAGGTTTGTCATTCAAAAGATCATAATCTAACCAAGACCCCACGTCATCATGCCATAGTACGTCATTCACAGACTGTAACCATTCTTTAGCAAAATCTTCATAATATAAACTGCGACCAGAGTTTCCCAAAAGCCCATAAAATTCTGAGAGGATCACAGCGTTCCAATATATAAAACTGTTGAGATCTACAGGAACGATGTATCGTGTTTTTAAGTCGGTTAATATTCCTGTGAACAAATTTTAAATATGAAAATTGTTTCCTTGGAAGTTTCAAGCCATTACATATGTAAATACGTAACCAGCTGATACCAGATTATGATATTTTTATCTTTGCTAGAATTAATAGGTGAATAGTTAAGTAGTATTCAAACAAATGTAAGTGAATGGATTTTAAAAGCAGAAATTTCGAGTTTCAATCTATTATAATAAATAATTATTCAAAAATTTTTAAGTTACAATAAAATTATCTTCAATTGATATTATTTATGTTATAATTTTAGAAGTATAAAATTAAATCATTCGTACTCGCAGTATTTACTACATTGAATATGGACGCATAAAATTTGAGTTTCGATTTACAATAATATTATATTTTTATACTTCAATTAATAAGGTTTATGTTATAATTTTAGAAATGCAAATAAATCATTCGTACTCGAAATATTTTACCATATTGCATATGGATGCATAAAATTTAAGTTTCGATTCATAATAATAAAATATTTTTACATAAAATAAAAGCTCGAAAATATTATTAATTCTAAAGGACAAAGAAAGAAAATTTGTAAATTAAGTTTACCACATTTATAAACAAAAAGTTTAAGTTGAAATATAACGATTATTAATCGTTTCTCCATAAAATTATACATATTAAATTTTAAATTAAGAATTGTAACGAATATGTAGTATTTTTTGTTTATTTAGTGTATAATACCATTGTAGTAAATGTAAATTGATCCATTTAATGATCATGATTTTTATTTTGAATAAAAAATTGTTATCAGAAAAAGAAATTCTATATTCCAAAACAACAAATTCTATGTCTCAAAACAACAAAATCACATAAGAAACTTTTCATTAAGTTTCATATATTTATGGTATGACATTATACTATGTTATCATAAACAAGTTATATTCCATTTTTTTTATATTTACAGTAATTTTACCTACAAAAATTTAGTATGGTAAACAAAAATATTATTCATATAAATTTTATTTTTTAATATTTTCCTTGTATTAAACATAAAAGAATTAGTATTGGTTTTATTGTTTTTGAATAAAGTAGAAACACACTTAGGTTACGAAACCTGAATACGAAACGATAATCCAACGATATCAGCAAGAATAAATATGTATTAGTAAATGAAATAATGTTTAGTAAAGAATGGTTAGTTTTCGAAAGCACATTTCTACCTTTATTGGCGCCATCCAAAATGAACCATCGACTGGAAAAATCCCAACCAGATTCAGCTGCTGCTTTTAATTCCGAATAGAAAGCTTCTTTTTCTTCCATTGTCCGGAATATCCGAGCATTTTCTATATCTTCCCTGTAGGATTCTGGTCTTGGTCCACTTGACTTATCCCCGTATACAGCTAAGGTATAATTCCTACCATTCTTATAAATTGTAGTAGTATGATTGGAAATCCAAAAATCAAACTCCTTTTCCATTGTTAGTATATTATTTCGAATAAGTTCGATGTCTTTCGTAGTTTCGTAATAAGTTTGGACCATTGGGATAAGTAATGGTGGTTGAGACCGTCTTGTGTAGTAGATTCTACCACCATTTGGTATAAAACCGTACTGTTCGACAATGTATAAGAAATTCTCAAGCATTCCTTTTGCTGTTGAGAACATATCAGATAGTAACAACCCTTTTATAATCCAGTAAGAGTCCCAATAATAAAATTCTCTAAATCTTCCTCCAGGTACAATGACAGGATACGGTACCCAAATAATGGAATAAAGATCTTGATGTTGGTAGACATCATCTTTCATCTTTCGACCTAGGAGTTTCCATAACCCATTTAGTTTGACTCCCCAGTTTCTAAAGGCTGGGTCCTTAATACTCGCGTTTAGGAATTTGGGGTGTTCAACCCAATCATTAGGAACCCATTCTTCGAACTCTGAACCCGCTGGTTCGAACGTTCTGTTGACGAACATCTCAATGGCTATTCTGTCAGGAAGTTCTCCATGATCTTCCATGAAATCATAAAATCGTTGCATTGTATCGTTTGGAGGGTATTTTAATTTGAGATCAACGAATGTTTTTGAGTCTTTGTAAATCATAGCCATTTGAACGGTATGAAGGAATGGTCCATGGCAATAAATATCACTGCAACAAGAAGGTAGTCAGTGAAATAAATCAACTTCGAGAATATAATATTTTTCAACATGGAATTAGAGATCTTGAAACGAAATAAAAAAAATTAAAATTAAAATAAACATAAAATAAACTCCGCAGGACCTTGAGAGGACAACAGAAAAAACCCCGAATTTTTTTTGTATATAAAGTGGAATAGTAAGATGGTATTCAAAGAAAATTAAAAAAAATCAACCTTACGAGGACAATAGAACAAATTTCGAATTTTTTTTTTTTGTAAATAAAGTGGAATAGAAAAATGTATCACATAGGAAAATTGTATGTATATACTAATTTTTTTATGTATATAATATGTACTTTTTTTTGTATAATTTTTTTAATATGAAACAAAAGATTTCCAAAAGAAACTACAATTGCAAAACAATTTTAAGATGAAGACAATTCTACAAAAAGACAAAATCATTTTGTATAAAATGGAATAAAAGAAAATATAAATTCGTATAAAACGATATTTCTGGATAAATAGAAAAAACACAGATTTTTTTTTTGTATATAAAGTGGAATAGGAAGATGGTATTCAAAATATTTAAAAAAATCAACCTTACGAGGACAATGGAATAAATTTCGACATTTTTTTGTATATAAAGTGGAATAGAAAAAGTATCACCTAGGAAAATTGTATGTATATAGTAGTTTTCTTTACGTACTATTTTGTATAATTTTTTGAATATGATATAACAAGTTTTCCAAAAGAAAGACAAAGTCAATTTTGTATAAAATGAAAAGAAAAAAAAATATAAATACGTATAAAACGATATTTTTGTATACATATATTTTTTAATATTTTTGCACATCAGTTTAAAAGTTAGTTTTAAACCAATTTAAAGAAAAATATAAATTTATAAAAATTGCAAAATACTTTCAAGAGGAGAACAAGACAAAATCATCTTTCATAAAATGGAATAAAAGAAAATAATATAAATCCGTATAAAAGGATTTTTTTTTGTATGTTTTTTTCAATTTAATTATTTTTGCACAAATGCTCAATGGAATAAAAGAAAATAATATAAATCCGTATAAAAGGATATTTTTGCATGTTTATTCATTTAATTATTTTAGCACCATAGCTCAACAGTTGTTTTCTGATCGATGTAGAAATGTACAACTTCTTTGTACATAATGTATTTAATATTTAGTAAAATTATGAACCTTTAAGAATGATTGTTTAATGTAGTTTTTATTTTTGTTTATGCATTTTTATTATGATCATATGTTCATTTATAAAAAGTAATTGTAAAAATAAATAAAATGAAAAGAACTTCAATTATTTTTAAAAAACATTTCAAAAGGATCGCAGTAAGGCAACAAAGAAAAACACATTTGGGACCATTTTTGAATAAATGGTATTACCCATAGATTTTGTATTTAGCATAAATATTTTTTTTATATATTTCATTGATTTTGTTATTTGTTAGATAATTTATACATCTAACATTAATTCCTTTAATATTTTTTTTTTATCCGTTAATGAGAAAAAGGATATAAAATAACATAATAGTCAGAAAAAATGATAAAAATAGTTTTAAGTTGAACACAACAAAAAATCGAAAAGAAAAAATAATGTAGAATATTTTTTTTATAGTATGTCATTTGTATACATTTATTTTGGCTTATTCATAAATATTATATTATTGTTTAATATTTATGCTTAAGATGCATTATATTGAATTTTAGTAAAATAAAATAAAAAAAAAATATTAAGATTTCCAATATTATTTAAACATTTATATTTGGAAATAGTTTTTAGTGGATAAATAAATTTATAGAAAACGAGAAAAATCACTTAGGATATTAAATTTTTTTACAATGAAACAAGTTTTTTCGCATACAATTTTTTGTGGTACAAAATACTATAAAACTTGAATGTTTATTAACAGTTAAATTTTTTAATTAATCACCTTTGTATTATAAGTAATTATTTAAAGGAAAAGACAACAAATGAGAAAAGGATAATATAAGGAACTAGATTTAATTTTTTTAATAAATATATTTTTTATGAGTTACACCTTTAAAGGCCTGTAACTCAGGCGAGACGTTTTCTTTTACCCTTTATTCAAAATGATTCTCCCAATATTTGGATTCATTTTCTTGAATTCATTTATTTTCTTGTATTCTTTGTGAGTCACATTTTAATATTATTAAGCAAAAATATTATTATTGTATATAAATAAAAAGAATGAAAACGAACAAAACTGTTTTTTCTATCCTAGAATTAAATCCAAATAATGTAAAAGTAATTTTCGTTTTAATTTGCAAAACTTTTTTTTTTAAATAAACAGAAAAATTGACTTTTTAGACTTTTTCTACATTTATTCTTACAGGATAATTAGAAGAAGGAAATCGTATACAGCAGAATTTTTTATTTTGTTATTTAAAATTTTATACAAAATGTAGAAAATATTAAAAAAAATGCAAAGCTTTGTTTTGTTTAGTAATATTTTGTGACATTATTTATTAAACCCAATTTTTATACAATCTAATTTAGATTAGATTATTTGTACTTGTATCGATATTTTATTATCAATTATATTTATCTATGTCGATATATTATTGTCTACAAACAAGAAATAAAACAATATAAATTTTATAATACGAGGTAGAGTTGAGACTGAATTATAAATGGTGACATTTCATTTCGAAGTGACCTTAGTCTTACACCGTCCTATAGATAACATTTATATTATCTCTTTTTATGAAATATAGATAACATTAACTTGTACTTATATAATATTCGTTTTTCGCGAATTATTTATACTTTGAAGAATCTCCCGTATTTTATTAAGTGATAAAGCAAACACAATAATGCATACGTGATAATATGTGTAATGTAATTTGATTACCCTTTATCATAAATTGTTTTTCCTGAATCATCTACTTAAGACTACGTTAGCATATTAAATGTTTGCGTCACACATTTGAAATTAAAATGGTATATAGATAATTATATTTATGGACTAAATATTTTTGAAAATAAATAATAAACTTTAAATATTTTGACTAACCTTTCAATAACCTTTAAATGAAGGATTAGAATAAATTAATTTGTAAAGGAAGTAACGAAATAATATGTTATATATCGGAAATGTAACATTCAAGGATATGAATAATTGTTACAGGAAGTATAACACATAATTTGTACAAAGAAAAATTCGAAAAGTGTAATAATAATTTTAAAACAGAACTTTTATGAACAAATGACAAAAAATATACATGCATATCACAAATATTTAAATTTCAACATTCAAAAATTTTGCCTACATTAAATACTGAATTTATTGAGAACTGGTCTCCAAGTATTTAAATAGAAACACAACTGACATTAAAAAGATAAAAAGTAGTTTTATAGAGAAAGACAAGATTATAATCTTATCATCAAACGTCAGACTTTGATATAATAAAGTTTTATTGGTTAAAACCATGTATTTTTTACATTTTTCAACATGAGTTGAAATAAACATGTATATAAAACAATAAAGATTTGAAACAAATATTTTTTCATATCTGCTAATAAATATTGAAACAACATTGTTGGAGTTAAATAAATGTAAGATGATTTGCGAATATTATTGAATATTAAGTGTTGATATTTTTATGATAAAAATGATAAAAATATTAGAAAATAAAAAGGAAAGAAAATAAATATAAATTTTTGTAGATATGAGTAATAATTAAGAAACATGTTTATCATTTTTTTAAATAATATATAATTTGACTTAATTTTTTTAAAGTACGAATATAGATATGTTTACATATAATTATTTATTAAAAATAATATATCGTATGCATTTATTATTTTAAATGTAATCAAATAAATTGAAAACATTTTTCTTTTATTTTTTAAGTAACATATATGAACCTAGATTTCTTTATAAAGTATCATCTATTAAAAAACAATTCATCGTGTTCATTTATTCCTTTAAATGTAATCAAATGAATTGAAAATATTTATTTTTATTTTTTTATGTTTACATATACGAACATAGATATATTTATAAATTATTATTTATTAAAGAACAATTCATGGTATGCATTTATTCCTTTAAATGTAATTAAATGATTTTTTTTTTTGTTATATATACGAACATAGATATGTTTATAAGTATTTTTTATTAAAAAACAATTTATCGTTTGCATTTATTCCTCTAAAATAAGATTTTTTTTTAATGTAATATATATGCGAACATAGATATGCTTATATTTTTCATCAAAACATAATATACAGTGTGCATTTATTTCTTTAAACGTAATCAAATGAATTGAAATTGTACTGAAAACAAGAAATCAAATTTTGAGTACTTTCTTCGTGTAAATAAACATGAGTCATTTATGAATTAGCAGAATTAAAGTTGAAAGGAAATAAAGAAGAAAACATTTGAATTGTACCGAAGTTTTAAATATTCAGGTGGTTTGTAATTTGGAATGGAATAAAAAATATTGGTAATTAAAATAAAAAAGAAAAGTCTTCAATTGTAGCGAAGTTTTGAATATTAAGGTGATTTGTAATTTGGAATGGTATAAGAAATATTGGTAATTGAAATAAAAAAGAAAACTCTTCAATTGTAGCGAAGTTTTGAATATTTAGGTGGTTAATAATTTGTAATGGAATAAAAATATTGGTAATTGAAATAAAGATGAAAATTTTTGAATTATACCGAAGTTTTGAATATTCAGTTGGTTTGTAATTTGGAATGGAATAAGAAATATTGGTAATTGGTAATTGAAATAAAGAAGAAAACTCTTTAATTCTAGCGAAGTTTTGAATATTCAGGTGGTTTGTAATTTGGAATGGAATAAGAAATATTGGTAATTGAAATAATGAAGAAAACTCTTCAATTGTAGCGAAGATTTGAATACTCAGGTTATTTGTAATTTGTAATTGAATAAGAAATATTGGTAAATTAAAATGAAGAAAACTCTTCAATTGTACTGAAGTTTTAATATTTAGGTAGTATGAAATTTGGAATGGAATAAAAAATATTGGTAATTGAAATAAAGAAGAAAACTCTTCAATTGTAGCGAAGTTTAGAATACTCAGGTGATTTGTAATTTGGAATTGAATAAGAAATATTGGTAATTAAAATGAAGACAACTCTTCAATTGTACTGAAGTTTTAATATTTAGGTAGTATGTAATTTGGAATGGAATAAAAAATATTGGTAATTGAAATAAAGAAGAAAACTCTTCAATTGTACTGAAGTTTTGAATCTTGAGGTGATTTGTAATTTGGAATGGAATAAAAAATATTGGTAATTGAAATAAAGAAGAAAAGTTTTGAATTGTACCGAAGTTTTGAATACTTAGGTGATTTGTAATTTGGAATGGAATAAAAAATATTGGTAATTGAAATAAAGAAGAAAACTCTTCAATTGTAGCGAAGTTTTGAATATTGAGGTGATTTGTAATTTGGAATGGAATAAGAAATATTGGTAATTGAAATAAAGAAGAAAAGTTTTGAGTTGTACCGAAGTTTTGAGAATACTCAGGTGATTTGTAATTTGGAATTAAATAACTAATATTGGTAATTGAAATGAAGAAAACTCTTCAATTGTACTGAAGTTTTGAATATTTAGGTGGTTTGTAATTTGGAATGGAATAAAAAATATTGGTAATTGAAATAAAGAAAAGTTTTGAATTGTACCAAAGTTTTGAATATTGAGGTGGTTTGTAATTTGAAATTGAATAAGAAATATTGGTAATTGAAATAAAGTAAGTAGCGTGAAAGTATCCGTTATTGTGAAGGCAACCTTCTGGGATTCTTACCTTGAGCAAGGCGGTGGTAAGTCATTACCGCCAGCGAGATGAAGGAGAGTCCAGAACAGAAACACTAAACCCGCGCTAGAATACATGATCAAATCACTAGATCACTGGGACGCGTTCGCGACACTCAACCACAGTACATATACACTGGCGAGAACAGAATGACTTCTTACTTTCTGTTGTAGAGTCCACGGCCACGTCTCACTCGCTGCACAGGAACAGGACTGACATCCACGGCCCTACGGACAATATCAGCTAGCTATCAGCTTATCAGCGCGCCACGGCCGTTCGCGGCCGACAGTCGCGATTTCCACCAACAATACTATTTTATGCCGAGTGAATGGTTGTGCAACTGTGACGCAACACATTCTCTGTCAGCAGACTTTGCACACATCGTCGAGGCGAGCCTCTGCGATACGCCACTCTCATTGGCTCGCCGCACCACACCTCTGACTACCACTACATGTGGCACAACGGTTTCATTCTTTTTTCTATCAATTATGTGGAAAGTTATAGTGCACGGTCAATGAGCACATATCTCCACATATGGCTCAATTTACAAATTCATATTACTGGATATCTCACTTACAATACTTAACGTATACGTATATTTTTATATATAATATTAAGAACAATATTTAATAAAATTATGTACCTTGTTTTTATATATTAAATTTAAAAAAATAAGTTTCTTGTATGAAAAGGTTTTTATTTTGATATATAAGTTCAACTCTTGACAGTACATATATTGTATAATATTTAATAAAAATATAGTGCACTGTCAATGAGCACGTATCTCCATATATGGCTCACCAATTTACTAAATTCATAATAATGGATATTTCAATTCCAATACTTAAAAAAAAATTATAAAATCAAATCATATAAATACGTATATTTTTATATATAATATTTCGAACAATATTTAGTAAAATTATGTACCTTATTTATATATATTAAATTTCACAAAATAGGTTTCTTGTATGAAAGGTTGTTATTTATATTTTATAAAATTATAGTGCACTGTCAATGAGCACGTATTTCCAGATATGGCTCACCAATTTACCAAGTTCATATTACTGGATATTTCACTTCCAATACTTAAAGACAAAACAAATATTCAATAAAATCAAATAATATAAATACGTATATTAAACAATATTTTGTAAAATTATATACCTTGTTCTTATATATATCAAAAAATAGGTTTGTCAAATGTAAAGGTTTTTATTTTGATATATACGTTCAATTCTTGACAGTTAGTATATCATACATATATTGTATAATATTTAATAAAATTATAGTGCACTGTCAATGAGCACGTATCTCCACATATGGCTCACCAATTTACTAAGTTCATATTAGTGGATATTTCACTTCCAATACTTAAAGACAAAACAAATTTTCAATAAAATCAAATAATATAAATACGTATATCAAACAATATTTTGTAAAATTATGTACCTTGTTCTTATATATAAAATTTCAAAAAAATAGGTTTCTTGTATGAAAAGGTTTTTATTTTATATATCAGTTCAATTCTTAACAGTTAGTATATAATATATATATATATATATATATATATATATATATATATATATATATATTGTATAATATTTAATAAAATTATAGTGCATTGTCAATGAGCAGGTATTTCCACATATGGCTCACCAATTTATTATTTTACCAAGTTCATATTACTGGATATTTCACGTCCAATAATTGAAGACAAAACTAAGAATCAAGAAAATCTAACAAAAAGAATACAAATACCTATATTTTTATATATAATATATCGAACAATATTTTGTAAAATTATAGTAGCTTGTTTTCATATATCAAATTTAAAAAAATAGGTTTCATGTATGAAAAGGTTTTTATTTTATTATCAATTCAATTCTTCACAATTGTATTTTAAGAGATTTATGGAAAAATATACAAAACTTTTTTGTATATAATACATATGTTGTATAATGTTTAATAAAATTATAGCTCACCAATTTACCAAGTTCATATTACTCGATATCTCACTTCCAATACTTAAAGACAAAACTAATTTTCATTAAAATGAAATAAAACAATAATAGAAATACATACAAGAAGATTTTTCTTATAAATTTTTACTTTTTATATATAATACATTGTACAATATGTAGTAAAATTATGTACTTTTATTTTTATATATAAAATATTCATTTAGTCATTCTTATTTTAAAAAAATAATTGTAAAAGTAAATAAAATGTAAAGACATTTTAAAAAGCATATTTCAAAAATTCAATAACAAAAAGTAAAAGTAAATTTCTTGTATGTATTTTCATTTTTTCATATCAATTCAATTATTCAACTTTGTATTTCAACAGATTTAAGGAAAAATATACAAGACTTTTTTGTATATGATACATATATTGTTTAATATTTATTAAAACTGTGTACCATACTTTTATTTATAAAATTTTATTTTGATTATATTTTCATTCCTACAAAAATAATTGTAAAAGTAAATAAAATTATTAAAATAATCTCCAACTTTGACCATATATGGCTCACCAATTTATAATTTTATATGCAAAACCCAAAACGCCTAGTTCATATTACTGTATATAGTGTCAATACTTAAGAACAAAAGTCCAAAATAATATTTTTGTAAAAATGTTTTTTTTTTATTATCATTTTTGTGTTTTAGATCAACAGTTTTCAACAATTCTTTATAAACTGGTCTAAAGGAAAATATACAATATTTTTCTTTACAATATACCATACAATATTTAGTAAAATTTTTATTTATAAAATATTTGTTTATTTTTTTTTATAAAACAGTTAAAATTAAATAAATTGAAAATAAATAAACTGAAAATAATTATTTTAATTTAATAATATAAATATGAAAAAGTAAATTTCTTGTGTATAAATGTTATTTTTTTATTATTATTATTTATTATTTTTACTATCAGTTTATCAGTTCAACAGTTTCAAAGAAAAATATACAAAACTTTTTTGTATATAATACATATATTGTGTAATATTTTATAAATTATATACCCTATTTTTATTTCTAAATTTTATTTCATATTTTCATTTATAAAGAAATAATAAAATGAATATAATCATTTTAAAAAACAAATTTCAAAATTTGAATAATCATTTTAAAAAACAAATTTCAAAATTTGAATAATCATTTTAAAAAACAAATTTCAAAATTTTAATAATCATTTTAAAAAACAAATTTCAAAATTTGAATAATTATTTTAAAAGATTTGCAGTAAACGCACAGGAGAAAAAATATTTAGATATGGATATCTAATTCCAATGAATGTTTTGATAATTTACCTTTTTAGAAAATAGAAAATAAATGAAACAAAAATATAAAACATGTATTTTTTAATGAACAAAGTTCCAGGCATTTTATAATAACAGAATAAATATCTTGTATTTTTTTTTTTGTTGTATAAAAATATGAAAGGTAACAAAGGATAAAACACTTACAAAATACGTGTTTTTCTCAATAAAAAAGGTATAGGCATTTTATGGAAAGCAAAACAATAATATTTCATTTATTAAACAATATGTACAGAGTACAAACAATATGAAAAGCCATGTGCACTTTATATAAATCAATGAAAATCCTCACTCCACAATTAACTATAACTGGGAAAATATCAAAATAAAAAAAATGGTTTTCAATTTTTGTATAATGAAAAAAAAAAGATTGTAATTTTTCCATTTTAAAGTAATATTAATGACAAGCATGTTTTAGAAATTAATTTGCCAAAATTATAAAAATCAAAACTAGTCCAAAAGATCAATAAATCAAAGGTTCTTAGTTGTACTTTAGTATTAGTCACAACAACGTGCTTACTAAATAATTATAGATAATACCTTACATATCATCATATTTTCCATGTAAACAATTGAAAGGCAAAGTCCATGAAAATTTGTTAGTTATATAACACATTGAACAATTACGTAGAGCATACATTAGAAAATTTACGTTGTTTTTTAGCTAATCTGCGTAATTTATGAGCATAAATTTAAAAAAATAATTATGTGACGACATATAAGTTCGTTACCCGTTTCAGAGAATTTTACAGGTATACAGTTTCAAAGAAAATGTAAATGATGTATCAGGATTTAGATGAAAAATATGACATCATATTTTTTAAATAAATATTACGATCGGTTTGGTACATTCCGAAAAATACATGTTCGTAGATAAATATTTATTGTGAATTTAATAAAATTATATTAATACAACAAAAAGTTATCAAAAATAATATAGAATTCAATACAACAAAAAATTATCAAAAAATAATATAAAATTCAACCTTGTTCATAGAAAATGTGTATACATTCTAATTTTTTGCTAATTTGTCACCTTACAGCTTAAAAATGAATTAGTAATACTTGTCATAGCACTAAATACATTTCCTTTAATTTTTATGATATTTATAAAACAAATTTGGCAATTTGTCATTACAAAATGCTTTAATTACAATTGGTATTAATGACAAAAAATTAAATTCGGTCGAATTTTACTTTTTATACGATGGATAATATAATAAACATTTTAAATTTTTTTATGATAATAAAATAATGAAGTTCATGCAAAGAAAAATATTCTAATTTATCATCGCAAAATATTTTTTAAGATCAATATTTAGGGAAAGCGAAATATAACTACTGGGCCTCATAGTACCGAATTTGACTCAACGAGATTCTAAAGCCATTACTCTCATAATCACAACCAGTCAGTTCCACCCCTTTTAAAGCATTGTAAATATTTATAAAAATAAGAAATCTCCCTCAATTGGTATTAATGATTAATATTAATATTAAAATTGATCGGACTCAAAGCTGATTTATAGAACCATAAATTATCCTTCGTATACTACGGATCATATAACAAAATAAAGATCTGTAATCAAATACAAATTATACATTCTTAAATTATTTTCATATTACTGGACACATTTACTACAGAACAATTTCTTTAATTTTTGTGATATTAATTAAATAATGAAGTTCTTACAAAGAAAAATATTGCAATTTGTCATTGCGAAATCTTTTTTAAGATCAATATTTAGGGAAAGCGAAATATAACCGTTAGGTCTCATAGTAATGAATTTGACTCAACGGGATTCTAAAGCCATGGTTCTTATAACCACAGTTGGCCATTTCAACCCCTTCTGAACAATGTAAATATTTTAAAAATAAAATATCTCCTTCGATTGGTATTAATGATATGTATTAAATTCGGTCAGACTCGAATCTGATTCATAGAATCATAAATAAATTATACTTCTGACACTATGGATCATACAATAAATTAAAAATCTGATACAAATAATATATTTTAAATATTCCTTTAATTTTTATGATATTATTAAAAAAAATGAGGTACATACAAAGAAAAATCTTGCAATTTATCATTGCAAAATCGTAAGATAAAATTTTTGGGAATGTGGAAAATAACCAATTGGCCTCATCATAATGAATTAGACTCAACAGCCAATTTAACCCCTTTTAAACATTGTAAATATTTATAAAAATGAAATGTCCTTCAACAGGTATTAATGATAAGGAATTAAATTCGGTCGGACTCGAATCTGATTCATAGAACCACGAATTCTACTTCATAAAAGTGTAAACTAGACTATGATAATAGAAAAAAAAAACGTGACCAAATACATATAATATTTACTTTTAGATATTTTTTGTCAAATGCAAAAATATAGCAATATAAATATTCCACCAGTTTTGATAAGAACATATATTTTCATAACGCTATCAAGAATTACGTCAAACCGCACCTACTTTCGAAGCCAATGCGACGTGCTCTAAGTCATGTGAGATAACACATGTCTCTTGGCCTATCAATTACTTCAAGGAAAATAAATTGAAATTTTATTGAATACACACATGGGATTATTCCACGAATGACATGAGTTACACTGAACGTAATCTGAACTAAACATTGGTATTTACGAAATAAATAATATTTCCTCTCTTCGTATTGTATGTATATATTTTAGAAATAAATAATATTTCCTCTCTTCGTATTACATGTATATATTTTATAAGGAACTATGACTCTTTGAAAAAAAAAATCAGAATGACAAAGAAAAATATATTTCAATTTTTTTTTCGCAAATATTTTTAAATGTTTTGCCGAGCGACTGCATCTAAGATACAATTTATTTTAGTATTTTGTTAAGTGTATTCACTTAAATATTGTTTGGAAATTCACTGATCAAAATTCTAGAAAACTCATTTTGATACGAAATAGTTTGGAAACACAACGAAATTTGAAAAGGAAATATAAATTTTTAATTCCTTTACTGACCAAGCCAAGAAATACAAAACAAAAACTTTACGATAACGACTAAATTATCAAACTTCAATTATTAGTACCGCCTATCCATCGTAAGTCCACGTATTTACTAGCTACACCTCACCATTTGCAGCTAACCTGGCCAGGGTTTAAATAACTGCAAACGATGAGAATATTTCTAACAAACAAATGTGCATACAATGGAAACAACGTTACTAACACAAATGATGAAAACGGACGCTATTCGTATACATTATTAATAAAAGTTATATAGAATGCAGAACAGGTAAACACATCAATTACGTTTAATGATCGTAGATATATAGATACAACACTTACTTCTTAGTACTTAGGACTTAGGTCGGAGTGTAAACAAATATATTCTAATCCAGAAATTGAAAACATGAAAATGAAATTATTTCTACCGTCACAAACATCAAAATATACTGGTAACATCATTATTCTGAAAAGTACAGCAAACTAACCAGAAACATCAGAGGAAAACAACCAGAGTGCACAGAAGTACAATCTTTGAAGCTCCAATTAAGTACATCAATAAATAAATAAGTTGTTTCAGTTGAAAAACTTACAATGTTCAAGGACGGAAAAATGACAATTTTAGACAACAAAAGAATATGTTCAAAGAATATGTTCAACAACAAAAATCGTTCAATAGGAAACAGCAAAAAATAGAACTCGACTTTTTTACAAAGAAGAAATCGTAGAGAGCAAAAAATTAATAAACCATTATAAAAAAGTGATGAAATAGAAAATATAGTAATACCCAAAAGAGTTCAATTAATGTAACCATCAAAGTAAGAACAGATGAATGATATGATCGTAGCAGACAAAAGAAAATGTTTAGCACCATCGATCAGTATCGGTATAAAATGATGGCAGCAAAACTTGAATTGTGTTCAGATATTATTAAATTATGTGATAATTATTGGTAAAAAGATAAAAATATTTCAATAGGAATGAGCAAAAGAAAGAACTAACGTTTCTACAAATAAGAAATCGTAGAGAGCAACAAAATAACAGCCTAAACCATTATATAAAAATAGTGAAATGGAAAAAATAGTAATGCCTAAAGTGGTATAATTAATTTTATCAATAAATTAATAAGTTGTTTCAGTTAAAAACTAAGAATGTTTAAGAATTGGTGAATGATAAAATCATAATCGATATAAGAAAATATTTAGCATCATTGATCGGTACAAAATGAAGAAAATTGAACACGAATTGTGTTCAGATATTGAATTTGTTTTCTGTGTTTTTTGAATTGGTAAAAAAATAAAAATATTTAAATAGGAATAAGTTGTTTCAATTAAAAACTTACAATTTTTAAGAATTGGTGAATGATATAATCATAATCGATATAAGAAAATATTTAGCATCATTGATCGGTACAAAATGAAGAAAATTGAACACGAATTGTGTTCAGATATTGAATTTGTTTTCTGTGTTTTCTGAATTGGTAAAAAAACAAAAATATTTAAATAGGAATGAACAAAAAATAGAACTCTACATTTCTATAAGAAATCGTAGAGAGCAGAAATTATTATAAAGGAGTTGTGAAAGAGAAAAAGGAGTTGTGTTGAGATATTATTCCATTTGTTTTCTGTTAATTTCTGTGTTTCTTGCTAATGGTGATGTCAATGTTTATGTAAGTGTTACAAGCACTGGTTGAATATGAACTTGTACAGAGTAAGGAATTGATAAAAATACAAAAATATTTAAATAGGAATGAGTAAAAAATAGAACTCAACGTTTCTACACATATGAAATCGTAGAGAGCAGAAAAATAAGTCTAAATCATTATAACAAGTGGTGAAAGAAAAAAAATAGTAATCCCAAAGGGGTGTAATTAATTTTATCATTGAATTAATAATGTTTTAGTTGAAAAACATATAATATATAATTCTATTTGTTTTCTGGTCACACAGGAATTAGTAAAAAGATAAAAATATTTAAATAGGAATATTCAAAAAAAAATAGAACAACGTTTCGAAAAAAAGAAACCGTAGAGAGCAAAAGAATAACAGCCAAAGCCATTATAGAAAAATGGTGGATAAAAAAATGGTGGATAGAAAAATGGTGGATAGAAAAATGGTGGATAGAAAAATGGTGGATAAAAAAATGGTGGATAAAAAAATGGTGGATAAAAAAATGGTGGATAAAAAAATGGTAGATAAAAAAATGATGGATAAAAAAATGGTAGATAGAAAAATGGTGGATAAAAAAATGGTGGATAAAAAAATGGTGGATAAAAAAATGGTGGATAAAAAAATGGTGGATAAAAAAATGGTGGATAAAAAAATGGTGGATAAAAAAATGGTGGATAAAAAAATGGTGGATAGAAAATGTAGTAATGCCCAAAAGCATTTAAAAAAATTACAACATCTTGTTTTTTTTTTAATGAAAGATTAATATTATTATTTCCATCAATCTGGTCCACAAGGTCACTATAAACAGAAAGAAAGTGGTTGCCCCAGATAAAATAAATAAATCTAGTAGAAAAAACAATAATAAACGAAATATCGAAGCAACTGCAAAGACGAATCAACAGGAGCAAAATCTCAAAATCAAATTTTAATAAAATAGAGAATCATGATACAAAGCAACAACAGAAAATATTATTCCAGACATAAAAACAATCATAAATGTTCCAAACTACCTGGTCACCATTCAAGGTAATGACCAAATCTTTTATTTCAAAAATGAACCTAATATTTTTTAGTATAGATTGATTGCATCTTTCAAAAGATGCTAAATAAATCAATAGGAACAAGCGAAAAAAAAATAATAATACAAAAAAGGGGAAATGTTTCATTAAAAAAATGATCCACTACAAATTAAACATATTTGGCTTCAACGTTCGTAAAATTATGAAAGAATAATTCAAAAATGAATACAAAATATCACTCACAGCTTATTATTCTACTAATGGAAATACCAAATTAGCTTTTATAGTAGATATCAGTAATGATATAAAACATGCATAAAGATTACCAGAGGTAAAATCCCTTTTAAAAATCGTGAAAAATAAGAATGGAGAAATAAAAATGAGTGTATAGTATAGGTACAATCATCGTGGGATCTCCTTTATTAAAATGTCCTCCTTCAATTAAACCTAATAGCCCTGTTTAGAGGTCAACGAATCAGAGAACAAAATCTAAATGAAAATTCCAGGAAACGTATTTATTTTGGCAATTTACTTATAAACGAATGCATTTCGTTTTACTTAAAGTGAAGCAGTAAAAGATGAATAAAGATACATCATAATATTTGGAATATGTAACGACATATTTCAAATGAAGAAATATATTATAAAAACTGAAGAACAAATATTAGCTGGTAAAGTGTTTAGTAGCTGTAAATTTTAAGATTGAATAATATATGCGTTCAAAATAACAATAACAAAAGAAACAGAAGGTACATATACAGATACGAAAACAAATTTTAAAAATCGTTTCATGGAAAAAGGAATTGAAAATATATCTGCAACTGCCATTTATAGATCAAAAAATTATTTTTAAAATATTTATATAAGTCTAAAAAATATAGCATTCATCCTTCACTGTTAAAGAACTGATATGAAAAAAACTTCAATGCTCAAAGTAATTGGTAAAGGTAAAAATATTCAAACAAAAAATAAAAAAAGTAGAACTCAACGATTCTACACACAATAAATCGTATAGAGAAAAAAATAACAGCCCAGACTATTATGGGAAAGAAAGTAAATAAAATTAAAGGTAAACATTGATTATTTTTTAGTTGAAAAGTCAACAATATGCACATAAAAAATATTAAACAAATGACAAGAATTGAAAACATTTTAAGCAAAATGAAATATATTGCATTAAATCAAATACAAGATCTATTTCCAAAATATACACTTAATTAATTTTTTTATTTGATACAAATATTACGGAAAATGAAATAAATAAAATTAAACATAAACAATGATTTCTTTCCAGTCTCAAATTAAGAGACAAAAATTATTATACAAAAAAATTCTATAATGAAGACAAACATTGAAAACATTGTAACCACAAATATTATTGTATTCTCAAGTACAAGAACTATATCCGAGTATATATATGAAACAAGGTTCATCGACAAACTAAACAAACAATTAATTTTTTGATTAGCATAAAAATATCCTAAAATACATGTATTGATCTTCATGGATAATCGTCACAATCTACACAAGACAAATGTATGTTGTGTATTAATTAAAAAATAAATATTTAAACAAATAATTTTTGACCATTTTGTCGCTTGCCAAAAGATATCAAAGTTATGAACTGCGTACTCAAAACTTTAATCTCATTTTGTTTAAGAATTGAATTCTACAGTTCGAAATAAAATAAATGAAAATTCTCAATCCCAAACTCAATTGAAGATGGGTAAGAAACACGAAATTTATACTTGGGATTAATTTAGATACAGATGAAACAAAATCAGAAATATAAAATAGGACTAGACGTTCCCACAAATAAGAAATCGACGAGAACAGAAGAAAACCCAAAAGGCTTCAAAAACAGAAACAAATAAAATTATGAGTCAATTTGAATTGCCCTAATATTTCAAAGTTATGAACAATGAAGTCAAAGATATATTGATAAAAAATTCATCTCATTTCTAATTCATTCAGCTATAGAATGAAATCAAACAACAATCATTATAGATTAAGATTTAGAATTATACATTTAAATATTAGAAAATTGTCAATACTAAAATTTATTAAAGATGAAGTTAAGAAACACGAAATTTGTTCTTTTGTTTATGAACTTAAAAACAGATGAAACACAAATAAAAAATCGATGAGACCAGAAAAAAACCCAAAAGGCTTCAAAAACAGAAACAAATAAAATTAATAATTAATTAATAAATGATACAGATTTCAAAGTTATGACCAAAGATTTCAAAGTTATGACCAAAGATTTCAAAGTTATGACCAAAGATTTCAAAGTTATGACCAAAGATTTCAAAGTTATGACCAAAGATTTCAAAGTTATGACCAAAGATTTCAAAGTTATGACCAAAGATTTCATAGAATGGAGTCAAACTCACAATCTTTATTGTTTAATAATTGTATTTTAAAAGTTAAACAAATGAAAATACTCAATCCTTAAATCTATTGAAGATAAGCAAATGAGTTGTTGGGTTTAATTGAAGTACAGATGAAACAAAACCAGAAATAGAAAAATATGAACTCGTCGTTCCCACAAATAAGAAATCAACGAGAGCTGTAGAAAAATCTAAAAGTCAACAGAAACCAAAGATTTGAAAGCTATGAATAACGAAGTCAAAGATATATTTGAACAAAGTTTAATCTCATTTCTTTTTATTTCATTCAGTTAGAGAATGTAGTCAAACATAATTCTAATAGTTTAATAATTGTATTATACACTTTAAACATATTAAAGTTCTCTAAAATCTCTTGAAGATGAAATTAAGAAACACAATATGTGTTCTTGGGTTAATAACTGAAATACAGATGAAACAGATCTCGATGTTTCCTCAAGTAAGAAATCGACAAGAGCAGAAGAAAACCCAAAGGCTTCAAAAACAGATACAAGTAGAATTTGTATTGTCCAAAGATTTCAAAGTTATGAACAACGAAAAAGATACGTTTGATAAAAAAAATTCATCTCATTTATATATAAAATAATAAAAAATAGTACTCGACGATCCGACAAATAAGAAATCGAGAAAGCAGAAGAAACCCCAAAGTCCTTCAAAAACAGAAAAAAATAAGTATAGTAACCAATATGAATTGCCAAAAGAATTCAAAGTTACGAGCAATGAAGTCGAAGATAAATTTGATCAAAATTCAGTCCTATTTCTTTTTAATCCACCTAGATATACAATAAAGTCATATATAACATACTTTATTGTTTAACAATGTATTATAAAATTAAAGCAAATGAAAATTCGCAATCCTAAAATTTATTGAAGATGAAGTTAAGAAACACAATATGTGTTCTTGGGTATAATAACAGAAATACAGATGAAACAGATCTCGATGTTTCCTCAAGTAAGAAATCGACAAGAGCGAAGAAAACCCAAAGGCTTCAAAAACAGATTCAAGTAGAATTTGTTTTGTCCAAAGATTTAAAGATTTCAAAGTTGTGAACGAAGTTTAAAATATATTTGATAAAAATCCAGATATATAATGAAGTAACATAATCATCCTCATTGTTGAAAACTGTTTTATAAAATTCAAACAAATGAAAATTACCAATTCTAAAATCTATTGAAGATGAAGTTATGGAACACGAATGTATTCTGGAATAATAATAATTGAAAAACAGGTTAAACAAACCCAGATATATAAAATAATAAAAATAGAAAATATGAAAAAATAGGACTTTACGTTCTCACAAATAAGAAATCGATGACAGCAGAAGAAAACCCAAAAGGCTTCAAAAACAGAAACAAATAAAATTATGAGTCAATTCGAATTGCCCCAATATTTCAAAGTTATAACAACGAACTCAAAGATACATTTGATTAAAATTTCATTTCATTTCTTTCTAATTCATCCATATATAGAATTAATTTATACATAACACTCCTTATTGTTTTAAGATTTGTAATATACATTTAAACCAATGAAAATTCTCAATTCTAATATCTAGTGAAGATTAAGTTAAGGAACACGATTGTGTTCTTAGTTATAATAATTGAAAAACAGATGATACAAATCCAGAAATAAAAGATAATAAAAATTGAACTCCACGATCCAACATATAAGAAATCCAAGAAACAGAAGAAAACCCAAAAGGCTTCAAAAACAGAAACAAGTAAAATTACAAGTCAATTTGAGTGAAAATAATTCAACAAAAAAATAGATAAAACAACCTCTTGTCTATTGATATTATAGATGTATAAAAGTTGTATTTGAATTGTGCAAGAAGTGTATTAAATATTATTTTTCAACAATATTCAAATCATAAATTATATATATTAGAAATCTGAATTACCTCAATCTTTTGAGACAAACTGCAAATATAAAAATAGAAAAAATCATACTAGTAAGAGAAAATATATATTACTTTTTTAAAAGTGGTTTTGTCGATATCTAATGATGTACAACATGAATTCATGTTTATAATTGGGTAGTTTTTTTTAGATTTTCTTGTACATAGCTTATGAAATTATATTTATTCCAATAAACTGTAACATGGAGATAAAATTGAGAATTTTAACGACAACAACGCTCGACAGAGAATATTTTGATAAAAATTTAAAATCAGGCATTAATTTCATTCATGTGAATAACCAAATATATCAAAAAACACCAGATGTGTAGTATGGTTAAAAATAAATTCCAGTTATTTTTGACACCGACCGCCAAAAATATTTTTAGAAAACCGACGTGCCAATCAGCAGTGCAGTTCATGATTTTTTGAATTATCTCGGGAACTGCCAAGGATTTCACATTAAAAATAAAATATTTCAAAATGTGGAACTCGACGTAAAAGAGTATGCAATGCTACCTTACCTCCACATATTAATGGGTTGGCAACAATAATGAATGACAAGAACGTTCAAATTCTAGAATGAAAAACGTTCAAATAATTAATGTATAGATTTGCATTATGTTCCTAACCCAACCAATATCAAAATAATAGCATTATGTTTTTAACCCAATCAATATCAAAATAATAACATCATGTTTGTAACCCAACCAATATCAAAATAATGTATAAATTTGCATTATGTTTGTAACCCAACCAATATCAAACTAATTATGTATAGATTTGCATCATGTTTCTAACTCAACCAATATCAAAATAATAAAGTATAGATTTGCATCATGTTTCTAATCCAACCAATATTAAAATAATAGCATCATGTTTGTAACCCAACCAATATCAAACTAATAATGTATTGATTTGCATCATGTTTCTAACTGAACCAATATCAAAATAATAAAGTATAGATTTGCATCATGTTTCTAACCCAACAAATATCAAAATAATAATGTATAGATTTGCATAATGTTTCTAACCCAACCAATATCAAAATAATAATATATAGATTTGCATCATGTTTCTAACTCAACCAATATCAAAATAATAATGTATAGATTTGCATCATGTTTCTAACCCAAAAATAATGTATAAATTTGCATCATGTTTCTAACCCAAAAATAATGTATAAATTTGCATCATGTTTCTAACCTAACCAGTATTTAAAACATTAAGACTTGTAAATAAAAAGCAAATCACAAAAAATAGTAATTATTATTCACATGGAAATATAATCTTCATAAGTTTATTAAGAAAAAAGTGAAAAGTGAAAATTGAAAAAATAAGAAAACCTGGGAAGTTGCTAAAAAAGCGGTAATGTCATTTTACATACTTGTGTATTCCTGATGATATAAAAAATATCATTAAGAATATATACACAATTAATCACAAAAATTCGATATAATTTACAGGAAAACGTAATTTTCACAACACAATTTCTAAAGTTATTGTAAAAAAAATGAAAATGCAAAAAACGCGGGAACGTAAATTATTTCTGTTGTTTCAAATAATAAATATTACATCAAATGACTTTAATCTTATAATAAATTTGCCATAAAATTAAATAAATATGAAAAATAATACTGAGGTTAATCCACACATGAAAATGAAAAACGAGCATGTTCGTTAATTTATATTTTTCTTCAGAATCTTACAAAGATACATATATTTTTTCCACTTCACGTAAATATGAACGTTTCATTACTAATAAGTGAAAAAGTTCGAAATATGAATAAATTAAGTACAATTAAAAAAAAAAACAAAGGTTGAATTCAACATTCATAAAGCCCAAAAAAATATAAAAAGTCAAAGTATATAACAATAATTGTACAAATGAGTTCACATCTTTATTAAGACAATTTTAGAATTCATTGAGTCATAAGATTATGGTAAAAATATAGAAAAGAAACATTGTTCGATAAATGAATATAGGTTGAATAATATTTTAAAAAAGTTTATAATTGAAGTTATCAAAAAATTTGCCAGTCTCAACTCACTGGAACAGATAGATAAAAAGAATGGTTGTTTAATAAATGAATATAGGTAGAATTAAATACTAAAAACATTATTGTTTATAATTGAAGTAATCAAAAAATATGCCACTCTCAATACAAGTTTGTAAAAAGATAGATTGTTCGATAAATGAATATAGGTAGAATTATATTATAAAAACATTATTGTTTATAATTGAAGTTTTCAAAACATATACCATCAATTCACTGTATAAGCTTATCAAAAAGATAGATTGTTCGATAAATGAATATAGGTAGAATTATATTATACAAACATTATTGCTTATAATGGGGTAGGTGACCAAGGTAGAATTTTAATGAAAAAACTATTGAATTATAGAAAGTATATTTATTTATTAACGTTGACATTAAAAAAGTTAAATATTTATCAGCAATTGTTTAGTAATTTGCGTTAAATAGAAACAGCGTCCTTTACTATGACGTTCACTAAGTTAGCACTATCTCACTCACACCACCTATTTCCGTCTGTCTATCTTCGCCGCTCTCATGAACTTCGTTGACGTCATAGTCCCCTCCCAAGTACTATATTATTTATTTACTTCAAAACAACATATAATTAACAATTTTAAAAAAATACGGGTATATTATTTTTGTACAAGCTATCACATATACCAAATTTAGAAATTGGTCACCTACCCCATTGTAGTTATCATAAAAAATATGCCAGTCTCAATTCACTAGTAAAGATTTCCAAAAATATAGATTGGTCGATATATGAATGTAGGTAGAATTAAATTTTAAAAATATAATTGTCAAAAAATATTTCAGTCTCAATTCACTGGAACAAATGGATAAAAAGAAAGTTTGTTCAATAAATGAAAAGAGGTAGAATTAAATACTAAAAACATTATTGTTTATAATTAAAGTTATAAAAAAATATGTTAGTCTCAATGCATTGGAACAGATAGTCAACAAAAAAAGATTATTCGATAAATGAATATCGGTAGAATTAAATTCTAAAAACATTATTGCTTATTATTGAAGTTATCAAAAAAAAAAAATATGCCAGTCTCAATTGACTGAAAAAGTTTGTCAAAAAGAAATACAAACTCACAATCGAAGATAAGCAATATAACAAGATTTGTTATTTTTTCTACAGGATAAACAATAAATTTATAGATTTAAATAATAAAATAGTTCAAGAAAGTACAAATATTTTACAAGTAAAACAAATACTCTCCTTTCATGTGACAATATTAATCGTCCAAACAGGTAAAATAAAGAAATGCAAAAATAAAATTAGGTGAGTTTCACTACAACCCAAGTTTAGATGAAATAATATAGATTATAGGAAGAAATTGTATATATGTTTATACTCTGAATTTTCTTTTCTACTACGCAGTTGGATAGATAAAGATAATCTGTATTTAACAGGATTAGGAAACAATGCTCATAGGATTATGAACAACCAAAAATTCGTAAATGGTGAAGCTGAAAATCTAGAAATGAGAATTCAAAAGGAGACCTGGATTAAAACACCAGGAATTATAATTCCTTACAAAAATTTACTACCTCGAAAGGTTTAAATCATATGAAATAGATAAACAACTTTTTCAAAATTATATAATACATATAAACCCTGCTTTACTTTCGCAGTATGAAAGGAAGAAAAATCAGAAGTTAAGAATTTCTGGTATGATCCATATATAAGTAAAATTTTTAACGAAATATTGTAAACTGATGACATTTCACCACAGATATATTGTTGCTAATACAAATATTCTTCAGATTAAGGGGCAGCGAGACATCTTGTATAAAATAATAATTAAGAAACATTGATGATCTTGTATTACATCGAAAATTTTCGACTACAAAAAATGTAAAATATATTTACTTTACAAATGAGAGAATGAGTATCTCAAAAAATCAGGACAAATTTCCAAATCATATTTATATATTATATTACAAAAACCATGAATATTAATAAAAAAAAATGTATAATTCAGAAATTATTGAAATGAATCTTTCAATAATATAAAATATTTGAAAGAATATGAATGAACAAAAATATGGTAGAATTTAGTATTCCCAAGAAGAGTATAAATAAAGTCACAAAATTAAAAATTCAAAATTCAAGCAGACAAAAACTGTTTCATTAAAAATGAAAATATTCGAAATATATATAAATATAAAAGTATCGAATCTAATTGCAATATATTCAAAAATATCTGAAAAAGAATAAAAATTAATACCAAACTAGTTTTAAATATCTAAAACTGAATAAAGGATTCAAATCAGAAGACGAAATATCAATGTTTCATTATAGAGAACAATAGAAAAGTGTAAAATATAAATATCTCAAAAATTGCAAAACATTTAAATTGCAAAATTCACAAAATATCAAAAAGCAATACATATTTATAATAAAGTATCAAATATAATTGTAATAGATTTAAAAAATCCTAAAAAGTATAAAAATGAACACCAACATTGTTGTAAATTTCTAAAAGTGAATAAAGATTCAATCCAGAAAAGATGAAATATCAATGTTTCATTATAGAAAACATTTAAATATATAAATCTCAAAAACAGCAAATACTTTAAATACTTCACAAAATATTCAAAAGGAGCAAAAATATTTGAAAATACATAAAAATGAATAAAGGTGCATCTAGCAAAAGTATGAAATTGTCTACAATATATTTAATTTGCGTAGACGAAATAGAACTGAAACTGATGATGTTTACGAGTCAAACGTACATACACAATAATTATTATATTAGTGCTATAAAAATTTCTTCAATATTTATTTCTTTAGGAGAGACGAGAAAAAATATGCATTATAATTATGTCGTGCACATAGCACCAATTCAATAATGGCTATATTTTATTAATTTTGATAGTAGAACAGTAGAAAATATAAAATATTTATTTAACCGAAGATTAAATTTTATAATATATAACATAAGTAACTTATAGGCAATATCAAATTTATTTGAAATGAAAATTCGTTTTAAGTATATAATCATTACAGTCGTCATTTAACTGCAAAATATACAAGTAGAAGATTTAAAAATGTTGTACAAAATGAAAAAATATTCATTTAGTACGTACATATATATGAATATAATATGACATAAAAATGAATAAAGTTGCATCTAGCAAAAGTATAAAATTGTCAGCAATATACATTTAATTTGTGTAGACGAAATAGAACTGAAACTGATGATGTTTACGAGTCAAACGTAAGGACGTGACGTAGATTGTGAACGAAAGCATGAAAGGAATCATGCCAATGCCAGGAATAACTCTTAAATATCACGAGAGATAGATTACTATTGTGATGAGATGATAAAGCTTCAATCACACTTGCTGGCATCTGTCATTGCGAAAATTTGCTCCATACAATTTTAGCACATGCAAAATGAAAAGACAAAAATTATTGAAACAGTATTGAATCTAATTTCAATTCTTTATTAAATAGGATATAAAATTATTTTATAACTTGTTACTATCATCACTGTAACTAGACCAATATCTCATCCTTTGTTGCTTGAAAGATTGTCTCTTCAATTAATATATAAATGAATATTTTCAATACTTTCTAAAATTTATTGCAGTTACCTAGCACCTTAACTGGAATTATAATTGTATTCAATCAATAAACAAATAATTATTTGCAATAAATACTGAAACAAAGCTGTAGAATACAGGACTGTTTCACTATCTTTAAAAAAAATGAAGAAAAAATAATATAGGAACATGTGTCAGTACAGAAAATCAAGAATCAGCATATAATTACTTACAATAAATCCTCAAATTAAGCTGTAGGATATAAGTCATTCTTAGAGTTTCAATATCTTTTAAAAAAAATGAAGAAAAAATAATAAAACATGGAACATGTATGTCAATACAGAAAGTCAAGATTCTTGAACTGATAACATTGTAAAATTTGTGTTAAGTTAAGGAATAACGAAAAAACTATAGTGAGACTTAGTAAAATTCAATCACACCTAAAACCATAATTAAGTAGTGTTAGTAAAATTCGTAGATAAAACTATTATGATCTTAAAATAAAATGTTGTAAAGCAAACCTTTAGCAAAACATTGTTACAAATTTAGCACACATTTGCAAGTGTTTACAACATTTTGATCTCATGTATAGCCGACTTAACAAATTGGCACTTGCGCCACTTATATTCTGACTCCATTTTCAGACGACTATTGTCAGTGTCATTTAAATAATTGTTGTAAATTATTGACAATTTTATCAATCAGGCTAAAAATAGACGTTGACCCTTCGTAAAATGTGCAATTATTTTGAATCTCATTTTATTTTCGAACATGCCCTATTTTTTTTAATTTGGATTAACCAAAATATGTCACTTTAAAATGATAAAGATAGTTTGTATATGTATATAATCATGCGTTTTATATCTATTCTAAAATATTTTATAGAAGCACAATAAAATAATTTTGATTTTAATGATAAGTCTCAAAATGCATCAATTCAAAACAATGTTTATAATCATGCCTTTTATATTTATTCTAAAATATTTTATATAAGCACAATAAAATAATTTTGTCTTTAATTATAGTCTCAAAATGTATCAATTCAAAACATGTTGTTTTTCATCTGTTGTCTTAAATAATTACAACGGAAAATTACTAGCTAATTACATTTGTTTGTAAAGGAAATGAAGAATCCGTTGAAGATCAGAGAAAAACAAACATATTTTCCTCAATTTACACATTGCATTTAAGTAACAATAAAGTAATCATGTATTGTATGTCTATCCAGTAATATTACAACTCAGCAAGTAAATATATCTTGGAACGACTTCAAAATTTTTGCGTATATACGAACAGTGTAACAAAGTGTTGTGGAATATTACTCACCGAAGAATGGCATAACGTTGCAACTTTTTCGAGTACGAAAATAAAACACTTTTCATAATTCTTTTACAAGCAGATAACCAATGTTCCACATTAAATATTTATATTAAAATGAATAAAACTATATAATAAAACATAAAATTGTAAACATTTACTATGAAATCATTTCTTTGCACACATTTTTGGCAGAGTAATTGCAGAGAACAAATTTCTATAAAGCAAAGTGCATATCTAACCTTACATTTTACAAAAATGTTATATGCAATAAAACTTTTAAAACAAATCAATGTTTTAAAAAATATAAAGAAAATGTAATGTATTTAAAAATATATTTGAATTAAATAATAAAATAAAACACATGGTTATCGTACTTTCTCACTTGACATCACTTACTGTCATAAACAAAACCATGCTGTCACTAACTTTCAAAAATCGAACTAGATTATCAATATAAAATTATAAAAATTGTAGTAATAATGTTAGTAAATATTAGGTAAAAATATATTTAGTTTTCATGTTAAATTAAATTCACACAAATTTTCATGAAAAGTCTATTCACTACAGCCATCGCCATCTAGTATCATACTCCATAAGTTATCTGACAGTTCACATAAACACAACGTCAATAAGAATCCTTGAAATAAACTGCAACTTTTAATATATAAATAATTATATTCCTATAAATATAAGGAAAACGAAATCATCAGCAATAACAGTTAATAATCCTAACCTATCAAACACTTGGTTTACGACAAATGGATGACGAACAACTTACTAAGTAAGTACAACACATATTAAAAGTTCAATAAATATTTATATTTTCCATTTAGGATGGCTGAAGAAGAGCTTCTTCAAGAAGCAAAAAGAGGTGCAATTCGAGCAGAAACTTTAGGCCCAGAAGGTTGGAAGAAAACTCCAAAAATCAAGTCCACTTTCTTGAAGAACACACTAAGAAATGTTTTATACGAAAACAAACAAAAACCCCAAAACAGTAAATCCTAATATTGTATATTTTTATAATATCTATATCGAAACTTTTAATATTACTAGAGATATTTAAATCAGACGAAATACTTCTTAAATTATGTCCATATGTACTTACTCAATAAATAAATGTATTTATTTTATTACTTTGTAATTAGTATCTTCCATTTAAGAACAATATGTATACATACTTAAATGTATCAAGTCAAATTACTATTGTAGATAAAGATTTAAACAAAGCAAATAAATATTACTAAGGACATATTCAAAAACTATCAATACAAAACTCCTATACTATCATCTTAATGTAAGAACTACTTCCAAAACATTTAACCAACATCATCCACTTAGTAATCTTAGTAACTTTGTTACATATTAGCCCAAAAAATGCTATATGAATACTCATCTAATTATATTTTATTTGTACATATTGTTTCATGAAAATAAACCTGATTTTGTGTTTTTAAAATCGCGTAACTTAATTTCGTACAAGTTCAAAATGTACAAGTAGGAAATAATTGAAAGACTTATTTCGAAATGAAATAATAATTTGTATATTAGATTAAGGTATAACAAAAAAAAAACCTTTAGAATATATAGCGCAGAAAAGGGCAGAGGATGGATCAGACTAAAGATAAAATATTATTTTCCTTACGAAGAGCGTTTTATTGAAACACAAAATTAAATATTTGAATAAAATTTGTTTTAATGTTAGCAACAAGATGGACCTCACAACATAAGAAGTACAGAATATAAAAGGTTTATTTAAATTTTATAACATGTACCTAAAAATTTACTTGAAATGAAAATTTGTTTAAAGTATATAATCGTCACAGTCAAAATTTAACTGCAAAATACAAAATACACAGAAGATTTAGAAAAGTAAAAATATATAAATGGTTTATTTAACCAAAGGTGCAATTTTATAATGTATAGCTAAGTAACTTACTAGGCAATATAAAATTTACTTAAATTGAAAATTCGTTTAAAGTATATAATTATCACAGTTTACATTTAACTGCAAAATATACACAGGAGATTTAGAAAATGTATTATAAAATGAAAAAATGTTCACTCAATAAGTACATACACAATAATTATTACATTAGTGCTACAAAAATTTCTTCAATATTTATTTCTTTAGGAAAGACGAGAAAAAATATGTGTTATAATTATTTGTCGTGCACATAGCATGAATTCAATCTTGGTTATATTATAATTATTTTCGATAGTAGAAAAGTAAAAATATATAAATGGTTTATTTAACCAAAGGTGCAATTTTATAATGTATAGCTAAGTAACTTACTAGTCAATATAAAATTTACTTGAAATGAAAATTCGTTTTAAGTATATAATCATCATGTCACAGTCGAAATTTAACTGCAAAATACACACAGACGATTTAGAAAATGTATCACAAAATTTCTTAAATATTTATTTCTTTAGGAGAGACGAGAAAAAATGTGCATTATAATTATTTGTCGTGCACATAGCATGAATTCAATCTTGGTTATATTATAATTATTTTCGATAGTAGAAAAGTAAAAATATATAAATGGTTTATTTAACCAAAGGAGCAATTTTATAATGTAGCTAACTAACTTACTAGGCAATATAAAATTTACTTGAAATGAAAATTCGTTTAAAGTATATAATTATCACAGTTGCCATTTAACTGCAAAATATACATAGGAGATTTAGAAAATGTATTACAAAATGAAAAATTGTTTACTTAATAAGTACATACACAATAATTATTATATTAGTGCTACAAAAATTTCTTCAATATTTATTTCTTTAGGAGAGACGAGTGGCTATATTATAATTATTTTTGATAGTAGAACAGTAGAAAATATATAAATGGTTTATTTAACCAACGGTGCAATTTTATAATGTATAGCTAAGTAACTTACTAGGCAATATAAAATTTACTTGAAATGAAAATTCGTTTAAAGTATATAATTATCACAGTTGCCATTTAACTGCAAAATATACATAGGAGATTTCGAAAATGTATTACAAAATGAAAAATTGTTTACTAAATAAGTACATACACAATAATTATTATATTAGTGCTACAAAAATTTCTTCAATATTTATTTCTTTAGGAGAGACGAGTGGCTATATTATAATTATTTTTGATAGTAGAACAGTAGAAAATATATAAATGGTTTATTTAACCAACGGTGCAATTTTATAATGTAAAGCTAAGTAACTTACTAGGCAATATAAAATTTACTTCAAATGAAAATTCGTTTAAAATATATAATCATTACAGATGACTAAACTGCAAAATATGCACAGCAGAAGATTTAGAAAATATATTACAAAATCACTCAATAGGTACATATACATGAATATGATGGTAAGAGTGCTAAAATTTCTTAAATTTTTAAGGCAATATAAAATTTACTATAAATGAAAATTCGTTTTAAGTATATAATCATTACAGTCGTCATTTAACTGCAAAATATACAAGTAGAAGATTTAAAAATGTTGTACAAAATGAAAAAATATTCGTTTAAATTAAAATGTCTTTAATTTTTTATTTCTCTAGACGAGAAGACAGAAAATAGAATGCCTTACAATTATTTGTGGTACATGTAGCATAAAATCAATCAAGGCTATATCATATTTATATTTAATGGTAGAATATTAGAATATAGAGGATTTATTTAACCAAAGGTGAAATTTGATAATGTATACTTAAGTAACTTATTAGGCAATATCAAATTTACTTGAAATGGAAATTCGTTGTAATTATAAATCATCACTGTGGATTCCTTGAAAAATATATAAGTAGAAGATTTAAAAATGTTGTACAAAATGAAAAAATATTCATTTAGAAAGTACATATATATGAATACAATATTAATACAACTAAAATTTCTTTAATTTTTATTTCTCTAGACGAGAAGACAAAAATATAATGCATTACAATTATTTGTGGTGCATGTAGCATGGATTCAATCAAGGCTATATCATATTTGTTGTTAATGGAAGAATATAAAAAAGGATTTATTTAACCAAAGGTGAAATTTTATAATGTATACGTAAGTAACTTTTAGGCAATATCAAATTTACTTGAAATGAAAATTCGTTGTAAGTATATAATCATTACAGTCTGCAAAATATACACAGGAGATTTAAAAAATGTATTACAAAATGAAAAAAAAATCTTCACTCAATAAGTATATAAACATAATTATTATATTAGTGCAAATAAAATTTATTCATTTTTTGTCTTTACAAGAGACGAGAGAAAATTTGCATTAAAATAATTTCTAGTGCAGATAGCATGAATTTAATCAAGATATATTATAATTATTTTCGATAGTAGAAAAGTAAAAAATATAAAAGACTTATTTCACCAAAAGTGAAATTTGATAATGTATACCTAAGTAACTTATTAGGCAATATCAAATTAACTTGAAATGAAAATTCGTTTTAAGTATATAATCATTACAGTCGTCATTTAACTGCAAAATATACAAGTAGAATATTTAAAAATGTTGTACAAAATGAAAAAATATTTATATAATAAGTACATATATATGAATAAAATGTTAAGAAAACTAAAATTTCTTTAATTTTAATTTCTTTAGACGAGAAGACAGAAAATATAATGCCTTACAATTATTTGTGGTACATGTAGCATAAAATCAATCAATGCTATATCATATTTATATTTAATGGTAGAATATTAGAATATAGATGATTTATTTAACCAAAGGTGAAATTTTATAATGTATACCTAAGTAACTTTTATGCAATATCAAATTTACTTGAAATGAAAATTCGTTGAAAGTAGATAATCATTACAGCCGTCATTTATCTGCAAAATATAGACAGGATATTTAGAAAATGTATTATAAAATGAAAAAAATCTTCACTAAGTATATACACAAGAATTATTACATTAGTGCAACTAAAATTTCTTCACTCTTTATTTCCTTAAAAGAGACGAGAAAAAATATGTGTATCATAATTATTTGTCGTGCCTATAGCATGAATTCAATCGTGGCTATAATGTAATTATTTTCGATAGTAGAAAAGTATAAAAAATTAAAGATTTATTTAACTAAATGTGAAATTTTATAATGTATACGTAAGTAACTTTTAGGCAATATCAAATTTACTTGAAATGAAAATTCGTCGAAGTATATATAATCAACACAGTTGACTCTTTGACTATAAAATATACACAATACTTAGATGTAGAAAATGTATTGCAAAATGAAAAAAAAAATGTTCACTCAGTAAGTACATATACGTGAGTATTTATAAGTAAAATTTCTTCAATTGTTATTTCCTTATTTCTTTTGATAAGACAAGAGAAAATATTATGCATTATAATTATTTGTCGTGCAGGTAGCATGGATTTAATTCATGACTATATTGTAATTATTTTGGATAGTAGAAAAGTAAAAAATATAAAATATTTATGTAAAAAAAAGGTTAAATTAAATGTATGCCTAAGCAACTTACTAAGGCAATATTAAATTTACTTAAAATGAAAATTCGTTGTAAGTATATAATCATCACAGTTGACTGACATATACAGTAGAAGATGTAGAAAATGTATTACAAAATTAAAAAAAATGTTCACTCAGTAAGTACATTTAGATGGATATGATGTTAGAACTAAAATTTCTTAAATTTTTATTTGTTTATAACATACGAGAAAAATATTATGTATTATTATTATTTGTCGTGCATATAGCATAAATTCAATCGTGGCTATTATTGTAATTATTTTCGGTAGTAGAAAAGTAGAAAATATAAAAGGTTTATTTAATCAAAGGTGAAATTTTATAATGTATACCTAACTAACTAAGCCAATATAAAATTTACTTGAAATGAAAATATTGTATTACAAACTGAAAAACAATCACTCATGAAAATGATAAGACTATCAGATAGCCTATAGCCATTAATTTTTTTAGAAAAGATGAGAAAAAATATGCATTATAGTTATGAGTCGTGCATATTACACGGATTCAATCTGGGCTACATTGTAATTATTTTCGAATGAAATGAAAGAACATCAAAGATATTACAAAAAGAAGTACAGGACAAAGCCTACATAACATGCAATTTTCGAAGAAGAAATAAACGCCGATGTTGATGGAGTTAAAATTAACCGCAAAATGTAAAAAACAAAGATGGACATAAACAGTTATCTCCCGTGAAATGTTTTTGGTTTTATTTACGTGTTAATTTGCAGCCTTCCTGATGTATCGGAGCACATTTAGCAAATATGTTTGTTATTTATACGAGATATTCGTGGAAGAGAAGATTGTTTTTTTGAGTTAATCGCAACTTGTAAATCAGAGAGGCGAAACCTGTTTTGGTATTGTCCGAGCGACATTGATCTAGTACATGTCAAATTTGGACAAATCGTACACGACTGCCCACACAGCTACGTTTTTCGAGTGGTCAGGCTTAGGTCAACACCCGAAATTTACATATTCGATGCCGATGCTTGGCTAATCCTACGGCCTCTCGTCAGCGTTATTAAGGCCTGTCACACAGATATTCATTCTCCACCTTTGATTTATAACTTTGCTTCATTTATCAGCTACATCTAAATATTTATATTCAAATTATTATTTGTGATTAATTTTAATCGCTTTTAACTGGCGATATAAAATTGATATACACATTCATGTTGTTTTCGCTCTTAATTCATATTTTATTACTTTTTTAATACCTTAATTTATGGAACGTATTAAAAATATTTAAAACATTATAATTAATTTTTATTCCTCTATCAACACAAAACACAACTAAAAGTAAGTCAAATATTATTTCCATATTCTAGAATGGTTCCTCTTATGTTTATATATGTTTATATGAAAGATGATGCAAAAACACAACTAAAGGTAAGTCAAATATTATTTCCATATTCTAGGATGGTTCCTCTTATGTTTATATACTTTATATAAAAGATGATGCAAAAATACAACTAAAAATAAGTCAAATATTATTTCCATATTCTAGAATGGTTCCTCTTATGTTTGTATACTTTATATGAAAGATGATGCAAAAACGCAAATAAAAGTAAGTCAAATATTATTTCCATATTCTAAAATGGTTCCTCTTATGTTTATGTATCTTTATATGAAAGATGATACAAAAACACAACTAAAAGTAAGTCAAATATTATTTCAATATTCTAGAATGGTTCCTCTTATGTTTGTATATCTTAATATGAAAGATGATGCAAAAACACAACTAAAAGTAAGTCAAATATTATTTCAATATTCTAGAATGGTTCCTCTTATGTTTGTGTATCTTAATATGAAAGATGATGCAAAAACACAACTAAAAGTAAGTCAAATATTATTTCAATATTCTAGAATGGTTCCTCTTATGTTTGTATATCTTAATATGAAAGATGATGCAAAAACACAACTAAAAGTAAGTCAAATATTATTTCAATATTCTAGAATGGTTCCTCTTATGTTTGTGAATCTTAATATGAAAGATGATGCAAAAACACAACTAAAAGTAAGTCAAATATTATTTCAATATTCTAGAATGGTTCCTCTTATGTTTGTGTATCTTAATATGAAAGATGATGCAAAAACACAACTAAAAGTAAGTCAAATATTATTTCAATATTCTAGAATGGTTCCTCTTATGTTTGTATATCTTAATATGAAAGATGATGCAAAAACACAACTAAAAGTAAGTCAAATATTATTTCAATATTCTAGAATGGTTCCTCTTATGTTTGTGTATCTTAATATGAAAGATGATGCAAAAACACAACTAAAAGTAAGTCAAATATTATTTCAATATTCTAGAATGGTTCCTCTTATGTTTATATATCTTTATATTAAAGATGATGCAAACCCATTTGTATCAAGTAGAAAAAAAAATATAATTAAAATTCAATAATGCAGCAAAATCCAACAGCGAAGTTGAAGTTAATATTTGAGTCTCATTAATAATATTACAATTTTCCACAAAGAAAAGCAAATTTCCGTGCTCAAAAAAGCAGTACAAGTATTGAAATATTCTCAAAATGAAATAGGTTGACATCTTAACCCAAAAAATAATTTGGCACATAAGAAATTTGCTACAATTTAATATACATATTGTGTATGTAATATTTACTCCAATATACCGTATTTAATTTTCCATAGTGGAAACATGGAAAGTATACGTTCATGTATGACAAAATAGTATAAATATTAAGAAAATATCGTCAATTAAATGGAATATAATACTTATAAAGCTTCTTCACACCACAAGGAAGATATATTTATCAACTTTTCAAAGTAAATCGTACTAAATATTGTACGGTTGTTACACATACACAAAACATTTTTAAATGTATACAAAAATAAAGGTTAAAAGATTTTATTTTTAAAATGTACGATCACATACAAAATAAGTAATATTTACTTAATATGAATTTCAATGAAAATATAATAAGTAACTTTGCACTTTTAATAGAATGAAATGATTCACCGAAAACTAAGAGTACATGAATCATCTGTAAATCAAAAATTCATAAAGGCCAAAAAAGCCAAAACAAAGAAAATAGTTCTCTAAGGAAATGAAGAAACTGTATATATATTTGAATGTATATGTCAAAAAGAATATGAAATGAAATACATATGAATCAAACTTCTTATGCACTTTTATTAGAATGAAATAATTCAACGAAAATGTAAGTAATCGTACATGAATCATCTCTAAATCAAAAATTCATGAAGGCTAAAACAGCCAAAACATACAACACAGTTCTTTAAGGAAATGAAGAAATATATTTGAATGTATATGTCAAAATAAAAGCAAAATGAAATACACCCCATTGATATCTAAGGCAATTGATATAAAAATAACAAAATGAATAACATATGAATCAAACTTCTTATAGCAAAAGGTATTGCAAGCAGAAAAATGAAAAACGTTCCATATGAAAAAATAAATAATTCACCATTTTAAAGGAGATTTCATAAACTGCACGAAATATTCTTTACAATAAAATACGTAATAATGAAATAAGGTTCGAAACAGAAAAGTATATGTAAAATATTATAAAAAATGTGGAAATTCAAAGTTTAAGATCTTGTATATAACAAGCAAGTTTTTCAAACTAAAGAAATATAAAAATAAGAAATTCACCACTTAAAGGACGACAAACAGTTTTTTTAACTGTGCAGAATATTCTTAATTATTCAAAATATACATTTAATAAATACAATTATTCAAAATATATTACATTTAATAAATACATTCCTAAAGATACAACAAATATAATTATAAAGATTTGCGAAAATTTAAAGTTTAAGATTCTTTTTTTGTATAATAGAAGAATATATTCAAATTCTTCGTCTTACAAAATATATTGCAATTAATTAAATTACATTTCTAAAGATAAAATAGATGTAATCAAGATTTGCGAAAATTTAAAGTTTTAAGATCCTTTTTGTATAAACAATAAGTTATTCAAATAGACAAAAATACATCCACCTTTGGTCTATTGAATAGATATTTCCAAAAAATATTGAAACACAAATGCATCTTTAAGTCAAAAACTTACAAAGTTAGTTTACCACAATGAACAACAATACATATTTTAATGTATAACTCGATAAATATGAAACAAGGGATGGAAAAATTGCTCTACACCCCATTGGTACCTAAGACAGTACAAAATCATGAAAAGAATTACATTTGAATAATACCACTCATAGACAAAGTTAAAGAATTAGTTATGTATATTTTCTTAACATAATCACCTACAATATATGTAATATTGACTAAATATGAAAAACTTTCAAATAGTTTTACCTCGCTACAAACGCGATCTCAACGAAAAAATAATAAAAATTTAAGATCCTTTTTTGTATACAAGAAATTATTCAAATAGACAGAAGTACATTACTTTTTGATGCATTGAAGATATACCCTCCAGGAAATATAACTTTATTAAAAATTAGTTTTTTTTTAGTCTAAGGTCTTCTTGTACAATACAAGTAGTTACTCAAATTGACAAAGTACATTACTGCCATTCTGGAAAACAATTAATATGTTGCAAAATGGAAGGATAGAATGTGTAAAATATAATATAGAAATTAATATTTTTTGTTTTACAATACGAGTTAAATAGTATAATTTAATAATTATATTTGTGCACTTAGTACATATACATGAATATGCTCAATAAGTCATGGGATAAGGTCAATAATTAAGATCAACAACTTTAGTAAAAAAAAATAAGCCAAACCCAACAACTAATGTTTTATACAAACGTAGTCAAATATTTAAATACATTCAAAAATATTTTTAACAGATAAATTCAAACGTTAAACTACTTGTTTCTTATTGGGCATTTAAATAATTTGAAATTGAAAATAGTACATTTAATTATGCAATTTACTGACAATACACAAATGAATAGAATCACGATAAAGTGTATTCCAATCAGAGATTTAACTTAAATTTTTGATTACGGATCACTTTATTTAAAACTATATCAGTATCAGATCTAACTGATCGGAACTGAAATGGTTATAGTGATCTGATATGATTCGATTGGAAAAAGGATTACTACTATTGATAACAGTAGAGTAGTTTGTACTAGTTTGTTAATTTTAATAATTAACGTAACTAATTATTGTGAGAATATATTTATTTTTTGTGTGGTTTCAGATGTTGGGACTGTGGTACCAATACAAAAGACGTCAATGACTAGTTCTTGTGTTCTGTTTTATTAAATATGTACTCGTAAATAATAGAACACGACGTTCCCACAAATACGAAATCGACGACAGCACAAGAAAACTCAAAATGTTTCAAAAATAGAACCACAAATATGAAAAAGACGAGAAGTAAAATTACAAGTCCATTTGAATTGCCAATGGATTTCAAATTTGTGAACAACGAAGTCAAAGATATATTTGATCCAAATTTCGTCTAATTTTGTTCTACTGACATCTAGATGTAGAAGTCAGACATAACAATCTTTATTGTTTAGCAATTGTATTATACAATTTAAAACAATGAAAATTCTCAATCCTAAAATCTATTGAAGATGAAGTTAAGAAAAATAAATGTGTTCTTAGTTGTTATAATAGAAAAATAAATGTGTTCCTAGTTACAATAATAGAAAAATATATTAAACAAACACAGAAATATAAAATAATAAAAAAATAGAACTCAACAATTCGACAAATAAAAAATCGACGAGAGCAGAAGAATACCCAAAAGGCTTCAAAAACAGAAACAATTAAAATTACCAATTAAAAAAACAAGTAAATCTGAATTGCCCAAAGATAATCAAAGTTATGAACAACGAAGTCAAAGATACATTTGATAAAAAATTCATCTCTTTTTTTTTGCTTCATCTAGGTATTGAATCAAGTCAAACACAACTATTTATTGTTTAACAATTATATTATAAAATTTATACAAATGAAAATTCTCAATCCTAAAATCTATTGAAGATTAAGTTAAGAAACAGTTAATTTGTTCTTGGGTTTAATAACTGAAATACAAATGATACAAACCAAAATTAGAAAGAAAAAAGCAGAAACAGAAACAAATTAAATTAAAAGAAAATTTGCTTTGCTCAAAGACTTTAAAGATGACCGACCAACGAAGACAAAGATACATTTAATCAAAGTTTGATTTTATTTCTTTCTAATTCATTCGACATAGAATCGTCAAACATAACAATTCTTATTGTTTAATAATTGTATTTTAAAATTTAAACAAATGAAAATACTCAATCTTTAAATCTGCTGACGGTAAGCAAAGTTAAATGTGTTGTTGGGTTTAATTGAAGTACAGATGAAACAAAACCAGAAATAGAAAAACTAGAACTCGTCGTTCCCGAAATCAATGAGAGCAGAAGAAAATCTAAATGTATTCAAAAACAGAAACCAAAGATTTCAAAGTTATGAATAATGAAGTCAAAGATACATTTGAACAAAGTTTAATCTCATTTCTTTTTATTTCATCTAGTTAGAGAATGACGTCAAACAATCCTAATAGTTCAATAATTATACTATACACTTTAAAAAAATTAAAATTCTCTAAAATCTATTGAAGTTGAAGTTAAGGATAACGAATGAATTCTTCGGTATAATTTTTGTAAAACAAATGAAACCAACCAACAAATATAAAATAATAAAAAATAGTACTCGACGATACGACAAATAAGAAATCGAGGAAGCACAAGAAACCCCAAAGTTCTTCAAAAACAGAAAAAAAATCAAGTATAGTAACCAATATGAATTGCCAAGAGTTCGAAGTTATGAGCAATGAAGTCGAAGATAAATTTCATCAAAATTCAGTCCTATTTCTTTCTAATTCATCTATATATACAATAAAGTCAAACATAACATACTTTACTGTTTAACAATTGTATTATAAAATTTAAACAAATGAAAATTCTCAATCCAAAAATTTATTGAAGATGAAGTTAAGAAACACAAGATGTGTTCTTGGTTATAATAACTGAAATACAGATGAAACAGATCTCGATGTTTCCACAAGTAAGAAATCGACAAGAGCAGAAGAAAACCCAAAGGTTTCAAAAACAGATACAAGTAGAATTTCTTTTGTCCAAAGATTTAAAAGTTTTGAAAGAAGTTTAAAATATATTTGATAAAAATTTCATCTCATTTCTTTCTAACTCATCCAGATAATGAAGTCACATAATCATCCTCATTGTTTAAAACTGTATTATAAAATTCAAACAAATGAAAATTATCAATTCTAAAATCTATTGAAGATGAAGTTCGGAACACGAATGTATTCTTAGGAATAATAATTGAAAAACAGATTAAACAAACTCAGATATATAAAATAATAAAAATAGAAAATACGAAAAAATAGGACTCGACGTTCTCACAAATAAGAAATTGATGAGAGCAGAAGAAAACCCAAAAGGCTTGAAAAACAGAAACAAATAAAATTATGAGTCAATTCGAATTGCTTAAATATTTCAAAGTTATGAACAACGAACTCAAAGATACAGATACTATTGATAACAGTTGAGTAATTTTAAAAATCAACGCAACCAATTATTGTAAGAATATAATTATTTTTGTGTGGTTTCAGATGTTGGGACTGTGGTACGTCAATACAAAAGACGTGAACGGCTCTGTACAATTTTACACGTGGTGTGAGCCAGAGAAATACGTTCTGGACTATTCTGGAGCAAGGTAGCCAACATCCAGAGCATGGTCTCACGACGCTTAAGTACCAGTACCGTATGTTGGTCGTCTGACGGTTCCGGAACCGTATAATTGTATGATTTCCCTTCAGTCTGTTGTAAACAGTTCATTGTAATCAAAATAAGAGAGTATATGCTACTTAATGACTAAAGTTATCGTATAATCATGACCTATCATACTTAATGCGTTGTCTCAGTATACTGAACTTGACGAATCGCCAGAAAACAATAATCAACGAAGTATTTTCTTGACAACATTGTAAAACTTACGATTTGTTGTTTTCCCTAGAAATACTTGATTTTTTAAGCTTTATTCTGAAAATGAATAAATTTGGATTTAATGGAATGAAAATATGGGAGTGTCAAATTTGTAGCACATTACGACAAATTTGCGACGTATGTGTACATTTTGTTTACATGGTTGACTTTATTTTTCTAAATTTGGCACATAAGAAATTTGCTACAATTTAATATACATATTGTACATGTAATATACAATGCCATTTTATTAAAAATGATACGCTTGCTATGTTAATTCTATAAAATGCACAATATTTAATTTTCCACAATGGAAAAATAAAAGAAAATAGTCATTTAAATAGAAGACAACTAAGATATTATGTACTTCACACCACAAGGAAGATATGTATACCAACTTTTCAAAGTAAATCGTACTAAATATTGTACGGTTGTTACACATACACAAAATATTTTCAAATGTATACAAAAATAAAGATTAAAAGATTATATTTTTAAATATGTACCATCACGTAGAAAATAAGTAATATTTACTTAATATGAAGAACATATTTTAAGCTTTAATGCGCAACAACGCGATCTCAATGAAAATATAATAAGAAACTTTGCACTTTTATTAGAATGAAATAATTCGACGAAAATATAAGTAATCGTACATGAATCATCTCTAAATCAAAAATTCATAAAGGCTAAAACAGCCAAAACAAAAGAAACTGTATATATATTTGAATGTATATGTCAAAATAATTATGAAATGAAATACAGATTAGCTTCGCTATAAATTGGTGTCCAAGGCAATTGATATAAAGTAATCAAATGAAATACATATGAATCAAACTTTTTATAGTAAAAGGTATTTTGCACTTTTATTAGAATGAAATAATTCAACGAAAATATAAGTAATCGTACATGAATCATCTCTAAATCAAAAATACATAAAGGCTAAAACAGCCAAAACAAAATAGTTCATTAAGGAAATGAAGAATTTGTATATATATTTGAATGTATATGTCAAAATAAAAACGAAATGAAATACACCCCATTGGTATCTAAGGCAATTGATATAAAAATAATAAAATGAATAAGATGAATCAAACATCTTGTAGCAAAAGGAATTGCAAGCAGAAAAATGAAAAACGTTGCATATGAAAAATTAAATCACTCACCATTTTAATGGACAGTTTATAAACTGCACAAAATATTCTTTACAATAAAATACGTAATAATGAAATAAGGTTCGAAAATAAAAATTATATTTAAAATATTATAAAAAATGTAGAAATTCAAAGTTTAAGATCTTGTATAAAACAAGCAAGTTTTTCAAACTAGCAGTTTTTCAAACTAAAGAAATATAAAAATAAAAAATTCGCCACTTAAAGGACGACAAGCAGTATTTAACTGCAAAATACTCTTAATTCATCAAAATATATTACATTTAATAAATACATTCATAAGGATACAATAAATATAATTATAAACATTTGCGAAAATTTAAAGTTTTAAGACCCTTTTTGTATGAAACAAAACATTATTCAAATTGTTCATATTATAAAATATATTACAATTAATTAAATACATTCCTAAAGAGAAAATACGTATAATCAAGATTTGCGAAAATTTAAAGTTCAAGATAATTTTTGGATAAAACAAGAAGTTATTCAAATAGACAAAAGAACATCACCTTTTGGTCTATTGAAGAGATAACTTCACAAAATATAACTTCAATAAAGATTTGTCGGTATTTTAAGTTCAAGATATTATAGCATTATTTATTATAAAAACAATACAAAGCATCAGTGAAAGTGAAGTAAAATAAAAAACATTGCATTTTCAATACAACAAAAGAATAGAAACACAAATGGATCTTCAAGTCAAAAACTTGAACGATGACCAAACACAAAGTTAGTTTACCTCAATGAATAACAATACATATTTAAATGTATAACTTGATAAATATGAAACAAGGCATGGAAAATTTTCTCTACACCCCATTGGTACCTAAGACAGTACAAAATCATGAAAAGAATTACATTTGAAAAATACCACTCATAGACAAAGTTACAGAATTAGTTCTGTGTATTATTTTAACATAATAATCTATAATATATGTATGTAATATGAACTAAACATGAAAAACTAAATATTTTTACCTCGCTACAAAAGCGATATCAACGGAAAAATAATAAAAATTTAAGATTCTTTTTTGTATATAAGAATTTATTCAAATTCTTCATCCTGCAAAATATTTTACAATTAATTCCTAAAGATAAAATAGATATAATCAAGATTTGCGAAAAAAAAGTTCAAGATCCTTTTTGTATAAAACAAGAAGCTATTTAAATAGACAAAAATACATCACCTTTTGGTCTATTGAAGAGATACCTTTACAAAATATATATTTAATAAAGATTTGTTGGTATATAACTTCAAGATATTGTAGCATTATTTATTATAAACACAAATGGATCTTTAAGTCAAAAACTTGATCGATGATCAAACACAAAGTTAGTTTACCTCAATGAACAGCAATACATATTTGAATGTATAACTCGATAAATATGAAACAAGGGATGGAAAAAATTTCTCTATGCCCCATTGGTACCTAAGACAGTACAAAATCATGAAAAGAATTACATTTGAATAATACCACTCATAAACAAAGTGAAAGAATTAGTTCTCTATATTTTTTTATACATAATTACCTACAATATAAGTAATATTTACTAAATATGAAAAACTACATATTTTTACCTCGCTACAAACGCGATCTCAACGAATATTTTTTTTTTATATATATAATTATTCAAATAGACAAAAGTACATTACTTTTTGATGTATTGAAGAGATACTTCCAGGAAATATAACTTTAATAAAAATTAGTTTTTTATGTTTAAGGTCTTCTTGTACAATACAAGTAGTTATTCAAATTGACAATCTACATTACTGCCATTATGGAAAACAATTAATATGTTGCAAAATGGAAAGATAGAATGTGTAAAATATAATATAGAAATTAATATTTTTGTTTTACAAAACGAGTTAAATAGTATAATTTAATAATTATATTTGTGCACTTAGTAAGTACATATACATGAAGAATGGGAAGCATAGAATGTGTAAAATATAATTTAGAAATTAAAATCTTTTGTTTTATGAAATAAGCATTTCCTCTTCTTCTTAATGGTTATTCCGCCATGAGTCAGTGTCAGAGTAGCGCTTTTGGAATGAACCACTTTGACCATTTGGTATTTGTCCCCTTTTTATCCCAATGTTATCGGCACAACAAAAACAAGACAAAATACAGATGAATTAATGTTCTACAAGAGAAACATAGAGCGACTAATTAAATAATAAAGTAATGATGATCTAAAAACTATACAATAATTAAAACCTCTTGGTCTACTGAGGAAGCATTTCCTCTTCCTCTTCTAATAGACAAAAGTATATTACCTTTTGGTCTATTGAAGAAAGCTCCATAAAATATAACTTCAATAAAGATTGTAGAAATTTTAAGTTCAAGATCCTGTACAAAACAAGCAGTTATTCAAACTGACCAAGTACAATACTACCAATATGAAATAACAAAAATTCTGAAAATTAGGAGCACAAAATATGCAAAACAATACAATAATTAAAACCTCTTGGTCTACTGAGGAAGCATTTCCTCTTCCTCTTAATGGTTATTCCGCCATAAGTCGGTAGTCTGAACCCCATTAGTGCTTCTAGGATGAATCACATGGAAGTGAAGATTGACCATTTGGGATTTCTTCCCAAAAGCCAAAAGTAATCGGCACAACAAAAACAAGACAAAATATAGATGAATGTTCTACAAGAGAAACAATTTAGAGCGACCAATTAAGGAATACATCATTCAATAATCATGATCAAAGAAAAGTTATTTTCTTCATTAGGAAAAAAATAACGAAAAGCACATCATTCCATTATAGATAAAAATTGCGTCAAATATGTATGAAAATGAAAAATATAGAGCTAATCATAAGTATAGTAATATAATTTCTTTAAAATGGTCCAACGTTTCTATTTCCACATTTGAAAAATTAATATAATAGCTGTAAGCTAGGTCGAACATCATCAAAGAAAGAAAACCAACGAAATGAAATAAGGTTGCTCCATAAAGATAGACAACATATTTCAATGATTGTACGAATGATCAAAGCCAACAGTTCAATAGTACTCATTCAAACTTTTCGAGGGCTTTTTTCGTAGTTCCAAAAAAATGTAAAATTGTTAACTCATTTACCATTATAAGTCATATGACCAGGACATACATTATAGAAAATATTCTCCAAATAGTTTTTTATAAATTCCAAATCAACTAATAATCTCTTCAAAATATTGAGTTCATAATTTTTTCATATAAATTTAAATCTTAATGAATATAATTTTCATTATTTGAATCACACTTCAAAGAACACTTACATTTTCTAAACAAAAAATAAACAATGAGATATCATTCATACCTTGATATTTTATTCTCATATCTATTAAGAATTTGAAGCAAGCTATATTACTTATATATATTTCAATAAAATACACAATAAAATTTCCAGTTCCTTAATCCTTAAAATATATTCCATATAAATCCTCAGCTTCACTATAATTAAACACTTTGTATAATTTTAATTATTTTACAGACACTTACAGTTTCTATACAAATAAACACTGAGATAATATTTGTACCTACTTCGTTTTCTATTCTCATATTTTACACGATTTTAAAGCAAGTTAGTAAATTACATATTCCACAAAAAAAAATTAGAAAATAGAAATAAGAATAAAGAAAACCTCTTCGTCTGAATAAGATACACAATAAAATTTCAAAGTTCCTTCACAGAAAAATATATTCCATATTATTTTTCAGCGCTACAATTATTAAATACTTAGGATTTTCATTATTTTAGTGACACATAAAAGGACACTTACAATTTCTAAACAATCATAAAAAATGAGATATCATATGTACTTATCGATTTTTTAATTTCATAATTTACAATGATTTGAAGCAACGTAGTAGATCATATATGTTTCATTCCAAAAAAGTAATAAAAATTTTAAATGAGACAACTCTCAATAATGCAGAATAAAATTTTAATAAAAAATTTAAAATGACAAAACATCTTCGTCTCAATAAGACACAATAAAATTTCTAAATTCCTTCACAAAAAAATATGTTTCATATAATTTTTCAGCTGCACCATCATTAAATTCTTCGTAAAATTTTAATTATTTTTGACACTTTAAAGAACACTTACATTTTCGAAACAAATCGTAAAATTGTAACTTATTCATCATTTATAATAGTCCTATAATCATGTCGTACAAAATAGAACACAGTCTCTAGTTTTTGTAAATTCCAAAACAAGGAATAAATATAACAGATAATAATCTCTTCAAAATATTGAGTTAATTTTTTTTTTTGTACATATTTAAATCTAATTGTGTACAATTTTCATTATTTCAATCACACTCTAAAGAACATTTACATTTTCTACGAAATATAAACGCATCATTTGTACCTTCTTCGTTCTTTATTCTCATATTTTACAAGGATTTGAAGCAAGTTGGTAAATTATATACGTTTGATCCCTTTACAGAAAAATATATTTCATATTATTTTTCAGCACTACAATCATTAAATTACTTAGTATTTTCATTATTTTAGTGACACATTAAGGGACACTTACAATTTCTAAACAAACATGAAAAATGAGATATCATTTGTACTTATCTATTTTATAATTTCATATTTTACAAATATTTGAAGCAACATAGTAGATTATATACGTTTCAACCCAAAAGAGCAATAATAAAAAACTTTAAATGACAAAACATCTTTGTTTCAACAAGACAGAATAAAATTTAAAAATGAGAAAACATCTTCGTCTCAATAAGTCAATAAAATTTCCAAATTCATCCACAAAAAAATGTTTCATATAATTTTTCAGCTGCACCATCATTAAATACTTAGTATAATTTTCATTATTTCAATGACACTTTAAAGATTACTTACATTTTCTAAACAAATCGCAAAATTGTAACTTATTTATCATTTATAATAGTCCTATATCCAGGTCGTATAAAATAGAAAACAGTCTCCAAATAGTTTTTATAAATTCCAAATAAAGAAATAAATGTAACAGATCAAAATATTGAGTTAGTAAATTTTTCGTATATATTTAAATCTTAATGGGTACAATTTTCATTATTTCAATCACATTCTAAAGAACACTTACATTTTCTACGAAATATAAACACATCATTTGTACCTTCTTGGTTTATTATTTTCATATTTTACAAGAATTTGAAGCAAGTTAGTAAATTATATAAGTTTCTTACAAATAGAGCAACAAGAAAGAAAAAATTAAAAATGAAAAAACCTCTTAGTTTCAATAAAATAAAATTTCAAAGTTCCTTTACAGAAAAATATATTCCATATTATTTTTCATCTGCACCATCATTAAATTTACCTAGTATAATTTTTCATCATTTTAATGACATTAAAGAACACTTACAATTTCTAAACAAAAAAAAACCCAAATATCATTCGTTCTTATCGATTTTTCAATTTCATAATTTATAATGATTCGAAACAACGTAGTAGATTATACACGTTTCATTCCAAAAAAGTAATAAAAATTTTAAATGATAATACATCTTCGTTTTAATAATGCAGAATAAAATTTTAATAAAAAATTTAAAATGAGAAAACATCTTCGTCTCAATAAGACAATAAAATTTCCAAATTCCTTCACAAAAAATATGTATCATGATTTTTCCGATGCACCATCATTAAATACATCGTAAAATTGTAATTATTTTAATGACACTTAAAAAACACTTAGATTTTCTAAACAAATCGTAAAATTGTAACTTATTTATCATTTATAATACTCCTATAACCAGGTCGTATAAAATAAAACAGTCTCTAAATAGTTTTTATATATTCCAAAGCAAGAAATAATGTAACAGATAATCTCTTCAAAATATTGAGTTAATAATTTTTTTGTACATATTTAAATCTTAATGGGTACAATTTTCATTATTTCAATCGCACTCTAAAGAACACTTACATTTTTTACGAAATACAAACACATCATTTGTACCTTCTTGGTTCTTTATTCTCATATTTTACAAGAATTTGTAGCAAGTTAGTAAATTATATAAGTTTCATACAAATAAAGCATCTAGAAACAAAAAATTAAAAATGAAAAAACCTCTTAGTTTCAATAAGATAAAATTTCAAAGTTCCTTCACAGAAAAATATATTCCATATTATTTTTCATCTGCACCATCATTAAATTTACCTAGTATAATTTTTCATTATTTTAATGACATATTAAATTAATTAAATTTTTCAATTTCGTAATTTACAATAATTCGAAACAACGTAGTAGATTACATACGTTTCATTCCAAAAAAGGAATAAAAATTTTAAATGAGAAAACATCTTTGTCTCAATACTGCAGAATAAAATTTTAGTAAAAAATTTAAAATGAGAAAACATCTTCGTCTCAGTAAGACACAATAAAATTTTCAAATTCCTTTACAAAAAATATGTTTCATATAATTTTTCAGCTGCACCATAATTAAATACTTCGTAAAATTTTAATTATTTAAATGACACTTTAAAGAACACTTACATTTTCGAAACAAATCGTAAAATTGTAACTTATTTATCATTTATAATAGTCCTATAACCAGGTCGTATAAAATAGAAAACAGTCTCTAAATAGTTTTTATATATTCCAAAGCAAGGATATATAACAGATAATAATCTCTTCAAAATATTGAGTTAATAATTTTTCATATATATTTATACACAATAAAATTTCTAAGTTCCTACACAGAAACATATTTCATATTATTTCTGCACCATCATTAAATTTACCGAGTATAAATTTTTATTATTTTAATGACACTTTAAAGAACACTTATATTGTCTAAACATAAACACTGAGATTTTTGTACTTATAGAATTTTTATTTTTATATCTTACAAAGATTTGAAGCAACTAGTAGATTATTAAACGAGGAATGAAATGAAATAACTGGAAAGTGCATTAAGTCACCCCGTGATGAATTTGTGGCCTCAGTCAAAATTGTCTCCCAAAAGGAAAAGAAGCGAAGTTGCAGTGCAAGAGTATCACGGTTGCCTGGTGGGGCCGGTTGGCAGAACAGGTGTAGCGAGCAGCCGCGTTTATAAGAAGCTCGTTGCCATTTCTGCACACTTCATCTCCGCAGTGCGTGAGTCCCTGACCATGGGGACGGCCACAGTGTTCGTACTTTGCTTCCTCGCGCTTGTCAACGCCGATGCAGATCCAGGACTAACCGTCGATGAAGATACCGTCATCATTGAAGGTAAGCTCTTGTTACATTTTTTTTTTTTTTTGAAACTAACCGAGTATTTTTCTTTTTTCATTTTACCTTTTAATAATGTTTCAACAAGAACCAGCAAATAAATTTCTCCTTTACAACAATCAGTCAAATTATAATTCTCAATATTTAAATATCAAACAGGAAAGTCCTATGGTCCTGATTGAACAACATTGTCGTCTTCCTCAATTGAGAGACCAATCTCCTAAACAAGTTTTTTTTTTACAAAAAATCAAAATCAGTAAATCTATATATTTGTCTATATCAACAAAAATCAGTAAAGTCCTGTGGTACTGGTTGAAAAATATTTCGTTGTCCCATTGGGAGACCAATTTTCCTCGAGTTGTAAAAAAACCAAAATACAATATAACAAAATATGAACCAAACAACCCAACAAAATAGAAGCAATAGATTGATCATTCCAAACTCTAATTTGGTTTCCATTTAAATCATACCAACTGGTTTAAGAACATTTTATCGTCTTATCAATTGGGAGACATCAATTGGGAGGACTAATCTCCTAAACAAGTTTCTCTTTTACAACAATCAGTAATACTTGTCAAAGATTTTAATAAAAAACAGTTAAAGACCTGTAATTCTGGTTGGACATTTCGTCGTCCCATCGATTGGGAGACCAATTTTCCTTGCGTCATGAAAAGACCAAAACAATATTAAAACAATTATAAAATATATTCATGGACCAAACAACCCAACAAGTAGAAGCAATAGATCGATCATTCCCAACTCTAATTTTATTTCCATATAAATCATACCAACTTGTTGAAGAACATTTCGTCGTCCTCTCAATAGGGAGACTAATCTCCTAAACAAGTTTCTCTTTTATAACAAACAAATCAAAATCAGTAAAACTATGTGTCAATATTTCAATAAAAACTGTAAAGTCCTATAATACTGGTTAAAAAACATTTCGTCGTCCCATCGATTGGGAGACCAATCTCCTAAACAAGTATATTTTATAACAATGAATCAAAATCGGTAAAACTAGTCAAAGATTTTAATAAACAAAAAACAGTTAAGACCTGTGGTCTTGGTTGAAGAACATTTCGTCTACCTCAACTGGCAGACCAATTTTTCTTACGTCCCAAAAAGATCAGAACACAATATTAGAACTATAAAATATATTCATGGACCAAAACAACCCAACAAGTAGAAGCAATAGATTGATCATTCCAAACTCAAATTTGGTTTTCATTTAAATCATACCAACTGGTTGAAGAATATTTCGTCGTCCCATCAATTGGGAGACCTATCTCCTAAACAAGTTTCTCCCTTTAAAACAACCAGTAAAATTATAATTCTCAATATTTAAATATCAAAGAGTAAAGACTTGTGGTCCTGATTGCAGAACATTTCGTAGTACCCTCAATTGAGAGACCAATCTCCTAAACAAGTTTCTCAGTCCAAAACGATGAAAACACAATATTATAAAAACAAACCAAACAATCTAACAAGTACAAGCAATAGATTGATCATTCCAAACTCTAATTTGGTTTCCATTTAAATCATACCAAACTTATTCCACCATTCAGAACAACAATTCTGTTCTAGAAAAATTAAAACATAAAACATAAAATTGTTTAATTTTTTTAAATTCAATTTGGAATCGATTTTCATAACAATTAAGTATAATCGAAGATTCCAAAATGTAAATGAAATTATAAACCCAAAGAAAAATAATTCATAAATCAGTAATCACAAAAAAGTGAATAACAAATAAAATGATTTTATGAATATTTATAGACAATGTTAATTTCATTGTAAAAAATTATTCAAGAAAATATAACCAAAGTAAAATATAATAATAATATACTTAACTGTACAGTTTCGATTTAAATCATAAAGAATAAAATTAATCATACAAATTCTCAACTCTTAAAGACAAGTTTATGAAAAATAATGTTTTCTTGAATAAATCATAAAATAAGTTAAATGTATAACTAGGACGGAAAAAATGAAATAAAAATGCTAGAATTTGTAAACAAAAAAAATATGAATGTATACAATAAAGTACATACTTTGTTATTCAATTCCTAGATTTATTAAATATATCAAAACATCAAGTATTTTATAACTCACAAACCAAAAATCATAGGAAAACATTGACAGAAAATAATCAATATAATTTAAGCATGTATGATTTAACTGTATTGACTGTTGTTATTCTGCTCGCGAAAACAACGTGCAGATATTGTTTGTGAAGTAATGTTATTCAGTAAGTTGTCTTGCCTAAAATTCACGCTCTTAACCTGCTTGAATAATGAGGAGGCCCGAAAACTCCTTTCATTGATTTCATCGAAACTAAATCGAACCGCAGGTCAATAATCTAAAATTTGTTGACCAAAACAACATTGAATTTCAATTGGTGACTCATTCCTGAACTATCTGTTTCGCGAATACTCATCATAAACTTAATTGATTCTTCCATAAAAATTGATAACATAATGATATCTAAAATAAGTCAAAGTCAGTTAACTTTTTATGAAAGCAAAAACAAAAATATTATAATGAAATAGATATTATTATTTGTAATACTGAACAAGTAATCACATATCATTACAATATTCAATTAAATAATTCATCTTTCAATAATGATGAACTAACAAGTTACATTCATTCCATATTCTTCATTACAAAAATAAAATTCCGACATACAAATCTGCCCTCAGAAAAAAATTAATATTGGCAGAAATTTAATTATTTCAACGATTGTATTTGCTTCATTCTTTAAAGAATGCTTACATTATCTAAACAAATATTTGATATGACCCATTAAAATGAAACATCATTAGTTACCTTTTTCGGTTTTTAAATGATTTTATTCTCATAAAAATAAAAAAATAAGTTAAAAGGAGAGCAATTGACTACATGTCAATTCAGTATTTAAGAGACTTTTTCATTGCCTGAAATTCACAATACTGAATCCTGGTTTTATCAAAATTAGAGATCGAATGTAATAATTAGAAATTCTAAGAGAGAAACAATATGGAAAATAATGAAATGACAGATGAAAAGATAAAATAGTCATATGTATCATTTTAGATATGTTCTAAAAAATAATTCATAAATCATAATAATAATCTTTATAATCCTTATTTTGTAATAGGAGAAGAAGAAGAAAATTATTCAAAATAAATACAAAGTATGAAAAAGTATTAAAGATTGTTGTAATACAAAATAAATCTCAAATAACTTGGAGAATGTTTCACAAATCAAAATTATACGAAAAATCATCAATCAAACATATAATGAAATACAAATGATATATCATTTTAATTATTTGTAGTGTATGTGTATAGAGATGGAGTGTTTTTAAAGATGACTGATGTAATGTTTGTGTGTAGATTTAGGGCTGCCTACAGCTGTCTGGTCCAGACCCACAACCCCTACCGGCACAATCGCCTTTTTTTTGTTTTATGTTTTTTAATAATTAAGTTGTTTTTGTTAGCTTTTGTTTTTTTTATTATTGTTTAATAATATAATTCATTTATTCATTAACTAAAGATTCATGATTTTTTTAAAAAGGGAGAAATTCAAGTATTCCATAATAAATTCCATACGCAATATATTTCTAAAAGGAAAGACAATCAAATGTAAACAATGTTGCAAAATTGATATTCATGGTAATTTTTTTATATATTTCATAAAAATAAATACGTAAAAGGAAAAATTATTAACATCACATGTCAAAGCAATGATTAAAGTTAAAGAATTAGTTTAGTATCACAAACTTATATTTGTGTATACATCGAAAAGTATTTCGTTTATACACAAACAAATATTTTTTAGTATTCGATTAAAATTCAATTTCATAAGCATTGCAACAATATTACAAAGAAAAATAGGTAATAATCATGCCTATCAAAGCAAAAATTTCGAGGTTGTCAATCACAAATTTATATTTGCGTACAAATAATTATTTCGTTTTTCACCAATAAGTATTTTTATACAAAAGACTTCACAATCGGTATGTTTGTACCAATATTTAATAATATAAGAAATTCAAAGTTGTTAATCAGTACAACTTGATTCATATAATGTTTATGAGCATAAAAATCAGTAATTTTCGATATAATGTAATATTTTCTTCGACAAAGAAGATGTAAATAATATGAAACAACAAAATTTGAACTTGGCAGATATTTGTCTGCAACAAAATTTTTTAGTATTCGATTAGAATTGCAACAATATTTAAAAAAAAGTAACAATCACGCCTATCAAAGTAAAAATTTCGAGGTTGTCAATCACAACTTCATATTTGCGTACAAATTATTATTCGTTTTTCACCAATAAGTATTTGATACAAAATACTTCACAATTGGTATGGTTGCACCAATATTTAATAATATAGGAAATTTGTTAATCATTAATTTAATAGTTAATCATTACAATTTAATTCATATAATGTTTGAAAGCATAAAAATCAGTAATTTTCGATATAATGTAATATTTTTCGACAAAGAAAATCTGAAAGAAAAATGTTAAAACAGCAAAATTTGAAGTATTTTATACAAAAGATTTCACAATATGTATGGTTGCACCAATATTTAATAATATAGGAAATTCAAAGTTGTTAATCAGTACAACTTGATTCATATAATGTTTATGAGCATAAAAATTAGTAATTTTCGATATAATGTAATATTTTTTCGACAAAGATCTGAAAGAAAATATTTAAACAGCAAAATTTGAAGTATTTTATACAACAGATTTCCCAATCTGTATTGTTCCACCAATATTTAATAATATAGAAAATTCAAAGTTGTTAATCATTCATTTTATAGTTAATCATTATAACTTTATACATATAATGTTTGTAAGCATAAAAATCAGTAATTTTCGATATAATGTAATATTTTCTTCGACAAAGAACATCTGAAAAATATAAAATAACAAAATTTGAAAAGTTGTTAATCATTAATTATATAGTTAATCATTATAACTTGATACAAATAATGTTTATAAGGATAAAAATCAAGTAATTTTCTATATAATGTAATATTTTCTTGGACAAAGAAGATGTAAAAAATATGAAACAACAAAATTTGAACTTGGCAGATATTTGTCTGCGTTTGAATGCAGTAGGTGGGAGTTCGACTTGCATTAACAACCTGGTGTAATTACCTAGCTGCCGGTGCTGGACAAGGTCGTCTCAAGACAATGACCCCAACGTGCAAGAGATGTGATTCAATCACAACTGAATTATATGCGTTTTATTCCAAAAAACCAATACAAACAAACAAAAAATTTTAAAATGAGAAAACCGCTTCTTATAATAATACAATTAAATTTTCATGCTCCACAGAAAGGATTTTCCAATCATCATACCCCAAAAAACATATTAGTTAATAACAAATTAATAACCCAAAACCCATTTACGAACTGAGGAGTGTATAAACTAAACTATTCTAGCTGTGATTATGTATATAAAGGGCAAACAAGTCGAAATTTTCAAATTAGATATAATGAACATATTCAGCCTTCAAAAATTCTAAATTCCAAATTTAGTGAAACATCTATTAAACAATAAGCATTCATGTCAACAAGAAAATCTAGTATTCTTCACAAAGAGAGGAAAGACCAGAGATTAACATTCCTGGCATCTTTCGAAATTAAGAAGCATCTTCATAAGGGTTTACCCCTTGTGAATGAATATATTTAATTGACATCCATTCTTGAATTGTGTGATATAAGCCTTTTCTTCGAACCTAGATTAACTGTAATAACCTTTGTAAATTTCACTATTTGTTTTGTTATAAATATGGATTGTCATAGTCTTTCCTCAGTATTTCTGAGCGAAATTGTACAATAAAGTATATATATTTTTTTCTCGTGAAACTAAACCTACGAAATTAAGAAGCATCTTCATAAGGGTTTACCCCTTGCGAATGAATATATTTAATTGACCATCCATTCTTGAATTGTGCATATATGCCTTTTCTTCGAACCTAGATTAACTGTAATAACCTTTGTAAATTTCACTATTTTTTTTGTTATAAATATTGATTGTCATAGTCTTTCCTCAGTATTTCTGAGCGAAAATGTACAATAAAGTATATATATTTTTTTCTCGTGAAACTAAACCTTCGAAATTAAGAAGCATCTTCATAAGGGTTTACCCCTTGCGAATGAATATATTTAATTGACCATCCATTCTTGAATTGTGTGATATATGCCTTTTCTTCGAACCTAGATTAACTGTAATAACCTCTGTAAATTTCACTATTTGTTTTGTTATAAATATTGATTGTCATAGTCTTTCCTCAGTATTTCTGAGCGAAATTGTACAAAGTATATATATTTTTTTCTCGTGAAACTAAACCTTCGAAATTAAGAAGCATCTTCATAAGGGTTTACCCCTTGCGAATGAATATATTTAATTGACCATCCATTCTTGAATTGTGTATATATGCCTTTTCTTCGAACCTAGATAACCTTTGTAAATTCCACTATTTGTTTTGTTATAAATATTGATTGTCATAGTCTATCTTCAGTATTTCTGAGCGAAATTGTACAATAAAGTACATATACTTTTTTCTTGTGAAACTAAACCGAGAATTGTTTTCTATCATTTTAATATATTTCACAGAGTACCAAAAGCCTCTTCCATTGAATTTATTCCATATTATTTTTCAGCTGCAGTATCCAACTCTCGATCCAAACGAGAAGCCTATTACAGCCCAAATTTACCACTAGTGGTTGGACCACTGTACATCCCAAATCTACTAACCAGTCGAATGAGCACATTAGGACCTTGCTTCACCAGTAAAGGGTCCCTTGGACACTGTACCCCGTTCAGAAAATGTTACCCCTATTTCAAACTACCAGAACTCAGTAACTTCGACACGTGGATACTAGGAAACTATGATACTTGCAGTTACTTCACACAACAAGGAAGACAGGTATGTCAACTTTTCTAAATCGTACTTAATACCGTACATCTGTCACATATACATAAAATACTTTTCAAACCTACTCAAAAATAAATTTTAAAGAATCAGTTATTTGTAGTTATAAAGAATATAGTCATTTATAAAATATGTAATATTAATTTATTATATAAAATAATATGAAAGTGAAGTAAAAAAATAATAATAAACATTACATTTCAATACAACGAATATCTAAAACACGAATGGATAATTCCCAAATCAGACTTGAACGACCTCGACTAATCACAAAATTAGTGTGCCAATAAAGAACAAACGATATAAATTTCATCGTGTAACTTATATATAAAACAGGAGTCTGAAAAATTTTTCTACACCCCATTAATACCTATGACGATTAAAAATAATAAAAATAATTACATATGAATGATACTATTCATTGAAAAAGGTAAGAGATTTTCGAAGTATGACAGATAATATAAATATTAAGAAAATATCTTCATTGGAATGGAAGGCAACTTAGTATACTCTTCATTGGAATGGAAGCCAACTAGGATACTCTTCATTGGAATGGAAGCCAACTAGGACACTCTTCATTGGAATGGAAGCCAACTAGGATACTGTTTATTGGAACGGAAGGCAACTAAGACACTTGTAGTTGCTTCACCCCACAAGAAACACGGTATGCCAACTTTTCAAAGTTAATCGTACTAATCACCATACAATCGTCACACATACAAAAAGATCGTTCTCAAACGTATCCAAATATAATTATTAGAGAATCTTTTTAAAAAGTATAATCTATAAAATGTGTAATATTAAAATAAAAATAATATCAAAGCTTCCCTGAAAATGAAGAAAAGAAGAAAAACTAAACATTGCCTTTTCAATAAAATGAAAATCCAGGAACACAAATGAACCATCTCAGTCAAAAACTTGAACGACAAAACACCAAGACAATGAACAAACAATATATATTTGAATATATAATTCAATAAATATGATATAAAAGAAATTTCTCTACACCTCATTGGTACCAACAAGAAAAAAAAATAAAGAAAAGAAACAATGTATGTAATATTTACATAATATGAAAAATAAAATGTTTCACTAAAAGTTCTACCTCGCTACAACGCGACCTCAAAGAAAAAAAAAAAAGAAAACATTTCATTATCCACTGATTGAAAACAAATGAAAGAAAACTTAGTAAAATACAATGAATCATGTAGAAATCAAAAAATTAGAACGACCACAACTGAACACAAAAGTCAAACTAAGAAATTGAACAAACTCAAACAGTAACAGATTTGAAGGTATAACTGAAGATAAATATGAAATAAAGGATGGGAAACTTTCCTACAATCCATTAGTATTAGATATAAAAATATAATAAAATGAATTACCTATAAATGACACTTCTCATAAAAGAAGGTATTGCAAATATAAAATAAGGGATCGAAAAATTTTTGTCCCATTGGTATCAGATTAATATAAAAGTAATAAAATAATTTCATATGAATCATACTTCTCATAAAAGAAGGTATTGCAAAGAGATAAGTGAAAAATATTACTTCCAATCTCAAGTAAAAAAATAAATCATTCACCATGTAAATGACAAGCACAGTTTTTTTAACTGTACAAAATATTTTTAATTCCTCAAAATTCGTTCCTAAACATAAAATAAATATATTGTAAAGATTTGGGAAAATTTGAAGTTTAAGATCCTTTTTGTATAAAACAAGAAGTTATTCAAATAGACAAAAATGCATCATCTTTTCGTCTATTGAAGAGATACCTCCAAAAATATAACTTCAATAAAGATTTGTCGGAATTTTAAGTACAAGATATTGTACCTTTATTATAAAAACAATACAACGCATTAGTGAAAGTGCAGGAAAATAAAAAACATTGCATTTTCAATACAACAAAAGAATAGAAACACAAATGGATCTTCAAGTCAAAAACTTGAACGATATCGACCAAAGGCAAAGTTAGTTTACCTCAATGAACAACAATACATATTTGAATGTATAACTCGATAAATATGAAACAAAGGATGGAAAAATTTCTCTACACCCCATTGGTACCTAAGAAGATACAAAATCATGAAAAGAATTACATTTGAATAATACCTCTCATAAAAAAAGTTTAAGAATTAGTTCTGTATATTTTGAATAAAATCTTCATAAATATATTTACTAAATATGAAAAACTAAAGTTTTACCTCACTACAAACGCGATCTCAACAAAAAAATAATTAACATTTAAGATCCTTTTTTTGTATATAAGAAATTATTCCAATTCAAAACTACATTACTTTTTGATCTATTGAAGAGATACTTCCATAAAATATAACTTTAATAAAGATTTGTTTTTCAAGTAAGGTCTTCTTGTACGATACAAGCAGTTATTCAAATTTACGAAGTACTGTCATAATGAAACACAATTATAACTTTGCAGAACGGAAAGCATAGAATGTGTAAAATAAAAACGTTGCTGTATTTTGCTATTGAAAAAAAAGAATTGCGAAAATTTAAAGTTTAAGATTATATTTCAATAAAACATGAAGTTATTAAAATACACAAAAGTACATTACTTTTTGATCTATTGAAGAGATACCTCGAGAAAATATAAATGTAATAAAGATTTGTTCAAGTTAAAAACAACAATCCGACCAAACCCAAAGATAGTTTACGACATTGGTCAAACGATACATATACTTGAATGTATAACTCGATAAGTATGAAGCAAAGGATGGAGAAATTTCTCTAGACCCCATTGGTACCTTAAAACGATACAAAATAATGAAAAGAATTCATATGAACTATACCAAAGATATAAAACATAAAATTATTCTAATAGACAAAGTACATCACCTTTTGGTCTATTGAAGAGAGCTCCATAAAATAGAACTTCAATAAAGATTTGTATAAATTTTAAGTTCAAGATCTTGTACAAAACAAGCAGTTATTCAATCTGACAAAGTACATTACTGCCAATATGATATAACTAAAATTCTGAAGATTAGGAGCACAAAATATGCAAAACAATACAATAATTAAAACCTCTTGGTCTACTGAGGAAGCATTTCCTCTTCCTCCTAATGGTTATTCCGCCATAAGTCGGTAGTCTGAACCCCATTAGTGCTTCTAGGATGAATCACATGGAAGTGAAGATTGACCATTTGGGATTTCTTCCCAAAAGCCAAAAGTAATCGGCACAACAAAAACAAGAAAAAACCTAGATGAATTAATGTTCTACAAGAGAAATAACTTAGAGCCAATTAAGGAATACATCATTCATAATTATGATCAAAGAAAAGTTATTTTCTTCATTAGGAAAAAAGTGACGAAAAGCACATCATTCCATTATAGACAAAAATTGCGTCAAACATAATTGAAAATTAAAAATGGAGAGCTAATCATAAGTATAGTAATATAATTTCTTCAAAATGACCAAGGTATCTATTTCTATATTCAAAAAAAATATTAGTAACCGTAAGCACTCGGTCATACATCATCAAAGAAAGAAAATCAACGACATGAAGATAGACAGCATATTTCAATGATGGCACAAATGACCAACAACAGTTCAATTAGTATTTATTCAAAACTTTACGAGGGCTTCTTTCGTAGTTCCAAAAAAAATGTAAAATAGTACCTTATTTATCATTTATAATACTCCCATAACCAGGACATAGAAAATACAAAGTAATCTCCAAATAGTTTTTATTAATTCCAAATCAAGGAATAAATATAGCAAATAATAATCTCTTCAAAATATTGAGTTAATGATTCTTTCATAATAATATTTCATCTTAATGAGTATAATTTTTATTATTTTCAAGCACTTCTAAGAACGCTTACATTATCTAAACAAATATAAATAATGAAATAGCATTTGTACCTTCTTGGTATTTTAAACTCATATCTTACAAGAACTTGAAGCAAGTTAGTAAATTATATACGTTTCATCCCGAAAAAGCAATAAGAAAGAAAACAAAAAATTAAAAATTAGAAAACCCCTTCGTATCGATACACAATAAAATTTGTTCATTCTGTAATAATATGAACTAACGAAATAGTCTCATTTTTCATATACCTAGATAGTCTACATTATAAAAAAAAAATTCCGAAAAGTATATTCTTTTTAGAGACTAAATTATATATGTACAATCATTTTAAAATAAATATATTAGTTGTCCAAAAACGTGAAGCAATAAAAAGTGAAGAGACAAAACTAATAAAGTCAATCACTTTGTATAGTTATAGTATATATTTTTTGTAGATGTTTGGAGTATGTTGTACAAATCCAACAACAGACGACCCAAAAGAAGAAACTCCTACTGACGCACAAGATGAAATAATGTCCAGCAACGAAAACAAACAAATTCCAGTGTACATCCCTTCCTTACCGAACTGGCCTCCTCCAATTCCAACTCATCCTCCAGATCACACCATCCCACCACTACCAACTCATCCACCAAGTCCCGGCTTCCCAATAGCTACCAACCCTCCAACCACCCAAAGTCCAACAACCAAGCGACCTGTGAACCAACGACCAACCACGCAAGCTCCTTGGCAAACAAGTACCACTGCCCCAGCAGCGATGCTACCAAGTGCCGGTTGTGGAGCCAAGAATGGGTATAGTCAAGACCAAGAAAGAATTGTTGGTGGGCACAATGCAGAGAAAGACGAATGGCCTTGGATTGCTGCTTTGTTCAACGGAGGCAGACAGTTTTGTGGAGGATCTCTCATTGATAATATTCATATTCTAACAGCTGCACATTGCGTTGCCCAGTAAGAAATCATTCCAAATTTTAAATGTAAATAAATACACATTTGTTTCCAGTATGTCTTCTTGGGATGTAGCACGTTTAACAGTAAGACTTGGGGACTATAACATCAAAACTAGTTCAGAAGTCAGTCATATAGAAAAGAAAGTCAAACGAGTAGTTCGTCATAGAGATTTCGACTCACGTACTTTGGTAAATCACCAACCAATTTCATAAACGACAAAAACAATTTTTAATTTTTTTAGTATAACGATATTGCGATAATAACTATGGATTCTCCAGTGTCATTCAGTCAACGTATTCGACCAATTTGTCTACCAAATGGACGAAGTGCTTACACAGGTCAAACAGCCACAGTTATTGGATGGGGTAGTTTAAGAGAAGCTGGACCACAACCAGCTGTTCTTCAAGAAGTAGATATCCTCATCTGGGACAATGGTCAATGTAGGGCCAAATATGGTCACGCAGCACCAGGGGGTATTGTAGACCATATGCTTTGTGCTGGTCAACTGGGCAGGGACTCTTGCAGCGTAAGTATTGTCAACAATCCAAACTTGTATAGTGTAATTTTTCTACAAAATTCTGTTTTCAGGGTGATAGTGGCGGTCCATTAATGGTAAACGCAGGAAAATGGACCCAAGTTGGTATCGTATCTTGGGGTATCGGATGTGGAAAAGGACAGTACCCTGGAGTTTATACAAGAGTTACTCATTTCTTACCCTGGATAAATAAAAATTTAAAATAAGTCTATAATTTGTCTAGTTAGGTTAAGTTAGGAAATTGTTTAATAAAATATTTTATATCGAATTCTTTTACTTCTATCTCCCAATATTCTTAAGTTCCACAAACCCCGTCTAAATGAAAATACACAATTATTTTATCCACATCAGATTTAAATCATAAAGAAAAATATTTGTATTCCTCAATACTAGCAAGCAATATTTTAATAAAAATTCAAATATGACTGTCACATATAGAAGTAGTTCAGTTTGTCTTGAAAAACTTATTAAAAGTACTTAACCATTTCGCTTTATTGAGTTATTAATTACTAATGCTTTTCAGAGAGTGCATTCTTATTACTATGGTCACGTGTAAACCACAATTTTAAATACTTATTTATATTAAACAAAGGTAAACTTAGACAAAGCTATTTTCATCATAAAAGTTCTGGAATTTATATTGAGTCAGTCAATATTTTTTAATTATTCAATATTCTGAAATGAACAAAAATATCAATAATTTACAAGAAATATTCAAACGAACAAAATTAATCATTGTTAAAGTAACAACCCATAAAAATGTTTGATTTTACACCATATTCAGAACATTGTTTTTTAAACATAAAGTTCAAATTAGAGATATTATATTTACGAAATGAAAAACAAAAAAAACGAAATTTGATAAAGAATATAAATAATCCGAACGAATTAAATGTGTAACCATAAAATTAGGTACATAAATATCCATGATCAACCAAGAACATGTTATGTTATATTATCTTTATAGTAAAATTTGTAATAGAAGAAATGTATTATTTCATCACAATTTCTTTTCAATCATCACAAAATGCGAAGTAGGGATAGTTCGTCTTGAACAAAATTTCATAAAAATTATTTGAGAAAAATTTAGGAAATTTATTTCCAACAAGTAATTTAAAATATTATAAAGTAAATCAGGAGAAATATATCAGTAAATTTTCTTTTTAAGTATATTTAAAATATGCGAAATAGCAAAGTTCGTCTGGAGAAAAAAATGAATTTATTCCCAACAAGAAATTTAAAATAAAACAAAGTAAACGAGAAGAAATATATTATTTCTGCATTTCGTTTCAATCCTGTCACATGATGCGAAGTAGCACAGTTCGTCTTGAACAAATTTCAAAAAAGTTATTTGAGAAAAATTTAAGAAAATTATTCCCAAGAAGAAATTTAAAATAAAACAAAGTAAACGAGAATAAATATATTATTTCAGTATTTCGTTTCAATCCTGTCACCTTATGCGAAGTAGCACAGTTCGTCTTGAACAAAATTTCACAAAAATTATTTGAGAAAAATTTAAGATAATTGTTCCCAACAAGTAATTTAAAATAAAACAAAGTATACGAGATATGATACAAACTTTGTATAAAAAATCAACAGGTATATTGAAGAAATATCAAGACATTTTTCAAGAACTTTTTACAATCATTTTCTATGAAGTTTCATATGAACGCAAACTTAGGTCTATAAACTAACATTGAGAAATATGTTAGACGAATATAACCTAAACAACAAATTTGTTTAAAATGCTATGAATATATAAATGTTACTTTAAATTTAATAAACTGAAACAGAAAACACAATCGAAAAAAATTAATTCATCGAAACTAACAAATATAAATTTAACATGTTAACTGCCACCATTAAAAAAAAAAGGTGGGTCCCTTGGGTCATTTTTTCTTTTTTACAGATTTAGGGTGTTTTCATATTAGAAAATACAAGTATGATAACAGAATTGATTTTTTTTAATGTTGCTCTAAAATTTGAAGAATTTTATTAAGGCACAATATATGTACCTCACCTTAGTATTTTATCATTTCAGAGACTAAAAAACAAAAAAATCATGCGCTAAGTATAGGTTTTGGTCTGTCAGGCCACCGAGAATTAAACTACGTTCACAGATATGCGTTGCGAGGTACAAATGTTAGACCATGGATCATAATGTGTATTCAACCACTGAGGCACAAACGATGTATCTCAGAGCATACGAGGATATTTTAGTGAGACACATAAGATGTACCTCATGGCAGTTAACGTGTTAACCAACGAAGTCTGGATTCAAAACCCACGATGTCTTCTGTCTTCAATTATTTGAGCGCAGAACAAAAGTTAAAAACTCGTTTGATATTAAAATTATTTGAATTAAAAATATATTTATAATAGTCAACTCTTATGAGAATACATTATCATTACTAAAAAAATATTTGAACTAAACGACGTGTAATAAACATGAATTCAAATTGGGAAAATAGCATTAAATCAACCCAAAAAAATTAATTCAAAATATTGAAATAATATGACAATAGAATACCATTAGCAAACTTAAGCGTCTTATCAACTCAAACAACACAAATTGAGCTAATATGATTTCAACTTAGTGGGAAAAATGTACGAACAAAAATCAACTGATTGAAATCAACCCACACTTATGTATAAAATATTTAAAGAGAGGTTTTTTATTACTACAATCAAACATAACATTCTCAAGATCTTAGTTTGATAAAAGTATTAAAATCATTGAGACGAAAATAGCACCAGTTCAGCCCAAAAAATTAAGTTCAAAGATTGAAAAAATGTGACCATAAAATGCTAGTAGCAAACTTCAGTTTCTAATAAACTCAGATAATACACATTGATTAAAATGAAACCACACTTATGTACAAAATATTCAAGAGATGTTTTTATTTCTATGATCAAACATAAGATTCCTAGATCAACAAAATATAATAAAAATTTCAAGTGAGAAATTTTCAATACCTCTACCAATCACAAGTTTCTTAAAAACTTTGTTAGAAATAGTTGATATGAGAAGAAAAAAAACTCAAATTAAACTTAAAAATGATTTTAAATGAATGATAACAAAATATTTCAATAAAGAACCAAACATGTTTGCAACAGAAGAAAAACGAAATAAAAAAACGAAGTCTAAAAATAAAAGCCCAACGGTATGGGACAAAAACAATAAGGTTATTTCTAAACAAAAGAAATTTAAAAATAGGAAAACCAGCGAAGTTCGACCAAACACCAAGATTTGTTTCTTTTTGCAGAATTTCCAAACAAAATCCACCCTTTTTAACATTAAAGATTTGTTTCTTTTTGCAGAATTCCCAAACAAAACCCAGCCTTTTTTACATTAAAGATTTGTTTCTTTTTGCAGAATTCCCACCCTTTTAAAATTCGTTATTTTTTTCTGTCTGATTTATTTATTTACTTTTGATTTCAAAAAATTTATTTTTCAACCCATGTTTTTTTTCAGTGCTGTTCGCTTGTCTTTAATATTGTTGGGTTATTTTCTTTAACTCAAATTAATCATCAAAATAAAACATTAGAATAAAGAGTAAACCATTTTTGCAACAATTATTTTTAAAGTTTTTTTTATTCCTTTGTTCATTTTAGTATTTGTTTATGACTTCAACACAGATATTTCTGTTTGATGCATAATTTTTTTTCTTCAGTTTCAAGAAAATTGTTTCTTAAATATTGTTCATTTATTTGTTTTCTATTATTGACTTGATTTTTTACGAATTTGTTTTTATTTACTGTTGAAACGAAAAGACCAGATATAAGAACGAAGCTTGGGAATGAAACCCAACAATTGTATTCTTGCATTCTTCTTTGTTGTACGAAGTAGATTTTTTTACATTGTTGAAACGAAAAGACCAGATATAACAACGAAGCTTGGGAATAAAACCCAACAATTGTATTCTTGCATTCTTCTTTGTTGTACGAAGTAGATTTTTTTTTATATTGTTGAAACGAAAAGACCAGATATAACAACGAAGCTTGGGAATGAAACCCAACAATGTGTATTGTTGCATTCTTCTTTGTTGTACGAGGTAGATTTTTTTTACATTGTTGAAACGAAAAGACGACCAAACATAACAACGAAGCTTGGAAATAAAACCCACGATGTGTATACTTGGATTCTTCTTACTTGTGCGTGAGGTAGACAGTTGACCAATAATTGAGGAATGGCCATTGTTGAATAGTCTGAAACAAACAATAAAAAAATTAGAAATAATATTCAAATAAAAAGTGTAAAAATGTAAAAAATATTTTTGAAGTAGTATTTATTTTATTTAGTTTAGAATAAATGCAAAATAAAAACAAAAAATCAAAGTATTAATGTCGGTATAACTAAATATGCTCGAAAATTGATAATAAAATAAAAAAATATATTTTATTTTGTTTGAATAATTCAATAACTGATGTAAATTTGTTAACTGTTTGACCACGTTGTAAGAAAAAATTAAATTTTGTTTAAAAACAAAAAAATATATATTAAAAAATATAATAAACAATTTACAAATGTTTAATTTATTACATATTTGTTAATTATTTACTTTAATTTCAATTTACCTGATATATTTCAAAGTATTTCATCACCCGATATTGCAAAGACAAAGGCAGCCATTTGTGAATGTAGCAAAGTTATTTTAACACAAGTTTATAATATTTAATTTTGTAAAAAACGTAAAAATATTATCGAAATAATGTAGACCGTTGCTTGAACTATTGTTATTAATTAAAATATGAACTTATTTTCTATTATTACCGCGGATGTTAAAAGATTTTGTAAGAGCACGCGATGCGACTGTGTTCAACGACGAGCAAGCGAACAAGAAGGTAGATGCCGGATGTTGTAGTGGTAGGGGGTGAGCAGTTGGGGTGCGCAGTAGGGGTGCGCGAAAATACTGCACTCTGATTGGCTGGCGCTGTTGCCAAGCACAATAATTTTTATAAACGAAAATATTGTTTAATTTTGTTCATCACGGAAAAAATATTAACAAAATATTGAAGCTAATTATTTAAATTATTGTTAAAACATAAAACATGGACAAATTTGATGTTAATACAACGGATGATTACGGATTTTAAAAAATCACGCGTTGAAGCGTCTTCAAAACGGAAATGATGTTGAGTGCATGCGCAATACTATGTTTGAGGCAGTACAGTTATAACAAAAAAATTTCAAAGGAAAATTATTTATACAATATAAAAATAATTTAATATTGTGAAAATAATATTATAATATTTTTGTCCATAATTAAAACTCGATTCATGAATTTATCTTGAATTGAATGTTTTACAAATTTTTTTCAAAGAAAAAAAAATTATAAAATATTAAAATAATTTATAAATTGTGAAAATAATTTATAAAGTATTGTTAAAATAATGTTATAATATTGTTATCCATAATTAAAACAGGATTAATGAGTTTTACCTTGACTCACATGTTTTACAAATTGTTCAAACAGTAAAAAAAATTATAAAATATGAAAATAATTTATAAACTACAAAAATAATTTATAAAGTATTGTAAAAATATTGTTATAATATTGTTAACTGTAATTAAAACTGAATTAATGAATTTTTTCTTGACCCACATGTTTTACAAATTGATCAAACAGTAAAAAAATTATAAAATATGAAAATAATTTATAAAATATGGAAATAATTAATAAAGTATTGTTAAAATATTGTTATAATATTGTTAATCATAACTAAAACGGAAATAATGAGTTTTTTCTTGACTCACATGTTTTACAAAAATGGTGGACAAACAGTTAAAAAATTATTAAACCCGAAAATATCATTTAATAAAATTTAACAACAAAAATATATATGTAATAATAAAGCACATACCTTAAGTAATTTCTCTGCACCAAGATCTGTGATGATGTTGTATTATATGAAAAGATTTTATCAGATTTTAACGGAGCACAAGTTGACGCCAACGACGAGCAGCAAGAAATGATGCAAATCGGAAGGGTGGTCTCTTTTATACAGTGATCGAGACGCCGGAAATAATTTTATGGTGTGGTTGAAAATGAAATTAAAAAAAAAGAGGGATATTCAATTTGAATATATACAGGGTAAATAGCTTACAAAACATGCCATAAAAATTGACGTAGTTTATTTATAGAAATGTTGCTTAAAGAAAAATATCTATAAATAATCAAATAATAGTATATTCCGGAGAAACCTTGTTTACATGTAAGGTTCATTTACATTCTAAAGGGGATTGTAGGTGTTGAATAATTGTGGTTGAAAAAAGCAAAAAATGAATAAAAACAACGAGAATACAATAAATTTAGATCATAGAAACGTATGATTTGAAAATTTATACAAGGAAATGTATTTGGGTGTAGGATAAAAAATAATGGGATCTCTCAAGGAAAAAAAAATCTTTATCTACCATACCAATTTTATTCTTATGAGTTGTTACAAGATATTTACTTCCAGATTATTCTACACTTTTATTCAAACAATTTCAGGGGGACCACAAAATAAAGTTACGAATTAGAAAGTTGAAAGATGAATTTGGCTGTTTTGTGTTTTGCAAAACGAAAAGAAACAAACTTCAATAAGTTTTGAATAGCACAGGCTGTTCCATACAAGAGTTGGTTACAAGGAATTGCCAGTTTGTTCCAGTGGGACGTTTTCTATGATCTACAAAAAAAATTGCAATGTTTTCTAATGAAGCGTAACAAAACCTATAAAGTATTTCTGACTGATAAATTCTTCTGAATCCGAATATTCAATTTCCTTGTAATTATAGTAAGGTGTTTCTTCTTAAGAGTAATCCTAGACTTGACCAATCATCTTCGAAAGTTTTCTGAAGACATGTCCTACATGTAGACGAAAACATTTAGAAATCTTAGTATGACAAATTAGACTATAATTACCTTTGAGATAATGCTGGAGAAAAAGGTTTTTTCTTCTCTAGAATAATTGTTCTTTAGTATCCTAGACGTAAGCCTCTCGCTTATCTTTTAATAACATCTTATCTCTTATCTCTGTTTGTTCTAGATAGCTCATAAATAAGTCTTAGAGGCTCTATGCTTGATATCCTGATTGACATATGGTTATCCTTATATAAATCTTTTACTATAAAATCAAAAGATGAAACAATCCTAGACTTGACCAATTATTTTCGAGTTTTTTCTGAAGACATATCCTACAATCAGACGAAAACATTTACAAATCTTAATATGACGAATTAGATTATTATTACCCTTCAGATGATGCTGGAGCAAAAGGTTTTTTCTTCTGTAAAATAATTGTACTTTAGTATCCTAGATGTAAGCCTCTCGCTTATCTTTTAATAACATCTTAATCTCTGTTTGTTCTAGACACATCATAAATAAGTCGCAGAAGCTCTATGCTTGATATCCTGATTGACATATGATTATCCTTTATATAAATATTTTACTATCCATATATCAAATAATCCTAGACTTGACCAATTATCTTCGAGTTTTTTCTGAAGGCATTTCCTAAAATCAGACGAAAACATTTACAAATCTTAGTATGACGAATTAGATTATAGTAACCAATGAGATAATGTTGGAGAAAAAGGTTTTTTCTTCTCTAGAATAATTGTTTTTCAGTACCCTATTGTAAACTTCTCGCTTATCTTTTAATAACTTCTTACCTCTTATCTCTGTTTGTTCTAGACACATCACAAATAAGTTTTAGAGGCGCTATGCTTGATATCCTGATTAACATATGGTTATCGTTTGTATAAATCTTTTACTATCCATATCTCAAATAATCCTAGACTTGACCAATTATCTTCGAGTTTTTTCTGAAGATATTTCCTAAAATCAGACGAAAACATTTACAAATCTTAGTACGACGAATTAGATTATAATTACCTTTGAGATAATGGTGGAGAAAAAGGTTTTTTTTTCTCTAGAATAATTGTTCTTCAGTATCCTATTGTAAGCCTCTCGCTTATCTTTTCATAACTTCTTATCTCTGTTAGTTCTAGACAGATCATCTTCTTAGAGGCTCTATGCTTGATATCCTGATTGACATATGATTATCCTTTATATAAATCATTTACTATCCTTATCTCAAATAATCCTAGACTGACCAATTATCTTCGAGTTTTTTCTGAAGACATGTCCTACAATCAGACGAAAACATTTACAAATCTTACTATGACGAATTAGATTATAATTACCTTTGAGATAACGATGGAGAAAAAGGTTTTTTTCTTCTCTAGAATAATTGGTTCTGAAGTATACTAGACGTAAGCCTCTCGCTTATCTTTTAATAACCTGTTATCTCTGTTTGTACTAGACAAATCATAGTCTTGGAGGCTCTATGTTTGATATCCTGATTGATATGTGATTATCCTTTATATAAATCTTTTACTATCCTTATCTCAAATAATCCTAGACTTGACCAATTATTTTCGAAAGTTTTCTGAAGACATGTCCTACATGTAGACGAAAACATTTATAAATCTTAGTATGACGAATTAGATTATAATTACCTTTGAGATAACGCTGGAGCAAAAGGTTTTTATCTTCTGTAGAATAATTGGTTCTGAAGTATACTAGACGTAAGCCTCTTTCTTATCTTTTAATAACCTGTTAGCTTTGTTTGTATTAGACACATCATAGTCTTGGAGGCTCTTTATGTTTGATATCCTAATTGATATCTGCTTAACCTTTATATAATTTTTTTACTGCCTTTTATCTCAAATAATTCCCTTCAAATAATATTTGAATATGCCGCTCATTACCCCTTTACTGGATTATTGTTCACCACATTTTCGTAATCTGCAAAGAAAGTTATTTATATAAACAAAAAAATATACATATTTACCAATTAGTAAGTTTGTTTACATTGTAAATTGTTATTATAAAAACAAGTAAGAAAAGGCCAGAACACATTTTCTATTTTCACAACTGTACACAACTTCCTATACAAACATTTACAATCTAGATGTAATAAATTATTATTATCTAAATGATATTAAACTCAAAACATAAGAATCAGGAATGGTATGCATCAGCTGATAAGAGAAAAATTATATTTTGTTTATTGTTTTATGCGAACCTAATATGGCATAATTCGCTGTGACTGTACTGGAATATTTTGCGTAGGATACACAAATAATAAACAATAAACTATAAAAAGAAACAGAGCAAGAAATCACATGTAGTCTATTAGTTTATAGTGCAGATGCAATTTGTTGTTCTGTATTCTTTTAAATTTTTTGTGAAGTAACATTATTTTTTTATTTGGATATGCAACATATTCTATTACATGTAAGTTAAGAACTCGTATACTTGTAATATTTACATATTTTATTAATATATATAATTCTATATTATATAAGTAAATATACCTCGTCATTTTTCAAATAATTTTTGATTCCACCAAAAAAAAAAAAAGGACGAAGCAATTCAGGACTCTAATGTTCATATATAGCTAAACTAATTTTCAAAACAATATTTTAACAAATAAAAAAATATATAAAAAAATGAACGTAAATTTTGTACGCAAGTCTAGATCTGCGCAATGCATGCTTGTACGCAGTGAAGTTGGTTGGCGACTGCCACCATTAACGTGAAATGAGCAATATTTTAAATTTAAATGTCATTTATATAACCTAATATTTTACAAAAATAAAATTGTTAATTTAATAAAATCAAATGGAGTCGGAATTTGAAAGGTAAAAAGATATAACTATGAGTATAATATGTTTTATTTTATTTTTGTTTTAAGGTTGATACATACAGAACTAGAACTATTTATCGTTTTTTGTTTATTGCTGATGTAGGCAATAAAAATTGTTTTCGAAAATGTTGTTCAGTTTCTTTCAGATACCAAATTTAATTTGGAAAGGATTTTCAAGATACCAAATTGGATTATATTAGTAACTTAGCAAGGGCATTTCAGGCAAGAACTATTTTTAACTCTTTCAAAGTACAAATATTCTAGTAAAAATGCGGCACCAAGTAATAATGCTTTTTCTTTGCTGGAAGAACTTCTGTTTGGGAACTGTAAGCATAAGTTGTAAGCGACTTGCAGTTGATCCCACTGATGATGAATGCTTCCTAATTGTGCTGAACCATCACCGGAATATATCTGGAAATGTTTTTCCTTTAATTTTTAAAATATTACATTAAATAAATAATTAAAACGTTTAAGAGTCACTGTTTTATACAAAGTGTAACCGTACACTGAAAGTTCGTCAGAATTTAATATGTAAATATTAAACTATTTCATTGAATAACTGTGGTGGAATTTAAGCAATGTTATTGGAAAGACATTTTTTAGGTTTTTAGTGTAAATTTGTGTTTGTACACCAGAAATATTTCAAAAATATAAAATTTTAGGTCCAAAATTTCGATTTTTGAAATTACTCCATATTGATAGTCGTTGATACGCTGGTTTTAAATTTACAAACAGAATTCAATTATCTCTTTTCGTTCCTGAGATTTTTGCTCTCAAAGTTGCACCTCAAAAAAGTGTGTTTTTTTGGATTATCTCAAAAATGGGTAGAGATACAATCTCAACGATTAAACCCGTCGATTCTACGGGAAAAGTTACATAAAGAAATGTTTTCTCTGCATATACGTTCTTTGGAACGATTTGGTGAAAAATAAGAAAAACGAAAAAACCGGAATTTCAGGTTTTCGCTCAGAAACTTTTTGTCTCCAAAATTTTTTATTTTCTGGACTTAAGTAGATATCGATACGCTGATTCCAAATTTTCAAACCGAATTCAATTATCTCTTTCCGTTCTCGAGATATTTGCGTTCAAAGTTAGACCTGAAAAAACAGGTTTTTCAGGAATAATCCTGAAACGGGTCGAGATACGATCTCGGCGATATCACCAATCGATTCTACGGGCAAAATTACATAAGTGTACCAATTTTCAGATATTTATTCCAACGGATACAATTTTTAGAGAGGAAAAACTGAAAATGGCCAAAATCGAAAAAAATCGCAAGGGGTTCATCAGGCGTTTTTTTCGATTTTCGCCGATTTTCGTTTTTTCGCTCTAAAAATTGTACCCGTCGGAATAAAAATCTGAAAATTGGTACACTTATGTAATTTTGCCCGTAGAATCGATTGGTGATATCGCCAAGATCGTATCTCGACTCATTTCAGGATTATTCCTGAAAAACCTGTTTTTTCAGGTCTAACTTTGAACGCAAATATCTCGAGAACGGAAAGAGATAATTGAATTCGGTTTGAAAATTTGGAATCAGCGTATCGATATCTACTTAAGTCCAGAATATGAAAAATTTTGGAGACAAAAAGTTTCCGAGCAAAAACCTGAAATTCCGGTTTTTTCGTTTTTCTCATTTTTCACCAAATCGTTCCAAAGAACGTATATGCAGAGAAAACATTTCTTTATGTAACTTTTCCCGTAGAATGGACTGGTTTAATCGTTGAGATTGTATCTCTACTCATTTTCGAGATAATCCAAAAAAACACACTTTTTTGGGGTGCAACTTTAAAAGCAAAAATCTCAGGAACGAAAAGAGGTAATTAAATTTTGTTTGTAAATCTGAAATCAGCGCGTCAACGACTATCAATATGGACTAATTCCTGAAATCGAAATTTTGGACCAAAAAAATTTTATTTTTTGATTATTTCAGCTGTAAATGAAAAATTTTACAGTGAAAAGCTGAAAATTACACTCTGGTCAATAATACATGTATTGTAAATGGATTGAAATAAAATTTAATTGGTGAATTATTCATTTTTCTTACCTTAAAATGTGCGTCTTTATAAGAAGTGCACACACACATAGTTGGTCCTTCTATTTTGTATATAATGTCTCGGGAATCGTTAATAACAGAAAATGATGGTGTCAAAATGGTCCAATCTTGTTTCACAACACCTATTAACTGACCAGGAGGAATCCACACTTGTAGTTCCTGTAATTTATAAACAAATGAGTGGAAATCTTGGTGGAAAACAAGTAAATATGGTAACACCTTTATTAGAGATGAAACTATTTTCCAAAACATGTAATGAATGAGCATAATACAACTATTCATACACTTACTTGTAAATAGCATCCACACAGACAATTAGTAAACGCTAATCTTCTTACAAAACTAATCGCTTCCTGTCTAGTTTGGTCATAAAGCCTCATGCTAAATCCACGACTAGATCCAAAACACATTCTCTGCGTAGAATTGGACGTTTCGCTTGCCAAGTATAATGTTTCCCCTTGTGGAACTTTGATTGTGTATCTGTTTTCTGATTCTACGGAAGATAATACTAAAGAAGAGTATGAAAATCAGTTGAAACTATAAAATGTTCTTACAATCATTTAATTCAACAGTTTGTTGTATGTAAACTTGTTCAGCTCCCATTAAAAAATCCAAACCATGCATTGGAGTAAACTGAGTTAAGTTTGTTGATCGCCAGTTTATTGTTGATACTGGAATGGGTCTTCTAGATCCAGTAAATTCTAAAATATACCTATATTTTTAAACTGTAATCATAGAAAAAAAAATATTTGTACCTCCTTCTACTTGAGGTTGAATTGTGATTGCTGAGGACTCTGTAAATACTGGAAGCTCTATATCTATAAAATATAAGTATCTTAATTCAAATAACACAAGAAATATAGTTTTAATTCTTAATCTTAAAAATAACAAGTCCATAAGAAATGAGGCTGTCAGGCAAGATTTTTTAGTCAAAAGTCAATTACAAGTACAAAGAAGATTAAAAATATTTTGTTCATTGTTTTGTTCTGAGAAATTGACATTATATTTTATATCTTTAATATCAAGGTGTCTAATCTTATCTAACTATTCTGTGTATGATACAATATTACAGATTTAGAAATACAAACATGGAAACATGTACTAATACAAATATTGTGAAATACAAAACAATATGTATAATACTGTTTTATTGTCAAATAAATTATATTTACAATTAATTGTACCAAATTTATCCTATTTCATTTATATTGTTGTCATTACGTAGTCTCATATTCACATTATTGTACATATGGAACTTTCATTCTTTTAACAGCGCATCTCAAACGATGGTATACTTAAAAAATAATATTATGAAATAAAAAATAGTAATTTTAAGCATTGTTTATATAAATAAAAACAGTAAAAACTTTTTTTTGACAGGTTTTTTTTATAATGTAAAAAAAATTCTATATAAACATAATACACATTTCTATGTATATATTAATGTTTATTAATAAAACTATTGTTTTATTACTATGTAATAAATTATACCTGAAGCTGAAAGATGTAATAAATTACTGGAATTTTCTTCATTTAACAGACTCATTTTATTGTGTTATATTCACCAAATATTCACGACATAATGATATAGACACACAATGCTAAATATTACAATACTGTTTTCGGTTTAAACATTTATCTTATCTATTGATAGTAATAGATAAAAGATAAGATGACACTGCAATGAGTAAACGATGATAAAATATGTAAATAAAAATATATTTTTAAAAAGGGGCGTTAAATTAGTATTATCCTTCAATCTTTACGAAAATCTCGACCAAATATAATTTTAAAATAAAAAAAATGGACAAAAAACATACCAAAAGTTTCTAGAAAAGCTGAAAATTGTAGAAAAAAAAAACGTAGGTCTTCGTTGCTAAGCAACCCTCGCTTGCTACACTGAAAACCTATATAAAGGCCGGGACAACTCGCCATTACCTTTTTGTTTTTTCGGTTTCATAGCTTCGTAAACACTGTGTTAAATTTTTCAAAATTTTTGTAATTTTTTTAAAGTTTTTGGGTAAGTGACCATTTTTAAAACATTAATTATTAGTGTAAGTTTATGTACAATAATAAATTTCATTGGTATTTTGTTATTTTTTACGACAAAAAGATAATTTTTACAAAATGGCGGGAATGCACCCTAACGGAAAAAAACCGTTACTTTTTCTCAAGTTTAAACTTGATTTTCTTTGTAATCTTAAAGAAAATAGAAAATATTAATTTATTTTTTAAGATTTTAACAGAATTTATTTGAGAATTATTAAATTATTATTTTTTTTATCATAATTAAGACTTAACCTCTTCACCTCGTGGTCCAAAGGTATCTCTTACTTTTGCTCATTTGTTTGTTCTCAACTTAAAGTCAAATTATAAGAATTATTAATTACATCATTGGTTCTTGTAATTACTATTATATTTATTAGGTATAAAGCATCTTAAGAGCTATAATATCCATACTTAAACTATTTTTTTTTCTTATTTTTCAGTTTTCCATTTCTTTTCGTCACCTTTAAAGTTTTCTTCAAGAACATTTAATGATGCTGTTCCTTATATGACACTGTTTTACGCCTGTCTCAACTATCACGGTAAACTATTTTTATTAAAATTTGGGTAATTTTTAAGGCACTTTTTTGTTTTAGATGTCTGACGAAGAATGCCCTAAAAGACGACGTATTGCTGTAAGTATTATAAATAATAATAGTTTTGATGCTAAAGATCTTTTCGCTCATTTCTTCACTTTTTTCTATTCTTCCCCAATAAAGATCTGTAGTTTTAGGCATTAATGTTTTGATACTAAAGATCTTTTCGTTAATTTCTTCACTTTTTGTATTCTTCCCCAATAAAGATCTGTAGTTTTAGGCATTAATGTTTTGATGCTAAAGATCTTTTCGTTAATTTCTTCACTTTTTGTGTTCTTCCCCAGTAAAGATCTGTAGTTTTAGGCATTGTTTTCTTTTTCAGGCACCTGGATACACCGGACTCAAGAACATTGGGTTAAAGTGTTTCATGAACGTGGTGTTCCAGGTGTTAAGCAATACAGTCCTCATCAAGGCATTCTTCGATAATAACGGCGACAACTCAGGCATAGAAAAGGGAACAATCAGTTTCCACCTTCGCGATACGATATCTCGACTTTGGTCCGGCCGGTATAGGTCTTTCTCTCCTCGACAACTAGTGGTAAGTAACCTTTTTTTAATGAAGTTGATTGATTCGTCTGTCATTTCTCGTTGAAACATATTAAACATTATTTAAAAGAAATGTAAAATAAAATACTTGGTCGGTTTCAAAATCTTTAATCTCGAAAGATACAATACGTATTTCGGCTTACTAGGCCATCGTTAGGTAAATACAAGATGAATGAAAATATCTGTGTTTATATATACCAACTATAGTGGTAAATTTTCCAGTAAATAATAACGGGATTAAAGAGGGGTAACCAATGGTGACTGGTATAGTTCTAATTGCTCATTCATTAGGATTTTTCCTTCATGCACTGCGTTTTGAATCCTAATCCTAATGAATAAGCAATTAGAACTATACCAGTAACCAGTGATTACCCCTCTTTAATCCTTTTATTATTTTCTGGAAAATTTACCGTTAGTCTTAATTCGTATATATAAGCACAGATATTTTCACTCATCTTGTATTTACCTGACGATGCCTAGTAAGCCGAAATACATATTGTATCCTTCGAGATTAAAGATTTTGAAACCGACCAAGTATTTTATTTTATATTTCTTTTTTTAATGATTGACTTCGGTCTATTCATTCTTCCTCTTTCTTTAGAGAGCCATTCTCAAGAAACTTCCTCACTACGGAGATGACGAACATGATTGCCATGAATTCATGATGTCCTTGACTTCTGAGTTACATGACGAGTTGAAATTCCAAAATGACGATGAAGACGAACTTGAAACAAACAGTATCATTAAAGGCACATTTCACGGACAACATACAGTAACCATAAAATGTTCTAAATGCTCATTTGTACGAAGGACCACAGAGACCTACAATCATTTAAGTCTGGCTTTACCGGAGTCCAGTGTTGAACTTAAGGTGAGCAAACTTTACAAGTTCTATTTTGGTCCTAACATGTTCTCCACTTTATTTTCTTATAATTTTACATTTTTACTGAATTATTTATACTACATACCAATGGGGGATGTAACCAAATTTTGTTTTTTTAACGTCACATTGCTTGTCCATAATATGAAATTACTAATAATCAGGGCATGTAACCGAAAAAAATATTTCTTAGACGGTTAACCCATATTGAGAACGTTATAATAATAACCGCTTTAGATCGAAAACCGGTTTAAACTAATTAATATATTGGTTAAAAAAACATTCCATTTGAAAAAAATATAACAAATAAAGGAATTAAATTATATTAATCTACGGATTGGTCTTAGATTTAAAATTTAAATTTACTCGGTCAGTTGAATACCAACCTAAAAGTCTTGTGGTATACTATAGACCAATTAAAAAATGTCATATTCTCATAATACCTTTACAGAAACGTTGGTCATTTTTCAATTGTAAATTTGCCTAGAGCTGACAAAGACTACTTAATTAATCCAATAAAATGTAAATTATTGAAACTTTCATGACTTATATTCAAATACAAATAGATAACACAAATATAAAAAAAAAATCCCGGTAAATGATATTAAAATAACGGTTAATGTTCGCTAAAACCGTTTTTATTTCTGGTCAACGGTTACCGGTATATTCAGCCTTAAAAATATCAGTTACCGGTTTTTACTAAACGTTTTTTTTAACTTTTACTTTATTTATAAATGTGTATATGTGTTTAGGATGTAATACGAGAACATTTTGCAACCGAAACTTTGGACGACTTTCGATGCCCAGATTGCAGTACATTAGGTAGTTGTATAAGCTCCACCCACATTGATCGAGCTCCTGAAGTTTTGGTCCTTTGCTTGAAGAGGTAATTATTAATACATCTAAACTGTGTTTTTTTTTCTTTTTCATGTAAACGTAAAAAAATATCTTTTTTCAGACTAATTCCAGAATTTATACACGGAGAATGTATAATGTCCAAGAATCGCGTAGAAGTGGACTTTCCTTTCACCGATCTTCACTTTGGCGATCAGAAATACAATTTGTACGCTGTGATTCTTCACCATGCTCAGGACGATACGGATGAATATGGACATTATTACTCATATTGCAAAAATATGCGCACAGGCCAATGGATAGAATACGATGATCGAGATGTAGCAGAAGTAAGAGAAGATGATGTTTACGAACCGACAAGGTGCTATATGCTCTTCTACGAACGGATGAAGAAAGATAAATAGCATTGTAAAAATGTTCTTTGTAAAATTTATTAATAAATTTTTTGCCATAAAAATTGTTTTATTATATTACTGCAATGAAGATCTTCCTTGTTTCCTAAAAATACTAATATGGTACCATTTTCACTTAAACTTATAAAATAAAATTAGTAGTAATACTTTATTTAAATGTAATAAATATCTTGCCATAAAATTGTTTTATTATATTACTACAATGAAGATCTTGTTTGTTTCCTAAAAATACTAATGTGGTACACTTTTCACTTAAACTTATAAAACAAAAATAGTAGTATAGCTTTATTTAAATTTATGTAATAAATATTTTGCCATAAAAATTGTTTTATTATATTACTCCAATGAAAATCTTTCTTGTTTCTAAAAATTCTAATGTGGCACACTTTTCACTTAAACTTGAAAATAAAATTAATAGTATACCTTTATTCAAAATTAATAAATATTTTGCCATAAAAATTGTTTTATTTACTCTAATGGAGATCTTCCTTGTTTTCTAAAAATACTAATGTGGTACACTTTTCACTTAAACTTTTAAAATAAAATTAGTAGTATAGCTTTATATATCAAAATATATATTTCTATAATCACATTAAAAATAGTTATTTATAAATTTATAATATCCTGGAATTGTTTATAAACTTGCTAATCGATTCTATGCAAAATACCTCTAAAGTATTTGTCATAACAAATTTAATTTATTGACATGTGTATTTAAAACACATTGTAATAATAATTGTATTGTAAACATTTATAATAAATATTTTAAATAAAAGTAAACACAATTCAAATTTAAGCGCGATGATACATATTTATTTTGAATAAAGGGTTCCTCGAAAAACGATAATGAGTTCGGATACTTTGACGAGTTGACATTGACAGTTCATTTTTAGCAAACGTTTTACAAGTTATGATTCTATAATTTAGCTTTCTTTTGTGTAATGTAAGTATACATAACAGTAAATTATAAAAATAGGCAGTTGTGTTTGAACTTTAATACTGTATTTTGTTTTCAGGTCTGTAATCAACCATCATGGATTTTCCGGTAATAGAATGCAACTAAATTAAGTGAGATTATTTATAGTTTTTTTAGGTGCCTGGTCTAATTGGACTGGAAAATAAACATCAAAATTGTTTCATAAATGTCATTGTACAAGTATTGTCCAATACCCGACGAATTCACAATGAATTCGTCTTTGATCCGATGATACGTGGAGAAAAGATGAATCTAGAAGACTTGCCCCCAGTGTTGAAACAATTAAGAAGACTTTTGTTCAAAATGTGGTCAGGAAGGCACACACAATGTTGTCCTATGGCTTTCAAAGTGAGATATATTCTACTCATTTTTTTGCCTCCTTTACGATTATCTTTTCAGGAAGTGTTCATGGAAGTCAGCAACTTTGGAGACCAATTTCTTGAACAAGATGCACATGAAACCCTAATTGCTCTTATTCAAATTCTTCACACAGAGTTAAGTGTGCCTGCTGTTAATCCTAATGAAGATTCTATCAGTTGTCCAATTGGTAGAACCAGTTTTATTTACGATTCTTTTTATGGCAAGCATTCAAAAAGAATTTCTTGCTCATTTTGCCCTTATGAAACTACTACGTATGAACTATTTGATCATATTGCATTGCCCATTGAAGACAAGCCTTATTGTAATCTTCAAGTAAGTTTTTACAAAGTTTAGTGTAAAATACTATACTTTTGTTTTTAGGATTTATTAAATCTAAACTTCATGCCTGAGAAATTAGAGGATTATAAATGCCCAAATTGTTCACGAATAGACACTGTTTCGTCTATACAAAACGTTATTCGACATCCTCCTACTCTTGTATTATGTCTCAAAAGGTAAGAAACAATGTTTTTGTTAAATATAAAGTTTTAGTACTGATTTTTTTAGAGTTCAATTTATGTGCATAAATGGAAAATACTCTGCTATAAAAAACAATACCCCAGTTACATATCCATTAGAAAATTTAAACCATTGTGGAGAAGAATATTTTTTGTACGCCGTTATCGTCCACTGCAATCTTGACTTAAATGCTTATAGTGGTCACTATAAGGTGTTGTGCCGAAGTTTAAATGGAGGAGAATGGCATGAATTTAACGACACGTCAGTGAAAAAAATTAATATATTTGAAATGACATATCCAGAGCACGCGTATATTTTATTTTATCAGCGAAGAGATGAAGAAATGTTAACTAGAGAAGAATACTATGATGGAGAATACGATGAAGCAGATTATGATGAAGAGGATACTGCTTCTGAGGTATGTATGATTTAAAACAAATATATAGTGTGTGCAACGAAATGCGGAACATTGGACTTTAATATGGGATTTTAAAAAATTGCGGATACTCTTTCTTCTGATAGATTTAGAACAAAACTACAAGTGTACAAAGTTGTTAGAAATTAAATTCTAAATCAAATAAGATCATAATTGATGCAATAGCACGTCTGCATTATGAGATTTATTAACTATAAAATGTAACATTTTCGTTCAAATACAGACAGCCATGGAAATAAAAAAGAATATCTGTGTCAGTTGTGACAAATAATGAGATGTCATTATAGATAATGTAATTTGACATTAATTAATAAATTATGTTATAGTCTGTAATTAGGTTAAAAAAATGTTTTATTTGACGTACTTATCTTACTATATATTTAATACTTTTTTAAAGTTTAAAAAATTATAATATTGGTATATTATTAAAAAAAAAGACGAATATAAATTCAAATTTAAATACAGACAATAAAAATTATAATCAGTGATAATTCTATAAACTGACAGTTAGATATTTTCTTTTGTTTCCATGGCTGTTTGATTTTTAAGAAAAATATTACAGCAGACATGCTGTTACAACAATGATGATGTTATCTGACGTAGAATTTAATTTTGAACAACTTCGAACTCTTGAAGTTTTACTACAGAATAGGTTTATACAGAAGCGACAGTAAAACAGAGAAACGCAAATTAGAGAAAGATGGGGAAAAGCAACAAATTTAAAGGGCTCATTGATAAAAATCGGAAAGTTTCGTCACATCTTAGGGAGAGATTGGGGAAGTCTACAAATTTAAAGGTCTACACAATGCTCTAAGGTCATAGCACTGAATAGGGTAACATGAAAGGTATCGACACGGAGTGTTACTTCTGTATGTAACTATTCTGTGGTTTTACTGTAAATTTATCAGGAGAGATAGTATCCGTATATTTTTGAAATCCCATGTTAATGTCTTATGTTCCGGATTTCGTTGCACACTCTGTATATGAATACTGACGCATATATTTTTATTTCAGTGATGATTCAACGACGTATTTTTATGGACTTTTTATGTTGTATATGTGGGCGAAGCTTTAGGCCGAAATGGAAGGTGTATAGAGGGCTTTAGAGGGTAGGTTTGCGCGTGTCCATCGACGCCCGTCGCGACGCGAGACGTCGGTGGCGTCGACAGTATCTGCGTAGCTATGGGGGGTGTAGGTGTCTATTGATTACAGAGTGCCAGTGCTCTACTTCGTCATGTCAATGGTAATGCTCAGAATATTATCACTAAGCACTGACGTACTTCATTTCTAGTCTCACTAGAAGTGGACATACATACCAACACAATTATAGTTAAAATCAATATGAGGCCACACACAAATGTAAACGTTATTGTTTTTATATTTGACTTTCATTTGACAAGTGGTTAATATATTTAGTAAAATGACTTTTGTAAGGACACTTAACATATAACCAGTAAGTACACCACCCGTAAAGTTCTGCATGGGGTCATGGTATGTGGTTCACTTGTATGTTGCATACGCCCTATTTCTTAAACAATAAACTCTAAAGGTCATTTCTAAATGGACTTTCCTTGTATTCAAAATTCCATTGTTATTGTTACGAATCTGCGTTTAAAACAACAGTTTATATCAATATATATACCATTATTCTCTCACTTGTTTTCTAGGTCATTGTGATTTACTTGTTTGTGCGTGTTGTAGTTTTCTACCCTAATTTTAAGATTTTAGCTGTGCATGGAGCATGCGTATATCATTTCATAATTGTTGCCTAAAATTAAATCTATTTATAACTTGTACATACGCCTACATGTACTACATAAAGAATCACTCATAAATCTAACTTTTCCTAAAATTTTCAATTTTATTTTTTCATATTTTATTCCTCAACGAATTGAAAAAAGAATTATATAATTTTTAGTTTCTAGTTAATATGTTTCTATAGCTATATATAAAGAACTTGATACAATTTAATTTTTAAATATTAAGAATAAATACTGTGTAATATTTGTTATTCATTTATTTGTTAATAAAATAATTTAATTAAAAGTTATAAGTGATTGGTTTTCCACGTTAAATCTATTTTCATGTCCATTTAATCCGGAACGAATATCCAATTATGATTGTGTTGTATTAGATTAGTTCCGTAACATTAGTAATTATAGATATTAATCCAGGTCTTACAAATAAATATACGTGTTCAAAATGTAGCAAATGTAAAATTAAAAAAGATAAAAAAAAATTAAAATAATTTTTCTAGTTGTAGATTTAGAAATGTAGACATTAGTTTTCTTTTTTGTAACAATATTATAATCTGTAGTACACCAAGTTGTAACATTTAAATTTACACATTTTTGCAGTTAATTTATTAAAAAAAAAATAGTGTAGTTTTAATTTGTAGGGTAGACCGTATAACTCATACAAACCACTTTTGTTATGAGCATGTTTCAGCATGTAGACTCGACTTATTTCCTCAACTTAATTGAAATCCGATTATTCAATACACATACATACGTAGACTACATTAATATCCAATCACAATACCTTTGCAAATACATTTTCCAATATATGTAACAATAGAAATCATTTATGTAGTATAACATGGAATGGAATATTCAAAATTTATTTAGTATTGAATTTTGCCGTATAAATTTAAAACATTAATAGCAGCGTGGCAGAGTTCACATGAAATGAGGATACATGAAAAATTAAAGTTATAGTATTCCAATTTTCAGAACTAGAAAATACTGTCATCTATTTTCATTGGACACTACTCAAATAAACAGGAAACAATGAAACATTGTCTATTGAGAGTTTCTTTTGCAGATATGTTGAGTGGGATGACTAGAAAAGAATATAATAATTAGGTTTTGTAGATCAGGTATATATCACGAATGAATAAACCGGGAAAGTTGCGTGAAGGAAGGTATACTACACAGTCAGTGAGAACAGTGAGTGTAGAATGGCATCAAACGAAACGGAATCACAGAAAAGCTACAGGTAGATAACAACTTCACACGCTATTTAAAATCAATATAGCAAAGACGGCAAACACCGACTAGAATTCAATCAACGCGTCTTACAATCATAAAATAAACAGGTCATGTAACCGAAAAAAATACTGGTTAAAAACTGGTTTTAGTTCGAAAACCGGTTTTTATAAATTGGAAACCGGATTACAGATCGAAAAAAATACTGGTTAACGGTTAACCCGTATAGAGAACTTTATAATAATAAAGGTTTTAGTTCGAAAACCGGTTTTTATAAATTGGAAACCGGATTAAACCGGTTAATATATCGGTTAAAAAAATAATTATAAAAATATAATAAAAAATAATTTTAAAAAATAATAAAAAAATACCATCTGAAAAAATATAACGAATGAAACAATGCAATTTATTTAACGAATATTCACAAAAAATCCCGTAATACCATCAGAAAAACGCAGGTCACTTTTCAATTGTAAACTTACCTAAGTGACAAAGAGACTACCAACTTTTATGACACTCCAATAAATTATAAATTGTAAAAACTGTCATGACTCATATTCAAATACAAATAGGTAGACAACACATATATATAAAAAAATTTAAATGTTCTCTAAAACCGGTTTTTTTTTGGTTAACGGTTACCGGTATTTTCGGTCTTAAAATTATCGGTTAAAATTACGGTTAAAGTTCGCAATTTTTGTGCAAAATATCGGTTACCGGTTTATATTAACCGGTTTTTTTAACCGGTTACATGCCCTGATTACAATGTATCATTGTATTACACATTATCTACATTCTTACTTTTTTATGATTTTAAAAAAATTCTTATTTGTTGCCCTTCTACCATTTTACTTTACCATATATTTTTCTTCACTCTTCCAAACAAAATTTAATTGTTAATTTTGGTTCAATAACTGTCAATAAAAATTATAAAATGTATTGTCAACAGATATCACAGATTCAAATCCTGTGAATGCATGAATGTTTGATGTATGTGTGTGTCTTTCATTTCATCAAAAAATTTCGCTGTATTGTCTAATAATATGTACTTCAGTGTACTTTATTATAGATTTTAGGAATAATGACAAAAATATTTTATGGTTTCTACAAAGGAAAGTTTATTATTATCCTTGTAATTCACTTTACTACAAATTTTCCGGTGAATTACAAATCTGCTGATCAGATTCCAAACAAAATTAAATTCTTGCTTTCAAATTAACCTGTCATCTTTTGAAATTTGTCTGTTTTCAAAAAGTTTAAATGATTAATGATTTTCATATTCTTAGATTTGTAATGATTGAATGAAATAAATTACTGGCGAAGTACTTGATGGATTTGATGAAAACATTTCTTTGAGCGGTTAAAAAATTATAACATTCTTGTGATTAATAGCGCAAGAGAATTTCAATAAGTTTTAGTTACATTTTATTTCATTTCTCTTCAAAATTTAATTTCTTCCTAAATTGAAATGGAAAAAAGCTCGTACTGGCAATCAATTCAATAAAACTGAAACATTTTAAATTGTATCACCAGACAGATGATGATTTATGTTTTTGTTATAATTAAATCAATTTAAAGCTGTTTATTTCAACGGAATTTAAATTTCAATTTTATTTCTGAAAGAAAATCAATAGGAATGAAGCCGTTATATTTGTCATTGTCAAGACTTGTTAGAATTCAAACAAGAACTTATAATTTTATTTACTTAAAATTTTATATTAATGTAAGTAAATTTTCATTTTGAATATGTAATGCAAATTTGAGAAGGAAAGTTTAACAATGTTGTTTTGAATTCGATATGAAATACTATATTTGTTATTATATACTAATGATAATTATGTTGCAGAACTAAGTTACCAACACCGATGTATGTACGAAACGATTTCAACATTTGGTCTGTTTTGAAAAATTGCATCGGTAAAGAATTAAGCAAAATCACTATGCCTGTGGTATTTAACGAACCTTTAAGCTTCCTCCAACGTATTACGGAGTATATGGAGTATTCCCATCTTCTCCGAATTGCTGCTGAACAGAATGATCCTGTTGCTAGAATGCAGTATGTCATTGGTAAGTCTTCGATTTCTTGAAATAGTTACGATATGCTGACTTCATAAAATTTGATTTGAATATGTTACCGATTTAAACTTTGCTTATTTCTTGAGTAGTATTTTGAAGAAAAGTTTTTCTTGAATTCAATCACTTGGACCAAAAGTAGACGAAATAAAGATTCCACAATTGACATTACTCCTTTTTGTCACATTTTAATATAACATGTTTTTTACTTGAAATGGATATTGTAGAAGGTACTTGGTAAAACATATTTGAATATAGGTAAATAAAATCACTTGGTTATTCCACAATAATTATTTTATTAATGTCGATCGTTTCGTCCTTTCGGATATCATCAGACGTAGTCTGAGTCTGATGATGTCCGAAAGGACGAAACGATCGTCACTAATAAAATAATTATTGTGGAATAACCAAGTATTTTTATTTACCTATTTTCAAATATGTTCTACCAAGTATCCACTACATTATATTATAATGTCACCAAAAAGAAGTTCTGTCAATTGTGGATCTTTATTTCATCTACTTTTGGTCAAGAAAAACTTTTATTCAAAATACTACTCATGAAATAAGCAAAGTTTAAATCGGTAACATATTCTAATCAAATTTTATGAAATCAGCGTATCGTCCATTTCAAGAATAGGTAATACCTGTTTTTCCCAATTACGTCTGAAAGGACGAAACGATCGTCACTAATAAAATTAATTGTTTTTATTTACCTATATGACATGTTTGATTGTGTGTTGGTAGGTTTTTCTGTAAGCGCGCTGGCCTCGAACTGGGAACGGTTGGGCAAGCCCTTCAATCCCCTTTTGGGGGAGACGTTCGAACTAGAACGTCCGGAGTTCCGCATCATCTGCGAGCAAGTGAGCCATCATCCCCCAGTGTCTGCTTTCCAAGCCGACGGCAAGGGCTGGGTGTTCCACGGCTCCATCCATCCCAAACTCAAGTTCTGGGGCAAGAGCGTCGAGATCCAGCCCAAGGGAGTCGTCACCGTTGAATTCCCAAAGTAAAAGGATGTTGGTGTTGGTGTTGGTGTTAGGTTAGAGTAGAGCTGGGGGAAATCTTCAATCTTCATTTTTATTTTTCACGGGCAATCATTTTTATTTGAGTTTTACAATAGTAGAAAAATAGTGCTTATAGGTGTCCTTACAATAATCTCTAACAGAGGCTGTAATAGTTATTTACATTGCAAGACCCTTAGATGGGGTATAACTAGAGATATGGCACACTCCTATAGCTACGTACTATTGAGCAAGCAAAACATGTATGGTCGAGAGCCAGCTGAGTAGTGCACACTTACAGTTAGACGAACGAAATATTGGTCATAGTGTTAGTCACCTATCCTCATTATTTGTTTGGTTGAGTTTTCCATATAACTACTCCACTGGTCCACTGTTCTCACATTGCTGGCTGCAAGCGATTTGAAACCTTAGATCTTTCGACAATATATTTGGGCTATGCCATATCTCTAGTTATACCTCATCTAAGGCAAGACCGTTATACAGAAATTTACAGGCGAGCACAGAATGGTCTCTGTGTGAGACTGTAAATTTCAGGTAATGGTAGAGCATTGTACAATGTTTTATGGGCATTTGCATCGCAATATATTTATGTTTAATAAAATTCATTCCATTTGTGCAACGTCAATGTCAAAAGAATGCCAGACGTTTCAAATAAGATATGTTGTCATGGTATATCCATGTCAACTGCCCGTTATAATTTTTACATGGTCTAGCCCGTAAAACGTCTTGTAACCCCTAGAAACAGAGCTAAATAAATAGTTCTTTACTGTTCAAATGCCCATAAAATATATCATCATCTGTAGATTCCGGATAGTTGTTTCGTGCTGTTTGCTTCAATTAAGTAGAAGGACTTTTACAATCTTTTTTTAATACAACATAATTAAAATTATACTTCTACAGTTTTTTAAATGTAGGCAAAGCGTAATAGTACTTCAAAATTATTATTTTTCATGATTATTATCTCTATTACATTGTTCTGCATAAGTATTTTGTTCTTGTTAGGTGGAATGAAGCATATACGTGGTCTAACGTAAACTGTTGTGTCCATAATATAATTGTGGGAAGACTATGGATGGAACAACATGGAAATATGGAAATTATTAACCATAGCACTGGACATCGAGCTAATCTTACGTTCAAACCTGCTGGCTCTAACTCCAAGGATCTTCATCATGTCGAAGGATTCATCATGGACAAAACGTAAGGATCTTCCTTGATAGATTCGTTGAATTAATCTAAAAATATCGTTCTCAATGTAGTTTCTTATTTAAAACATTGTTCTTCCTTTTCGTATATATAGTCTTTACTAAAAAAAGGATTGTTTCATTATTTTAGGAAGACCAAGCTGTTTTACGTTCATGGAAAATGGACCGAGTTCATAAAAGCAGTAGACTACGCTTCATACGAAGAATATCTAAAAGAAAATTCCCATAAGTTCAAAAAAGACGGAGAACAAAAAAGTAAAAGTCCAAATGATTCTCCTTCCCATACTCCGCGAAAAATGCTTGCAAAGCTTAACAGTCTTAAAGTAGGGTCTTTCAAGTCCCAACAGCAAGATGTAAGTAACTATTGTAGGTATTGAATACCATTTGTTTGAGTTATGTGAATTGTAGAGTGTTGACGACGCTTCGATTTCTGATGTACCTGAAGGCGAAATGCCTGAAACCGAATCTACGTATTCTATCGATATTCCCAACTCCTTCAGCATTTGGCAGGCAAATCCCAGACCTCCTCAAAGCAAGGAAGTGAGTATTGATTCATTTTCAAGGACATTTCACAAAAGTTTTAAATTGACGTGGGTTGAAACGTTTACGATGCGAAGTTTTGCGGTGGCTTCAGGGCAAAGATATTAAAGAACACTTAAATTTAAAACTTTTTCACGAAACAATTTATTTGATTTTTTTTTTTTCTTGAAATTATTGATGATTTGTTTTGTGTAGTATTACCAGTTCACCGAGTTCGCTATGTCACTCAACGAAGTAGAAGATGGAATGGACGGTAAATTATGTCCTACCGATTCTCGTCTACGCCCTGATATTAGAAAACTAGAGCAAGGTGATATAGATGGAGCAGCTTTGGAGAAAACTAGATTAGAAGAAAAACAACGAGATGCTTCCAAAGCTAGAAAAGGGAAGAAGAGTAATGACTGGGTTCCTAGGTAAATATCTTTCATTCTGTTAGGTACATTTAATAAAACAATACAAATTTGAACTTTTTTTATTATCAATATACCGTGAATATTTTTTTAACGGGAAACATGGAATTATTCATATCCATGATTACGATTTGATATTTGATTGACAGCAATGTATACTTGCTTGTCCCATTTAAAATGAAACATCAGAAACGAATTTGACATTTTCTTTTTGGGTTATAAGATTTTCTGACAGGCCTACACCAAGTACAACAATAATTTTAAGAATCTTATTATACATTTAGATTATTTTTATTGGTGATCTTCAAAATCAGAAATTTGTAATGGGGGAAATCTTCAAATTTATATCAATTAAAAGTTCAAATTCAAGACATTTCTCAAAATTTTACAATTGCCCAAATATCAACCTATGTAATTCAAAAATTTTATAGCATTAGTTAATGGATAGATTCTTGAAAATATATATTGTAATTATTGTTTAATTGTACGTTAGTAAATTTTCTTGTTGTGTAGCACCATTCTATTATTTTACCACTTCCTCTAAAGTTATTAATGATTCTTAAGATTATTGTTGTACTTGGTGTAGGCCTATCAGAAAATTTTATAACCCAAAAAGCAAATGTCAAATTCGTTTCTGATGTTTCATTTTAAATGGGACAAGCAAGTATACATTGCTGTCAATCAAATATCAAGTCGTAACCATGGATATAATAAATCGTCATGTTTCACGTTAAAAAATACTCACGGTATAAATGATTAGCATTGTAAATTGTATTGTTTTATTAAGGCATGAGTTGTAAGGAAATGATATAATGAAGATGTATTATTATAGGTGGTTTGCCCAAGCACCAAACCCATACACGAAGCAAGAAGATTGGCTCTGCAATGGAAAATATTGGAACAGACAATACCCAGAAAATCCAGACATTTTCTGAATGCTTTTTCATGCAAGTGATGTACAAGTACAACTGGCTAACAAAATTTGAACAAATAGAAAGCCTGTCGTAGGTACATAGAATATAAATATATTTGTGTTGTTAAAATATATCTGTTAGTTGCTATTCAGCGAATAAATAGAAAAGTATGAGAGTTTTATTACATTGCGTTATTTGAAAAGGAGATTTCCTCGTAACGTGCCAAATGCCACGTTTCTAGACGATAGAACGCTTTGTTTTCGTGCAGGCACTTACCTTTACGAGACTTCTGTAGCAATATAGCAGAAATATTCAACAAATAAATTATTTTTTCAACAGTAAAACTTCTAGAGAAATCTATCTTAGTTACTGTTTCATATTTTCTCATTGATTTATCTAGAAGATTGAAATGTAGAATACGAAATAAACATATTTGTCTGCATTGTTTCTTGTTACTTTAACCTTTTCACATATTTATTATATTTACAAATAAATACAAAAGTGCGAAATGTTTGTATAATTTTTATTTTTTTCCAACAATCGTAAGTTATGCAGCCATCAGTTTAAATGCCGTAGTAACTTTTTTGCAATATTTCTTCTGAGAAATTATATGAAAAAAAACAATTACATATGACAAATTATTACTTTTTACAACTAAACAATTTATAAGTTGCACTTCAAATGTGCAGAGCTTTAAAATGAACTAAGCATTTTCGTAAAAGACTTTTACAGAATTAAGCTAACTTCTAAAATTGCATATATTATATAATGCAAGCAAATTTCTTTACAACATTTATATAATTCTATCCTACAGTATCTAGTCTAATGGTACTTTTGATCTTCTTAGATCTTTTTATTATTTCTTTTGATTTAATGTTCTATTTAAGTCCATTTTTTCTATGTTTTATACATCGCAAAAATGACTTAGATTTAGAAATTAATATTTTTTATCATATTTAATAAAAAAAGGGCCAAACGTTTGTACTTCGCGCTAGGACAGAAAATTCTGTCAAATTGTCGTTACAATTTTAAATGTGATTGTAATCAACTCAAAATTCTGTATTTTTAACTTAAACTAAATAAAAAACATATAATTTCCATTACATATTATTTTATTAATCCTTTCCTATCGGGAAAAAAAGTAAATACTGAAAACAATAAAGAATCGCTACTTAAGAAATTCATATAGTAACCTAGGACACTCCAGAAACAAAATATCATTGTTGATTATTTTTGGAGTGTTGATTCTGTGAGAGCTCTCTTAATTTTGTGTGAAAAATTGTGGAATTTTTTTTAAATAATTATAAATTTTGTATAAAAACTTTAGATAAGAGTATAATCTATCTGTAAATTATAAATTTGATAAATAATTTTTGTGCAAATATTGCAAAATGAATAAGGATTCCGAGGAAGCGGATGAAGACCCCGAAAAGACTGTTGAAAAATCCAAAAAGCCTTCAGAGGTCGAGGAAGCTGAAAAACGACGTGATGAAACCGTTACTACTACTTCATCCACCACGACCAGTAAGAATTCTATCAAAAAATGTCTAATTTTCATAAATAAATACTCATTTTATAAATGTACTGATTGTCCCGCCATTTTCAATCCTTAAAACCCTTTAAAAAGTTAAATTTCGTTGAGATATGGTTTAAACTAATAGATAGGTATATGTATTAATACTTAAAATTGTTTTTATAATAATTTAAATTGTAAAATTTATTTATTTTGCACACAAAAATGGGGATATAAAGCTTAAAACAAAATGTTCATTTTTGTTTTGTTGAATCGTTGTAACTGACGAAAATAATACGAAATTTCGTCACAACTAACCGCTTTAGATGTTACCATAGTATATGGAAGACCCTGAAAGGTTCAGTTGAGTTATTTGGCGCTAAATCGTCATTGATTTCCAGCGACTTCAACGACCACACAAACAACATGTTCGGTAGAGAGAGAAGTCCCAGATTTAGGATTCTGGACGCGTCCGTACAGCTACAACCGAGTAGCTGAATCCCGCGATGCTGCTTACAAAACCGAATATACTCCCTTGTACCTACAAGGCAGGCGATACCCTCATCTCTCGGCAGAAGAACTCGACCTACTGGAACAAGCTTCACGCCAGTTTGCTTTCGGATCTAACGGGTCTGGCGACAACACTCTACCTGGACAATCTTCCAGGAGCTATGAGCCACCAATTTATAATCCCCCTAGTAGTCAAAACATCGCAGATTGTTCCAGTAATTACTCCAGTACCGGTGCTGGAGACATTGGACACGTAGGACCTTCTCAATGGAGTTTGAATACAGGATGTATGGAGCCTTGTTCAAGCGGATCAAATTCTAGCTGGGGATATTCGAGTACTTATAACCCGAGTTATATGGGCCCAACACCTTCAAGATCCAATATCAGCGCTAGAAATTATTATGCTCAGGATTACAGAGATCCTAATATGTACCCCGACGAATCTGCAAACTGGACTACAGACAATGTGGCTCCTTATTATACTAGAAATCCTATGGAAGGATTTAACTCTGCTCAAAATTATTCTCAATACAATACCCAAAATTACTCTAATGAACAAAATCCAATATATACGACTTCAGGAGTTCCTGAAAACTTGAACCCAGAGGTTCTTTATTACTCACGTGTCAGAACAGTGGAAGAAACCAATTCTGTTTATGCAAATTCAAATTATAATATGCAGAATGTAAATTGGGACAGATATTACAATCCAAATTCTACACCCAATAGGTCACCTATAAATCCTCAAGTAGATTATAGATATCAAAATCCCAATTATCCGCAGAGTCCTAGTACATCATTTGGTCCTACAAGTTATCCCAACACAGGAGCCATTCCTAAAATTCCAAACTTTCGTCAACCAAATTCACCTACGCACTACAGATTTCGAAGTTCTAATCCTAATAATTCACCAGCGCATTATGCGCCTAGTACATCCTACGGAAGTCCCGGAAACTGGAATACAATGAGAGAAAACTATCCCTATTCAGAACCCAATCCCAGGGGATATAATCCTGCAATGCAAGCTCAGTATACTCCAATTACATCAGGTGGAAGTCCCTCAAATTGGAGTACCCAGAGTATGTTTTATCCCAATACAGGATCTATTCCTAGGGGATACAATTCCTCAATAAATCCTTCTACGAGCTATAGGGAACATTATTATCCTAACTCTGTTACTACCGAACCGTATGTTATTAATCCCACGAATACTACTATTTATCGTCAAAATCAGACTCAAATGTCACCAAATTGGGGTGAAAGGAATGTGACTAATTTTAATCTTCAAGATGATTCAGAACGTAACATGGCTCAACATTACTCTCACATGGGCAACTACAATATGCAAAACTTTAATCCACCTGAAGGAATATTAGAAATTTGTAAATCCTATACCGATAGTCAATCTTCTTCAACTACAGAAACTGACAGCGACTTGTATGAATTGCAACAGGAATTGCGTTCTTTGTAAGTATACAATTTATTTATTTAGCTCATTAGTTATTTATATACCACATATATACATCGTTAATAAATATACTAGTAAAATATAACAAGTAAAAATATATTTTTTAGATCTATCATACACAAGCAAGAAGAAAAAAAAGCAAGAGAAGAAGAAAAGAAAAAAAGAGAAGAAGTAACGGAAACAATAAGTAAACCCTCCGAAAGCCAGTAAGTAACTTTCAGTTTAAGAGTATTTTTTGAGTTATAGACCACAAATCTCGTACAATTAAAAATTTACTACTTAATTTCTAGGTCACGGGAACAACAAATTCGTGAGAACATTTCGGTAGTTGGTAATCAACCTGAAAGTACACAAAATAGTCTTTACTCTAATTTGATGCCAGTGAAACCGTTAGAAGCGAGTGAATCACGAGAGACAGTAGTAACCAATTGGTATGACATAGTAACAGACGAAGTTGAATTACCGGATTCAAGAGTTAATCCTGAACGGAGTGGAATAACAGCAGACGAAAATATACAATCAACCATGACAACTACACCACTAGCGTCGTCTTCGTCACGTAGAACAGACGAAATAGCCGACCCCTTCCCGCCTTTGTTACAAACCGTGATAATCGATCGAACCCGGAAAGTTTCCAAACAATCAATTCGATCTAAATCTGCTAAGCAAGATGCACAGAGCACACATTCTATAGAACATAGGATCACATCTTCACACGATTATAATTTGCCACAGGTTCCTGAAAATAGAGGACAAACATATTATACTCCAAACACAGGAGCCATCCCTAAAACACCAGTAACGTTTGCTCCTACAAATTCGAATTATCCTAATACAGGAGCCATTCCTAGAATACCCAATGTTCGTCCTTCGACTCAATCTATGCCAAATAGTTTTCAAAGTACTAATCCTAATCTTTTCCAAGCAAACTATGCTACGACGTCCTCACGAAGTTCCGAAAACTGGTATACAATGAGAGAAATGTATCACAATTCTGGAGATTTCCATAGAGAATATAATCGTTCTGTAAATAACAGACACCAGAATTCCAATCTCAATTATTCACACGTACAGTACCCACCAACTATGTCTGGTGGAAGTCCAACAAATTGGAATACCCAGAGTACGTGTTATCCCAATACTGGACCTACTCCTAGGGGATACAATTCCTCAATAAATTCTTCCATGGGCTATAGAGAACATAATTATCCAAACACAGTACCCGTTACTAATGAACCATATGTAGTAAATCCTAATACTATTTATAATCAAAGTCCATCTCAAATGTCACCTGGAGCCATGCCAAATTGGAGCGATAGGAATATGCCTAATTATTATTCAAACGCTAGAAATATTCCTATGACTAATTATAATACAAATTATCCTACAGACTCGCGAAGAGTAGACAATTTGAGCCTAAATACTTCAAACTTTCAAAGACCTTACAATGTATCACCTGCAAGAAATTATCCGAATACGGAAAATAGTCCAGTGCAAGGATATAATCCTATGAATTATCCTGCAGATTATAGGACAGCAGAAAATTATCCAAATCGAAATAACCCGTCTAACATGCCTCGTGAAGCACCGAGTAATTATCCCACTATGCGAACAATAAATGTGGACGACTTTAATCTCCCGACAATATCAGAAGTACGATCGTCCTATATGTATACTCATTGCTCGTCAAACTCAACAGTTGGTGTAAACATTCATCAATTGCAACACGAGTTGCACACATTGTAAGTTTATAATTTATTTTTTCAGCTCATGCACCAAAAATGTACCTTGTACTCACATGAATAAATATACTATTAACGAATAAATACCAAAATTGTACTTTTTAGACGATCCGTAAACAAACCAGAAGAGACGATACAACCAGGACAAGTACCGAAAGTTATATACAACACATCTGGAAATCAGTAAGTAACTTTTAATTATTTATAAATTGAAAATATCAGAACAGAAAATATAGATTTTCTAGAGTACCGCAAGGTGGTGAAAACATACCTGTAATGGGCAATCTACCTGGAAATGTAGATAATCTCTTTTATCCAAACTTGATGTCAAGTAGACCTTTAGAAGCTAGTGAATCTCGGGAGACAGTATTAACTCATTGGTACGACATGATAACAGACGAAAACCAAATCATTTTCTCCAATAGTACCACACAAAGGAGCGAAATACCATTGGACGAAAACATGCCATTATCCAATAGAAGTGACCCTAGTACAGCTAGAACTATACCACTAGTATCATCTTCGTCTCATGAAACAGACGAATTTCCTACTCTGCTACAAACCATGATCATCGAACGTACTCGTAAATCTACGCATTCGCTTCGATCTAAATCTTCTAAACAAGATATACAGAGCAGACAATCTAATATAGAACCCATAATCAATACTATCCCCGTTGTAGCAACCTCTTCACAAGAATTTGACGAACCTGTTCCTCTAGTGCTAGACACTATAACTGTAAGACGATCTTCCAAGAAAAATAAACGACAACGTAAACGCAAGAATAAACGGAAACCAGAGGCCTCAGGAATGGAAGTACCGTTTAAAGAATTAATTGTTCCAAGGACAGACAAAAAGAACCCTAAAGGAAAATTTAATTGAATTTGATATAATTTGTATTACGTAGTAGAAATTGGTTTAATTATTGTTACATGCTTAAATAGTTCAAATAAATTTTTCAGTTTTCAGTATACTTTTTATTTTTTAATTGGAATTAAACATATGACATACAGTTAAATCTTTAATCTTTAATAATATCACATATAATTATACTTTTCTCATAGATTTTTAGACTATTAATGAACACAATACTGTAAATAATAACAAAATAAATTACTGGAACAATCTAAACAAACTAATGAACAAATATAAATAATAAATAATCTTTTCCAATAATATCACATATCATGCATTTTAAGTCATATGAAGACGAATTGCATGATTTTCATCAATTCCAGCAGTTTGGGTTTGGCAACGAACAACAAATTTTTCATTACTATAAAAAACCTTTTTCGACTGGCATTTACCGTACATATGAAAAAGATTTCCTTCATCTCTCATGGTTAATGAACTCGTAGCGTGAACTCTAGGGGTAGTTAATCTACTAGCGACAGTGAAATCGGTGAAATCGTCCTGGGGTTGTCTTGGTGTAATAACCATGGTGAAGGCCGCATTTTTTTTGTGTACCCTGACAAATATGGGTGTAATAGAACGGGACATGCTACTTTTATTCGTCACAAATAAACAGTAATTTGTAAATACTTACACCAGTTGACCATCAGGAGTTTGCTTGATTTTCACATTCTGTATAACCCAACTTAAGGAACCGTCTTCTTCAAAGTCAAAACGGCCGTTTCTTAATATCTCTACGCAGTCTTTCACGTACTCATTTCCACAACGGCTGCCACTAAACAAAATCATTTTTTAGTTTATACGTAATAAAAATTTATCACTATTTAACTTTGCTTCTTATTTTTTTATTTAGGGAACTGATATTTAGTTTAAAAGTATATTTACCTATAAAAAATTTCGCTGATGAAAGTTGGAAATATGTTATTCAGCATACGCGAACAGGTTATAGTACCGCCGGGTGTAGTCATGTACGTTGACGGAGAAAATTCGTCTTGAAAAATAACTCCGTTGTCTGTTATTCGTGCCATTCTGAAAACAAAACGATTTAATATCATTCGCAATTAAAATCTATTATCTTACTTCGAGATCTGATTCAGTTCATCCATGCAATTGAAGTTAATGCAGTGTTTGGTCTGGTAAACTTGGCCATAACGAAAATGTAGTCCAGCTTGTACTTCAGTAGCAGAAAGAGCGATGTGTACTCTTCCAGTTCTAGTGAAGACCATGATGCCTAAATCCATAGTAAGTATAACCCTAACAAAAAAAAGTTATTTAGTAAAGTTTTCTACGTCATATATGTTGAAACATACCATAGATCGTACTGGAAAGGGAGTTCAATGAGTCCTAAGGGATTTACACGAGCACCACTTGCTCGGGGAATTCCGTTTGGAATTCCTTTTAGTATTTTACCCATAGGTGGATTCATAAATGGTGTTTCTAGAACGAAAATCATTAAAAAACGAATTATATAGATCATGCAAAACTAACTTGGAGTTGGAACAAAGTCACTCAACGAATTCATCAAATTCGGTTCTTCGTAAGGTTTGTTAGCTTTACTTTGTAAAGAAGCTAATTGTCTATGATTAATTGCCATGGGAGATTCCAAGGCTGGAAAAATTCTTGGTAATATTTGATCTTTGATAAATATGTTTACACTTACCAACAATGGCATCATTGATTTGATGGTACGCAGGGTTGATCGAAGCATTTACACAATCTGCAAATGGTTGGAAGTATACACCATCACCATTTTCCACAGCAAATTTTAGTTTTTGTTTAATAGGGCGTAAGAACCCTCGTACATCAGTCATAGCGGTATGGATCGGTAATGGCACTAAATCAATATAATTAACATATTATAATTATAAATACTTAATTGCGTACCTTCTTGTGGTTTAAATTTGTCCTTAACGCCACGTGTGATGTTGAATCCCATCATTAAAAGCATTTCCAACATATTTTCCAGACGATCTAAATTGCAAAGAATTCATTTAAATGATTGCATAAAAATTGTAATTGTCGAATGAACAGAAATATTAAGAAATACATATTTTTTTATATAATTCACTAAGCCATCGCTATTTGTCTCTACGTATAAGAAAAAAAAAGATTCTTACCAATAGTTTGGATGATATTTGGTGATGCTATGGTAACTGCATGTGATTTGGGTTCAGGTGGTCGATTAATTTTAATTTGTCTTCCTTCAACTAAAATACGAGAATTTGTAGTCGGTTCTAAGTAGATCATAATACTTACATTCTATTATATCGACATTTTCTTCTTCCACCGCTGAAGCATTGTCTTCACGCTCTTCATTCTTCTGAAGATTTATCACCTTAACAGGTTTTTGACGAATTAAATCGGGTCTTATATTAAAAGGACACGCTAAAAAAATATGAATAAGAAAAAATAAATTAAATCCTGTGATCAACTTACGTGGTAAAGTTTGAAAAGCCATACCAGAGATAATAGTCTTGATATTCAACAACTTGTCTTCGTTTTCGATGGAGTAAGTAAAAGACTTCGATTCGTCCAAAATGGTCGTACTAGAAGTGAAGTTGTCAGATGATCCACTAGTACTTGGTCGAGATGAACTTTCCACGTAAGACGAAGTTGATGGTCTTGAATAAGTGGACCGTGCAGATTCTGGCACAAATTCTGGTGCAGTTGGTTTTAAAGCTGGTGTTTTTTTACCATTAATTGTAGTTGTATCAAAAGACACTTTGCTCTTTACTTCCGTTTGAGAGCTTTCTGTAGTCGGCTTTGTTTGATCTTCTACAGGTTTTTCTATTTGTGCATTTTGAGCTGCTATATCTCGAAGCTCTTCTTCAGAAATTAAGGTACAGGTAGATGTATTTTCAGGCGTATTAATTTCTAATAAGTCATAACTTTGTTCAGCCTTTTCGGGTTCTTTGGCTTCATTTTTACTTTCAATATCTGGTAAAAACAAAAAAAGGTTAGTTAAAAAGTGTGATTAGATTTTTTTTCAATTTTCTTACCATCAAAAATGTCGACCGTTACTGGTTTAGGTAATTCTCGTATGATTTGTATATCTTCATCAATACTGATACATCCTGAATCTATACAAATTTGATAAAGTAAACAAACTTAAAGTAAAATATTGTACAAACTTTTTAAATACAGTATTTTTTGTGTTTGAAGAAAATAAAAAATTAATGTTACGACAAAAATTATACAAATTTCTATTAAAAAATGGTGTAAAATTTTATTACATAAATTTCTTACCTGTTGGGGTTTCGGAAGTAGTTGTAGCTGTTCCGGAACCACTACGATTTTCCGGTGTTTCGGTTTGTCTTTCGGACATTGTCCCAAAATCGGAATCTAAACAAAACAAATATTTTAATTATCAAAAATTTAATCTAGTGCAAAAATATATACCTGGTGCATCTTTTCCATCATCAGAATTCGTAATATTTTGACCTAATTGAATATCTACAAGAAAAAGTTTTAAATAAAAAAAAGAAACAAATATTTTTTGTTACCTTCCAGTATTGTGTTAGATAAAACACTTGTATTTTCGCCACTAAGTCTTCTATGTAATGCTTCTTTGAATTTCTGAAAAGACTTTGATACTTTTCTATGAAAATGTTTTCCAGAGCGTCGGGCTTTCAAACTTTTTGAAAGTTTCTGCTCTTTTTTTGTTTGGACGGAGTCTTCCGAAGATATTACCAATTTACTAAACTTGGCAATCCAACTACGCGAGAGTACAACTTCTGTTTCTTCTTGTTTGGGTGATTTATTAAACAAGAATTCCACTTCATTTGTTTCGGAATTGAAGACCAGGAGAGGTTCTTTATTTTGGCTGACCAGTTCGTCTAGTTTTTCAATCGACACCAGTCGTGTTTCCTTGGGAGTTCCTTTTAAAGAAATATCTTTATTTATTTGGAATTTGTCCACATAGTTCTACATACCAATTTCCTTCTTTGCCTTATCGGTTGGTTCTGGTTTCTTTTGAAGCTTCTGCGGTAAAACTTTCAACTTTTGAGGTGTTGATTTATTCTTCAACACCGGAATTTTGCTGGTGAATCCTTTGGACGTATTTGGCGATGATGATGAATTCGGGGATTCATCTATCTTAGGAGCTATAAAACAAAAGAGAAATGTAAAAACATTTAAACTTTTTTGTATTGTATCTCTTACTTTTCTCCAATTTCTTTTGGTTAGGTGTAAGTGGATTTCCTATAAATATATATAAAGTCAAACATTATTCGAAAAAAAAAATGGTTTTCTTACCAGAAACTCGCCGGGTAATTTTCTCGTTCTTTTTATCCTTTTGAAGTTTTTCCATGTTTTCTGAAACAAACACCTGTTTTTTCATTTAACGGAAGAAATAACAAAAGACGATTTTTGTAATAAATGAACTAAATATTCTTCAACACGTTTTGTCGTTTTTATAGATTACTAAGAAAAGGCGGTTACAATACTTCTTGGTATATATTCATATGTGCAGAAGTATTTGCGCATAATATAGAATGCGCATGTGTTACTGTACCTAACGAATACACGTTATAACGTCTTTTTTAAAGAAACCGACACCGGAACTAAGATGATTTCCCGTACTTATATTCAACGGTCATTGTTTCATTTGTTTTATATTTAACAAAGTTCAAAACACACTTAAATTTTTTAAACCAAACACGAAAATTATAAAAATTCACATATGTATTATTACACATCTTACTCAGATAAATATTTCTTTTGTAAAAAATTTATATGTATCGCAAATTTATTACTACACGAATAGTTTAACAATTTATCAAAATAAATTACCTTTAATCGTAAATACCGAATATTTTTGTAGATCAACTGTATTTTAGCACCTTTTACAAACAAGATCAACCACAGAATGAAATGAAACAAGGGGATAACTACAGCACCATCTAAATTTTTAAGAATTTCAGTCATGAATTATTTATAAAATGTTAATACCATGTCCAAAAAATAAATTAAATTTATTATTTATAAAGAAATAGTACCTTATTATTTCTTCTCTTGTATGTAATTGTAATGTTATTTGTAAATAGTTATTTTTTTATGTATTCTTCACGCATGCTCAGTCGGTAAAAAAATTGAGTCACCGCGGACTTTTTAAATTAAAAGCTTAAAATTATTATTATTATTAAGCATGCCACAACATAAAAACAAATGATGAGAAACTAGCTAAATTAGAAAAATAAATTTCGGTACAAAATTTGATCAAAAACCGGTTTAAAATTTACATAACCTGTTTGTAAACTGGTTAATCAGGTTACACAAACCGGTTTTTTGTTCTGCTGAAAATAACATGTTCTCAGTATTTAAACCATTATTGTTTTGAGTTTATATTTTTAAACAATTTAATAAACCAATTTCTGTCCTGCTTAAAAATAATATCAATGTTAGTAAACTATTATTTCATCATGTTATTATTTATGTCAATACTGAATGTTTATAAATATTTTTGTATTATACTTAATTATGTTTATAGAAACAATTATAAAAATATGTAACGTTTTCTGAAAAGCAACAGTTTGCTTGTAAGATGATGCAAATTTTTTAAACGTTTTGAGGTCACTGGATTAGTCTTACAACCGCCAAATTCAGTTCGTTGCTTCTCAGTTCAAGTGCAGTTGTGATAACAATGAATAACAGAAAAATACCAGACCTTTCATCAGAATGGTATTTGAATTTGTACGATTTACTACAGGAATATTATTGCAACAGATACATTTATTGTACTGACTTCAAGGTTGTTAATGATCTATCATTCAAAAATAAATTCAGCTATGACCACAACTTCGGAAAACTTTACAAACATCGTAATGTTTGTAAACCGTTCTGCTATTACTCGTAAGTAAATTTCAGAATTGAAAATATTGATAGTTGATGATTATTGTTGAAATTTCAATCTGTAACACAAACTAATTAAGGTAATAATCATTTAAAATATAAGTATTATAATCTTTTAGTTCAAAAATGTGTTGGAGTTTATTTTCTGACGAAGAAGAAAAAAAGAAAAAAGAAGAAATAATTTCTAAACTTTTTCTTATTTGGCCTTTTATTTTTCCTCCACCAGAGAGAAGAAAAAATATGTGAATAACTTATTTTTTATAGAATTTTTTGTTAATATGTGTTTGTTAAGTTTTAATATTGAATTTTATAATGATTAAAAATATATATTCGTAACAGTCTTATTATTTTTGTAAGGTTCAAGAGATAACAATGTTTTGAAACTGGAACTTCTAGAAACAGATAAGTGTAGATAAATATTTCAAGGATAATCTTGCATAGAATTTTATAGGAATAAAATTTAATAAATCTTTCTTATAAAAGAGATTCGCACTGATATTTTAATTTAACAAATATTTTTAAATAAAAAAATTATACAATTTGTTAGATTTTGATATTTAAAGTGTAATTTATCTAAACTGGAACATAAGTCAAATTGAATTGAGATCAGAATTCAATTTGTTTATTAACAATTACTACAATTGAGCTATCGCTTTCAAATGTATTTATTAATTTGGAAATTTAATGAAAAACGCCTAATATGTTTATTTATGTAATTATGTTCACGAAATGATAAATTTAAATGAAAATATTTTAGTAAATCTTCATAGTAACAATTGTAGCCTTTAAACCTTCAAAACGAATAGTTTGGGAAATACTGCATTATACATCACAAAAATAAAAACAAAGATAGAAAAAACTAAGATCAACTTCCAATTATTACCACCAGGGAAAACAATTAGAAAGAGTTTCCAAAAAATTAAACAATCATTACCATCGATTTTATTATTATTTTATACTTCCCCCAATTAGAAGAAGGAAGTGACGTCAAATAATCGCCCTCTATGCTTCAAACATCCTCAAATCCACATGAAGTAAAGTGGCAGATCTAGTAATCGGTAAGAAATTGTAATGCATTTATTTATATTTATTGATTTTAAATTGATTGCTTGCATTTTTTATCAGAAGAAGAAAATATAACAAAGTCCCCTCCTTGGAAAGTGAGTAAGACAAGCTGGGGGGGACTCGAGCTGAGAAGGATAACCGTTTAACCAAGTTAGTACCAGGCGGTATGGAGGACACAGAACCACACTTCCTCTTATGTGAACAAGCTGGTTATTTGTAAGTATTTACATTTATTTGTGTTTTTAGTAAGAAAAAACACAAATATGAAATTGACACAACAATAACTTTTTTTTAAAATATTATAAATTAAAAAAGAACTTACGCATTATTTTGACACCAATACTTTAATCCTTTAAGGGTTTTAAATTCAAAGGTTCATGTATTTGGAGTATGATTGTAAAAATAAAATACGCAAGTCTATTTTTGAGTAAACGAAAAATACGAAATATGTCTGAGAATTATTTGTCATAATAATTTTTGTTTGTGTGTTTAATATTACAAAACACAAATATTAACACAAAACAAAACAATAAGTTTGTTTAATAATATTACAAATTAAAAAAAAAATGAGCATTATTTTGACACCAATATTTTAATCATTTAAGGGTGTTAAATTCAATGGTTCATGTATTTGGAGTATGATTATAATAAAATATATAAGTCAATTTTTGAGTAAACGAAAAGTACGAAATATTTCTGAGAATTATGTCATAATAAATTGTAATAGATTTATAGATCATCAGAAATTATTAATTTAAACATTGAAACTATTGTTCACATTTTTTTAAATAGTTTATCAATTTTCTTGCAATAGCCAGGGCCGTAGCCAAGGAAGCCCCTTCTGTAACTTTTAGATACCTCTCTCAACAAAATAAAATATTTACATTTATCTTAAACATACCTGTTTTTAAAATTTATGAAATATTCTAATTATATTCATAAATGTATTTACTTTTCGTAGCAACTTAAAGTATAATTAATTTATTTAGCGATTTAAGATTATAGATTTTTTTATTAATTTTCTTAATTAAATATAGCTAATGTATAGTATTATTTTAATTTTTATTTTCCAGCCCCCCATAAAATTGTCTAGCTACAGCCCTGGCAATATTTATTATTATCTTGTCTTGCCAAACAAAACAAGAATGATGATATTTTCCATCTATTTTCTTGTCTTGTCTTACAATTTCTTGGTGCAATATATTACTTAATAAAAAAATACAAATATCCTCTTAGTAATAAATCTATACAAAATTTTAGACATGGATATTTTTAGGTCTAATGAAGAAAGAACGAAAAGATTGTCACTATATTTTAAAAAAAAAAAAAAAAAAATTTCAAAAATAAAATATTGTAATCGTTATTATTTTTTTCTTTTCTTTGCTTTATTTCTACGCCTTGCCAAATGTTTCTGTTTCATTCTTCCTATTTACTATTTTTCCATTGAAGATCTTCCTCTTTTCGGCTAAACTTCAGTACAAGGTCTTGTCCAATCCATTTTTACAAACCCTCTATCTAGAAACTAGATTCATGTTAGGCTAGTTTAGGATATTTTTTTTTTTAATTTTATCGGCGAAAATGTTCGTTACTGGTTAGAAGAGAATATTTTTAAATTTGTATAAACCCTCTGTCTGTATACTAGGTTCAGGTTAGACAAGACCTTGTATTGAAGATTTACTTTCTTTTCTTCCTTTTTAGCTTATTAGGTTTTTAAATCATAAATGGTTATTAATGCGAATAAATTTTGTTTCAGAGGAACTAGATACCCTCCGCCATACCCCCGAACCCTCCGGTATTTCTTTTTTAACCCCTTTAAGGTTATAGAATACAAAAACAAGTCCTGGATTCCTGCAGCTCATGATATCCAATCTAGAGCTACAAGTAATAATTGCAACTATCATGCAAATCCTTGGACACTACCTGACTTGTTTCGAAACCGCTCAAATTATCCAGGAAGACTTGGATACTGTTATGATCTCACTCCCATGGGAGCTCCAAGAAAAATGTAAACACAATTCGTTATTGGACCCAAATTTCACAAAAAGATTATTAAGCAAAAACAATCGAGAAAAGATATTTAAAAATATTTTAGCAAATTATATATTTAACAATATTTTCAAACATAAAACAATTAATCAAAATCTACTTTTATTTAGTAAAGAAATAATTTTTGATTATGAAAATCTAAGTTGAAAATAAAAGGTATGTACAAAATACTGGCTCATTTTCATAGTACTTCAATTGAACATTACTATTGTTTTTTATTGTTCATGGGTTTTGCTTAGGAAAAATCGTATACAATTTTTCATAGTTCGAATGGATTCGACTGTAAATGTGCTGTGAAATATGTGGTTCAAATCTAGTGTCGACTTACCTTAAAAATACTGCTGTCTGGTGTAGTTCAAAACTCACTATAAGTCGTATATTGCAGAAGCTGTAGCTTGGCAACCTGCACCTCTAAAAGACAAGTAAAATTGTCTAGGAACAGATGCAACCTTCATTTCGATTTCAAGTAGTTGTTGTAAATTAATGAAAACCATAAAATAGATAAATAAAATAACTATTATTTTATTAATATTAAAAAAAACTGTATTTATTTATAAAGAAATAAATTAATATAATATATGGAATTCGCTTATAATTCAATATTAGAGTAGTCATAAAATTATAAACTAATTTTAAAATTCACTCACACGATAAATAACACACCACAATTATTTGCGTCTTTATTTCACTACCTTTTCGTACCAGAAACAACACACAAGTGATTCCTAAAATACAATTTAATTTATTCTTATATTACTATACAACTTATGTAATATTTGATTATTAATTAATTAACTCAAAATATCTTGCATCATACATAGTTATTTATTGCTGCACTCTTTTTTAAATAAAATAACTAATCCATATAGATCATTCACAAAAAAAAATTTGTGCCAAAAAAATTTTAATGGAGAGGAAATGTGAATTACCCCTAAACTAGGGGTTGGCGCACAAAACGGACATCAGATTCGTTAGTTTCACGGTTGACTCTATAGGATAGCATACTTTTTTCCTCTAATTTCACTAATTAGTTGCATCGTAAAAAACCCTGGACTGCCCATGGTTTTTGACCTTGAACCCCAAATTTTCGGAGTTAGACATGTCATCCCCTTAATTCGACCCTTCCGCTTCCCGTGCCGGTATCCGTTTTTGGCGCTCTCGCTTCGTTCTTACGTAATTCGCGATTGAAGTTCCGCAAGTAGAGCATTATTTTACGCCCATAATATTGACGACATAACCGCATTCAAATTTTATTTAAATTGTAAAATCGCTGTTCTATTTCAAGCCATAGTTGTTAATACTCTAATGTTAATATTAAATACATGCATGATACATATGACACATTTTAAAAAAAAAATGACCTAATTAACTATGAAACAAAAACACCAACGGACAAAAAAATGTTTCAAATAGAAGATGTAAAATATGTTTAAGAAATTCATAAAAGTAGCGCACAAAATATATGAGGGTGTTCATGTAGAAGGGGTGGTACTAATTTAACCTCGTAGATTCCGAATTTGATGTCTAAATTTTCATACGACCTATAGTTCTTACGTAATAAGCGATTTATATCTTTATTATTAAATAACTTGCTTATTTTCAACCCCTTGGTGAATTTGACTTCAGATGTTGTTAGCCCCATGTACCTAGTATGTGTATACCGTCAGGATCACGGATTCGATGTCCGTTTTGCTCGGAAACATCCCGTTCTCGCGTAATTCGCGAAAATAGGTCATTTTTTAAATGTCCTGAATGTAGGCAACACCCAACCCTACCTTGTGTCACCAATACATAAATATAGGCATTTTATTAATAAATATTCTACTATAACACTATAATAAACTGGTAAAATGTGTATGAATTCAGAATTAAATGCTGTATGTATAAAATAATTATAGGATCTAGTAGATGGGGTAGATTAAAGTATTTTAATTTTAAAAGATTGTTCTCTGTTTCTCTAGTAAGCCAATAAAAATAAATAAATAATATTTAAATTGTTTTAAATATTTTAACCCAGTAAATTAATGTTTTTTAATGTAGCCATTAAATTCATACATATATACACATGTTTGTTGTTATTTATTTATTAATATTTTGCATACAAACAGTCTATTCAAACAACTTTTTTGCATAAAGTAAATAATAGTAAAATAAACATAACTATGAAAAGATTATTTTTATTATAGATATTTTATATTTCATATCTATGCACAAATATTTTCATTATTTTTGCTACACTATATAATATCATATATACATAATGCTTCAATTACATGCTAACAATATAAGAAACTTGGTACATTCATGAAGCTATGTTAGAAGAAAATCAACACTCAAGATAAGTAGAGAAGAATAAGATTTAATACAGAAGAACATTCATTAAAATATTTAATTTTAACTAAACACAGATTAATAAAACAATGTATAGCAATAAATGTTCTTCTATACTTTCAAAATTATTTTTTTTATATAAATAAATAGAGAGAGACAATAAGACAAAAAATTACTTGAAATTTTGATGCTATTTTTTGTCTCATTGTAGAAATGTGTAGAGTTAGCAGTGCTGCAATGTATTGTTTTACAGTTTATGCTTTTGATATTTTAATATCTCTATTATTATTCGAAATGTTAAAAGCATACTTCTTTTAAGATTTATTTTATAATTGCAGCACTGAAAATTAGTAACACTGAACAATTTAGATAAAATACTATACTAAGACAATTATCTGTTTTGAATTACATTGAATTAACATAAAACATTACATTGTTCCTGTTTAACAATTAACAATTAACATTGATATGTAATATATTGTCCCGTATACATGTGTACGAATAGATATAAACTCTGTAGATCAAATATACGTCGCTGAAAAATACAAAGACACAACAGCCAAAATATTTTTAAACCTCGTATAATTAACAACGTACTGATAACATGAAAGAGAAGCATATTGTATATACAAGCATCTCATTTAATTTCTGATATAAATGTAAAAAAATTCATTTCTGAAATAATTCCATAAATTAATCTACAGAAAACTAAATACATCACGAATTTCGAAAGATGTCTTTTCAAGGAGGAAATAATCAAAATAATTCTTGAAGAGATATCTTGAAATTGAAACTACAAAGTAAAATACTAGAATTATGCCGGGGCATAGCATTTACATATTCACAGGCATCCACACATCTATATACATAAATAAATATAAACGCACAATATATTTATAGCCGACTGTCTGAAATCGCTGAAAAGTCATGACGTCATGAAACTCCCTTACTGAAAATCTTTATACACTGCAACAAAACATTGAAAATGCATAATTGTAAGTGAGTTATCATGACGTCACAACGCCTCAGCCTTACAGAAAGGCAGAGGGCGTCTGAGAAGACAACGCCCACTTTCTGCACTTCTGCGTCCTAAAGAAAGAGTTAAGTTGATTTGAGATTTGAGACAGTTCTCTGTACCTATCTACGTCTGCTGACCAGACAAGCAAACAACAGTTTGGCAATCTTAGGTACATACTCTAGGATGCTTAACAGTATAAGAAAGCTTGGTTAAGCCATGAAGATCAGATTGATTCAGATATCATTGTCATAACAGTACTGCAGCACGGAGTCATCGTGAGTTCGCGACAAGTTGAGGGATTTCACGTTGATGTGCAAGTGCTTGATGCAACCCTGAAAGCCTTTGTAGTACGCCGCTGGAAAACCGTCTGGTAGATTTGGCGAACCCCCTACCAAATACCACATTATGTTATAAGAGTAAATATATAGTAAAACCACAGAATAGTCACATACAGAAGCGACACTCCGTTTCGGTACCTTTCATGTTCCCCTATTCAGTTCTATGACCTTGAAGCATTGTGTAGACCTTTAAATTTGTTCCCTTCCCCTATCTCTCACTAACATACGAGGAAACTTTCCGATTTTAAACAATGAGCCCTTTAAATTTGTTACCTTTCCCCATCTCTCTAATTTTTATTTCTTTGTCTTACTGTCGCTTCTGTATAAACCTACTCTGTGGTAGAACCGCGACTTTTGGTTTTTTTACTAAGTACGCTTAAATTATATAAATATGCAATACGCTACGACTCACCTATCCAAAGTTTATTGTTTGTGTTAAGAATAATGGACCCTGGATAAGATAAACCTCTTACAGGTAGGCTATTATCAACAGAAATAAAACCAACTCTTTTTCTTCTTCGGACGTACAATGTGTGCCATTTTCCATCGTTCACTCGGACGGGAGACCTGCAAAATTAACAACCATTACATTCTGAACTCATCAGACATTTAATGATGAAACTGAATAATGGAAGAAAAATAAACTTACCGAATTGCCCAAAATGAATCCTGCTTTCCTAAATTATAACTAAGTTCTGGGAAACCATCTACAATGGCCACTGAAAGATATTCACTCTTAAAACTTTTGTTTTTGCTTCGCCACAACAATAGGCCGTTCAGAGACGTTGTTCGAAACATTATTTCATATTTTATTGCCCTTTCACTCTTTCGTCTACAAAAATAATTCATTTCAGTTATGTTTTTTATTATTTTGACTATTAATCTATATTTTAGTAATAGTTAATTATTAGTGATTAAACCATACCCAAAAGAATTAAAACTATTAATATCATCGTTGTAGTAACTATCTTCGTAATCTACATATGAATTCTCGTCGAATTCATTAGATCCCTCCACCAAAGTAGAATTGGCATCTTCCTCTGCTGCCGTCATAAAATAGTTCCCATATGTGTTGTTAGTACTGTGTTAAAAACATTGTTAATTATTTTATGTTACAATTATTATTAATGTATTAGTTCATACTTTTTCGCTCCTCTTGTTCTATATAAGAGGAAGGTTTTTCCTGTGAATTTCACTGGCCAGCTTCCATCTTGAATAGCTAAAAAAAAATGCAATTATAAATTACTGTTGTACTAAGCTGGCAATAAAACCTTACCTGTTTCACAGTTTGTGCCTTTATGTGTGCTTGGACACTGGCAACTGTACGTATTTAAATGTGGCACACAAATACCAGAATTCAAACAAGGATTGTTCAATTCTGGACAGGGATGTCCTTTATATGTTTCTACGCCTAGCATACACATCTCAGTGTCTGAAGTCTTAGCTGTACATTTGTGTAACTTGTGCATCACTGGGAATGGTTCACCATCCAAAGCAATTCGTTGAATTGCGCCTTTAAAGCCTTTTGAAGCTCCTACTAACCGGTGAATTTCTGTCCAGCTCCTAACAAAAACTCGTAAGAAAAGTGCTTTACTTACTTATAATTTTACTTACGGTACTGCGCCGATGAAAAATGGAAGTTCTAAGTTTAGTTCGGTTAGAGGAGTACCGGAATGTCCTAAAATTGGAGTGGAATGGTCAAATTCTAAACTACCATGTCTGCCACTTCTGTGGATCTTCACCCAATGCCATTTTCCAAATTTAATTGCTTCTTTCGATCTAAAATAAACTTATTAGATTAATGTGTTTCAAGTAATATAAGTTTACTTACGTTATATTAGCAATACCACTTCCTAAATTATACCTAAACTGTACATAGCCATTTACAAGTAGTAAAGAAATAAAGTCGCCTTGACCATTCTTCATTTGACCGTTATATAAAATTAAACCGTTTCCTGTACGTGCCATGAACCAAATATCTATTGTAAATGATTTCCCTACGTTTTGTAGTTGAGGAAGTTGGATGTATGACATCCCTGTGAATTCTGGTACGTAAGTATCAGAAATATTACTGTTTACTAAAAAACAATACAAAATAATAATTTCACATACCGCTTAGATCGAAGTTATTACTTACTTTTTTCGCAGAAAGTTCCAGTATACGGTGGACTACATTTACACGTAAACAATTCTTTTTGTACAACAGAACACGATCCTCCGTTTTGGCAAGGCATAGCTAGACAAGGATCCGTGCTACATTCTTGTATTCCTTGAGTTTGGATGATAAGATCATCTAAATTTTCGTGGAGATCTACAGTACGACGACCTATTTTAAATTTTCTAACACAACCCACGAAACCCTGATTTATTCCGATATTGTCGTATACTCTGAAAGATCAATTTTCAGGTCACAACAAAATTTATACAAAGAATAAAAAAACTTACTTTGATGAATTAGTAGGTACATTTCCAATAAAAGCATCTTCACTAAGATCCAAAGCTTTTAGATTTCCTTGTGACTGTCCTACAACGTCTTCCCCATCGTCTAATTTTAACATACCATCTTTATGATATCTTTTTATCACTACTTTATGAAATTGTTTTAGTTTAATTTTATCTAAAGATCTAATTATGACAATACCATTTCCTAAATTGTATCTAAATTCAACCCATCCTTTGACAATAGCTAAAGATACAAAATCTCCTGAGCCATCATGTTTTTGTTGATTGTAAATTAAAATACCATCATTGAAATAAGATTTAAACTCAATTTCAACGCTTAACTTATGATATGCTCTAAATGCATGAAGTCTCATATATGAGTTGCCATTAAAAGATGGTATGTCGTATTCTCTATTAATAATCTCTGTTTCACAAAGTGGTCCAGTACTATTACTACTACATATACAAGTGAAAGTATTTGTAGGTAAATCTATACAAGTACTGCCTAAAGAGCATGGAGATGACGAACACGCTTTATAGCTGTGATTTGATGTAGTTGTATTGAAATTGATGCATTCTTGTCGATCCGGAGATTCTAGAAACTCTGAGAGACACACACAAGCACCTCCAATGCAAGTACTGTACGCTATAGAGCAGTCAGAGTGTTCCGAACAAAGATCTCCTAAGAGAGCTGTTACCATATGCACTGTTGCAGGAGTTGGTCTGTATGCAGCAGCGTAATTTTCTCCTAAGAAATATTTTATTTATTATCTCAGAACGTTCTGACTAAAAATCGAATCTCAGAACGCTCAGTTCTTACCTTTAGTGTGGAACAAAAGAGGTACTCTATTCATTTTAGGTGAAGCAATGTTATTGAATTCTCTGAATCCTTCTAAAGGTGGTGCCCTAACCAGAGAACTACCTCTTTCGTAATAAAATCTTGGATCAGGTGACAGTAAATGTCTGGTGGATTTAGACAACGGTGAGTTTGAGTCATCGGGTTGAGTGAAATGCATGGGGGTATATCGGCGAATAGGCCAATCGGTTCCAACATACACATCTACAAAAAAAATCTATAGTTTATGTAACAGGGGTACAATAATAAATTACCTTTGCAAGTTCCAAAAGCTTGTACAACTATATCTTTCTGTGTTCTACAAGCTACCATCTTGAGTTTGCATTCCGATAGATATGTTTGTCCATCACTTCCACAAACTTTTTGGGCATCTCGTTCTTCAGGACATTCCACATTACATTCACAAATAGCATAGCCACCTCTTTCAATACATATAGCACCGAAGTAACAGTTCTGGTTTTTGCAACTTGTAGGAGGTGGCGTACTAGCATCAACTACATAATTTGGTCAATATTTGTCGTGTATAAATAAAGTTGTAACTTACCTGATACGCAACCATTTGGTCCTAAAATCTTGTTGAGGCTGGTACAAATGGTACATTTTTGACCTTGAATGCCAGGTTTGCACACACATCTACCGGTCATTTGCTCGCAATCTTCTCGGACTGAACCGAACATTGAACAACCACAAGCTGGAAGAAGAAAATTAGTAAAAGAAATATAGCTATTTTTTTTTATTTACGTATGCATCCTTGATGTCCGAAGGATATTTTCGGCAACCCCCAATACCCAGGTTCACACCTATCACACTTCAACCCGCCTACCCCAGGTCTACACTGACACTGTTGCGTGTTAGGATCACAGCTGTCTGTGTATGATCCTAGTTTATTGCAGCCACAAACTGAAGGACAACCTGCATTATTTGCTCCTTGAGCTGCAGTTTTTCCATCAGGGCAACAACCAAACCAACTATCTTCACATCCATTCTTCACTAAGTTGGTATCCACCGAGGTATGAGGACGAGAATCGTACGAGAGATCTTCACTAGGTTTGGGTTTGCGAAAGTTGGCTTTCTGGCAACATTTAGCGAAACGGGTAGTTTGGTGGCAGTAGCTACCAGAAGGGCAATCTTGGCGAGCTGGACCGTTACCGCAGTCGAGTTCCTTGTCGGTCAAGGGGTCTTTCAAAGGTTGCTCCCCGTTACAAGGCTTCACTTCCATACCTAACAAAACACCATTGAAGATCGAATTTTAATAATGGAGTCAGAGGAATTTACCTTGACAGAGATCCAGAGGTCGTAGCCTAAGTTCTTCTTGCCTCTGACAAGCTTCCATCTTCATAGCACAAAGCGAAGGGTATATCCTCATATCAGACGCACAAACCGGTTTGCTGTTAGCTAAGACAGCTGGACTGCTGCAGTCAAACTGGCAGGAACATCGAGGGAAGTTGTCTGGACCTAGTTCACATGTCGCTTCGTAGTCGCAGTGGATGTCCCTGCAGGCTTCTCGTTCTGGGACACTCACGCTGATGGAGTCGGTCACTGGGCCTAACTCCATGGGGGTTACATGCTCTGGGTGAGAGGTGTCGGGAAGCATCGTTGCTGGAAGCAAAATAAATCGATAATGATTAAACCTAGAAGAAGAAACTACTTTTTCTTACCAGTAACAGGAAATCTTTCCCTGCAATCTCCGTAGAAGATGACGCTAAGAGGTTGAGCATCTGATGGTAACATGCAAGCAGTTTTCTGCAACTCGCACTCGTTGGGAAAGGTGACCATTGTTGAACCACATACAGGTTCTGTACCAGAACCTTCGCAGTTTGTGGGGCAGACGCATTCGCCGGCTTCGCAACGAGCTCCGAATTTACATTGAACTCCTTGACATAAATCTAGAAACAGAAGAAGAAAGATCGTTGTAGGTGTCGTTAATTTTATTTTCTTTTTCGTTTAATGTAATGAATGTTTGTTGTGTATTGTAGCTATGAGTGTAGTAGGTGTTAGGTTTTTTTTGGGAATATTGAATTTAGTCGTAGTGGATAGTTGGCATTTGGCGAAGTAACATTTAGTAATTCCACTCACCACAGTTGCCTTTGTAGGCCACCTGAACGAACTGTTTCATTTTGCAAGAGGCCACTCGCAAATGGCACTCGCTTGCATATGTAACGCCATTTGATCCGCATACGCTTGCCTCTGCGTCCTGTTTCAATAAAATATCCTTCTGTTAATTAAATATTGTTCCTGAACTAATTAACTTTTTAAATATTAACAAGTACATGAACAAATATTTATGAAAAATTTAATTTGAACGTGCTTGTAATTATCTGTACCTCAGCGCATGTTTCAGGGCACACGCAGTGCCCTTCGGCTGTACCCTCGCTTTCGCACGTGGAGTAGAATTCGCACTTTTTGTTTTCGCAACCACCTGGAATAAAAAACCATATGTTTTTTATTGCTAATTAAAACTACTCTATGTTATTTATTTATAAGAGATAGAATCGCAGTACGTTAGTTTATGCTTTCCACAGAATTTTTGCTTTTGAACTTTCGAAAACGAACAAATAAAAATAGCACATAAAGTTAAATAAATTATTTGACCTTTACCTGCATGTTTTATTGTTTATTTTCTCTAGGAAAAGCAAAATACGTTTCAGTTTATTAAAGATGACCTGTATACAACGTATATATTAAACGTCATTCAGTGCACAAATAACAAACTTCAAAAGCAAACTAAATTGAAATAAAAATTAAATTTCAAAATAGATTATCATTATTCTTTGAGATTCTTATCTTTCATCACAAAATAAAATCATAACTATCCAAAAAAATAAAAAAAAATAACAAACTTACTGCCATGTAACTTACTGCAAGGTCCATTGTACAATATCCTAATCTCTCGTCTGTGCTTGCAAGCCTCAAGTCTGAGCTTGCACTCATTCCCATACGAGATCCCATCGCTGCCGCACACAGGACTGAACTCGGCGGGACAGATGGGGCACTCGCAGCTAGGCTGTCCAGAGCGCTCCACACATAGGGCCCCATAATGGCAGGTATGTTCGCTGCAAGCAGACCTCTGGCCACACACTCCAGCGTGCTGCAGTTGGACGTGAGTGCGAGACACGCAAGCAGACCGCTGCATCTCGCACTCGGACGTGAAGGAGCGCCCGTCGGAGGAGCACACGGGGCGCATGATGGGCTCACAGTCTGGGAGACACTCGCAGCGCGCGATGCCGAACTTGTCGATGACGCATTCTTCGCCCATTGTGCAGCGGACGCTCAAACATGGGTTTACACCTACCACAAATGTAAGTCTAAGTCAGCACATTCTAGTGCACCAATAATGTATATTAATAGCAATTGATGTAATTCATAAATAGTATTGTGTAAATGTAAAATTAATATTTGCTGCTATATATAGTCACAGAATAGTTACATACAGAAGCGACACTCCGTGTCGGTACCTTTCATGTTACCCTATTCATTTCTATGACCTTGAAGCATTGTGTACATCTTTAAATTTGTGCTCTTCCTCTATCTCTCTCTCAGCTGTGAGGAAACTTTCCGATTTTAAACAATGAGCCGTTTAAATTTGTTCATATTCCCTATCTCTCTCTAATTTTCGCTTCTCTGTCTTACTGTCGCTTCTGTATAAACCTATTCTGTGGTATTTTGTGTAAGGTAATGGTTGTTAGAGAAGTGAACCCAAATAACACAGACTGACGGTCGACCAAAAATCGACGTTATTAGTATCGAAATTGTAGACGTCATTTTGACCAGACTATATATGACGTTAAAACCACGAAGTTATGACATCTCTTTTTAGTAACATCCAAGTCGCTTTTTGACGTCATATTTAAACGCAAATATAATGTGAATGTGACATCCTATAATTGGTCGACTGTCGACCAAAAATCAACGTAGATAAATGTACTAATGTTTAAGTCATTAAATACCGGTTATTAATAACGTTTTAAATTAGTGTCCAAAATAACAGAAATATTAATAAGTTTTAAGAAAGAATTTTAATTTAGTATAATTATTATAGTTTTATTTGAAAAGATAAGAAAGAAACATTAAAGGAAAACTAATAAATTTGGATTGTTAAACCACAACCTATAATAAGTAAACCCAAAACGTCATACAGCATAAATAACGTGCGTTAAATTTCTGTCAGGTTTACATTACATACAACGGTTATTTAAACTTGTTTTCAGATGTCTAAAAAATCGTTGAACTGACGTCAAAAATAAATGTCAAACAGCTCCACGCATAGACGTGGTCTTGTAGGTCCTATGATCAGAAATATGTACGTCTAAACTACGTCGAATCTAGTCGAATGTGTTGCTTGGAAAAGAGAGAAGCAAGTGCACTTTCTCGATTTGGTCTTACCTGAGCTGCACTTTCCCCTGTAGATGATTCGAAGCTGACGTCTAGCTCTACAAGACTCCTGTCTTAAGGAGCATTCGTTCGAATAGGTCTTTCCATCGGACCCACAAACAGGGGTGAACTCTAAAGGACACGCATCACCACAACGGCAAATAGGCTCTCGACTTTCGTTCAGTTGACAGATTTCAGGTTCAGGACATTCCACTCCTGCGCAAGGATCTGTAACGAACATAGATCATTGACGATTGAACTTCATGTTCTTGTCTTCCTGAAGACGTAGGCTTTCACAAGTACCATTGTTTTTTTATATATCGTAAGTTTACTTTAACGTGAAACATGGTTTACGATTTTATTAACAATAGGTTGTCAAATTCACGTCATTGTTAACTGTCAAATTGTTATTTTTTTTAAATAACATATGTCCACGGCGTTGGAACAGACGTGATGGACAAATAGAATGAACTGCTAAGTCTCCTGATCTCACAGTACTTGATTTTTTGACACATCAAACTTACCCAAATTACAAATAATATAAATGAGTTTTATCAATGTTTAACTTCAATATTATATCTGCTATGTATCATTTTAAATTGAACGCTCTGATATATTGCTGTCAATCAAATGTTAAGTGGTAACCATAGCTATAAGAAATCCCAAGTTTCACGTTAAAATAAACTCACGATATATGATACTAGACAAAAAAAAAACGATTCATTATTAGTAAGTTTACGAGAAAATAAATAAAAAAAAATTGGGGACGCGTTATTGTTACGTCAGCGTGGTAGAATCGTCAAAGAATGGAGTGAAAGAAACAGTACCTGTCTTCTTCCACGATCTTACCATGCTGATGTCACATATCCCTTCTCCAAAATATTTAATTATTAATAACTATAGTATTGCAAAGTAATGTTTAGTTTTTATTATTATAATGAGAAGCTGTAGTGGTTATTTTTTATATTTTACGACTTATATATTGAAATTCGATTATGGTCACATACAGCATTTTTATTTTCATCAACATCTTATTGTCTATTTTATATTTTAAACAGTATAACAAATTTGTTGTGATGGTACCGAGATAAGAAATGAAAGAGCAGATCTCGTAGTATAAATTAATAAAGTTCAATAAGCAGAAAAAAGTTGGGAATTGGCTGGCATCTTAAGTAATGAAATAGTGAGAAAACGTAAGTAATAAGTCGTCGCACTTATAAATAATTTGAAAGCGAGAGAGCTGCTGACTTGGCCACTATCAGGACTACACCGTTAGGATATTAAGTTGGACAAACTTTTTGATGACAACTTCGCAATCATTTAGAAATTCCAATAACTTTTTAATTTAACTTTCTCAACCACTTGGCAGAGTTGTGCGAACGAATGCACACTGCTCTAAGTTCTGAAATGACGAGATAAAAATGAGACAACTATAGCTAGCACAACACAATTCCGCAAATGAGAAATATCACTGTATTGATACTATTGATAGCTACGATACTTTATTGCCGCATTACTCTAAAACCGTTTAATGAAACACATCGATTTTCTTGCAAACTCCTACATCTACCCTATTATCTCTTCTCTATTATACACTTTTTTCATAGGGATTATCTTCATTCGCTTCATATTTACAAAATATAAATAGAAATTGAAAGAACGTACCACTCACGCAAATATAACTTTCTCAGATAAATTGTAATGAAACAACATAATTATGATGTATAAAATAGAAGTTTTAGTAAAACATTGGGTAGTATAATGCACAGATGAAGACTTTTACAAATTCACTAGATTAAAAGTTGGAAAATATCTGCGCGCAAATTTAGCCGAATGACCGCAGTGAGAATATATGAATAATATTTCATCCCATGTAACCGTTACAAATGGTAGTAAGACGATGTAGGTTGAGAAAGACAAAGTACATACTATAATTTAGTATGTTGGCGGCTGCTAGCCAGCAGTAATACTTTAATCCGACTCCAGATATCGACGATAGTAATGCCCCGACATTATACGGACCCTGCTAAATTCTAACCTCCTATAACCGATATTCGCAAAAACCAATTTACACATAAAATGTTCCCATCTAAAATATCTTATCATCACTCACATTCAACCACTCACTTAACCTCTTATTTAACATAAAAAAACTTAAATTAAACAATGTAATTGTTCCTTTAAAGAACTCGTTAGTGAGAATTGTTCCCGAAGCAGTATATAATATAAAGTTTAGAGCAAAGATCGTTATATAATATGATTCAATGCAATAAACTAAATATGATACTGCACGGAATACAATACTCGGTAAATGTTGAGTAACGACGCGTTTCGATTTTTCGATCATCATCAGGTAACGAGTTCTTTAAAGGAACAATTACATTGTTTAATTTAATTGTGACAATGAACTTCGGATATTCAGATATTTTCAATAAAAAACTTTACTTCCACAAATAAAGATATGGTGGATTATATGAATGCGTTATGAATTGTGTTTTTCCATTTTTGAAAGGTTGTAGTAATGAGAGTAGAAACGTGATGGCATATTTATTTATAAGTCCATTAGAAGAAAAAACACTTAAAGAAAACTTGGTGGAAATAAAGTTGTAATTCGTGATTGAATTTCGCCGAACTATCAGTAGAGGTTGGACAATTCTTGGGGAAATTATTTCCAAAACTCTCAGTTCTTCCTAATGGAATCTCCCACACAGAGTTGGAGATTCGGAGCAAATGTACACCTACAGTTCGGATGATACTTTCCGTATTCAGTTACAACTATAAGGGATGTCTCTGCGCTCGCTTTAGGCATTTCCCTTTCTATACGCGTTACGCTAATACCTTCGTGTTGCTGTAATTAATTTATAATTAAATAACAGCTCTAATATGTCATCTAGAGATAAATTTACCCTGTATTCGCCGCACTTTACGCAAAAAATTTACATAAACACAACCACTCACGGCATCCAATACCCTCTCTTCGACAACCAAATAAAATCTATTTATTCACAACTGTCAAATAATATACCTATAATTAGTGATTTTAATTATAAAACCAGTTATTGGAAAAAACCGGTTTAACGAGTTTGAAAACCAGTTCTTTTACTATTAAAAAACCGGTTTGACGAGTTTTAAAACCAGTTTTTTCCCGGTGCAAAACCGGTTTGCCGAGTTGTAAAACCAGTTTAAAATAAAAATAATGCACTTGTCATTCTGCTGATATAAAATCTTATATTTTTAAAATAAACACTAAAGGAACTATTTTAAAAACTGTGTAGGTGTTGGTGTAGGTTGTAATCTGTGCTTAAATGTCGATCTACTCAAATATTGATATCTATTGCAACTTTTCTAAACGAATTATCTATTTGGTAAGTATTGTTTTCTCTGCAAAGTGAATCGTATTCTCTAAGAAAATTCCTTTTGTGAGAATACCTGGCAAAAATATGGATGAAAAGCATCCTGGTATATTTATTAAAAGTCCTGTTAAAAATTCCGGCGAAATTTTCGGTTAAATGAATCTACTTTATATTCTAAGAAGAACAATATTGAAATCAGCCAGGTTGAATTTAATTTGGAGACGTATTGTAGTGAATGAGATTGATTTTGCGAAGCATAATAGTGATCCGATTAATCGCACTGAAATTCCAACTTTCCACTGGAAAATAAAATTGAAATGAAAGTTTGGACGTTGAAGATTTCAAATATTCATTTAGCAATAGATATTTTATATTTATTCTGAATAGTTAATTGTTGGTATGATTGACGCATTCTCACTTCAGAATCAAACTTCCAATCCAAAATAGCTTCAATATTGAATATGTTTTATTCATATAAAACTAAGAAACATTAAAGTTATTTTGATACATTTGCCAATAAAATGTAAACGACAGATTTACATTTGCAAAATATCTGTGAAAATTAATATAATTTGAATTATTATTGTCATTTCATTCGACTGCATATGAGGATAGTAATTGAAAAAAAGTATTAATTTTCCTTTCGAAATGACAGTTTCATATTAATTTTGTTTTATTAATTATGTTTGGAATCAATTCACTGAGATGTAAATTTTTCCATGCCTTAGGCATTACGTGTAATTGATTTCCATTATTACTCTAAATAAATAATCCTGCTTCCGTGTAATTTATTTGCAAATAATTTAGCAATAAATAAATTAAAGTTCAAATGAAATATGAGAATTTCATACTATGTAGGTTTGAACATTGATTGTCACATATAATCTACTTGTAGGCGTGATGTATCTTTTTCAATTTTTCACATTAAATCCAGAATAAAGTTTGACATTTTCAATAGATAATTGTCACTTATATACGATTTATTTATTTTTACAAAATCGAATAGTGCTGTTTTTCAAATTGTCACGAAATACAGAATCGGATATGCTCTGTATTTAGCATTTTCAGGATAATTATGAAAAAAGTTATCAAATATAAAATGTCTATTTCCTTTCTCTTTATTGGTTTATTGACTGAATTTCCTGTTTCCGATAAATAAGTATTTCCGGAAGAATTCTATAATCTGTACGATTCTAGGAGATCTAGCAGTGGAATATTTGTAATTAAAATGTCAGTATATAGAGCATATATTTGTATATATTTCGTACATATATTTAGATTGTTGCAATCTATATAAAATCAGTAGACAAGTAATTTGAAATACAAGTATAATATGAATATGAAATGATAGTTGAATTTAAATATTTTATTATATGTATATTGTAATTATATGTAAATGGTAGGCCCTATACATGTAACGGGTGTGTCATTGGACATCTGCTGGGTAGAATTATGTTTGTACAAAGCATCTGGATGCTGTTTATTTCATTTCCACTCGTTACTCGTTTTATTTTGATATATTTATTACTATTCACATAGAATAACATTAAACTATAGCCTTGTAAATACTGCAATTATCAACCAATTGTTGTAATGCGATTCTGCTGTAATTTTAAATCCTGCATATTTTATTGCGAAATCACCGTTAATGCGATCTAACAATTTTGCACCTGCTTCACAATATACTAAATTTTATGTATTTGCAAACTCATTTTAAATATACCGCAATATGGAATCAGCTTTTACTGATGATTCAAAATGAACATCTGGGTAAATGATTTATATGCTGTACTGTCTTTTAATAAGGTAAAATTTAAAAACTCTTTTTCTGATTTAGCTCCAAAAATTTACATTCGTTGCCATTCACTCTTAAAGAATGTTCTTACAATTCCTTCAAAATAAAATTTAAAAATGTACCTACTCCATACCTTAGAATAACTTATTTTATTTTTATTCTACAATTAAATTAAATATCCTCGGAATTACGCTACTATTAGTATTGTTGTTATTTATTAAGTTCTTTTCATTATTGTATTGATTTTTGATTATTTACTTTTGTATTTTTTTATTTTCGGTTAGGTGGAAGAACAGCCTTGGCTGAACCTCGCCTTTGACATTTGTCAATAAAGTTATATTATCCAACACCGTGTAATTATAACGATATAAGTATGCTGTTTTTAGATAAATAAAGTAGGTCATAAGTCACTAGTGAGCTAAATATATTAGCTCACTGTTTTTTGGTTCGTATCATAGTAACTACGTTATAAAACCTTCTCTACACTATTTTGTTCCTAAATGTCATTTCGAAATTCCATCTGTCAACAATATTATATGTATTTTATATCAATGATTTAAATGTGTTGGATAAAATGTTGTATGGCACATGTGCGTTAATTACCTAAGTCACTTGAAAAAATACCACACTCGGCCTAACGGCCTCATGAGCTAAACTTTTCCCACATGACTTATCTGTAATGTAACACACTTGTATCATAAATAACTATTATTCACAACTGTCAAATAATATACCTATAATTAGTGATTTATTTTAATTATAAAACCAGTTATTATTAAAAAACCGGTCTGACGAGTTCGAAAACCAGTTCTTTTACAATTAAAAAACCGGTTTGACGAGTTTTAAACCAGTTTTTTTCCCTTTGCAAAACCGGTTTGCCGAGTTGTAAAACCAGTTTAAATTAAAAATAATGCACTTGTCATTCTGCCAACGGCCTCGTGAGCTAAACTTTTCCCACGTGACTTATCTATAATGTAACACACTTGTACCATAAATAACTATTATTATTATTATTAATAATATTATTTATTTGCGTATAAATTCGACTCACCGCACTTTCCGTAGAACTTAACCGTGACATTAACACTGCTGCTGCAAGCCTGTTGTCGAAGCTTGCACTCGTCCTCGTAGTCCCTTCCATCTGAACCACACACTGGGCCAGACTTGGAGTGGTCGCCGTAGTTGGCACAACGTTCCGGACATTGGCATGTGGCGTTCTTGCCGTCTGGGGATGGCACGCACCGGGCGCCAAAATTGCATTGTACTCCTTTGCAGGGGTCGATCAGTTCTGGAACACAATAACAAACACTCGATCAACATTCATCATTAGGGAATAGTAGTAAAAACTATAGCATCATCAACTATTTACCAAATAGAATAGATGGTGAAGAAAGGTAAAACCTTACGTAAAAATATACTGTTCTCTCAAAAATTTTATTGTTACCGGTTTCGGTTACTCAGTACATCACTCAGTATTTATATTTTATGACTTTTTTTTAAATTAATTATTAATTTAACAAATATTTGAATAATTTTTAATACCATTTATCACCCTGGTGAAAACTGATTTACAGTCGAAACGTTGGTGTATTAGTGGATTTTTGTAATAACTGCTACTTCAAAAGTTTTCTCCTAATTACCAATTATTAGTTGAATAAGACAAATTTAGATTTGGCACTTTTCTTGCTTTCTTCTTTGTAAAATATTCTATAACGTCTTCATATGATAACAATCTTATAATATTTTTTTGTTTTAGATTATGTTTTAGGCGTTGTTACATTATAACAGTTCTCAACCTATTAATAATATAAGAAGATAAATTCTCAAGATAACTTCCATATTTGGAAAAAGATCCTGCACTTTTTTATATTATTAAATTTATAATTAACATAAATAGTTCTCGACTAAAGACACTATTATTTTTTTATATTAAAAGTTAAGTCCAGGTTGTTTTTTTTTATTTTCCAGTAATCTAATTTGTTGGCAAAATTTTTAATTTGGTAGGGGTCCAGTCTGCCCACCCTTAAATCCAGGCGTGACTCTACTATGTGGATATTTTCTGGATAATCATTCAGTTACTACCGTCGTTAATAAAATAGAGTTGTCCATTTAATTTGAATAAAATTACAATAACTTTCTCGTAGAGCATATCTTGATATTTAAATCGCATTTTTATGATTTGTATTCGAATATAAATAACAATGGTCATATAAAACCCTAATTATACTAATTGACTTCTTGATGAAAAATGGCTCCATATATTCTTGTACAGGTTCTGGCAAAAATTTAAACATTGGTATTCATTAATTTATACACATGTTTTAGCATCTGAACCCTTAATTTTCATTTGACACGCACGTGTCTGATTTATTAGCAAGGGCTAGCTTGCCCTTCTGCAATCTATCCTTGTTGATTCCGTTCATATATCTTCTATTTCTACCAATATTTAAATACGCTTCACACTACACTTATGCAAATCAAACAACACTTTAACAAATACACCAATTTTATAACAAAATAACACTGAAATTCGGTTGACATGCACTTAGAACATGTGGTTGTGGTTTATCGACCCAAATTCGAATCATCTCGTTGTTAATTATTTAACCACAATAACCTTTTGTTTGTCTATAAAACCCAAACTGATATTTCAGTTGGAGAATAGCAAAAAATTACCTTTAGGAAAAACATAACAAGTGAAAACGATATTCGCAAATAAACAAACACAAACACTAAACAATAGAATGAAATGTCGGTAACACATATTAAGTATTTAATTAAGTAGCACTAAATATACACTAGTGTAAATTAATGTACACGATTGAAAAGATAGAAGGCGTTTGGTAGTTTTCATGTATTTCAAACTAAAGAACAAATACATGTTTATAGAGTTAGGAAAACAACTACAAGCACCCGCACATATTTTTTGTATAGCAGTGAAGCCAAACGACCGAACTCTGACACCAGTCAGTCAATTGCCCTCATGAGTAGACGAGGTGTCATAATAAAATAATTGTAAAATTTAATAATTAAGTGCAAAAAGCACAAACGTCAAGCGGATTACAAGTGAGATTTATTTTCATATAAACCGCGATGTTTTAAATATTTGTGGAGAAGATTATCTAAAGAGGAATTTATTTTAATTTTGTTGTGTGAATAAAATGCCATTCATATGGTAAATAAAATTTTTAAATCGTTTTAAAGCCCGCATAAGCACAAAGCATATAGCGATATAAAATTATACCAACTTAAAATTATTTTATAAAGCTTTTAATTCAAATATTTCTCTTTAAAAAATTCACTATTTCACTGAATTTAATTATTTTTACATAAAAACTATGCATGTTGGAAAAATTTTAAAAATTTATTTCTTACACAAAAGCACTTGCACACCAATTGCTATCATTTAAAAGTCTCACAACGTTTTCAAATAAAATTTCCTTCTTAGTCAAGAAATTATTTAAACTAGAGAACCCTTGTAAAGTGTATTATATAGCAAACCATTTAATTAGAGGTACATGATTTTAAATCCGATGAAAATATAAGAATGTGCATACTTTGGTAATTTGATTTCGCATTGTCGTCATTAGGAAAGTGAAAAGTGTGATTGTTCTCTCATTGTTAGTTTCAGTACCAGTGCTGGCATCTGTTCTGCGTTTATTTAATGCTCGTAGCTAAATGAACACCGGAAAACAATTATACAATGAATGTATGTTGTGTGTACGCTGGTAATTATAGGATTTATTACAAGTCATTAAGAATTTCCTGGGCGTACAGATTCTACAGTATAGGACCATGGAAAAATCCACAAAATCTTCCAAAACATAATCCCTTCCTTGTCCCTAATTGTCATTATAAGAAAATATATAAATCTCTAAATACTCAATTTTAGAATAATGTTCTCATCAAAGTTTGAAAATTTTGTAAATATTGGGTAATTAAACAGAATCCAAATGAATATTGATTTTAATAACAATATAAATCGTTAAATAAATATATTATATTATATTTATATTTATATATATATATATATATATATATATATATATATATATATATATATATATATATAGTTAATAAATTTATATTTGTATATGTGTGTGATGTTTAAGCGAGCTTTAGTAAAACAAGCTTTGTAAATCTGGATGGAAGTTTGTCCCAAGAAAGCTGTAAGTAATTGGTAAAAGATGAAAAGCAGAAATGAACAAATAACAAAGTAAAGAACAGAAATAGAAAGCGAGAAATCACGAAAGCTGGAAGTTAATTCGATCTTAAATACAGTAAATTGATCCGAGAATTGTAGCTTGTTAAATGCTCAACACGTGTCTCTAATAACTAAATTGTAAGGTAGTTTGTCCAAAAAACACAATTATATACCTTTTTCAGTTGACAGAAAGACAAATAGACACAACAGAATCATTTAGAAAAAGTAGCTGAAAACGATAATAATTATTTATAAGAGTTTAACAAAATTTTTATTCTTGTTTTTTTTTTCATAAAAACAAGACAAGAGTATGATTAAAAGTGTTAATTTGTTTATAGGTGTACTTGTTTGTAGAATGCCAAAGCACGAATTCTTAGGCATGTAATCAACAATTAAGACTTTGAGTCATGGAAATACAAGATAAGCCAAGAAATCAACAAGATAATGTTAATTTTAATTCTTGTTTTGTAGTGCCGCAGGATAAGAAGTACATTACAATACAAGATTCTTGTTTTGCTGTTCTACTTTGTAGTTTTTATATTGATTTTAGAATTATAGTGCAATATACAATTTGAATATTGTAAAATAATGGTTCGATCATTTGGACTAAATTCATTAGTTAATTTTGCCAGCATTAATTGTCGTGATCTGTTGCTTCAATTACGAGTATATTGCTGGGTCAAACGCCGATAAAATTTAGAAATATGGTTGTTCTCATATTTCATGATAACTACTGCGATCATAAATTACTCTAATGCTAATTTTATCTCCCGATCACCTAGTTGCATCTAAAATTTATCTACGGCATTTTAATTAGCCTGCAGTTAACATAATGACTACGATATCAAATCATAAAGAATGGATTATTTTATCGAGATAAGCTGCTCTTCGAGAAATTATTGCACCATAAAATATAAGCGGATATTTGTATATTCAAAGTGCTTCGCTAAAATTTAGACTAAAACAATTAAGGTTATTTTGACTAAAACTTCTAAAAGAAAACAGGTTATTTAAGAAATACTTTTTGCATTTTCACATGCGGCACAATAAACTAATTAATTAAATTTGAAGTAGTGTAATCTAAAATGTATGATTTTGAAATGGATGTTATACTTGATTTAGAAAATAGTTTGTATGTAAGTGTAAAATGTATTTGAAAATGATGGTACCAATGCAATATTTCATATATTTTATATGAAAGAGCAAAAGAAAATAAAGAAATAAAGAACATAACAGATCGGTGGTCAGTAAAATATAAAATAGTATCGTATTGTATGTGAAAACGCAATTTATTTGATATTAGAAGGTGGGTAACAATCCAGTTTGTGTATTACACGTCGTATTTCGCACAAAAAATCCCTTTGGCGGTTTTTTAAAGCAGAATTGCTTTACCGATCGGAAGCATATTTTTCTCACTGGCTTTTGAGCTATTCACCTTGGAATTCGAGGAATGTGATAGAATTCGCCAAAGATAGAAAAATTTTACACGCCGGCCCCACGGATACGAAATTTGAGGAAATGGCTTTGCACGTTGTTTCTTTATATGCATTTGACACGGAATTTATTTTTAGATCTTAAATAAAAGGAAAAGACGCGGTTGCCAGAGAATGACAGCTAAATAACTCCATTCGCGCGCACCAACACAAATCCGATTGCACGATACGGGAAATAATTACAAATACATATTCTCCGCAACCATTCATCTTTCCTTCATTCTTCAATACATTCAAAACCAATCATCACTCCTTCACCCAAACGTAATAATCCGTAAGTATTTACATATTGTATTACAATTAAAACCAGTTTTCTTATTACTAAAAACCAGTTGTTGCTCTTGAAAAACAGGTTTGACGAGTTTTAAAACCAGTTCTATACAAAAAAACCGGTTTAAAATAAAAGAAATAAACTTGACGATAAGTATAGAAATCAGTAGTTCAAACAGAACTTAAGGACGAAACCAGTGTAATATTTATAAAAAATGTGGAATAATCAATGGATATACTGTCAGTTTATTTTAACGTGAAATATGGGATTTGTATATTATAGCAGCAACAATAATAAAACATATTTATAACCATAAAAATTTAGGTAGCTGTGATATTTCTAGAGTAATTTTGAATTTGATTATTAATTCTTTAATTGTTATCAGGGCACGTAACCGCTTAAAAAAAACTGGTATATAAAATCGGTAACTGGTATTTTGAATTAGCACGAAATATATTTCATATTATTTTATTTCTGTGTTATCATTTGTATTTGAATATGAGTAAGGACAGTTTTTACAATTTCCATTTTATTGGAGAGTAATAAAAGAAGGTAGTCCTTAGAGGTATTCTTTTCGTAAGCATTACGGAAGTTTACAATTGAAAAGTGATCTGCATTTTTCTGAAGATATTACGGAGAGTTTTGCGAAAATTCTTTAGTTAAAATGCATTATTTTATTTGTTATATATTTACAGATGGTAAATTTTTATTAGTTTTTTTTAATAAATTTTATTTTTTTTAATAAATTTTACAATTACTTTTTTAAATTAATTTTTTAACCGATTTAAACCGGTTTCCAATTTTCCAACAAACCAGATTGTTATATATTACCATTAAAAAGTACAGATTTTAATGTACCCCACTAAAAAAAAAAACAATTGGTGCGAAGTCAAAAGACCTAGCGGGCCAATTTATTCTCCACCACGTCTAATCCAACGACGTGCAAATATAACAACGCTCTTAACCATGGCTATGATAAGTCCCATTGTTCACATTAAAATAAACTACTGGTATTAGAAATGAATATATAGTGTTATAGTTATAGTGTTAGTGAGTGTCCACCACCATACCGCATTCCCCCTGGTGCAACACCCTGGTGTTCCTCTTCCTCTGGCAGGACGCCACGCGGAGCTGGCAGTGGTTGGCGTAGGTCCGGCGGTCCGAGCCGCACACGGGCGCGGTCACGGCCGGACAGTCCGTGGGGCACGTGCACAGCGCGCGCCCGTCCTGCTGGTTCACGCACGTGGCTCCCCACGCGCAGAACGTCTTCTCGCACGGCTCTGCAAGATGTTAGTCAGGTGTTAGTGGGTTAGCAGGGGACTACTATACCACAGAATAGTTACATACAGAAGCGACAGTAAGACCACAGAATAGTTATACACAGAAGCGACAATCCGTGTCGGTACCTTTCGTGTTATCCTATTCAGTTCTATGACCTTGGAGCATTATGTAGACCTTTAAATTTGTTCCCTTCCATTATCTCTCACTAAAATATGAGGAAACTTTCCGATTTTAAACAATGAGCCCTTTAAATTTGTTGCCTTTCCCCATCTCTCTCTAATTTTCGTTTCTCTATCTTAGTGTCGCTTCTGTATAAACCTATTCTGTGACTATACACCAAGGTTATTTAAATTTGGAGATTTGAGTTTCTTTAAAAAGTGACAGTTTTCATTAACGACCATGGTTAATAATAAATTATTATTGACCAAGTAACCATGTCGAATAAAGGTTAATAAAAGTAGGTGTCTAGGCTAGTAATGAAAAATAGTTATTTTTTATACAAGACGATAAAATAATATTTTATCGACAAGCGGAAAGTGTTAATTCACGAGCATATCGCGAGTGAATTATTTTTCGCGAGTTGATAATTTAATTTTATCGTAGTGTATAAAATTTAATTTTTTTCTGTATCTGATTTTAAAGAAATTGTAATTAGAAAAATTTAATTTTTATTTGAAAACAATTTTAAAATATAAGTAGTGTGAGTTGCTATGGAAATGTACTTCAAAAAATATAAGTTAAAGTACTTTATCTACCTTTGCTGTTAAAGTGTTTCTTTATCTACCCTTGCGGTTAAAGTGCTACTTTATCCACTATTTTGAGTTGATAAAAATTGCACTTTAACATCTGCTATAAAAAAAAACTTATTATTAGAATAGTTTAATCTAGATTAGATAATTAGGATAGTAGAAAACAACCTTTACCCTAAGTACTATAAAACTATATAAGGAACAATCGATTTATTCTATAATGAGTTTAAATATCTGTATAAAAATGTAAGTATTTATAAAATTAAGAATGATTTTGTCTGATATGATAATGATCTTTTGTTGCACTACATTCTTTTGTGGAACTTGTTTCGCGATATGTTTTACTTGCATTTTAGTTTATCAGGGCAAGCAGGGATTTGAACCGCAGATCTACCACTCTCAATGTGAGTCGAACCGCGTTAACTAAGTGATCCACCGCTGCCCGTTGTCTAAGAGAGTTTTAGGGTAAAATGTCTGTGAGAAAGTGACCGTCCAACAATGGGTAATAAGGCGTGATGATTTACTTTATTTGTCGAAATATAAAACAGAAGGGCGCAAGAGAATCTTGACTTTGTGTTTTATCTAGTAAGACAAATCGATTAGGCGGATTAAACATCAAAAAAGAGAATTATACGGTTGAATTTGAAAGTGCACGGAGCTGAAAAACAAAAATGTCACGTTATAAAAGAAAAAAAGATTTACGAGTGGTACGCCCTGACAATGTGGTGGCGCCACTCCCTACGTAATTGCATAATACCGGCAGCGAGCGAACTGCGCAGGGTGCTAACATCTACTTACATTTCACTCCACCTGCAAATCTCGTTACTATACACTACACCTTCACCTCATGGGATAGTGCGAAAACACCTCAACCTCTACGAGGATATGTCCAACCCATTACCCAACCATTCGATTCACAATTACAACCTTTCACATTCGAACTCTATTACTTCATCCTAGTATCGAATATGTACTTTCAGGTCTTTAACTCAAATTTACTTGCTTTATTAAACAGGTTGTTTCTATTACTTCATCCTAGTATTCTCATTCTTTAATATTCTCTATCGAATATGTACTTTCAGGTCTTTAACTCAAATTTACTAATTCGAACTCTATTACTTCATCCTAGTATCGAATATGTACTTTCAGGTCTTTAACTCAAATTTACTTGCTTTATTAAACAGGTTGTTTCTATTACTTCATCCTAGCATTCTCATTCTTTAATATTCTCTATCGAATATGTACTTTCAGGTATTTAACTCAAATTTAGTTGCTTTATTAAACAGGTTGTTTCTATTACTTAATCCTAGTATTCTCATTCTTTAATATTCTGTATCGAATAAGTACTTTCAGGTCTTTAACTCAAATTTTCTTGCTTTATTAAACAAGTGATTTTATAAATAGGTTGTTTCTGGACCTTATTAATTAAGACATTTAAACTTTTTATGATTTGTCCAAAAAAAATATCACCTGTTTCTACATTTTAATCGTTACCAAAATCTGCGACTTAGATAGTCACATATTTATGATGATTATGTTCTTTTAGTTGAAAGGAGGAATGACATAAAAAGTATTTGTTACAATAAAACAACCTTTCAAATTTCAGTCCACTACTTTTATAACTCAATATGTCCTAGTGAATATGTACTTTCAGTTTTTTAACTCTTGTGTTGCTTTATTAAACAAGTGATTTTATAAACAGATTTTTCTGAACCCTTGTTAATTAAGACACTTTGACTTATTTTTATGTATGTCCAAAAATGTTGTGACCCTTTGCAACACTTTAATCGTTATCAAAATCTGCGACAACGACATTTATGTATTTGTAATGATTATGTTCTTTAAGTTGAAAGGAAGAATGACATATAAAAGTATTTGTTTCAATAAAAGTCGCTTCAGAATTACAACCTTTCAAATTTCAGTCCACTACCTTAGTAACTCAATATGCCCTAGTAAATTTGTACTTTCAGTTCTTTAACTCCTGTGTTGCTTTATTAAACAAGAGTTTCTGAACCCTTGTTAATTAAGAAACTATGACTTATTTTTATGTATGTCCAAAAAGGTTGTGACCCTTTCAACACTTAAATCGTTACCAAAACCTGCGACAAAGGCAATGATGTATTTGCGATGATTTATGTTCTGTAAGGTGAAAGGAAGAATGACATATAAAGAGTATTTGTTACAATAAAAGCAGTCCGTCCCTGAATGTGTATTTGTCTAGTTGAACGTCTCCTAAAGATTATGAAGAATTTGGCCGTGTGAACTCTTGGGAACAATACGCAGAGTAAAATTCCAGGATGAAATGAAATGAGTGAAGTAAAATGCATGTGACACTAACGCGAAATGTAGGTATTCACGTATTCCGTTTGTCAAAGACTCGAATAAAAGTCACATTTAGTTGGTTTTTATTCCAAGTGCTTTTGCCAACAAATGTAACACAAAGTAGCTGATTTTTCACTAAATTTCATTCTGCTATAATTACATTTTGCCCTTCAACTAACCAACAACTATTTTTTTTATTTAAAAAGTATCTTAAGTATACCTGAAGTAACATTTAGGAATGTGTCGTGTATGATATTTTTTAAAAAAATTGCATGAAGCTGAAGAATTATAGCTAGTATGAAAGGATATATATTCAACTACACAAAATTAAACACAGTTCGTGAATTAAGAAATAATTTAGATTATTTTTTTAAAATGCAATCAATTCTTTAACGACAACATTGCATATGTATATTGTATAAAAATAAAAACACATTTCCCATTAAAAATTGAAATATTTTTACATCTACAAGTTATTTCCAACAACAGTTAAACATTAAAAGTTGTAATTTTTAGTCCTTTGATGCAAAATTTTTCAAATACAGTCGAAATAATCCAAAAATATCGATTTTTTGGCCAAAAATTTTGGTTTTTGAAACTAGACAATATTGATAGAACCCGCTGCGCTGATTCCAAATTTTCAAACCGAATTTAATTATCTCTTTTAGTTCCTGAGATTTTTGCTCTTAGAGTTGCACCTCAAAAAAGTGTGTTTTTTGGGTATATCTCTAAAATGGGTAGAGATACAATCTCAACGATTATACCAGTCGATTCTACGGGCAAAGTTACATAAAGAAATGTTTTTTCCGCATATACGTTCTTTGGAACGATTCGACGAAAAATGAGAAAAACGAAAAAACCGGAATTTCAGTTTTTCACTCGAGAACTTTTTATCTCCACAATTTTTCATTTTCTGGACTTAAGTAGATATCGATACGCTGATTTCAAATTTTCAAACCGAATTTAATTATCTCTTTCCGTTCTCGAGATATTTACGTTCAAAGTTTGACTGAAAAAAACTGGTTTTTCAGGAATATTCCTGAAATGAGTCGAGATACGACATCGGCGACTTCATTAATAGTTTCTACGGGCAAAATTACATAAGTGTACCAATTTTCAGATTTTTATTCCGACCGATACAAGTTTTAGAAAGGAAAAACTGAAAATGGCCAAAATCGAAAAAAATCGCAAGGGGTTCATCAGGCATTTTTTTCGATTTTCGCCGATTTTCGTTTTTTCGCTCTATAAATTGTATCCGCTGGATTAAAAATCTGAAAATTGGTACACTTATGTAATTTTGCCCGTAGAATCAATTGGTGATATCGCCGAGATCGTATCTCGACCCATTTCAGGATTATTCCTGAAAAACCTGTTTTTTCAGGTCTAACTTTGAACGCAAATATCTCGAGAACGGAAAGAGATAATTGAATTCGGTTTGAAAATTTGAAATCAGCGTATCGATATCTACTTAAGTCCAGAAAATGAAAAATTTTGGAGACAAAAAGTTTTCAAGTGAAAAACTGAAATTCCTGTTTTTTCGTTTTTCTCATTTTTCGTCGAATCGTTCTAAAGAACGTATATGCGGAAAAAACATTTCTTTATGTAACTTTGCCCGTAGAATCGACTGGTATAATCGTTGAGACTGTATCTCTACCCATTTTAGAGATATACCCAAAAAACACACTTTTTTGAGGTGCAACTTTAAGAGCAAAAATCTCAGGAACTAAAAGAGATAATTAAATTCGGTTTGAAAATTTGAAATCAGCGCGTTGAGCTCTACAATTATAGATGATTTTTAGAAACAAAAATTTTCGACCCAAAAATGGGTAATTTTGAATTTTTGCGTATGTATAAACATAATTTCTCGCTAAAAACGAAAAAGTTGTATTTTTTAAGGTTTGTTATTAGTCTCCTGTATTTCTTTTTTGAGAAGGTTTATATAATTGCCACTTTTTTTTATTCGGGTCCGCCCCGGAAACTCCAATATTGCCCTTTCAATAAAATTGCTTAAATTCCGCAACTGCCGTTTGAAGAAATGAGCAAACTGAATATATAAATCGGAATTTTATAATAAATATGTGATATGTTGGAATAAATTAAAATTTACATGAGAGTGCACATGTTTTCCTGAATCAAATACGTGATCCATTTCAGCAACTTTAACGGCTTTTTCATAAAACTGAATAAATATTAAAACGCACTTTATCGCACTATGTTCAGCGAAGAGAAACGGAAAAACATTCCAACATTGAAAAATAGTAACATGTGAACATAATTAATTATGTTTTCCTTTTTATGTTCGTATAAAAATTTATATGATCACGCACTCTATGACATTTTACTCTACGTAAATGTATAACTTTTATCACGGCCATCATTAAAAATAATTTAATTTTAAAGTAGAAGAGCAAGTAATAAATTCTTCTTGGGTTTAATTAAGTTAATAGCTATTTGTAAATGAAAATAGAGAAATACACAGGGAATATTTAGTGAGCGACTCTAGGGTATAGAAAATATGGATAGTTAGGGACGGAGATAACCGTCAGATCAATAACTGATTCTGTGCTTCAGTCAGCACTTCACTACACATACAAGAACTAACGTTACAGTCATCAGACCGAAATTCTTTCCACACACAAACCTTACGCATTTTGCATTTCAATTACAGTGACCATTCGTACTGATTTTGTTAGTACAGTACTGATTTTCAGACCCTTGTACTGATAAACAAATTATAACATATTTTGTACTGATTTTTTACATACTGTACTGATTTTCGATATTTTATAATTATTTTTGATAGTTTAAACATGTTCATATAATTTAAGTATTAATTTTATTAGTAAGTGACTTGGTTAAAAGGTTTGATTTTGTGAGGAACTGTAAACTTTAGTAATAGCAATAAAATTATAGCAGTAATATCGCTATAATTTTTCCATTTGTTTTTAAAGCTGATGTAGAAAAAGCAAAAACAATATATTAAAAGTTATATTTGGATTTATAAATGTTTTGCCTGAGAATAATAAAAGCCTCGAAGAAATCAAATTTAAAGAAACTAAAACAGTATTTGCTATAACACTGCTTAAACACAATAGAAGAATTTTTAAACATTAATCATCGCATATCAAATTTCATTTTACTTTTATCACTATTTTTAAATATTATATTAAATGACTTACTATAAACATTTCAATGTAATACAGTCAATGTAATCTAAATATAGAACATAGGTTTTGTACTGATTTCATTAAAAAAATAAATGATCACTCTAATTTCAATTCACATTTATTTCATTACCCTTCATATACTAAATATCACAAAATCATACATCTCTTTCAACACAGCTTTTCAACTTACTTACTCAGTTTTACTTGAGGCACATTTTTTATTTAGTAGAAGACTTTACTTTTGAGTTACACAGAGGATTTGCTAACTAATGTAGTTATTATAAAATTATAAACTTTCTGGAAGTTTAAATAGGATTTTTCTTACCAATATGAATAAGTAATGTAAGACGACATATTTCTTGAGTTTCATCGACAACTTCATTACTTGATTACATTAAATATAATCGTAAATGGTTTACATTATTGTAATCAATTTTAATTCTTGTAAATATATTTGTAGTTGTTATATTAACTATATTTCAATAGGATTTTTCTTACCAATATGAATAAGTAATATAAGACGACATATTTCTTGAATTTCATCGACAACTTGATTACTTGATTATATTAAATATAATCGTACATGTTTTACATTGTTGTAATCAATTTTAAGTCTTATAAATATTTTTATAGTTGTTATATTAACCCATTTTTTACATCCTTGTACAAAGTAAAGAAAGTATTGTAATTGCAAAAAAATTTGGTCCATTTTAACTAGTATCTCGCATAACTCAAGACTGATTGAAATTTAGTATATAGGACTGCTATAATATCTAGATGTGCACCTCCTTGTTTCATTGTAATCAGCAGTGCCTACAGGGTACTTTGCTCGTAGTGTTTTTTAATTTTTTTGTGTAACTCAAAAATGTTGAAATTTTATTTATGTAGTTACTCTAACATCTAGTTATGAACCTCCACTTTTCAATAGGCCTTTTCAAAGGTTTACTTTTGGCAAAAACTAATAAAAATAATAATTTTGAAAGTTTTTAATTTTTGTAAGAAACATTTGATAATAAATTGATATTGACAACTGTCATATTTCGTGAGAAATATATGTACGAAATAAATGAAAACTATATCTCTTTCTCTGAAAGTTTTTGAGCGATTGAAATCATTTTGTGTAATGCAATAAGGAATAGTAATAAATATTTTTAATAAATCCATTTCGAACGGAAGTTCGAAGATGTAGAATGATCTCACTTTCAAGTGAAATAAGTTTAAATGAAGTGCAGCAAAAAATGTATATAATTTATTCTACAAGTACAAGTTATATGGGGTTCAGATTTTTTGATTTTATCATACATAAAAACGATATACATTAATATATATTGAATAAAGAGATGATGTGTTGTAATAAAAACAGAAGTAAAACTGTAGATGAAACTGGTGAAGTTCTGATTTAGCTTTTGCTTGCTCTCTAGGGAATTCAAAAACTAAAATTTATTCAGAGTTTGGAAATGAATGAAATAAGTAAAAATAAGTACGGGATGCATTTTTATATTCAGAGACTGATTCCGCTGTAAAATATATAGAATTGCTGGCGTGTTATTAGCGAAAGAAAAAAAATAATGTGTTCACATGGAGAAATTTCATATGAGGTCTGAGAAGTTGACAACAAAGTTGGTTTACAAGGCACTGCACAGCTGTGGCCAGGACGGAGGACGTGAAAATATCTACTCTTGCCTCTCAAATCCTTCAAAAATATATTGAACTACACATCGGCAGCATATGCACCCTACACATTCATTACTGCTCAATATATATTACTCACACGTATACTAATCACAAAATGCGCACACGTATTAAATACACTGCCTTATTATAATTATTGCATTTTAAATCTCAGGCACTCTGCCTGGTGTGAAGAATGCACCATAGAAAATCAGGGCATGTAACCAAAAAAAAGACTGGTTCACGGTTAACCCGTATAGACAACGTTATAATAATTAGTTTGAAAACCGGTTTTTATAAATTGGAAACCGGTTTAAACCGGTTAATATATCGGTTAAAAAACTTAATTAAAAAAAAATAATTATAAAAATACATAAAAAATTACCATCTGAAAAAATATAACGAATTTATTAAATGTAATTGTTACAAATTAAATATTATACTTATAATTCTCAAAATTGTTGTCATGCATTACGACGTTCATATGTCATTTATATTGTATTACAAATGTATGTTGTTTGTACTGGTTGGGTTGAAAAACAGCATTTGGCTAAACCCCGCTGTTGACAAAGGTCAATAAAGTTATTATTATTATTATTATTATAATTATCCTTGCATTTTAAATCTCAGGCACTCTGTCTGGCGTGAGGAATACACCACAGAAAAATCAGGGCATGTAACCGAAAAAAATACTGGTTAACGGTTAACCAGTATAGATAACGTTGTAATAATACCGGTTTTAGTTTGAAAACCGGTTTTTATAAATTGGAAACAGGTTTAAACCGGTTAATATATCGGTTAAAAAATTAATTTAAAAAAATAATTATAAAAATGTAATAAAAACACCATCTGAAAAAATATAACGAATAAAAAATGCAACTTATTTAACGAATATCCACAAAAATTCCCGTAATACCATCAAAAAAACGCAGGTCACTTTTCAATTGTAAACTTGCCTAATGGTGACAAATAGACTACCTACTTTTATGACACTCCAATAAATTATAAATTGTAAAAATTGTCATGACTCATATTCAAATACAAATAGGTAAATAACATAGATAAAAAAAATAAAAATAAGGGTTAATGTTTTTGTTTTTTTGGTTAACGGTTACCGGTATTTTCGTCCTTAAAATTATCTGTTAAAATTACGGTTAAAGTTCGCAATTTTTGTGCAAAATATCGGTTATCGGTTTACATTAGCCGGTTTTTTTAACCGGTTACATGCCCTGAGAAAAATACATGATAAATAATTTTATTTAAGGTTTTTATCATTTTCATATGCACCTACCTTATAAATATATTGGCTAGTAAAACCTAGATCGAATTAATACTGCAAAACCAAAACAAAAAAATCAAACTATATTTAATTCATTTATTTAAAAAAACGGTTTTATCGTGACTAGCACGATTTATCACAGCCGTTTTAAATGTTTAAACTTAATACAACTATTATTTAATTTAATGACATACAGCTATTAATTTATATTTCATCATATAAAACTTATACTTTTGAACTTAAAACTTATTGGCACTTTTTCATCACAGATAAGTTCAATTAAAAATTGTAACTAGTAAAACATTAATTAAAGTTTGTCTTTAGGGCCTATAAAGTACCCATATCACAACAATTCTTAAAATATTTAAAACATAACTACTAAAAACAATACAACTAATTTTTGCTTACAATCTAATAAAACATTTTATGACGATTAAATTAAAATTAAGTAATACTCTCTATTTTTCGGTATTCGTTGTTCCTGTCTTCATTAATTTATTCCTTTTTATTTCAGGAGATAAATGAGAATCTTCATGTTCATAATTTAAAAACTCCACCATTCTAGGGACATATAAATGTTTATGTCTTTTAATGGAATTATTTTTTTGTTGCTTCAAAGACTCAATGTAAGAATATACATCATTTAAATCTATAAAAATACCTTTTAAATTTAAATTTAAAAAATAAAATTAGCATTTTACCATTGGGATATTGATATGTAAGTCCAGGATCATCAGAAGAGTAAACTTTTTTCTTAAACTTGAGAGTACTGTTATTGTTTTCGTCGTTTCTTAGGCATGCTGGAAGATGAAGAAATTAAAATAAGAAAATAATTTCATATTTAGTTTGTATACAGATGTGCACCAAAAAATATAAAGTATGTTTATGAAAGAATGGATACATTTTTGCCTAAACAGGATTTGAACCCGCAACTATTTTATTTTGAAAATTTGGTGCACATCAGTTTTTATATTAAAGTAAAAAACAAGAAAAGGGTTATTTTTTATCAAAAGGCATATGAACCACAATTTTTTCCATTCTTCCATTTCAATGAATGCTGAACAATGAAGTTTGAGCACCAGCGCCAAAATTGGATGACAGCTGACGAAGTAGAGAAGATCCACAAAATACCAATAGCCAGATTAACAATTAAAGTATAAATAAAGAAAATTAATTTGGAAATGTGTTATTAATTAAAAAAGAATCTTTTTTTTTAATCTGGCTATGAAATTATTGTTATTTAATCAATAAAAAAATTAACTTACGATACTTCAAAGTCTAAGTATTTCTTTGGTAAAGAGGTTGTGCGACGTCTTCGACGTACCGCGATCGATTGATTCAAATGATCGTGAGTTAAGTCTAAATCTAAACTTTTATTAAGTTCTTCATTAGAATCTATAGATACTTCTTCATAATAAGATCGTCTTGATCTCACTGAACGGGCACTTTTTGATCTTGAACGTAATCGACGTGACCGTCTCGTAATGTCAATTGAATCATTACAATGACGCAGACTTCTACGTCGAGATCGAGATCGAGAACGATATGGCTTGGAAAGTTTCATTACGATGATAGAATCATCCCGATATCGACTAGGAGTGGAACTTTTTCGACGAGATCGACGCTTAGCGATAGAATCATCTAGAGTACAGTCCCAGTTGCTGTTCAAAGAAGTAAAACTGCCAGTTCTTTGTCTAGCTGGAGTAGATGTTGCTAATGGTTGATTTACACTATATTGGGAAGCGGTACGCTGTGAACATTGAAACACTGACTCATCGTTTTGTTGTTGATCCTCCCTGGAATCATCGTCGACGACTATAAAACTATCTTCATCGTCGTCAACAACTACGAAACTATCTTCATCGTCGTTATCTTGAGAAGTAATATTCTGTTCGAGGATATTTTGTTCGAATTCTTCGTTCAAGTTCAAGTCTTCCCCATTAAAACGCCAGGGTTTTGTCTCAATCGGTTCTAATTGTTCATCGCTATCAAAAGAAATTGCAAACTTTGTTTCATTTTGTGTGCATGAGTCGTCGAAAATGTCGATAGTTCCATCTAAACCTTCGATATGTCTTCGATGAGGTTCTCTTTTTTCGTCTACTTCACTTTGCTCATTCTGTATCTGGTTGCTAGGTATAAGCTTTTCGTCGTACTCTGCGATTTGTTTTTGTAGAGGTAATGCATCTTTGTTTTTATTAGCGTTCATCAAATTTTCCACTATTTCATCTATTTTGCTTTGGTCAGGTGACAACTGTGAAGACAGTATTTGATCTTGCGAAGGTACTTGATCGTTGTCTGTAAATTTATCGTCTTCCAGGTCAATAGATCCATCAATGCCTTCTATGTGACGATGAGGATATTCGCAGGTACTCTCATCTTTTTTGAACTGCCATCCAGGCATTTGAGTGCAAGGTAAAAGTGGTTCATTATCCTCTTCTTCCTCTGGTTGTACAACTTTTTCGGTTTGGGTATCGTTGCATAAAGATGGCTCGAAAAGCTCCGACGATTCTTCGTGATTATCCTCAAGCTTTATGTCAGATATAGACAATAAATCGGGTGTTTCACCGCAGACAGTAATCATATCGAAGTTATTATTGGAGTCCATAGCACTGCAGTCGTCGTCAGAGGCGAAAGTCGGGTCGCTTTCGATTTCTGCCGCGACCGCATCAAACAGTTGTCGAAAGGCTTCTGAATTGATGGGTCGGGCATTGTCTGAATCGAGGTTATTGTCGTCATTATCAAGATTTACAACAACTATTTCTACATCAGATTCTGAAACATTTTCGGAATTTTAAAATTCTATTTCGTCAGTTTCATCCTATTCAATTTTTGTGTATTTTAGAAAATAACCCTGTTTTGTTTATGTTTTCACCTTAGCTTATTTTCTTAACAATTTAACTGAAATTCTTACCTGATGATAAAGTTATTATTTCAATGTTGGCGGCTACTTGCATTTCGTCACCTTCAGGTGGGGACTGTGTAAGATCTACCACTGTTACCACGGACTCGTCACTATCGGTAGCTTTGTTTGAGTTTTGAGCATTATCGTTTGGTTGTTCCTCATGTTCAGGCTGGTTATTAGTTTTCCAGTCGTTTGAATTATAACTGTCCGCCGGAGGATTGGACAGGTTAGGAGAAGAAAGTTTAAAGTTATACTGGCCTTGTACTAACTGGGCTAAATCGTGTTCTATCGAGTCCACGTTTTCTTCGTCTTTTTCAGACATATTTACAACTCTGAAACAATTCATGCTGTACTGATATAAATACTTGTATAGTTGGACACTACCATATTTTATAGTTTAATAAATAGGTCGGTATTTAGTGTAGGTGTAATAAGTATTTGAAGGGTGTTTGTCATTGTAGCGCGGATGAAGTTTTAATTTCCCGTGACAAGTAGATGAGGATAACAAAAGGTTCACTATGAAATAAACAATAACTACAGACCTAACAAATTTAGATTTATAAGATAAGAAGTTAATTACCAGGGCAATATTTTTCTCGGGATGAAACTCTATTTCGGTCAACTTGTCGATGTACTACTTCATCTCCGATTTTGATAAAATTTGGCAAAAAGTTTCTACTAAGCATGACAAATATAGGAAAAATAATAAAAAATTGAAATCGCATTTAGTTGTTTTTAAAGCTATTTCATACAAACGCACCTAACCTAACCTATCTTAACGCAATCTAGTCTAACCTAACCCAACCTAACATAATTCTACCTAGCCTAATACAACCCAAAATACCCTAACGTAAACTAACCAGACCAGATTAGGTTAGGTTGCGTCAGGTTAGGTTAAGTTAAATTAAGTTAGGTTGGTTTAGGTAAGGTTAGGTTAAATTAGGTTATGTTAGATTAGGTTAGGTTTTACTATTACCTAGGTAACCCAAACTGATCTAATACAATGTAACCTAACCCTACCATATTTTATAGGTCGGTATTTAGTGTAGGTGTAGTATTTGAAGGATTGTAGCTTGGGTGAAGTTACAGGTTACATGTTTTAATTTCCCGTGACAAGTAGATGAGGAAAGCCTTTGGAGCCTCGCCCGGGTCGAGACGAGGCGAGAGAGGCAATGTCGTGTTTGTCGCAGAAAAGGCATTTGTCATAAGCTTCGTTTCTGTGCAAGGGCCATAATGACATTGACTAATTGTCTCCACAAACAGCAGTTGGATTCCATGTGCGTAAACCCCACCAAACAAATTATTACGATCGCTCCTCCACGGAAAAAAATCGCACATGCGCCCACGTTGTTCCGCCACATTTCTCACAAACGTTTTATATCCGTTTCCGCCAGTTATGGAACTGATTTCTCCCACAATTATTCCCAATTCTTCCCGAAATCATACACACTAACATTCCCTTATTTCAACTTCAACAGAACCCGAATTTAATCATATTTAAAATCTCAACAATATTTTTAATTTCAGTTATCATAGAATTAAAAGGCTAAGTCTGAACAAATCTGTAAGTCTTACAGATCTGAAAATCTGTAAAAAATTGACAAAAACGTATCTATTTTTGTTGATTAATATAAAATTACACATAATAGTGGCTACTTTCATTGCGATTTTGTTCATTATTTACAGATTTACAGATCTGTAAGTCTTACAGATTTGTTTAGAATTGGCATATAAGTTGCAAGAGGGTATAGGTTTTGATTTAATAACTTTATATTTGCGTAGATATAATTAAATTTTCAAAACGTACTTATGGTTAATAAACACTTACGTAAGTATCGTACTTAAATAAACTATATTACTTGAAGCAAATAATGCAAGTTGATTAGTAATTTACTTGTAACACTAATTAAGTATTTGAAAAGTACTTTAAGTAAATATTAGATACTTCAAGTAATATTGTATACTTGTAAACTTGTGTGTTCCACGCACAAAATAACCGAGAGAAATCTACTTGTTTCTTACTAGTATTTAAATATTTATTTTTTTTAAATTTGTTACTTTTAAATACTTTGTTGTAACTTCGTTGTACTGTACTGAGTTCTGCTTATGCTTATTCGGTTTGTTCATATATGAAATTGAACAAGATATTTTTGGTTTGAATTGTACGTGTGTTTTGAATATTTACGATTTGAATAATTGAATTTTGCGCGTAGAAATATAGTGTTTGGGGAAAGGTAGTCGTGGAAAGGTAAACATTATCGCGTGGAAAACGCATCTTAATTGAATGTGAACAGTAAACATAGCACCGTGTTCATTTAATACAATTTTAAGTTATAAAATTACATTAACATTCATGTAGAGGAATTAGTAGAATGCTCGCAATATTTGAACATGAACAAATATGTAACAATTTTGTTAATAACGCAGTGCAACATGTGATTCCCGTTTGCAACTTGCACGTCAAGTTTTTGTAAATTATGAAAAATTTCTCTTCATTATTTTCAATTATGAATTACATGATGTAATTGTGCGAATAAAAAGCAATATAAATTAAATTTCCGTGGAAATTCAACATATTAAACTTTGGGTAATAAAGCTTTTGTTATTTATGCGTAAATAAATTACGTACGAGCGTATTTATCACTTAATAAAGCAATCAAAACTAACACTTCTCCACTTCAGATCACAAAAGGTTCACTATTAAATAAACAATAACTACACATCTAACAAATTTAGATTTATAAGATAAGAAGTTAATTACCAGGGCAAGATTTTTTTCGGAATGTAACTCTATTTTGGTCAACTTGTCCATGTATTACTTCATCTCCGATTTTGGTGAAATTTGGCAAAAAGTTTCTACTAAGCATGCCAAATATGGGAAAAATAATAAAAATATTAAATCGCATTTATTTGTTTTAAAGTTATTTCATACAAACGCACCTAACCTAACCTAACTTAACCCAATCTAATTTAACTTAACCAAACATAACCTAAGCTAACTCAACCTGACCTAATCTGATTAGGTTAAATTAAATTAAGGTAGGTTGGTTTAGGTTAGTTTAGGTTGTGTTAGGTTAAGTTAGATTAGGTTAGATTAGGTTACGTTAGATGCGGGATTGTGTGTAGAAACCTTTTGTATTAAGTAGTTTTAAAATAAAAAAATAGAGATTTCAAAGTCAACCAAGTTTGACCGCTATTTTTATTATTACCTAACCTAACCTAACCTACCCTAATCTAACCTAACTTAACTCAACCAAACCTGATAAGATTAGGTTAGGTTAGCTGCGTGTGTGTGTACACCTTTGGTATTAAATAGCTTAAAAACAAAAAACATTAATTTTATAGTCAACCAAGTCTTACCGTCATTGTTTATTATATTCCAATATTTCTCATGTTTAGTAGGAACTTCTAGCCAAATTTGATTAAAATCGGAGGTGAAGAAGTACATCAACAAGTTGACCCTCTATTTCAAAATAGATACGTATAAATAAATAAAACAGCATCGAAAGACAAGAGAAGAAAATAAATAAATATTTTTTTGATGAAATTATAGTTGTTAATGTTGTTTGAAGTGTATTTATTTATAATTATATGGTGTTTGAATTGGTGATTGGGCATTTCCCACAGTAGAGTTTGGTTAGATTTGCAGCATTTCAATATGAAAAGTGTATGTCGTTTGGTTTCTCCGAGTGTTTGAGTCCCGGAGGAGTTGTGTATCGTGCCCTGATGGCGGTGTATCGGTAGACAAGTTGCGCAACTTTGTTTTGTCCTCTTTTCGCTCTTGGAAATATTTTAATTTGTTATTTGACTACACTTCGTCGTAAGTTTGACGTCTGTGTGCTCCGTTCCGCAAATTCGCCTCGTCAGCTTTGCAATACACACGTTCAAGGATTGATTTTTTATTTTTCTTCCCTTGCAACTTTCGGGAGATAATTATAGATCTTTCTAAAACGGCTTAAAGGAGAACTACTTATTAAATTAATTTCACCGCAAATCACTTCATTCGCATTACCGAAATTGATTCTTTAAACACAACAACTATCACCAATCTCCTATTGCCTATTTTTAAAAATCATTAATTGTCGTTTTTTTATCTGTTATCTCCAAACACAAAAAATCAAATTACTCACTTGAAATTTCATTTTAAAACCAATGTAGTTTTTGTTGTTAACAAATAATATTTAATATATTAATTTCTTTGAAGTATATAAAATATATATAATACCTAACATAAAATCATTTAACATACGAAATTCAAGAGAAGAATTGATTACCACAATACAACTTGATTACAATAAGATACACCAGTTTTTTTGTACTAATCTGGTTCAAATCTTTATTTTATTATTTATATTGCACATTTTTTAACTAGAAATTATTATTTTGTAACAAAATTTGTTATAGTTTATTAATAATATAAAAATTTGGACAAAACAAAGCAAGATCGTAGAACATACTTTTTTAATGCATTAAAAACCTTAATAATTTATAAATAATATAGTAAATTATTATCTAATAATATAGAGTATTGTTTATTACCTCAGAAAAATCCAATGAACCGTATTTTTTCTCTAAATATAAACAAAATTTAACAGTTTTTTACGAGCGGTACAGACAACGGTTGAACTGTTTCAGCTTTTAATTAACTTGTTACTTGTTAGGGGGCTATGACGCTAAAAAAAGGCGCGATATAAAAAATAGTTGTGATTTTATCCGTAGATAGCGCTACAAAAAAATATTTGTTTCCGGATGTAGAATATGAATTTAGGCGGTATAATAATATAATAGATGATATATTTCTGAAGCAATTTATTGTAGTAATATGATATTTTTTCTGGACTATATATAGAATACAATATGAAATAGATTCTGTTAGTTAGAAATTTCACTTTTTACGTAAGATGCAATCTTGAAAGTTTTCTATAACACTTTAAAGGAAGCACCTACACAATGTTTAAAGCTCGTAAAACAATTTCCCCCGTTTTTCTCTTTTCCATACTTGAAAAGTTTAAAATCTTTTTCTTATTTTATATTTATTTGCAATGCATTCATTTCAAATTAATTTTAAAACTCAAATTCTTCGCCTGACAGAAACAATGAGCTTTGGTTCAATACTTTTCCGGACCTTTCCAGAAACTTTCTGTTTTGTACTTTAATAACGTATAGAAAAATAGGGTATGGTTTAGTATAATCGAGTATTGTTATTAGCTAATTTATGTTTTAGTTTATTTAGTGTAAATAAAGTTGACATGATGAGGTATGTGTGTATGAGAAATATTGGTAATTGCTGCAATTTGTCAGTGAATGCGACAATAGATTTAATAGTGAGAATAATTTGACATAAAGGATAGGTATCCTTCGTGTTTGTTAGAGCTGACACTAGTCGTACTTTGTATGCGTTCCCAGGTGTTCAAAGCAATATTAAGGTGCCCCTAACCGCCCTTTGACTAACAAGGAATTGTAAACATCTAACGATCTGTTTGAAACACACAATAGTAATGTTATTAATTTAATTACTGCAAGACAAAAGAGAGTTACACAAACGTACACGGGAATGCTTCATGAATAAAAAATTGTCCTGTTGTACAATATGAATGGATTTGTACACATTTAAAGGTAATTTGGGAAATTGTCCATATGCAATGGATAGTTGGAATGACAGAATTTTCATTTGTAATGTTTATTTATTCATCAATTTCGCCTGTCACATTCAAGGAAAAATTAATGTGTATATTTATGAGACACATAAATAGTTTGTAACTACATAATTCATCCAAATGCCTACATACACTCCAAAGGTCACCAACAAATTACAAAATTAATCACACGACGTTCCACCAAGGAACAGACACGCGGGTTTCAAATAAGATTACTAATATTTTAAATTTTATTTCCATTAAATATACACACAAACCAACTAGTCTCCATACACACATCTTTACTGTTTGTTTTTGAAATATATAAGCCACTGTGAAACCTTCTGGAACTCAGTAATTGTTTCTGATAAACCAAAATAAACTTTTTAGATCAGATGGACGAATTATTGTATGGAAACAAAGCCCAACAGTAAAATATAGAAGCGGTTCTATACTTGTATGGGGTTGTATGAGTACAGAAGAGGTAAGAAACTTAATTTTTATTGATGGAAATGTGGGTTATTTGAATATTTTAAAAGAGAATTTAGAAAAATGTGCTGAAAAATTGGGTTTCAAGGATTCTTATATCTTTCAATAAGATACTACACGTAAACTGCTAGAATAGTTATTGTACAATTGTAGACAACAATTAAAAACGCCGCCAACATCTCTATGATTTATTTTAAGAAATGTGTAAAACAAGACCCCCTAAAGAATATAAAAGTACTGCTACATTTATGATAGAATAAACTCCAAGAAAATTAATGGAAAGTATGACAAACCGTTTAAAGGAGGTAATTCCAATGAATGGCGGTTCAAAAGATCATTGATTCTATATAATTTACAGGTATACAGAGACTAAATTGGCGTACTTAGTTTACTCGATTTCATTACGAAAAATTTAGGGAGTCAATACATCATTTTATTTATTAATATAGTAAGTATAATATAAAAATTATTTTGTAGGTATATATATATATATATATATATATATATATATATATATAAAACTTTACTAGTGTACACATACTAATTGGTTTGATTGTATATATCTCAAACTCCTCAAGAGAACTCGAAAACTATAAATTTTTGAAGAGAAAAGTACAAGAATATTCTGGGAAAGAACGGAATATCGAGATTTAAATTGATCAGATTCCCAGAGATCTTGGAATAGATAAAAATATTGCGCATGTGAAAAATATTAAGGATGAAGGTAAATGAAGTATGAAGAAGGGAAATATTTATTTAGTGCTTCGTAAGTTATGGAAGTGTCAAAGAAAATAGATGTTGCATTGGGTAAAAAATGAAGAGTAGGCAAATCTTCGATCGTCACTTATAGTTCAATTCATTCGTGTCTGCTTTATTTCACTTCATCAAGGGTAGAGGCGTCAAAGTAAGCTCGCCTCTTCAAACGAGATTATTTCAAATCCCGATATTTACGACAAAACGACCAGCTCGCTTTTCTTGCGTTCCTAAATTCCCACTCGAATTTACTAAACTTTATAATCAATTCCTACCCACAAATATCAACAATATTTAATTTCAAAATACGTGCGCAATATTCAAAGCTGTCTGATTGCAGCTATTGCTAGTACACTCTTATTGAATTATTGCAAGGATTCTTCGATGAAAAACGGAACTCCTGTACCTGAATATAAATACTGCAAAAATCGTTCGGCTTCGATCGAAACCAATTACTTCGCATTATTTATCGCGCAAATCTAGCCTTTATAACCCTTTGCTCTTTACAATATACTCAAATTCGGCTATACCGACAACCGACCTTTACAATCTACATCTTAAAACCTGACATGATTAGACTATTTTGCAACCTTAATAGCGTCTAAGGTTTTACTACAGACAAAGTTTTACAAAATCACCTTTGGGTCAAAAATGTACTAATAGAATCTTTGAGAAGTATCTCTACCAATTTTTGAAATATACTCAATATTTTAAGAGCAAAAACTCAAGAAAATCAGTTGAAAAACTGATTACCACAATTAAACTTGATTACAATAAGAAATTGCAATTCCTTTTTAATAATCTACTTTTAATCTTTATATTATTATTTATATTATAACAAAATTCGTTATAGTTTATTAATAATATGATATTTGTACCAAACAAAGCAAGATTTTAGAAAATACTTTTTTATAACCCTTTGCTCTTTACAATATACTCAAATTCGGCTATACCGACAACGGACCTTTACTATCTACATCTTAAAACCTGACATATAACTTTACTTCTTTTAAACCTACCCTATACACAAAACCATCTAAAAACTTTGATCACACTATTTAGCAACCTTAATAGAGTCTAAGGTTTTACTATAGACAAAGTGTTACAAAATCACCTTTTGGGTAAAAAATCTATTGATAGAATCTTTGAGATTGCATCTGTACCAATTTTTGAAATATACTAAAAACTTTACGAGCAAAAACATAAGAAAGTCAGTGGATGAACTGATTACCACAATAAAACTTGATTACAATAAGAAATTGCAATTTCTTTTTAATTATCTACTTTTAATCTTTATTTTATTATTTTTATTATAATAAAATGTTTATAGTTTATTTATAATATGAAATTTGTACCAAACAAAGCAAAATTTCAGAAAATATCTTTTTAATGCATCAAAAAACTTAATAATTTATAAATAAAATTGAAAATTATTATCTAAAAGTGTAGATTATTGTTTATTACCTTAGAAAAATCCAAAGAACCTTATTGTTTCTTTAAATATACCACAAATTTTAATACTTTTTCACGAGCTCTACGGACAATAGTTGAATCGTTTCACCTTTTAATTAGCTAGTTACTTCATAGGCGGCTATGGTAAAAAAAGCGCGCTAAAAAATAGTTTTGATTTCATCCGTAGATAGCGCTACAAAAAAAATATTTGTTACCGGATGTAGAATATGAATTTAGGGGGTTCTAGAAATTTATCGGTTTCCGGGAACAGAGTATGAATTTTGGCGGGGTACAAAATATAAATATTTGTAATAATAAATCATTTGAATAAATATTTCTGAATAAAACACATATTAATTGTTTGCATTTAACCTCGTATTATGATAAAATATAAATAAATTGTAAAACAAATGGTGGAAATCCTGCGTTTAACTTAAAAAATTAATTACTATTATCTTTAGTATAATATTTCATAGTATAAAAGATAATGTTAATGCTTGAAAATTATACACATTAACCTGACTTCATGCTTATCTTTTTCAAATAAAACTGAATTTATTTATAATATAGATGCTGTTGACATATCCCATAAATAAAAAGCTTATTTTTAATTGAGGTTAACTTGGCCCTTTTTTACAATTACGGACAAATTGGCGCATTGAATATTAATAGTATATTTTTTGTCGCAGTTAGGAGAAATGTTTATCTAGGTCCTGGGAGTTACATCGTTCGATATACAGCTATAAATATTAAAGTAGTTTCCTAAACATACATCTTGAGCTAAATCTATACTTCGTCGCACATTTTATGATTTGATGCTTAATTATTAAGCAGCACTGGAAATTTCTACATCGTTACAGAAGAAAATCATTTAGCGAAAATAGTTTCATGCATAACAAATGACAACTTTGTACTTAATAAACTCGGTAATTGGTGCGAATTCATGGATTCGAAGTTAGTAGTGAACCTTCGCATATCAGCATTTATTTAATGAACGGCGTAAGGATAAAAATGTTTAATGAATATGAGATTTGGAATAAATGTAATCTGACAACTTTGGACACTTTATAGTTAATACACTTGGTAATTGGTGCGAATTTATGGATTTGAAGTTAGTAGTGAGCCATTGCATATCAGCATTTATTTGTTAAATAGTGTAATGAGTATGAGATTTGTAATAAATGTAATTTTTCGTGTAGAAATTGGGAGTGTTGAAAACAAAGAGCATTAAAAATGAATGATTTGATTTATTGAAATGGAGGGTGTAATTTAGTAGGCTAATTGAACAGGAACTCCCGTCAATCGAGGGGTGTCTTGCGGCCACAACTTTCCAAATTTCATTTCGACTTCGATTACACGCTAACCAATCAGTTTATTTTGCTCACGCTTTCAGCTAAGCGCCTTGATTTTCATACGCCTTTATAGCGCGCTCGCTAGAATTCTATCACGACGATGTGACGGACGGAGTGCACAAAAAGATTATTTGTATATTCAAAGCGCTACTTGTTTTACACCCAAACAATGACTTCTTTCGCCTTGCTTCTATGAGGTTATATCCATCTACACGTAAGGAATATAATCATAAGCGAACCATCCACGAACCTTATCGTTTCCTAACCTGAAAGCTCTCTATTTGAATTTCGCTTACGTTATGGATGTCTTCCACAAAAAGGGACCAACACCTTGCACGTCGTTTGTACTTGCACACAACAATGGAATTCCACCATTTGCTCAAACCAATCTACCACATAAAATTATAACGATTATTTTTCCTACCAGCGTATAAGAAAACACCAAAGTATGTTACTTAAGCGCACCAGTGTCTATATAAATGAAATGTTCATATATTAATCAATTTGATATTTATTCAATGATGGAATAAAGTAAAGTTAGGTTAGGTTACATACCTATAGGTTTGTTTAATTTAGTTTAAGTTGGGTTAGTTTAGATTACTGTAGGTTTCGTGTTTCGTCAGGTTCGGTTAAGTTAGATTAGGTCAGGATAAGTCAGGTTAAGTTAGTTTGGATTACTTTAGGTTTGGTGAGGTTAGATTAGGTCAGGTTAGGTTTGATGAGATTAGGTTAAGTCAGGTTATGTTAGGTTAGGTTATGTTAGATTAGGTTTGGGTAGGTTAGATTAGATTCGGAATGATAGAGGAAGACTTGGAGTCATACCTTTGCGAGTATCTATTTAAAAAGTACTATCCGCGAGCAGAACGAACACACTCGTATTTTGATCTAATCAGATACACAGATTCGCATATACACTAAATTCCTAAATTTTACTGGTGCTTTTTGCTATGTTCTTTTGGTGCGCTTATGAAATATTTAAGAATCTAAACGGTGAGCTTTTGTCATGTAGCTTTTCGTACATCTTTGGATTATTGTTAGCGTTCAGATTCGAAATCAGTTTTGTGCGAATGCAGAATTATTAATATTAATGTTTAAAAATTGGGAATTCACAATTAGATTGAATTTAATTGGAATGAATTGCAGTATTAGATATTAAAATATGCGGAAGAAAATCTGTGAAAATAGCAATTAGTTTGGAAAGAAAGCGTTGTTTATTTGCGCTGTGGTTAGTTGGCAATTTTCAGTAGAATAACACCTAAACCGTGTTGGATGTAGAGACGTGACTCGTGGGGTGATATTGAGTGGTTTCGCCCTAGTTGAGATCGCAGATACACTGGACTAGTGATGCTTGACTTGAGTACTAAAAGATTTCAATATTAATTTGCATACTGATTGCCTCTTAGACGCGTAAACAATTTCTTAAGCCTTAAAGTCTTCACCTTCTACATTGTACAATAACATTATTTAAATTGTTTACCTAGTTTTGCATAGAAAATTACAAACAACACTAAATTATTTCCTAGCTGCAATCATAAAAAACATTCCCAAAGATAATTTTGAAGGAAATATAGTTTTTTGAGAGATTGATAAACATACGAGATATTGATGTAATTGTTAAATAATTTGGCGGAAACCGTTTGTTCGATGGTGAGAAAAGATCTCGTCAACGAAAGTATCAAAAGCTTTGCAAAACTAATCCCCTGTACAAAACTAAGAGTTAGATTCCCTAGGAGGTTTGTTAAATTGGGGTTAGATGTATAATTGATTACAAGGAAAGTTTCCCGAGTACCACTGACGATTTTACTGCTTTTTCTTGCTCTCTTGTACCAGAAACACAAAATTACAACTTGGACTTTGTACACTGAACACATTACCAATTTTTACTTCGCTTCAAAACATCAAAAATTAAACAATCATTAAATAAACATGCCTAACTTGGGACTTCTTTATTAAAAAACTCTGGAACGAAACGAAACTTGAAATGTTACAATTTTAGTAGTCGTTATTGGCTTGCCAAGATGGTGGATTTGAGATTTGAGTCGGTGCAATGCAGGTATAGGAAAGGAGGAAGGAGGCGTTTAATATGTTTGTAAACGTTTGAAAAGGAAAGTACACTGTGCAAGTATCATCGTAGCGATTGCTCTCCAAGTCCTCGGCTTTCAAACTTGGTCGCAAACATCTTTATTTCCCGCCGCAAATACAGAGGTGTCGTGTGCTCTCACGCCATTGTACCGCATTACGTACAAAGCTCGCTTCGGTCGCGTATAAATATCTACTCAAATTAGAAATGCTCTCTGCACATAAATAATATTTTTAAAATCCATGTAGGATAAAATAACAATACACAGTTGTGAAATGTAAATGTGGAATTTTAGCTAAATAAAATCTGGTGACGCACATTCAAACATCCCGAAATTGTAAAAAGCTTTTACACTTTTTCTCCAAAACACTTTACAAAACGGATGGAACTGTATTCATTGTCATTACCTCCAAACCTTTTCATACTTCATTTTGCGTTATTCCATAAGTAGCATTTAATAGTTATAACAAATAATGTTGTTTTTGTGCTTTGATATGTAATGAAAATTTGATGCTTAATAACTTGTCGACTGTATCACGAGGTCTATATTTACTAAATTAACCATTAAATTGCGATGTATCTTGTATTTATGTGGTTTGGTGCATTATATTATAATCAAAGCATGTAACCGAAATAATACTGGTTAATGGTTAACCCATATTGAGAGTGTTACAAAAATAACGGTTTTAGTTCGAATACCGGTTTTAAAAAATTGGAAAACGGTTTAAACCGGTTAATATATCAGTTAAAATTACGGTTAAAGTTCGTAAATTATGTTCAAAATATCGGTTACAAGCTTTTTATTAACCGGTTACATGCCCTGATTATAACATTTATTTTGTCTATAAAAATCTATTTCGTAATCAAGATTAATTCCTGAAAATATATTTTTCTATTGTATATTTCAACACAAAATTATTGTTATATACAAAAAATGTTTTAAATTAAACCATTTATTTGATATTATCTTAGAAAACTTAAGATTTCAACAATTAACTTTTTATATGCCGTAAAATTATAATAATATATAAATAAATTTTTAAATTATTAACTAATAATGTAGAATATTGTTAATTACCTTTAATAAAACACTATTTACAAATTTAACACAACAAAAAACCACTAATTTGAAGCTTTTTACGAGGAGCTAAATCTACAGTTGGCGCCAAAGATTCAACTTTTTTTATTGGTCATCAAGTCAGCTGTAAGGGGACGTAAAATGCGCGCGCTTAAATAACTATATGCGTTTGTTTCCTTCCTTTAAAAATATAAATTAAGGCGGGAAAAGAAAAAGTAACGTTTTCTGATCTATATTACGAATCGAAAGGAGATAATAATGGACTGAGGACAAACAAAATACTTAAATTCTAAGTGATTTTTGAGGGGTTTATTTCAATTACGGTGATTATATGAACTAATATGATGTTTCCTGTCTTTAAAAATATAAATTAAGGCGGGAATGAGAAAGAATCGTTTTGTTATCTTTATACCAAATAAGCTACATAGATGGATCGAAAGGAGAGAATAATGTACTGAAGACACACAAAATACTTAAATCTTAAGTGATTTTTGAGGGGTTTATTTCAATTACGGTAATTATATGAGCTAAGATGAAGTGAAGCAAATATATTGAAGAAATTGAAGTCATCCCATGAGGTGACAAAATAGAAGAAACAGAAGATCCTCTCTATTGGATTCAAATCAAAACCGAATTAACTTAAGGGAGTCTGCATTTATTATGGCTTATTCTGATTATCGGCGATGATGATTGAGTGAAGAAATGAAAGTTATTCTACAAGAAGTGACAAAATAGAAGAAACAGAAAATCGTCTCTGCTGGATTCAAATCCTCAACCGAATTAACTTAAGGGAGTCGGCATTTATTATGGCTTATAGTGATCGGCGATGATGAAGTGAAGCTTGTATGTTAAGGAGGTGAAAGTAGGCGTAAGAAGTAAAGAATATCCCCAGTGACTTGAATGAATGAAACAAAGGCGTGGTTAAATCCGGTGAGCGAACTTGAATGCCAGCAGGTTGACAGGATTCGCTCAATGTTGTAGCTCATTTCCTGCCTTTGTTACCCGTGCCTGTAGAATCAACCGCTTGATGAATATATCCGTTTTTTGACACATTCTTTTCACTCGCCACAAGCCTATTGATCACCCTCACTAATCATAACACTCCAAATTTTCATCCTTCATTTTTAATTTTGACTTTTTTTAACTTCAATGAATTTATTGAATAAAACACACTCGGGAATAACAATATACTAGTATGAGCTTTGGTGATTCAATAGTTAAGCGTTTAAATTTAAACTAAGCGCAACATAATCTGGAGTAAGGTTATTAATCCGGTTATAAAATATTTCGGTGACTTGTTCTCTAATAATAATAACTACTGTTCTAATTCGATAATTAACCCGTTTTAATTTAATTCAACATATCATCATATATGTAATGAATTTAAGTGTAGAGCTGAATACTTAGTACATTTCACATTAAGTGATCGTAGTAAAAGATCCAGAGTTTAATTTTCCTTAACTACAGTTATTAACCATAAAATATAGTTGTGTCCGTATAGTTTAATACATTATATTATAAAATTTTGATATGCAATTATGAAAAATTCAAATGTAAGACCACATCACAAACATTAAAGTTGATTGCGATAGAGAAAAGGTTGCATATTATTTTGTCTACAAAATCTTTATCGTAATCAAGATTAATTCTTGAAAATATATATTTTTATTGTATATTTCAACTTAAAATTATTGTCATATACAAAAAAATGTTTTAAATTAAATTATTTGTTCGATATTAACTAAAAAATTGGTTGATTTCAAAAATTAATATTTTATGTGCAGTAAAAATATGATAATAAATAAATAAAATCGCAAATTATTAACTAATGATATAGAATATAGTTAATTACCTTTCATAGAACACTATTTGTAATTTAAACACAAGAAAAAACCACTAATTTGACTGTTTTTCGTAGGAGCAAAATCAGAGATTGGCGCTAAACTAACTAACACGCCAACTACGGTACTAAGTAGAAGTAAAAATGCGTGCGCTTAAAAAAATCTTATTTTTTATGCACAGAGGGCACTTTATTGGTTTGCATATTAAAAATTTAAATTAAGGCGGGAATGAAGATATATAATAACAGAAAATTTCTCTTTAAGTAAAATATTAACACGGAAACATTACATTATTAACTCATGTTCTATAATTACGTTTCATTAAAATTCACCTTAATGAAAGCTTAACTTGTTGATGTTTGACTAGTTGAAGTTTACTTGAGAAGCTGTGAGCGAAATGGTCAATTATTTGTATTTGCAGTTCGTTCAAAGTCATTTCAGCGGAAGAGTCTATTTAATAAATCTTGCTGAAAGTCAATATGATTTTTATTTGTGAAGGTTGCACGTTTGATGTAGAAAAATGTTGGTTGTTGTCGAATTTGGGGAAATGACGTATCTCGCATAGAGTCGTACCTGGCCGCAATCGATACTGACAGCGAAAACCCGAGCCAAGCGAGAACGAGACCAAGAAACACAAAACGATACTTCACCAGGTCCCAACGACCTTGTTCCTTCCTTCTAGACGCACTTCAGCCCATTTCGCCCCTAAACGTTTCATCCGGGGAGCAAAAATCACCGGTGAATTCTCTACCGAACGATCGGGGATCGCGAATTCATCATCGAAACACAACACCTTTAAATTCATTTCATTTTTCTACAATGGTAAGCGCGTTCCAATTCTAACTTCAAGGGGTATTTGCTAAATTGTCCATTTCACGAAGGATTATGTATTTATGAAGTTTGAATTATTATAGACAATGGTGATTCACTGATTAGTGAGTTTGAAGTTCCTTCCATCCTTCAAGACGAAAACTATTAAAAGTACAATATTATAGATGTTTGATTGCAAAAGAGATCGAAATAATGTTTTTTTTTAATCTGAAGAGGTATTTGCTTGATTGTCGATTTCACAAGGGATTAGCTATTTATGAAGTTTGAATTGTTATAGACAACGGTGATTCACTGATTATTGAGTTTGGATTCAAATCAGCTCTGAAGTTTGATCCTTCAAGACGACAACTATTAAAAATAAAAGAGATAATTGAAATAAAGATTTTCCATAAATGTTGGTTAGCATGGTGTAATGCAAATTTGAAGTATTTACTGAACTGACGATTTCAGAAGGGATTAGGTATTTATGAAGTTTGAATTATTATAGATAATGGTGATTCACTGATTAGTGAGTTTGGATTCAAATCAGGTCAGAAGTTCTATCCTTCAAAACGCCAACTATTAAAAGTACAATATTATAGAGGTTTGATTGCAAAGGAGATAATTGAAATAATGAATTTCTATAAATTTTATAAGGTATTTGCTAGATTTTCAATGTCATGATAATTGGGTATTTATGTGTGTATAATTGATTAACAAGTATTAATTCAAATGACGTTTGAAGTTCGATCCTTCAAGAGGGCACCTATTAAAAGTATAATATTATAGATGTTTGATTGCAAAAGAGATAATTGAAATAATGATTTTCTACAAACTGAAGAGGTATTTGCTCGGTTGTCAATATCATGAGGATTAGGTATTTAGGTGTGTATAATTGATTAGCAAGTATTAATTCAAATGATGTTTGAAGTTCGATCCTTCAAGAGAGCAAGTATTAAAAATACAATATTATATATGTTTGATTGTGAAAGAGATAATTGAAATTATGAATTTCTATAAATTTGAAGATGTATTTGCCGCATTGTCAATGTCATGAGGATTAGGTATTTATGTGTGTATAGTTGATTAGCGTATTTTTATTCAAATGAAAGTTAATATTCTAATCTGTTGATAGCAAGAAGGATAAATGAAAAATTAATGAATGCGTGTATATTGTGGATGTCGGGGCTGAAATGTGTCGATGCGGTAGATGCTGTGCACTAATTGAAAGGGTCCGAAACAAAAGTGACCGTTCCATCGTTTCGTTTTCGTTGGGGCGAGAAAACGTAACAAGGCTACAATTGGATTGATTGTCGTGAAAAGTTTGCCAACAGCATCGCCGGCAGTAGTATCCACACAGCTACACTTCCGGCTGGCGGGATGTTTAAATTTATGACACAATTTGCTCTTTTAAATTATGCACCGTGTTATATGGAGTGCGAAATAGGATTGATCTTTGTAATAGGTTTATAACCCACGTGGTAAAGCAGTGTAAGTTATTCGGGAAGTTCTCTTGTACATCTTCATTTCGAGAGCTGCTTTATCTAGATATATTCCCGCTGGCGAAAGGATAATCCACTGTCCTGTTTATCTCCTGCACTACAGGACACGTCACCCAGATGCTTTCTTTTTCTTTTTTTAGATTAAACGCCCAAAGTTTTATCTCATTTCACCAGCCACTAGTTCCGCAAAGATTAAGATTCTGCCATACCTATGCGACTTCTCCTTACATACTCTTACCTACAGCTTTTTCTCTGTTGGCTTTCAAAATATTTACCAGATTTACTATTCTAGATATACTCTACATGTATTTATTGCAACTCAATATAAAACTTGATTACAAAAGTCAAAGTTGATTACAATAAAAATTATAGTAAATATACTTTTTATTCGGTTTCATTACAGTAATCAAGTTTTTTCCATTTCCATTTGAAAAGTAAAATTAAGAATTTATTTTACGAATATAAATAAATAGTAGGCTGGTCGTGTGAAAATGAGGGATGTAAAACATTAATTGAATGTGAGGTATTTATAAAACATGTGATTAACGATTTTAAGCAGAATTATTTATTTTAGGTATTAATACAAATATGACTTTACATCCAATATGACAGCGCATATAAAATTCCATACAATTTGCATCGACTTGTGTAATAATGCACTATTTGTATCCTGAAGCTACTAATTAAATCTATCTGTAATTAACGGCGAAATGGCAGCTTATTGATTAGATGTGCCCTCCTCATTTTTGATCAGGAATCCAATGTGTTGGAAAACAATTAACAAAAAATCTTTGTCACCTATAAAATACTCGTTCGCTGTTCCATTTTGCTACTCTGGGGACCATCGGCTCGGCTATAGAATTACGTTCGAATGTTTAAACGAGCGATTTCCCACGGGCACAAATTCTCTTCCCTGTACTTCACACACGTTATATCGCGTAGGCATATCACCATTTCTAAAATCCATAACCAAGAAATAAAAGTCTCCGATGACGCATCAGCGCGAAAGCCTTTTCACATTCTCCGGAATTAGCGTCAAATGTAATTATTAACTTTACTCAAACGACTTTCAATCTAATTGTAAACGAAAAAACATTTCTCTTTACAGCACATCTGCAGAAATTTTACTAGGATTATTTTATAAAAATGTACACATATATAAATTTTCTATTACGTTTTCTATCTCAACTATGATGAGTTGAATTGAGTATGGTCGTTGATTGAAAAATATATAGATAGACAAGCTTATGAGAAAATTCGTTTCACCTACATAACTGTGTGTCTGGTTGCATTTGGGTTAATATCAGGCGTTTCTGTCAAATATTATAAAAAAAGAGCAAACGTCAAATAATTAATAATACAAATTAGTCCCATTTTTAAATATACCAATGAATTATTGAAAGAACCATTTTAATAGATACCAGAAAATTTAGTAAACATGTAAAACATCATTATTTATCTGATTTTTTTTTGTCTGTTTAATTCTGCAAAGTAGTTCATGGAATTATGAACGAGATGGCTCTGTCGAATCTGATTCCAAAACAGCGGTACGCAAAAACATACAGGCTTGCCTATCTATATATTTTTCAATCAACGGTACGGTGTAAAAATAGGCTTCAATTGTTAACTCCCAGAGTTGCTGATTCCACTAAAAACAAACTCCAACAAAATGCAAGTAAAAATTATTATGAAATAGTATTTCACGGTCAAATTCCTCTAGGATGCCAATGTATTTATAAAGCAGAAAAATTAGTGTGTAAGCAATGTTAGAGTTATTTTTAATTTTGAATTACAAGCATGAAAATGGTGTGTAAAATGCAATGCATAAATAAAAAATGATTTCCCGTGAATAGTTTTTGAGGTCCTCACGCACTGAAATGTCGTTTATATTCCTTAATCACATTAGTTAAACGGTTTGAAAATTCACGCTACGTTAGCCGTTACTATTTTAAGTGAAATGGACGAACGTTATCGTTAGTACTTTTTCCGGGTCTGACTGACCGGATCATTCCGGGGTCGACCGCTGTTTTCATTTCTTCTCACCGCAGCTTCAATTATATTTCACGCCATTAACATTTGTCGCGGGATAGAATTCTGTATTTCTGCATTTTAGTTTCATACGGATAGTGTAAGTTCAATGGTTCTTTCCTAATTCCTGCACTTTCTTTGCTTTTCTAAGGAATTATATCTGCAAAATTTATTCAAACTATCAACTTTGTCAAATTAGTATACTGGGAGTTTATTTTATCAGTAAATATAGAGTATATCACTATACTATACTATATTATACTTTTTTGTAAATGGATTCCCAGCAATGTATTGAAGCGTTTCTTTTAGGATTAAACGTAGGGATAAGTAACTTATCTAAAATATTAAATATTAATTAAAGATATTATAAATTATTTATTTATGTACAAATACCCAGATTCATAAAAAGGATTAAGGGCCAGTTTTTCCATCTCTAATTAAACTGCCAGTTATCGGTTAATAGAAAAATATCGCATCGAAAGACTGATGTAAGTTGTAAATGTTACGTTATTTACTATTTCGATGCCATATTTTTTATTAACCGATGGTTAAGGTAATCAGCACTTTAACCAGAGATGGAACTTAGTATATTATTTAGTTCCAAAGATAACTCCACTAGTTCGATATAATTAGCAATATTTGATGATGATTATCAGCATTTTTAAATGGTACAGAGAAAGAGTTTTGGTGACATTTGACAACCTAGAGGTACCTACTTTGATTACACGCATGTGTAAAGCATTCATTCAAGTATGATTTAAATGATTTTTTTAAAATATTTTCTTTATTAAATTCGTTAATCTTTTTTATTTTATAATGTAGTATTTTTTTCTGATTTTTAACGTTTATCTAGATCTTCCAGTGGACATTATAAAAATCAATTCATTTCAAACTGAAATAAATAAATACATATATTAGTCATGTCCACATTTTCTTTTTGAAATCATTGTCTGATAGATTTTGACATATGACAAGTTTGAAAAGTATTCCCTATTTTTACTTATAAAATAAATGCTTCAATACATTGCTGTCATTCGTCATTCTGTATCTATATGTTTACTAATAAAATAATAAAATTAAACTCCCGGTATAGAAAAGTAAAAAGAATAAATTAGAATAATAGTTTGGTATTTGAAGGAAGGAATTCGATGTGATCTTGAGCATGAAGAAGAATGGCATAATCGTGTAGTTGGGCATAGAGTTAGCAAATAAATTCCATCTGACGTGAGTTGCGGAGCAAGTCAGAATGTTTGATCCGACGTGCGGTTTTAGTTTACAGCTATTTGTTCAGCAGCGTTTTCAACATCGATACATTTACGTTGGGATGCTGCAGAGTCGAGCCGTTCAGCTCACACACTGTTGTGGTCCACCGAGTTTACACTTGCTATTTATACTCTACTACAATCATTCCCACATACGAGATATTAATATCTTTCCTCAATTCATCCCCTTTTACCTTTTATGTAATAAGCTAATAAACAAACTAAAGCATTCTCAATATCAAATAAATTGAGTACAAAAGACAAAAGAAAAGTAATTATCACTATCAGTATTCGTTCCCTCTAATTAAAGACAAACGCAGTGAACAGCTACAAAGTTTATCGATAGCTATTGAGCGTAAAAGGCAGTATTGTTGATAATTTTATTATATTAGAAAGTTAAAGCAACACCCAAGTAACTTTAATTATATGAGCTACTGTACTTGTTGTATTAATTACTCTAAAGTAATTAATTAAGTTGATAATAAAGGCAAGCTCATATCAAAAGTACTCATATCCTGATGAAATTTTTAAAAACAATATAAATCTAGAAAATTTAATTAAAACACTAAAATTAAAAACAAAAAGTTATATTAAATTTTTGATCTTTTACCGTGAGGATGAATAGAAACAAAAATAAAAATACAAAATGGAACTAATAAAACTTGCAAATTCGAAATTTTGTAATGCTACATTAATTCGTTCCATATTTCGTTTTACTAATTTCACGAGACTTTATTATGATGAAATGTTTTAAATGAAACTGTTTTGCCGTAATAACCAGCTGCTGAAAAATGTATCTGGAAAAATATTTAAAGCGAAATGAAAACAAATTTAATTTGCTTGTAAATTGCTGGGGAGTCGGTATGGTTTCTTGTGATTATACGGCCGGCAATGGAATACATTCACAAACTTCGCGAGTTGTACTATTTTTAGTTAATATATCATTGTGAATTATGTTCTATAAAATTTCTCCTAATTGAATTACGACTTCTAAAATTTCTTCGTAACGTCCATTTCAGCTCAAGTTAATTTTTAATGGGCAGATATGAAATTCTGGCTTTTAATCGGACAGATTTCTTTATGCCATATTTACACAGAAATGAAAAGAAACTGTGTTTAATCCTTAGACGATACTTTTTCATTTTCTCATTTCTTTTACTATTATTTTTCTCCTACTTACACATATGGTAGAAAAGAAATTTTTGTGGCACAAAATCGGTCATTCGTCGTGAGAAATACAATTGCATCCTAATGTTTTCAATTTGAGAGTCGCCGTTTGTTCTTCCATTTCTGGTCTGTAAGGAAAAAGAACAAAGAAGTTATTTTGAGATTGGAGTAAAAAGATAATGCCCTGCCTTATCTTGAATACGAATTACTATGAATTCTCCACCACCTTTACATTTAAATAAAAATTGAAACATACACCCAAGTAAATAATTATAAATAAAAGAATTTTTTGTTTGGCCAAGTCTTCATAAGCATATATGTATGTTTACAATGCATTTAATATCAGATAACGCAAACTAGAAACCTTTGTAGAGAACTTTTATAAAAAACTGTAACGGAATGGAACTTTGTATAATTTTATTTTTACAAGCTATTTTTATAGCATGTCTTTTATAGATACCAAACAAATACACGATAATGAAACAAAAAAGTCGTCTGAAGCAGTATTGGAAGAGAAAATAAAAATGGATTGAAATTTGTTTGCCTCGATATTTTTAATACGAGAAAAAATATTATATCATTTTAATTGTCTCCATGAACATAAAACATGGATTTTCCATATTATACATTTAAAATTATTTAAAATAATTTTTCTCTCATTCTATTTACAGATTACAGATGTGTTTTTATATTTTATTTTCATTGAATAAAATTCTTATCCTATTTCGAAAATCAAATAAAAGGATTAAATTTCCGGAAATATGTTGCACAATAGATCAAATTCCGGAAATTAATTTGCGAAATCTACTTGTGTTATACTAGATAATTATCTATTATCATGTACATTGCTTTATAAATATGTCATACTAGTCTAAACCATATCCACAAGTTTAACTCAATGTTGTCGGTGTTAACTAATGTTATTTCACAAATAAAATAAATTTAGCGTAATTTGTCATCTTTGAAAGTTTCGTTTTCAGTTTCGGTGAACCACTAACCGATATTTTTTGCATGAAGTTCATGCGGCACTGTAGAGTAATTCAATATATTTATCGATGTGCAGAATTGAATTTTATAACTACCTCGCATTGCCGTATTTTTCTAACTCGACAAGTAGAAAATTGAAACATGTTACACACAAGCTATTGACGACGTCGACTATTTTTATACATAAATTGCGAAAGACATCGTTATTTTCTACCGCAGAAAATTTATCGATGGACCGAATATACTTACTGCAATTTATCTGATTATGATATTACGCCTTCAATTGGGTCAAACTAAAATGCTACGCGTTTGGACGACGATTGCGAGGAATCTATTTCCAAGGAATTTAATCCTGAATAGTAGTTTCTAAGACAAGATCAAGTCAAGGAAATCAGCAGTTATTTGGAATACTTAACAATAATAATGACATTTAACTCGGATGGTTTATTTTTTATGTTTAAGCTAATTTCTTTGATTTTTCCAATATTAGGTCAATAATACCCTTTACCACAACCTATATATAATTCATGTATATTTTTACTTGCTCTTGAAAAGTTGTGAAGTGTAAGTTTTCGTAGTTTCTGTTTTGTTTTCTATTCTAAAATGTTTCGGCGTTAACGATTTAGGTTCTAAATTCGGTAATCCACCCTGAACTACCTGGACAAAAATTTTGGGCCTAGTTGTCAGCAGAAAGGACCTTAGCACAGAATAGGTTTATACAGAAGCGACAGTAAGACAGAGAAACGAAAATTAGAGCGAGATGGGGAAAGGCAACAAATTTAAAGGGCTCATTGTTTAAAATCGGAAAGTTTAGTCACATCTTAGGGAGTGATAGGGGAAGTGAACAAATTTAAAGATCTACACAATGCTCCAAGGTCATAGAACTGAATAAGGTAACATGAAAGGTACCGACACGGAGTGTCGCTTCTGTATGTAACTATTCTGTAGTACTAGGTTATCTAAAAAGTCCCAAATAAATACGGCCATTATAACAGGCGCTTAAAACCCTCAACTTACAATAATAATAATACTTATTAAAATTGAAAGAAGTTAGTTGGAAGAGGAAACATTTTAGGAATGAATTTAGAGAATTGTTTTTCTTAGTAGTAAACATTTGAAGGTTGATGTGGATATAAAGTTAATGAATTAATCGGTAATTCGTGCGGAAATTTGGAAACCGCGTTGGTATAGAATCAAACACAACAACATCAATAAAAGATGAAGGTGGAATAATTGACAGGTAGGGTTGTAGAGGCTTGCAACAAGCAACTATTTCCAGAAAATTAAGATAGGGACATGTTACAATAAGCGCTTTAAGACCTCAATAATAATACTTACTAAAATTGAAAGAAGTTAATTGAAATGGGAAACATTTTAGGAATGAATTTATGGTGTGATTATTTTCAGGTAGAGAATTGTTTTTCTTAGTGGTGAACATTTGAAGGTTGATGTGGATATAAAGTTAATGAATTAATCGGTAATTCGTGCGGAAATTTGGAAACCGAGTTGGTATAGAATCAAACACAACAACATCAATAAAAGATGAAGGTGGAATAATGGACAGGTAGGGTTGTAGAGGCTTCCAGGTCATTTAGGCTTGGGATGGAGCAAGAGAAGTTTATGAAGCCATCATGACTGGCGTAATGAAGAGCTTCGTACGGCCTACAGATGCTCATTAGTAGCTATGAAAGAACCAACAACCATTTACTCATTGATTTTCTCTTTATCTCTGCATGACCAAACACAAACACATCACATTCATTCCCATCGCAATTTATTACATCTCGCCTTCAAACAACTCGGCTTCTGTTCCTCACAATAGCCGAAGCACCCATCAAAATATTCATCATTTTACTTTTCCTCCTTTTACCTCTAAAAATAACAGTGGCGAAGCTTTTATGGAACAACGGACCAGTTTTCTTGCTTTTCAATAACATTATTAATAAATTCCTGTAAATCGATTTTAAGAAAAAAAATCTGATGTGTCCAACACATTACCTCCCGCTACTGTAGTAATATGTTCTATGTAGGTTTTTCAGTGCATTCAATTTGTAGTTTTAAAATTAGTTTATTATTGCAGTTCAGAATATTTTTAATATATATCATACCTAAAATTTCCTTCATAAAATTTGTATGAACAAAAAAAAACAGCTATCTTTGACGTTACTAAAACCGGAACCGAACTCACCATGATTTACGTAATTTGTGAGAAAATGATATTTAGAGACCTTTTTTAGGAAAAATTGTTTAAAGCTTCAAGTAAAGTATTAATTTCGATTAACCAATTGTAGTTAAAATCTAATCAGTTCATCATATTTGAATATAACTCTTAAATACCAAATATTATATTTTTTACATGTATCGTATTGGAGTTATCGTGGACGAAAAATCGTCACAGACACACAAACACACACACAGACATACAGACATCACGATAAAAATAGTAAAATTGTATTCATGCTGATATGTTGAAAACTCACAGTCGAGAAATTGATAGACGGGAGGTAAAAATTATTGTAATATGGAAAATTTGAGTAAAACATGTAATAATATTTATTTAGTACAATTCATGAAACTAGGCTTTCATTATAAATAAATAACTATAAAATCCAATACTTATACGCATTCAAATAAAGAGAACAAATAACCAAAGAGTAAGTAAACAAATAAACAATTTTTATTGAATAAAAGTTGTAACTAGTCAATAAATTTCCAGGAATATCAGTTTATTATAAATATCGTTACTTCATATCTAATGTATAAGTTTCGTGAAAATATGTAATAAACAGCGACTCCGTCATTTTTCTATCCGGTATTTCAGTAATTAAAGCTGAAACTATGTCAGTTTATTAAAAACATTTAAGAAAGTAATTACTGGGAAGAAAATAAGAACGAAAAGCGTGTTGATTCAATAATGAAAAATATCTTAGTGTAATATTAATGTAATAATTTTTCATTATAAGAAAAATGCAGTGTTATAAGAATCTTACAAATATTCCTTGATTAAAATAGTTTTTTGCGTTCTGATCCACTTTATTAACATTTGTGGAATTTTTAATAAAATTTGTCACATTTCTCCGAACAGATGACGCAATAAAACTATTCGAAGATTAAAAAATGCATTAGTTAAGGTTCGGTTTCCGATTTAATATATACAGTTTGACTTAATTCCATTTTTTACTTCCGTTCGTTGAGTTTTTCTTCATTCGTCATATTGAGCGATCTGAGAATCTGCGGAATCTGCATATTTTAAATCCCTCTGAATTTGGAATATTATATTTTTAAAAAGTTTGTTTCTCTGACGAGACGATCTATCTAAAATTGACGTTTCTACTCTTGGGAATAACATTGCACTTGTGCCTAACTCTGCAACTCTATTTTGGATTCTTTTACGATTCTAATCATATTTCAGCTCGCAACTTTTCCAAACTTATTTTTCTAATATATGTTACTGAGTTACTAGGTTACGTTGTATACTCATAGTTTTCTGTTTCATGTTATATAAAATTTACACCAAAGTTTTACAAAGAAAAACACTATCTATGCAGTTCTTCAGTTTATAATAGGATCTTTTTTCACTTAGTTTGTTGACCTAATATATAAAAATAATAAAAGCCAACCCTCCAAAAGTTAAGATAGAGGATAAAGCGTAGCAGATATACGACTATCTTGTAACACATGGCTTATATTAATTGACGTAGTTAAACGTTTTTAAAGACATTGACATTAAAATCTTATCATTATATCAAATATTTTAAGCGATCATAGATAATAATACCTATTAATTTATTAATATTTAAAGATAAGGTATGAATTGTCTCTAAATTATTAAAGACATTCTTTTAATGTGAAAATGACAAATATGTACATATTTAACAAATTTTCTCTTTCTTATTCTCAATTTTGAATCTAATATTGCATAGTCGTAGTAAAGTCTTATTTTTTATGAAAGGTACAAATTTTGAAATATCGTTTCACATATTCGAACTTCCCTTCCAACTGGATCAACTTTTGCAAAATTTTATTAAAATATTTATCTCTGTTCCTTATTCCATTTTATAAAATGATTTTAATCGCTCAAAAACTTGCAAAAAGATAGACAATTGAATTCCCTTATTTAGTATTATACCTATTTGTCACGAAATATATTCTGACCGTAGTCAATTTCGTCAAGAAAACTCATAAAAATCAAATGTATTGTATAAAAACTAAAAGGCAACTAAATTAATATCTTTATTAAGCTTATGCGGAGAAACAAAAAGGTGGCAGCACAAAACTGGACCCTGCTTTTTACAATCGATTTGACAATAGAAACGTCAAACATATTTTCCTAAATTGTTACTACCGTCACTCTTTGTTATAGACGTCGGTAAAATTAAAGATTAGCTATTGTCTTAGCGATACTTGTTACATATTGAAAAATTTATCAATGAGCGCTTAAAACATAGATAGTTATAATTAAGCTACATCGATTAATATAAGCGACAAGTCATAGAGCATAGAGTCGATGATTAATTAAAATGATATACGGTGAATTGTGAATAAAAATCATGACTGTATTTATTTGTGTTGCACGTTTCCATAAAGCGGACATTGTGACTCCCAACAAGCAATGATTTAGCAATGCTTAAAACATAGTAGATAGTTAAAAGTAAGCTACATCGATTAATATAAGCGACAAGTTACATGATAGAGCCGATAGTTAATTAAAATCATTTAAGGTGAATTGTGAATAAAAATCATCACTGTATTTGTTTGTGTGGCACGTTTCCATAAACGCGGACATTGTGGCTTCAACTTCACCTCCCAACAAGTGGACAATGTAAATATAAAGCACAGCGCGGATAAGAACGTGTGAAGTGAGTACCGAGTACTGGACCTAATCTAAAGCTACACTTGTTGATTTGCGAAGCCATGCGAAAGCTGCTGTACCAACGCACCGCACTTCGTTGTCATTCAGACAACACCACGCAAACAAGATCTATACCACACGCTTAACGCAAATGGACGATAAAATTGCTTTCATATTTCTTATTTTTAAAGTAATTTCATTCGTTAGTGTTAGCGACTGTATGAAATGTATAATCTGGGGTTCAAATCCCGACCTTCCAAACTAATAATCCTAGGCAATATCATCATCTCATTGTCATCGGCGTCTAGACGTTGACATCTTTATCATAAAAATTAAAAGTTACAGGACCAGATGCCGATGAGATAATACTTCACAGACAAAATTTCTATATTTAGATAAGGAATTGAGAGGGAAGATTTATCTCTCAATAAAAATTTAGATCTATGCCATACGCTTAACGCAAATGGACGAAAATATTGTTTTCATATTTCTTATTTTCTTTAGTAATTTCACTCGTTAGTGTTAGCGACTGTGTGAAATGTCTAATCTGGGGTTCAAATCCCGACCTTTTAAACTATTAATCCTTAGCAATACCCATCACATCATATTTAATTCTGTGGACTATGATTCTGTCATCGGCGTCTAGACGTTGACATCTTTATCATAAAAAATAAAAGTTATAGGACCAGATGCTGATGAGATAATACTTCACAGACAAAATTTGTATATTTAGATAAGGAATTAAGAGGGTAGATTTACCTCTTAATAAAAATTTGTAAAGTTCTGACTGCAATCTTAGATTCTGTTCACATCTATAAAATCTGTAAGCAAACCTGTAAGACCTAAAACTTTTACGATCCAAATAGCAATTTTGTTTATAGAAAATCTATAAATCCTAACAGATCTTTTAAATACTTATGGTGTCAAAAACCTGGCCGTAAGTTTACAGCAAAAAGGTTAAAATTTTGTATTTTGACGTCAAAATATATAATGAGAACATTTAACCTCTGTATTGCCCTATCTATAAATTTGTAAACGTCTACGTACAGATCATTTGTAAGCTGAAAATTTACAGATGCGTGAACAGAATTAGTTCCATGTACGGATCCACAAAGTATTTGTTTAAATTAGTAGTTTTTTAATTTTTAAATTAATTAACAAGTGTAAAAATGTAAAAAAAGTTTTAGTTTAGTAAAAACTGTTTCATCGTGTGTTGTATTCCTGTTTTTCTCATGTTACAATATTCACGAATAGCAAAAGATTTTCTTATCCTGGGAAGTAAATGGTGAAATAAAAAAACATTGAGTTAAGCCGAGAAAATTGTGCCATGTTTATATAATCCTGGTAAATATTAAAAATGATCCTCTGGCCTGTTTTTAAGGAGGTGAGTTCAATTATTGCAACCCAGAGGTATGTTCAGGTTTTATCTTCCTCAAGCGTACTATTACGTACGATAAAGCATCACTTTGGGTAATCTTTTCAGAAATACTTTATGTACGCGATTTAAATGTTGAAGTTGGTGTATTTTTTGGTAAATTAGAAGCTGTGGATTTAATTATAGGGAATTGCAGTGGCATGCACTGCGTGCATTGCAAGCGCATTCCAATTGCATTGGTACATTACAGTGCTGTGCAATGCATTCTGTTCTCGCGTGTTTTCCTCAAAATTATTTAGAATTGTTGCTGAATCCTGCCGAGTTATCTAATCGCACCTGTATATAACACCCTCACATGCATTCATTCACTTTTCTCCTTGTGAACACAACTACATTTTATGATGCTTAAAAATGTAAGTAGATAATACAGAAAATTGCACTGCTTTAATTAACAAACATAAAGCTAATTAAATTTAATATGTGAGTTACTTATAAAATGAAAAATGTTTCATTTATAAAGATGTTTTCAAATTGTACTTTGCTGTGATTAATACGAGTAGGTGATGCAAAATGAGGAGAAGGTAATGAAGTGAAAATATTTAATAATTAATCAATGACAGATCAATATGAAGTGCATTTTTTCCCGTCACCGAATTTCTGTCGTTAATGGTTCCTCAGACACTATCTCATGTTTTTTGGCGGAGTTTTTCCTACTAGTTTGTCGGGGATGAAATAATGGCGTGGCATAAGCCGAGCATGTGAGAAGTCAGTAACGACCGGAGCTCTAATCAGCTCCGGAGTCCGGAGTTCCGGAGCCAGGCGGCAGGAATCCGGTAAATGAAGGACTGACCACCCGGTTTGACAAATCAAAATCTATTCGACCTCACACTCACTACGGTTTGTCTTTTGTTGACGCTTCAATGGACGCTGCAATCACGATGAAATATGGCCAGGGAAATTCGGGCACAGAGATCATGTAGATTGCTGCCTTACCGACAAATCTCTTATACTAATGCCCATAACAAAAAATTCAATAAAACTCTAACTCTCTTTCTCACTCTTCTAAAAACCTTTTTTCTACCATACGTCTCAAATATTGCACATCGCCTTATTTTTCATTTCTACCTACGCTATTATTAAATTATAAACATTACATTATCGTTTGTGGATTTAGTTTCGATTAAAAATTTCGACTCTGTCGATGTGTTATAATTATGAAATTATCCTTTTGGTATGGTTTAGTGTATTTAATGTTGGTGAAGTTAAATATGGTCAGCGTAAGTCTGATATGATGCACAAAAAAATCAATAACACTTTGAATTTTTCTAACGATTTTTCTAACACCTCTAAGAACCTTTTTTTATATCATACGTCTAAAATAGTACACATCTCCTTATTTTTCATTTCTACCTACGCCAACATTTAGTTATTATTCCTATGGCGTTTGTGATTTCAAATTCGAATAAAAAATTCGATCAATTGGTGAGTCTGTCGGTATATTATAATGGGGTATGTGACCAAGTTTTCATTTTTACATATATGATACTAGACAAAAAAAAAATCCGTATTTATTTTAAATCGAGTCATTATTCGTAGTTTTGGGGAAGGGATGTAACGTCCTCGTGGTACAATCGTGATAGAAGAGAGGTAGACTGGGAGCTTAAGAAACAAACTACTTGTATTTTTCCTCGGTTTTACCATACTGATGTCACGCGTCCCTTCTCCTGAAAATTAAATTGATAATATAGTTATTACTGCAAGCAAATGTTTAGTTTTTATATTTTATGACTTATATTGAAATTCGCATCCATTATGGAATGACCCTTAGGTAGGGTTTATGGAGGCGAAGTTAAGTATGGTCAACGTAGGGCTGATCTGGAGTTTATGGATACGACTCAGGTGCAATGCAGTCTCTTCATTAGACCTTTCAAACTCTGGCAACAAGCTATTAATTAGCTGCCAACGCTTCCTCACACATGCTACCTCCCGCGTCGTGTGCAACGCGATCTCATCATTATCCTACACAGCACAACATATCTACCTCTGCCGCTCTAATCGCTCTAATGGATTATAATATGCTGAATCTAACTCCTTACTTCCCGGCTCAACTACCAGCTGTTTCATCCGTAACACCTCCTCATAACTACACTACCCGACATGTCCCAATACAATCCACTAAGGGCCGGTTACCTTAACCGTCGGTTAATAGAAAAATATCGCATCGAAAAACTAATATAAGTTGTCAAAAATACACGTTATTTATAATTTCGATGCGATATTTTTCTGTTAACCGACGGTTAAGGTAATCGACACTTTAACCAGAGGTGAAATAACCGGCCCTTAAAGTCTAACATATTGCAATGTATCAATAATTGATTTTTTATGGACTTCAAATAGTACTATGAACTATGGCTCTCTTACTTCGAAGAAAAGAGGACATGACCAACTTTTTTTTAGGATAAATGGCTATAATACTATAATATGTTATGCTGAAGTTTTTTTATCAGAAGATATCTAGATATTATATCCAGAAAAGAAAAAGGCTTATCAATAGCAAGATGTACAATGAAAGAAATGTTGTTTTCATCCATAACATACATTTACACCTCCTCACAAGTATACTATCCGATATGTCCCAATACATTCCACTAAAATTCTAACATCGAAATCAATAATTGATTTTTGTGTGAACTTCAAATAGTACTATGAACTATGGTTATCTTATTTCAAAGAAAAGAGGAGATGGCTCGCTTTTTTCTAGGATATATTGCCATAATACCATAATGTTATGCTGATGTTTTTTATCAGAAGATATCCAGATATTATAATCAGAAAAGCAAAAGGCTTATCAAAAGAGAGATGTACAATGACTAGAAATGTTGTTGTTGATTATTTTAAGGTATTCCAAAATACTTTTTAGATCCATAAACTAAATAGTGGCAAGGAATCTGAAATATTTTTATAACATTTTACTTAAAAGATTTGGATTGGTTGACAATAAAGTAGCAAATTATTAGGGTTTCACACTTGACTTGACATGACTTGAAATCAAGGCAATTTTAAGGTTGCCTAGCAATTTTTGAAGTCAATATGACAGAATTTGTGGTTGGTACTCTAGTATATGATAACTTCAATGAAATGAAATATTCGTAGGGAACTCGAGGTCTTGCTTACTTTACACAATTTATTTTCAATTTCCCCCTCATTTAATTCTAGTTCCAGTATTAAATTTAAAATGCAATTTGTTTATCAAGTAATAACAAGTAGCTTGAAATTGCTTGATATCAAGTCAAGTAGTGAATTTAACAGAAGCTTGATTTTCAAGTCGTCAAGTAATTCATAAAAACGTTAAGCTACTTCACTTGATGAAAACCTACAAATTATATTACCTCGCGAGGTATGGCAATGTCTCTGACATATGGTTAGGAGAGATGATCCACTAATCAAATTTTGTATTTGAATTTCGAAGATCAATAATACATTTAACTAGTAATTTCCATCTATGGCACAACATTCTTATGTGGAACCGGGCTTCAAGTACATGAGGTACTTGTTTCATGACAGGTTTTACTTGCATTTTAGTGATGCCGGTTGTCAGCCTACAGTCTCTGAAAGGTCAGCACCGAGTCGTTGTGCGGTAACCCATCCAATTGAACAGGGCGAGCTATGTTGCTTATCTACACCATCAGACACGCCACGACCACACAACCGTAGTGATTGACTAACTAGAAATTTAGTCATATTATTCACTATTCGGTTAATAGATAGAAGATTGAAATAATCAAGGACATCTATCGTGGATGACGATGAGAAATTTTGCTTTGCAAGTATACATATAAGATGGTGCAATTTTGTCCAGAGTAGTATTATTCGTCTGATTGAAACTGGAGCTTCGGTATTAAATTTATTTACGAGTGATAATAAAAACGTTGCGGATTGATGTGTTCCCGAAAGAATAGCGGTTGTGTAATTGAATAAAATGAGGTTATAATTTGGTTGCGGTGTGAGGTGAAAGTTGAGTGAAATTGTGTAAATAGTAATGAATATGTCATTGTGAAAGTTTGAAGTCCCTAGGGTTAGGGTTTTTGCTTTGCGTTAGGTATGGCTCGACGCTGCAGCCTTGCGAGACGACCTGGCGTAATTTATACAACTTATTGCACCCCGTTGAGCAATAAAGCCGACACATATCTAAACGTGGAGTCCTAGCATAGTTTACAAGTTCTTTATATGCATGACCTTTATTACACGCGCTATGGTCACACACGCACACGTATTACTGATTTCTTTCATCTGCTTTATTGCCACATTACTCAAAATTCTCAAGTAAATCATTACCAACTTTTGTCATTTCACCTTTAGAACACTCAAATTTAAATAATACATTCACTACGATTCTGACACGCCTAGTTCGATTCTTGTGAGATCTATACCAGATATATTCCACATAATGTCCTCTTCTAAAAAATATAACATTATTGTATTATACACTTATACCGTGAGTATTTTTTAACGTGAAACATGGGCATATATTATATCCATGGTTACGATTTGATATTTGATTGACAGCAATGTATACTTGCTTGTCTCATTTAAAATGAAACACAGGGAACGAATTTGACATTTACTTTTAAGAATTATTAATAACTTTAAAGGAAATGGTAGAATAATAAAACAGTCTGCTGCACAACAAGTAAATATAATAACGAACAATTAAATAATAAATTACAATAGATTTTCAAAAATCCGTCCATTAACTGCTAAGCAATGAGTTAATCTACTATAAAATTTTTGAATTACATACGCTACTATTTGGGCAATTGTAATATTTTGAGCAATGTTTTGAATTTGAACGTTCAATTTATCTAAATTTTGAAGATTTCTCCCAGCATAAACTTCTGATTTTAAGGTAATCAGTAAAAATAATCTAGATGTGTAAGATCGAAAGATCTAGCAGACCATTCTTCTATTCTACCTTGATTATTAAAATTGTTGTTACACTTAATGTAGACCTGTCAGAAAATTTTATAACCCAAAAAGCAAATGTCAAATTTGTTCCCTATGTTTCATTTTAAATGAAACAAGCAAGTATACATTGTTGTCAATCAAATATCAAGTCGTAACCATTGATATGATAAATCCCCATGTTTCACGTTAAAAAATACTCACGGTATACAAAAGAACACTACGGAAAAACGAAATAGCAAAGTAATCTTGTTGTAGAAAATAATTTTTAACGACAGTGATATATTAATTATTTAAACAACAGAAAATACTAAGTATTTTACTATCTAGACGGAAGAAATGTAATGAATATTTGATTATTATGAGAAACATTTTAATTCCTACTGCAAACATTTTTTTGTATTTTGCAAATGAAATATTTACAACTGTAATGAGATGAATATATTCACCAACAAATAGCAAATCTTACATTTCTCTTGCGTATGCTCAGGTAAATATTAGCCTGAAACAGAAATACGGATATTGAAATTCTGTGTAAGAGTGATTTTACAGATGAACTAGGTCATGCAGATTATTGAGATTTTAATCTTGATCCGGATTTAAAAAAACATTTTCTGACATAACGAAATGTAAGTTGGCTTTGAAATACACGTTTTCAATCAGAAAACCTAGTTAGGGAAAACTGCATTACTTGTATGAAAATTTTATTTCCTTGGAAAATCATCACTAGAGACTAAAATGTCAATGTTAAGGTTTTAAAAGCCAATAAATTAATTAGAAAAGCATCTAGAAACTTTTGTTTAGTTTGAAACTAAGTTCAAAGTAAATTATATTGATTTTATAAATTAATAAGTGTGGGAATTTATATACGTGAAATCAGAAGAAAATTATTTATTACATAAAATCTTTAGAATTTTTTTTATAGTTTTATTTTTAATTAATAACTTCAATATTAAATATTTCGCTATTGTTTTGAAAAGTAATTAAATTTTTAGTTATTTAGAACGTTAATAGAACACTTAACACATTTTCAATTTGATATTTATTTTCTAGATGTATTTTAACTTGTAATTTTGTACAAGTTGCAGAAGGATATGGCACATATAATGAAGTATTTTTGAGAGAATTATTTAAGGTTGGAAGAACCTAACACCTGAATATCAGTACAGGGGCGTTGGGAAGATTTTATTCATTGTTTCGATGTCATGTAGTACAGCTTGTTTATTTTGGTTGAAATGGAATCAGATATCTAAATCCGATCTGATCCGATCCGAATTCGAATTTCGGGTCAAATCGGATAAAAACATTGATTTGTTGTGGGTGGATAATGGATATTTTCAGGACATGAACTCTGAATCTGATGCTAAATTCGTTTCAATCATTCTTCACACCCTACCTAAACCAATGCAGTTTTTGCAAATTATAATAGTTGATAATAAATGTTGATCCTAGAAATAAATAGTTGAAATAATGGAGATAAACGACAATATCATCCAAATATTTGATGATTTTATCCACAAAACAAACTGTCAATTTTATCGAACATTTAATCACAAACATTTGACTGTCATAAAAATAAAACAATTATTTACATGCGGTAATTGTAATTTGAAGTTTTTTTTTTAGAAATGAAAGTGATAAAACAGCCGAACATGAAATAAATATACGAGAGACTTGGACGCTAAATATAAATATCTCTATCAGTAAATTGAATTATTTCTATACAAATGCAATCAATAGAAAAGTTGTGTATACCACGAATGCACAAAACGAGTCTCGACATCAGATAAAATAACAAAATACTGTGAAACTAAAAACAATACGCTCGCGTCATTCTGTGATAATTCCGATTTTCATACTAAATATTTATTTTCAATTTTAGCATTTACACACTGGGGCAGTGTTTAATAGTGCGGGCCAAACACATGAACATGTTACTTGTTTCACACATTTCATTGCACACTTTCTACCTATCAAAACTTCTGCTACAATTCAACCATTCCATTACAATATTACAGATTGTTTTAATTGTATATATATATATATATATATATATATATATATATATATATATATATATATATATTTCTCTACAATTTCTTTCTTCTTTCTTCTAGCTTTGTCTTTTCATTTTTTAATTTTTATCATTTTCATGTCCTTTTCAACTTCATTTTCCTATCTTGCTTTCGGTAGTCCCCTCCTTTTTTCTTTCCGATTGTGCTTGATAATATTTTCGGTGTCCTTGTTATATCCATTCTTTCTATATACGCTAACCAACGAAGTATCTCTGCTTTTATCATTCCTGCTATGTTTGTTTCTTTGTATAATTCTTTCAATTCTTGATTTGTTTTTCTCTCCAAATATTTTTCTTAGTACCTTTCGTTTCTATAAGTTTACTCTAGTTTGTTCCGTCTTATTTATCGTCCAGGTTTCTCAGGCAAACGTGATTATTGGTTTTATAATTGTTGTATACAATTTCACTTTTGCTTTTCGTGAAATATATTTATTTCTGAGGACTCTGTTAAGTGCTCCTATGCACCGATTATTTGCCATTATTCTTGCTCGTATTACCGTATTTATATTCGGCGTTCTTGTAAATATTGTTCCCAAATATGTAAATCTGTACACATCTTCAAACTTATATTCTGTCTCTTTTATTATTTTAATTACTACATTCAAATTATAAGATGATGATAGAAACATAGATATCATTCCTTAAACCTGACCTAACGTCGTGAAACAGTTTTCGATTTAAAAATGAAATTCTTGAAAGAGCGAATTTAATTTCGCTAAAATTAAATTCTGCAAAATTATAGTATTCATGTTGAATTTTTTAAACGTGATAATTCATAGTTTGACTGTTCATGTTTTCTGTCGACAGAGAATGAAATTAAATTCTTAGACGTTATGACAAATCGGTAAGGTGACAAAACAAGAATATTAAGAAATGTAATATAAAAAGTGTTGGATTATAACGGAGGAACAAGACACCAAACTTTGTCACTTGAAATATGGCGTCGCTTTTCTCGAATAAATTAAAACAAATAAATAAGAAACAACGAGGGAAATACTAATTATATGTGTCATTTTTAATACTTGCTTTCTCAGAATTTAATTTCACTTACACGTTTAATGTAAATACAGTAGGTGTACTCCTTCACAAGTAAACTTAATTTTATATTAATTATATTTACTAAATTTATAACTTTCCCTTAAAATTTTATTAATAAAGTTTTGCGACATTCAAATAAATATAATTTTATATTACTTTAAATTAGTAGAATAACAAAAAATTTAGATTAATTTGACTAAAAGTCTAAAATGTCCAAACCACCAATAGATAAATCGGGTAATAAATTTGTTTATTAATGTGTTAAATGATACTCCCCTAATTCTAAATTCTATCTGTGCGAGCGATAGTTTGTGCTTGCATTTTAATGGTACAGATTGTCAAACTAAAGCCTCTACATGGGACATTACAGTTTGCAAGTTGCTCCAATATTAATACGATGATTTGTGCTGTGGGAATTGTATAGTTTAGATACAATAGAGCATTATTATTATAATTATAGTTATATCTAACTTAGTTCATCCAGATTATTAAATGAATTGCAGTAATAACTACAATTGTATCTAAATATATATATATATATATATATATATATATATATATATATATATATATATATATATTTAGTTACAATATATATATATATATATATATATATATATATATATTTTCAATGATTGTTAATTATTTGGAAGACATTATTTCAGGAATGAAGAAGGTATGTTAACATTTACACGGACTATAATTTTTCATCCATTGTATGTTCGGTAATTATCTCTTGCAAGCTAACCGGTACTTTAAACCATACTTTATGTCCATAATCTGCACAATGGAAATTTACTCGTTCGATTCTTTCACGAGGAAACTAATTAAATGAAGGAATTTACACTGTTTTAATTAAAGGATCACTAGTAACGACAAAATTATGAAGACACGAGAACGATAAAAACGCTGCATTAAATCCTAATCAGAAACATTCTAATATGGACTTAGCAAATATCCTATTCGATTATTCTATTTTTACCTCTCGCCTATCAATATATATAGATAAGGTAGGTATTGTTTTTGGTCAAATTCAACATAAGAGCATGGATTAGAATCCTAGAATAAGATTTTACTATTTTTGACGGAAGGTAATGTGTTGGACACATCAGATTTTTACCAAATTACATCTGCAATAAATAATCTTTAATTTTTAATTGAAAATTTCACCACTGTTCCAAAACTTATTATGTACAGTAGTGTTCTAAAATAAAATACATATAAATTAATATAATATTTTCAGAACTCACAGTAATTGAATAAAACAACTTTTTTATTAATTTTTTATATTAAACCCAACGTTTCAGCAGAATGAACTTCAGATTCAATTGCAGAAAGTTTTATTCAAAATACATACAAATAATAGAATCAGTAATATTTTACCCTCTGTTTTAATAAAAAAAGTGCTGTATCCAAGGTTGAGATTAGGCCGTTTAGTAATGTGGTAGTGCAGCTATATTGGTAGTGCACAATGTAATGTGTATTTCGTCCTATCTCTATAGCTCCCTTTGCGAGATATATGGGTAAATAAATAACTATATCATCAGGGCAACAGTGTGTTGCAAGTCGTGAATTTTTTATGCAGATCTGTGCATTATATTGAGATATACTGCTACAGTAACACAGTTCCACAAATCTGGTCTCTTGTAGGAAAGTGACATGGGTAATTTTGAAAAAGTATTTTTAGGTTATTTTGGTTTACACCATCTAAATTATGGATCAAATTTTATGCGGGCATGTACCTCGAATTGACTAATTTAATTATGAAGTTGAGGAATGAATATTTGACGACAGTATGGGAGTAATAATCCAGTACGGATTTGAGGTACACAAAAAATAGAAAAGGATTTCGTACTAATACGGAATACATTCATATATTATTAGCTTCGTGGACCACGTGGAAAATAAAACTGAAAATTTTATAAGCTTCATTTTACAGTTGGGAATCGAACCCGAATCTCATTTATGTTCAGATTTAACTCATCACCTCTAAAGAAGTAAATGTTTTAACCTCAACAATAAGCTATGGATTGTTGACTTAATTAATTTTGTCAATATTTAATAAGTCAATTCGCTTCCACAAGTTGTCGCAGAGATTATAGTTTTAATAGTTCTAGTATACGATCTAATATACTTTCTCTTAAATTTGTAGTAAATTGGTTTTTACCGACTCTTACTTCAACGGTGTAAGCTAATTAGTGATTCGGGTGAGACGAAATATTTCTCGAATCTCGCTCATCTCGTCTCAAAATATCTCGTCTTGGGTGAGACGATAACGTACTAACATATTTATACTAATAATTATATAATATAAATATATAATTTAAACTTATATGTATATCAGTGGCGTAGCCAGGAATTTTGGAAGAGGGGGGGGTTCAAAATTAGATTAGGTTACTTAATACATAGGTATCTATATCTATTTATTTATTAAGAAAATGTAAACAAATGGATATATATATATATATATATATATATATATATATATATATGAATATTTTATTTTAAATTCGTCAAGGAGGGGGTCCGGACCCGTAAACCCCCCCCTTGCCTACGCCACTGATGTATATATTTACATATATATTTTCTTCCTAATTTCTCAAAAGATTTAGGGAAATTTCCCTAGGTATGAAAAGATTATGCACTCGAGAAATCTCGGCGAGATGCGAAAGCGAGACGAAATAATAATATTCGAGACGAGAAATAAACGAGACGAGATAAAATATTTTAAATTTAAAATGAGACGATACGAGAAAAATAAAAGTATCCTCTCGTCTCACAAAATCACTAAAGCTAATTGTAATTTTTGTTACAGGTATCGTAGTTTCGTAGTTGGTGGTTTAATACAAATTTGCTCATCTTTATAAATTTTGTTGGATTATCGTATAAGAATATATTAAAGAAAGTAAACAGCATGAAAATATATAGAAGCATCTTGCTAATTGTAATTTTTGCTAAAGGCATCGTAGTAGGTGACGGTTTAATACATATTTGCTCATCTTTACAAATTGGTGTGATTATCGTATAAGAATATATTAAAGAAAGTAAAGAGCATGAAGATATATGAAGCATCTCTAAAACAATTTAGAATGGTGTGCAGGTCCGTTTGACATCTGGCGGACATTATCAATGGTCTTTGTCGCCTATTTTTTGTCTACTGCGATGACAGGTCCAGACGTGAGATATGGCGGTTTTGGCCACGTTGTCCCTACTTATCGTTATACTTTATTTCCTCCCATTCTTCTCGCTGCTTTATCGTCAGGATGTGCAAACTTACTGCAGTTTACGCCGTGTAATACCAAATGCCTGATTACCGACGCCGTTGTTCTTGCTTTATTTTTAAACGGATATGGAATGTAAGTTCGCCCTAATCATTATCCGTACACATACATTGCAGGTTTCCTTCAGGAATAGAAATTCGTGTTTTGTCTTCGATAGTACAATTCAAATTACATTATTTACTTTGTTTCCGTGGATATTTTACATTTATTACTTTATTATATTAGTGCATTAAGTTCAAGAAAATATTATTTTCTCTTACTTTGAATCTTAAACATTATCTAGTACAGGGTTATCATTCCCAAATGATAGTCACGTGACCGGTAATTTTCTTTAATGTTATTAAAACTATAATGGTAGATGGATTTTTCTTGACTGGTCAATTGATGAATGGAAAGAAAACTACTGGAATTCAGTCAATGGGATAAAATTTTATTTCAGGAAGACCCATGTGGGGTCGAAACCGGTAGGAGAGGAAATAAAATTTTATCCCATTGACTGAATTCCAGTAGTTTTCTTTCCCTTCATTAAAACTATACTTTAGAGAAAAAAGTTGTTATATTAAAAAACACAATTAATTAATTTATTTAAACCAAGAACTAAACAAGTTAAAAATCCTTCGAAATAAATAAATAAAGAACAGTGTTACAGTCTAGATCTAGACTTTCTAGTCTCTTGCCTTGTCTTGTCTAGATTATCAAGAAAAGACAAGTCTTTCTTTTTCTAGATCAAGACGTAAATAAAATAATATCAAAGCACGCCTATCACTTATAATTGATCACCCTGTATAATGAACAAACTTGAAAAATGGATTGGTAGAAAATAACATCCATTTCCAAAGCTTACTGTAGTAAAGTAGGTCTAACATACTTTTTAATTAATTTAATTATTACCTGGAATTTATAGTATTTTCATCATATTGAAACTAAAATATGCATAAACCGAAATACCACTTCGTAAATTCAGTGGAATTATTTGTTCGTATGCGTTCGTATCATAAATTTTAAAATGTTTAAATTATAATAAATAATCAGCTTGCATTTTGCTATTACCAGCATAAGTTAAACATAACTTTTTGTGAAGTATTTCTTTATTTTCTTTAATTAATCCGTATAATAATGTCGTTTAAACGCAGTATACACGAGTGGTATAAAAACATATTTTTAAAATGATACATATATAATTTATATTCATAACCACACTTAAATATTTAATTAAATATTATTTTATCTTTTATCTTAACCCTATCTTGTTTAAATAAAATGTTAAGAGTGGTAGTAAAATAGCTAGTATCTAGTTCATCAGAGAATGTCATAAAATGATTATTAATGTACATAAAACTTCCTCATGTGATTGAAGAAAATATTACACAGCTTTTAAAGCTCATAAACTTTTAATAAAGTAATAATAATATAAAATTTGTGGAAACTCACCCTCCGTTATAGTCTTTTTCGGTTTGTACGACGAATCTGTAAAATAAGAAAATGAGTTTAGTATATGGGATATTATTAATTTGCTTTAGAGTTTCATGGATGTTCTACTTTCAACTAATTTTCAAAAGTTACTATTATTATTATTATATAAGATTTCAATAACAATGCTAAAGAACTAGATTGTTTGAGATAGTAGGCAAGGTGTAGTGAATCCACTTTCTGATATGGTGTAGTGAAAAAGGGCAATCCGAAATGCATATATTTTAGTAAACGTAAAGTTTAGTTTAATGGATGTTCTACTAATTTTCAAAAGTTAACTATTATTATTATAAAGGCCATGTAACCGAAAAAAATACTGGTTAACGGTTAACCCGTATAGAGAACGTTATAATAACGGTTTTAGTTCGAAAACCGGTTTTTATAAATTGGAAACCGGTTTAAACCGGTTAATATATCGGTTAAAAAAATTAATTAAAAAAAATAATTATAAAAATATAAAAAATAATTTAAAAAAATAATAAAAAGTTACCATCTGAAAAAATATAACGAATAAAACAATGCAATTTATTTATCGAATATTCACAAAAATTCCCGTAATACCATCAGAAAAACGCAGGTCACTTTTCAATTGTAAACTTGCCTAATGGTGACAAATAGACTACCTACTTTTATGACACTCCAATAAATTATAAATTGTAAAAACTGTCATGACTCATATTCAAATGCAAATAGGTACATAACACAGATATAAAGAAATAAAATATTCGCGTTAAATGATTTTAAAATAAATGTTAATGTTCGCTAAAACCGGTTTATTTTTTTTTTTTTGGTTAACGGTTACCGGTATTTTGGTCTTAAAACTATCGGTTAAAATTACGGTTAAAGGCAATTTTCGTTCAAAATATCGGTTACCGGCTTTTTAACCGGTTACATGCCCTGATTATATAATTCAATAACAATGCAAAAGAACCAGATTATTTGAGATAGTAAGCAAGGTGTAGTGAATCCGCTTTCTGATGTAGTGTAGTGAAAAAGGGCAATCCGAAATGCATATATTTAAGTAAACGTAAAGCTTAGTTCAATGGATGTTCTACTTTCAACTAATTTTCAAAACTTAACTATTATTATTATATAAGATTTCAATAACAATGCAAAGAATCTAGATAGTAAGCAAGCTTTCTGATGTGGTGTAGTGAAAAAGAGCAATCCGAAATGCATATATTAGAAGGAGAGTGGTTGAGAAGTGTGAAAGGGAAAGTAAAGGGTTCCCTTTCGAGAATTAGCGAGATCACAGAAGTCATTTGAGCTGAAGTACGTCTGCGTCATCTTGATAGCTGTTTGTGACATTTCCAGCAAATATATTAAAATATTTTATTAGATTCATGGTGACATGTCGTCTGTCGTGCTGATTTATAATCACTAATTTGTTGAGTGCCAGTTGTCAGATGGTTCTAGTGTATGTTTGCACGACTCGTTTCTCACGTCTTTGTACCTCCTAACTTTTCTAATTATGACCGTACAATTAAAAAGTTGTCGGATTCTTTTCGCGATATTTGCTGTCTCGAATGACAATTGAATTTGTTGGAGAATAATTTTGTTTGAAGTGTTTAAAATTATTTTTATCCGGGTGAATTCGCCTTCTGTTTTGAGTTTTGACTGACAGCAATACACGGATTTCGCAAATTCTTTTTACCCAAATATTTGCTTTTTTATCTCCTAGCTTCTTAATTTTAAGGGGGTTCACCATTAAAATAATCTTAAAACTTAACATTTTCAAAATATGTAAAACACTGTCAAATTATTAAATCTTCCTACTATGTCTGTCTATTGATGGATTTTTAAATTATAGTCCAGTTTTATTATTTTATTCATTTAAAGTTTGCTTATATTATAGGCAAATTATACCACATGTTTAAAACAAAGTTTCATCATTTTGCTTCAAGATAATGTCAATTTTGTATCAATTATTATAAAAATTATTACATTTTTAACGATATCACAAAACATATTTTCTCGTAAAATCTGGTGGATATTTGCTCATAGAACTACTGCCATCAACACCAAACTACTAAGCTCTACCCCTGTGCAATAATGCACAAAAGTTCATTATTTCATTCGAACAATAATTTGGAATATTTGATGTTAATTTGTCTAAGATTAAGCCTTTGTACTAGCTACTATTAATCCTGGAAATAGGAAAAATTAGAATAACATGATATATTACAAATCATTGGTAATTTTATGTTGCACTTATAATTTTGTTTATAATGTTTATACAGAAGTGCCAAAAATTTAAGTGATTTAAGATTGGCCCTTAATAACACAAGGAATCTGATTTATGGTGTACCTAATTTTGAGAATCAAACACTCTCAGTTGCAAATGGCGTTTTACTGTTTTTTTATATAATGCAAATTTCTTAATTACAAATTCTGTACTTACAAAATTTAATGTAAATCTTATTCAAAAATTCATAAATAAATACTAATAAAGAGAATAAACAGTTAAAATTTTATACGTCCATCAAATGGAAATAATGTAAACCAATAAGAGGGAAAATGTTCTCATATTGCTTCCTACATTGTCAATTGTGTTGGTTGAATTTAAATGTACGTGTTGAGTTATATATCCGAGTTAGATTTAGCTGCAGTGTTACTTACGTCAGTTCTATCGGTTTTGTTCAAATGTTCTGTGAATTTGCGTACTGAATTATGGTCATACCGTTTCGATTTACTGTCGCGTTTCTATTCCAATCCAGTTTAAACACGTCGCTGGCTCAGTCAACCCAATTTTATTGCGGAATTTTATATGGGGCTTTCGTTGAGTAACGTATGAATATTAAAAATTAACTCTTCTATGTAAAGAAATTTTTATACCCTCTAATATCTCACTGTAATTACAATAAGATCTAACCAAGTGTACCACCGCTGTCCGCTGTCTGTTTAAAATATAATGAGATTAAAATGTGAGGCGTGAAGTTTGTTTTTAAAGGTATATATTTTATAAGTTCAGTTAAGAATAAAATGAATTCCTTTTAGTAGCTGATCGATTTCAGTGCTCTATATAAGTAAGCTTTCGGTTTGTACGTTTTCATTTTCAAACTTTTCCCATTTCTTTCGTGAGTCGATATCTCCAACAATGTAGGAATACGAGTGAAGAGCACTTAGTGGTCAAATCAGTGTTTTTCTTCAATTTTACTCACAACTTTCACAGCTATTCTTTATTATTTATCTACTTATACCACACTGACGGTGGTGGGATTTCAACAATTATATTTGAGGAGAAATATACAAATATTTATAACTAAGCCGACGTTAGTAGGTGCCTAGATACAAAATACATCGATTGTACACCTTTGTATGAAATACAGGTGCTTCCATTAAATAATAAATGTTTTATTCGTAAATGTCGAACATGTTTAGCAATTTGCTTCGTTAAAAAAAAATTTCACCTGACAAATTGCCTAAACAAATCATGTATTATAAACCTACTGGAAAAATAAATACAAGAGATCAAGGATGTACATTAAAAAATACAATTTTTAGGTTTTTAGCGTAAAATTGTGTTTTTACACCCAAAAAATATCAAAAATACCCATTTTTGGGTCCAAAATTTTGGTTTTTGGAAATAGTCCAAATTGATAGATCCCGATGCGCTGATTTCAAATTTTCAAACGGAATTTAATTATCTCTTTTGGTTCCCGAGATTTTTGCTCTCAAAGTTGCACCTCAAAAAAGTGTGTTTTTTGGGTATATCTTAAAAATGGGTAGAGATACAATCTCAACGATTATACCAGTCGATTCTACGGGCAGAGTTACATAAAGAAATGTTACATCCTCATATACCTTCTTTGGAACGATTCAGTGAAAAATAAGAAAAACGAAAAAACAGGAATTTCAGTTTTTCTTTAGAAAACTTTTTGTCTTCAAAATTTGTTATTTTCTGGACTTAAGTAGATATCGATGCGCTGATTCCAAATTTTCAAACCGAATTCAATTATCTCTTACCGTTCTCGAGATATTTACGTTCAAAGTTTGACTGAAAAAAACAGGTTTTTCAGGAATATTCCTGAAATGGGTCGAGATACGACCTCGGCTATCTCAAAAATCGATTCTACGGGCAAAATTACATAAGTGTACCAATTTTCAGATTTTTATTCCTACAGATACAATTTTTAGAGCGAAAAAACGAAAATCGGCGAAAATCGAAAAAAACGCCTGATGAACCCCTTGCGATTTTTTTCGATTTTGGCCATTTTCAGTTTTTCCTTTCTAAAACTTGAATATGTTGGAATAAAAATCTGAAAATTGGTACACTTATGTAATTTTGCCCGTAGAATCGATTGGTGAGATAGCCGAGGTCGTATCTCGACCCATTTCAGTGATATTCCTGAAAAACCTGTTTTTTTCAGTCAAACTTTGAACGTAAATATCTCGAGAACGGTAAGAGATAATTGAATTCGGTTTGAAAATTTGGAATCAGCGCATCGATATCTACTTAAGTCCAGAAAATAACAAATTTTGAAGACAAAAAGTTTTCAAGGGAAAAACTGAAATTCCTGTTTTTTCGTTTTTCTCATTTTTCACCGAATCGTTCCAAAGAAGGTATATGCAGAGAAAACATTTCTTTATGTAACTTTGCCTATAAAATCGACTGGTATTATCGTTGAAATTGTATCTCTACCCATTTTTGAGATATACCCAAAAAAACCCTTTTTTGAGGCGCAACTTTGAGAGCAAAAATCTCAGGAACGAAAAGAGATAATTAAATTCCGTTTGAAAATTTAGAATCAGCACATCGTTGTCTATCAAATTAGACTATTTTCAAAAACCAAAATTTTGGACCAAAAAATGGAAATTTTTTGATTATTTCGGCTGTATATGAAAAATTTTATAGTGAAAAAGTAAAAATTGTAACTTTTATTGTTTAATTGTGATTGGAAATAACTTGGAGAAAAGAAAATATATTAATTTGTAATTCAAAATGTGAATTTTTATTTTTAACTGAAAAAGTGAAAGATTTTGTAAAACTTTGTGTTTTATTTATTTTGTGAACATTTTATATGAGATATTAATCAAGTTTTATGTTATGTACAACTACGTGAACTAATATTTCATAAATAACAAAAATAAAATATGATATATTACCATAAAAACATAATTGGCGAATATAAATATAGCGATATTTAATTGACGTGTTTCCAAACAAAAATTTTAAACTAATAAATAATCTATATAGTGTATTTAATATACCTAGCAAAATATGTAAAATTATATTTTGCAAATAACAAAAAATAAATATTATACTATGTTATAAAAACATAATTGCAAAATGGGAAAATAACGATAGTCATTTGATATTTTCAACATAAATTTCACAAGAATTAGGCAAAAATATATTGTGCAAATTTCGTTTGTTTACATTTATACAATTATTTATAGTTCAATAGCCGAAGATTTCACTGTATGTATTAAATTATTATTATAATAGGATATTTATCATGCTTAATGTATTATATTGGGACGAATAAATTATTTAGTTATTTTTCTTAACTGGTATAAGTTCTTATGAAAGAAATTTACGAATCTTATCGCTTCAAATTAAACGCTCTAATTTCAGAAATCTTTCTTAATACAATTTGTGTCAAAACTCCATTTTATGAACTTGTGATTATAGATGTCAAAAAATTTTATCTGTTCAAAAGTCATTATAGATTCTGTTAAGTTGTGTTAGCTCTTTACTTCTGTCTGAAATGTGAGATCAGTCTTGTTCAATAAAAATTAAACTCTTGATGTAAAGATCAATATCTTTGGAGTCAAACACCTTTAAGTAATGAAATAATGGGTTATCTTTACACTTTACAAAATACAAACAAATAGAAAGGAAATAACGGATTCTTCCTTCAATTAAAATCTTTTCAATTATAATGACACATAAATAAATATAATTGTTGATATCTCTGTTTCAGTTCGAAAGCTTCAACTTATTTGGAGCTAAAATACTTGAAGTATTTTTTTTGTTAATAGTATTTAATTCTCGTAGTTTGTTAGTTGAATTACTTTGCCTAAAACAGTTACTTGCTACTTGTACATGAAGTACTTTTTGTTGTACGTTATGCAGCTTTGGTAATAAACTAAAACTTGACAAAGTCTTAGGAAATGAAATATTTTACCGAGTGACAAGAACTTTCCGCCTGGTAATGCTAAATGAATTTTCATTTGGAAAACACTAGATAGCTATAAATATTTCGTGTCAGTATGTGATCATAATGAAAATTAAATTATGTAACGAGAAGTTCACTCGTTCTAATTTATCAAAGTATAAATAACAGAATGAAATGAATTGCGCTATATTTGTCTACAGTCGTGCTGAATAAGTGTTGGTTTCAAAGACAAATTATCATTTTATTAAAGTGTGATGCAGTGAAATTAAACAGCATTTTCCTTGTTAACAAACTGTATAGATAAAATAAGTAAATATAGGACAATCTGATAATCATAATTTTCTCTATATAAACGGCTATCTCTAATTTACCCTTTCATCACTTTTTGTTAATATGTAGTTGGAAAATATTATAGTTTTTGTTTTGTAAATAACTACGAAATAGAATATTTCAGCTGCTTATATGTTATGAACAACAAAGGAATTTTAAAAGCAATTATTTTAGGTCAGATTAAATTGTTACCCGAGAAGTTATACTATATTGCATCGTGTAAAGTGTATTCAACAGTAAACCATATTTACAAATAAAAATAAACGATTATTTGAACGCGTCATAAGTTGCAAACTGATAAATAATAAGTGCAATGCAACCATTTATTATTAAAAGGCCATGTTAATAAAACTTCTGGAATGGTTGCGATTTCTATCCATTTTAAATGTGAAAACGATCAATAGGTTTTAAAATTTCTATATCCTCAGTGGGTTTTATATTTCGCCACAACTTTCGTCGACGACATTTTTAATCGAAAAGTGAAAACAAAAAGACGGCGAAAGGTTATAAGTTTAAATACCACACTCTAAAATAGCGAAAAAGCCTTTTTGCCCTTCATACAAAATAGAGGAAAATTCACTCGTCATATTTATTCATCAGTGTCGACTTTTCAAAATTTCCTTGGGGGCAAAATTTTATATAATGACCAAAAACATACTCATTAAAATGCTTTAATTCTTGACCCATTCAAACCAGAGTAATCAAAACTGTTCAAGAATGTGCTTTTATTTTAGTAGGTCAAGAATTAGACTAAGCATTTCAAAATGCTCTAATTCCTGACCCACTGAAACCAGAGCACAATCCAGAACAGCCAAATCTGCTCCAGAATGTGCTCTGGTTTCAGCAGGTCACGAATTAGAGCAAACACTTCTAAGTGCTCTAATTCTTGACCCACTGAAACCAAAACACATTCCAGAGTAGCTAAATCTGCTCCAGAATGTGCTCTGATTTCAGCAGGCCAAGAATTAGAGCAAACTTTTCTGAGTGCACTAATTCCTGACCCACTAAAACCAGACCACAATCCATAGCAGCTAAATCTGCTCCAGAATGTGCTCTGGTTTCAGCAGACCAAGAATTAGGGCACACGCTGAAGCGTGCCCCAATTCCGGCCGACTGAACTAGATCACCTTCAGGGCATGAGATGCCCTGGAAGGCGGTCTAGCCAGACCACCAAGCGGGGCGGAGGCCCGGGGGCCCACTACCGCCCCGGCGCCCCGCACAGCGGGACTGAGTACTAGCGTCTCAGGATCCCCGGGATATCCTGAGACGCGCATTAAAAACGGTCATCTGGATTCCTATTGGCTGATATTCAATCTGCAATTGTGGCTGTACTAGTGGGAATTTTTAAATGAAAATATGTATACATAGGTACTTTGATGCGAGGAATTCACTGGTAATATTTTTAAAGGTATAACTCACTTATTTTAGAGTAGTTATTTACAATAATTCTTCAAAATAATAACAATTCAGCCCCGTTGCCCCCATGTAGTCGACGCCCATGTATTGCTTAACATTAATATGATACAAATAAGTAATTTTAGTACATATTTATGAAAGCTCAAACAACAGAAGCAGCGAACAAACATAATAATTGTGCAAATTTGAAAATGCAATTGGCTATAATAACGTACGAATTTCGTTAAATTAACTCAAATCCACTTTGTTAGTTTTTAAACCGTTTAGTGCACATTTATATACAATGATAACATGCATGCTAATATTATTGTTATATTTAATGAACTATCCTGTTTACATTTATATTACAAATTATTTCAACTGTGTTAATGCCGTTTGTTTTCGAAATTATTCAAACGAGCTATCTATTTGTACGTGAACACAATTCTGTGTTAGACGTACATAGTAAAATACTCAGCATTGAAAATAGCAACTCATTTTATTGTATTTTGGAACACCTGTATCAACCATATATTTACTATATGTCGCATTACAAAAATATAAGGTTAAGAATCTTATCACATATGAAATTGTTATTTAAATAATTAAAATATAAAATTAACAAGATATATAGCAATGTACTTACTTATTCCTTTAAACTAAATTGTCTTCAATGCACAATATGTTAATCACAGTTTCACAGTTAAACATCACATCAACTAAAAATGACAGCAAAACATTACATAACCAAAAAACGTATAAATGCCACCTATTGGTTAACAATTAAATCAACCTATTAGATTGTAATATCAAATACATATTATTAATAATAATATGCAATGAAACATTGTTATTAAAATATTTTTAAATCCACTTATTATTTATTACAAATGTGTTATTAATATTAAAAGTGATATTTACTATTTTAACAAATTAAATTTTCCATATTAGAATTAATACATATTTTACATTTTCTTGTAACTTGTATCCTCGTGTTATAAAATACGTGAGATAAAGAAATTTTTCAAAAGAATTTGCATAGAAAAGCCCTATTTGTAAACAAAGTGTGCTGTGGAAATAAAAAGTATTCCCTGCATAAATACAACTATTTGTTTCCGCTTTTGTTAGTTCGAAGTGTCGATACACATTTGTATTATACTTTAAAATTGTTTGGAAGATATATTTCCTCCATAAAGTGTTTATCTATGAGATAATAATTCATATCTCGACATGGCAATATATCCATTGAGAACACTATCTATTCTCCTATACACTCGTGTCTAACTGTTCTCCAGAGTCTGTAAATGAAAAGTGACAGGACAAGGTATGGAGTAAGGAAATATACTGCATTTTAAATCAAAAACGCTTCAATTATTCACAAAGCACACATGGAATTCTGCCATTTGCTCTGACATCTACACACATTTTTACACATACCAACCATCAAACATTTTTTTATTATAAAGAAATATATTTTCAGATCATAAAAATCTTTAAGGATCGTTCGTACTTTTCTAGTAACTCATTTTTGTTACATTAAAAAAAATGTCATCAGAAAAATGTTTTTAAAATAACATTTTTAACGTTGGACTGTTTATTAAAATTTGATTTTTCAATAAAATATGATTTAAATTTTAGTTTTAATTTTTTTATTTAAATTTTAATATACTTTTAAAAATTATATTAACAGTCCGATGCTAAAATAACATGAAAGAATATGTGTGATTATTTTGGAATGAAAATCCTTTACATAAAAGTGCTATTAGAAAAGAAAGATTTTTACTTATTAAAACCAACATTTACTGAAAAATCAAAATTTGAATGACAGTTTCATGTTTCTTTTTTTCTAATAACATTTTTCTTTAAAATGTTCCAAAAATGAGATATTATAAAACAAGGCATGTAACGGAAAAATACTTGTTAACGGTTAATTCATATTGAGAACGTTATAAAAATTACGGTTTTTGTTCGAAAACCGGTTTTTACAAATTGAAAACCGGTTTAAATTGGTTAATAAAATGCTTTGATTATAAAGAATCATATCTTCAGATTATAATAATCTTTATACTACGTATATCTTCAAATACTATTACTAAAAACCTTTTAATATTAGGAGTTTTTTATTTTTTCTTACATATTTCTTTTATATTACCTAATTTTAAGTTGAGAAAGACGGTTATTTTATGTTACCGATATCTTAATAGTATAGTCAAACAAGAGTGATGAAATGAAATAATAGAAACGAGAAAGTATAGATAAGAGATGACCCTTCAGAAAGTGTTTTACTTGTTAAAAGTTAATTTTTTGTTGTGTATAAATGGAACAACAAAATTTTTAATAGAACGTTTGAAAAATGGTGTAGAACTCCGGAAATTTAAAACCGGAAAATAAAAGCTTACAGAATTGAAAGTCTACTAACTACAATCTCACGATATGAAAATTTAATACCGTCGATATAAAGCTTAGCCTGAAAAATGTCCGTTTTTTATAAACGAAATATGTTTTCATAGTTTCAATACGTTGAAATATTATGGTCATTTAGCCATTAGTTTCGCAGTGATAAATTGGCAAAATATCTGTGACTGAGGTAGATTTGTACAGATAGTACTAATGAGCTAACAACAGAGCACTGTGAAACTAGCACTAGATTTCGGACAGACTATTGACAAGGGAATTGTGCGGAGTTACCTATTGTCTAATTTAATACCTGTTGGTCGGAAAACTAGATGCAGCCAGGGAATTTTAATACTGAAATCCGTGATAAAATAGATTCGCACATCCAATACTCGAGGGAATAGATTTGTATTATCGGCTCGATCGTTTAATTACAATGTATATATATATATATATATATATATATATATATATATATATATATATTAGGCGTCCCCCAAGGCTCTATTTTAGGTCCTCTATTATTTATAATTTACATTAATGACCTCCCAAAATGTACTACTACTAACTACAAATAATACACGTCATATATATATATATATATATATATATATATATATATATATATATATATATATATATAAGAGGCGTCCCCCAAGGCTCTATTTTAGGTCCTCTATTATTAATAATTTACATTAATGACCTCCCAAAATGTACTATTACAAATAATATACTGCTGTTTGCTGGTAATACGGCAATTTTATGCAAATCTAAAAATGAATCTGAATTGTTAGAGTCCATGCTAAATTTTCTTTCATCTCTTGAAAAATGGTTCGTTAATAATAATATGAAAATGAATACGGATAAAACACAAGTAAAATTTGGCAATTATTATTATTATTATTATATGTTGAGGTACCTAAAAACATTAGTGCTGTTTTGAATAAATATTATTATTATTATTATTATGTTATTTCATAAGAGGTTGTTTAGAGTGGAATATCTTTTTAAACACGGTGGTATCTCATGCAAGTTATAATTGAAATTTTGAGCGACGCAAGTCGTGCAATGGAGCCGAGAAACAAAGACAGTTCCACGTCATACGGTGCTTCATACAATAATGAATACTACTCCAGGTTTTCCACTTTTACGTACTGGAGTCAGAATAAAGTCCTGTTGTGTACGAGTATTCCTGAGGCGTAACAATGCAGGATACGTTTTCCTGCTGCACCTCACCTCGATTTAGGCTTTCTTAATTAAATGCGTAAATTCACCACCTAATTCACGGAATCCGAGGAATTATTCATTCGTGTAAATCAAGGAACACAAATTAATAAAACAAATTCATGAAAAAATGTAACTTTCCAGGGCTGTATGACAAAGATTTTTGAACATTTCATAAGTGCACCAGAAAAAAACATAGCAAAATTTAAGAATTTAATGTGTGTATGAATTCTTTCTGCTCGCTGATAACTTTTAAATAGATACTCGTAGAAGTAGGCTTCCTCCCCAAATCTAACCTAACTTAATTTAATATAATCTAATCTAGTCTAACCTAATGTAACCTGAGTTAACCTAACCTCATCTAACTTAACATAACCTGACCTCACCAAACTTAAATTTATCTAACCTAATTTTATTCCATCATTAAATCTAACATAACCTAACTTAATCTAATCTAACTTAACCTAACCTAACCTAACATAACCTGACTTAATTTAACCTGATCTAATCTAAACTAACTTAACCTCACCAAACCTAAACTAAAGTAACCTAATTTTATTCCAATATTGAATAAATAGTTACATCAAATTAATTAATATATGAAAATTTTACATAGTTTGGTACGCTTTTGCAATGATCATTTGGTGCGCTTTTGTAACAAAAAATACCATTTGGTTTTTGTTATACGTCGCTTTCCAGGTTTTTTTTAATCACCCAATAGTATCCATGTATATAATAGAATAACTATTACAATAAGTACATTCCGTAATGAATTACTTTTCTATCTAGAAATGTTGTGACAAGTGCAGCAGTAGATATTGATGATGATTTTTATTTTTTCGCAAAAAATCGAGCTGAGTTGAGATTGAGAAACCGCAGTTGTAAGCTGAAATTGTATTTGGTTTTGGGAAAATAACCATTTGAAGATAATAAATTTGGGAGTTTTGTTGAATGTTGAAAATAATCCGTATAAAGTATATCTAAAAGCAGAGATCTGTTTCTGTTCGGTGTTGCGCTTTGCATTTCCATAACTTTTAACTTTCTTTCAAATACTCTCGGTCATATTTCTTTTGCGTGAGTAAATAAGATTCCATTGATTTTCTTTTCATCCACTGTATTTAATTACATACCTTTACTACACTTTCAAATTACTTGTTGAAACAATGAATATTCGTTGGACAAATATTTATAATATTTATTTATCTTATTTAATTTCAACTGCAAATTTTAAATCGGGCACAATGTAAACATTGTAATAATTAAATTTTATTTTTCATTTATAAATTAATTTCAAAATAAAATTGGATTGGAAATATATACATAACATTGCAAGCCAAATATTAGATATCTAATTTTATTGACAACTAATTATTATTTTCGGATGAAGTTTTATTTGAAATGTACCAAAATTCATTAATTTCAATTTGATATCATTATTTTATCCCTATTTTAATAATAATATTGCTTACTGTTTTACAAAATTTTAGTACATTGTACCGTATATGTTTGACAATTGCTTGTTAAAATTTTATGCTCCTACAACCTTATTTTATTCAAATTTAAACAATTAAAACAACGTTTTAAAATTAGATGAAATCGAGGCTTGAATTCCACCATTAGCGAAATGCACCGAAAACTCATAAAATATTTAAAAAGACCCTAAAGAGGTATTTTAAACTTGTGTGACGTAAATACAGAGTATATTTTCATCATCCTACATGTAGTATGTAGTGAAGTTGCAGAACTTGAACAAAACATTTGTGCTAAGTATAATATATGAGTGTTGTATTAACAAATGTACGGATACAGGATCTAATAACAATAATGCAGATGGCTTGAGGAAGTGCAGAAGATTGGGAACATAGTTAACTGGCAAGCGACAAGCGAATAATTCAGCGCAGAGCACTTACTATACTACATAATTACAAGTGTCGCGCTGACATCTGCTGTTGACCAGATGTAACTATAGAGGTACACTATTCTGGCTGCATCCACACAAATATTCATCATCTAGACTCCACTCTTCATTATTCACCATCATATTTTCATAAATCTAAATTATTGCATAAAATATACAACTTATAGTCGAATCCACTATTACTCTATTGATTCATGATCAACTTTTGACATTTGTTCTAATTCACCAACTTTGACACAACAGTTTTTTTAAATGTTTTATAATTTTACCAGTGTCAATTAAACTTTCTATCATTTTTTGTTGATAATAATAAGGAAAAACACTTGGTTCATATTTTATAAACTTCTGTTTTAATGATCATTTCGACTTTTATACCATCATCAAAATACATACAAGAATGTCTATATAGGTATTTATATACAGCTAAATATAACATGACATGACGTATAATTATATTTTTTATATTTGAATATAAAAGACAATTGCGAAAAAGGGAGATTCATATAGATTTCCAAAAAGTATTTTGGATTAATATTAACAGACAAAATCTTATGCACATAAATACATATGTAAAAAAACGTCAAAACGAGGATGAATTCAGATGATCAAAGATTGATTAATTAACTTGATCATTGATTTTGATTACTCGATTAGCTTGATTGGTGTAGATCAAATTTTGCTTAAGGAATGACAAATTCGATCGTTTGAGATTTGTAAGTTGTAAATATGAGAAAAGTGTGAATGTTCGAATGGTACATTTTACAAAGTAACATACAACTATTTTATTTTTATGATCTGATGATGTCGTTATGTGACTTTTTCTATATGTACGTAAAATAATAATTTATTTATATGTAGCGTTTGTTAAATGTGATGCAGGAAATATCTTTGCAACTGTAATACGCGTACAAAGTGGTTTTTTTGCATGCTTTTCGCTTTGACGATTGTGCAACTTATAATGAAGATAATTATTTTTGGTCGAATCCGAGACTAGAGCATGTGGTGGTAATGAAGTTAACTGACAACGAACTTTGTCTGGACCTGCTGCATATATTTTCCCAACTCAGCAGTTTGCTAAATTAATATGTAAAACCTTACAATGTAAATGATACATATATTTCAAATGTCGCATTCCGTTTTCAGAGTTTCGTTTTTAAATTCCTTTATTCCTTTGCCAGGTGTGGTCCAACTTTTAATCACTCCATTCGTATTTCACTCGCTGTAATATTTACTTTCTGTGAGAGGAATGTTCACTCATTGTGAAGTACTCTAATTTTTGCCCTCATGTAATTACATTAAAATCATATTTTAGAAAAACATTCCTATAATGTTTACTACTCACTCATTTTCCTGTAATGAAATTAGATCAAAATCATCCTCCGTAAAAACCAGTCCCTATCTTTGAGAAGGGTGCTCACTTACTGTGAAGTACTCTAATTCTTGCCCTAATTAGTTGAAAATCACCCTCCGTAAAAACCAGTCACCGTCATGTTTACTACCTGAGAAAAGGGTGCTCACTCACTGTGTAGTACTCTAATTCTTGCCCTAATTAGTTGAAAATCACCTTCCGTAAAAACCAGTCACCGCAATGTTTACTACCTGAGAAAAGGGTGCTCACTCACTGTGTAGTACTCTAATTCTTGCCCTAATTATTTGAAAATCATCCTCCATAAAAACCAGTCACCTTAATGTTTACTACCTAAGAAAGGAATGTTCACTCACAGTGAAGTACTCTAATTTTTGTCCTATTGTAATTAGAACAAAATCATCCTCTGTAAAAATTAGTTACCGTAATATTTACTACCATATGTAGTATGTATAATGATTTACAACATAAAGAATATAAAAAACTGACAGTTTGCTTTATTAATATTTTAGTATTTATATTTGGAACTAAGAATAATTTTGTAGCAAGTATTGCAATAAAATTGAAATTCGCTGTTCCACAAAAAATAATGTATCATCATAGTTGATGTTGATCAATTATATATTTAATACGTTTTTATAAAAAATATTATCCATTATTTATACTGTACAATTTTTCTGACATTAATATAAAAATGGATAAATTGCTGTTACCTAAATACTGTTATAAAAATGTTTTATATATTGTGTTTTGTGTGAAATGTGAAAAAAAAATGTACATACCGATTACTCGAACTTTCCGGTTGTCTAGACTGAAATCTGAAAAAATCCTCTAATTGTTATCTCATTCTAGATAACACCAAAACAACACCAAACTTAACATACGTGCAAAAATAAAGCAGTCGTGCAAGCTGTAATAAATTATTTACATATTATATATATATATATATATATATATATATATATATATATATATATATATATATGTTCTTAAAACTCTTTCAAAATAAAGATAACAAGTGTATCGTACTATAGAATAATTTCTTTTATTTTTGTTCTAAAATTAAATTAAATAACTTTGGATTTACGCTACTATATTAGTGTTATTTTTAATTTTTAATTTCATTTCATTATTGTATTGATTTTTGATTTTTTACTTTTGTATTTTCAGTTAAGTTCAATAAAGTTATTATTATTATTATATTTGTAATAAATAATAGTTTTACTTTGAAGAGGTTTCGATTCCATGATATTTGTGTGCGATATGAATTTTAGTGGTTTTGTGAATAGAAAATATCAATTTTCAATATGAAAAGTGGCGTATGTCCTCGTATCTTGTGAATCCTGTGGAAAAATCGCCAAGCGTGTAAAATTTCCCGATCTATATTTGGTTCTACACCTTAATCTAACCGCACAATGGTTCATTGTGCGAAACTATGTAAGCAGTGAGGCAGACATTTGATTCAAAAGTTTTAGATTTGATTCCAAGTGTGAAGTCACTGTTGAGCAAACTCTTATAGTCCGATGCACCAGAAAACTTCAAATTCATTCTCTTTTGTAATATCACTGCTAATGTGCTCTCGTTACAACCTTACTACACCTTTGTAATCTCACATACAAATGTATTCAACATGTTTCATCCTTCATTATTATCATTTATTTTTATTTCTTACTTAATTCTGAGATCTAAGATCTTATTAAATCTTATTAAAACACAAGCAAAATGTAATATGAAAAACTTCAGCCAAAGTTCTTTATCTTCTAGATGAGAGCTGAAATTATTCGTTGTTGTAATTGTCTTTGTTACGTTTCTGTATTTTCAAATGTGTATTTTTGTTTTTACTGTTCAATATTTATCGTGATTGATAACAATATTTTTTTTGAGATTCGCAAAATTCCTATATTCGTTGTTTGTTGTTTTAAAAACGTTGTATATATTTTGTATATTGTGTGAGATATGTAAAACTGAAAGATTCTTTTAGTGAATGAATTTAACTTTTCAGCTTCTGAATTGAAAACTGTAAAGAACTTAGACAAGTCTTCTAGCCAAACGACAGTTTTTAATTAATATGAAATACTTTTTTTAAAGAAAGTTAATTAATTAACTAATCGATAAATATTCAAGAGACGGAATTATAATATTGTCACTTGTTACACTAACTTAGTAATTACAAAATATATTTAGTTTAAGATTTTTAAATAGTTTTAAATAGCTTCATTAATAAAGTAGCTTGATGTTTTTGTAAATTATGGAAGTAAGTTGTTAAAAATAAATAAACAAATATAAATGATATTATTAATTACATGTTTTATAATTTTGTTGAGAATGTAGTGAAATTGTGAGAATCAGAAAACGGGGATGAATTCTGTAACTCGAAGGGGATGGGCCGTCTGAGGTAAAGTTTTGGAAATTGGCAAGTTGTGGAGTCACAGAGAGACGGTCAGCGAGTAAAGAAGAAGAGTCAATCATGACTCGTTTTGTAAATATTATTTTGTAAGTAAGTTTAAGTTTTATCTCTCACATGTATCCATTTATTAGTAGTTTTTAACTTGTAACTTGTAACCATTAATTAGTAATTTTTAACTTGTTGTATTTCTATTTCATTTTAATATATTTTATTGTTAAGTTTTCTTATTATCGCTTTGTTTATCCCAATTATTTAATTCTTTTCCTAAAATTAGTTTGATTGTTCTAATTAAAAATAATCTGGTGGCAGCAATCCTAAATTCTACCATTTTAGACATTTTAATTCCAAATTCATAAATAATTATTTTTAGTAAATTAAAACCCAAAAATCCAATAGTTGAAATTATCGTGTTCCCATTAAGTTAAGTTTAATTGTTATCGCTTTGTTTATCCCAATTATTTAATTTCTTTTCCTAAGATTAGTTTGATTGTTCAAATTAAAAATAATTTGGTGGCAGCAATCATAAATTCTACCATTTTAGACATTTTAAAAATTCAATAGTTCAAATTTTGGTGTTCCCATTGTTATGATTAAAATGATAGTTGGATAGATTGCTGCATAGGGTGGTCTACATTGTATGAGATCGGGCATTGGTTCCAGGGCGCATTGATGGACCGAACCTCCACCATCCCATCTAATACAGCGTCTAGCGGTGAGGATGGACATTACAGGCGTCGTATCGTGACATTGTGACGTCACGGGAACCTGACGCTTTGTTCTCGTTGCTGCCGGCGGTCGCGGTCGTCCAATGCACGAGACATTTGCATGAACGATTACTTTTTATGCTGACAGGTCAACGGACTAACCTCACTCTTCTTATTGCAGATTTTATCGTAATTATTCTTTATACCACTGGCTCAGATAACCGACGACACTTTTGGTGATATTTAAACAAGATTGTGAATTAAATAAACTAAAAGTTTAACGATGCTTTTGCATCTAGAGTCTAGAATCACACTGCCCTATATTTTCTCTTTGTAAAAATCTATTTGACTTTACTATCTCTTCTTCAACTATGGGTTTTTCTACACCGTAGCTTCTATTCATAGAAGTAGGTAAATTTAATTATTCGACTTATTTGTAAAAGTTTTGACATTTGAACTATCGAAGTCATTATTTTAAAATAACCTCACTCTTCTTATTGTAGATTTTATTGTAATTATTCTTTATACCACTGGCTCAGATAACCGACGACACTTTTGGTGATATTTAAACAAGATTGTGAATTAAATAAACTAAAAGTTTAACGATGCTTTTGCATCTAGAGTCTAGAATCACACTGCCCTATATTTTCTCTTTGTTAAAATCTATTTGACTTTACTATCTCTTCTTCTACTATGGGTTTTTCTACACCGTAGCATCTATTCATAGGAATAGGTAAATTTAATTATTCGACTTATTTGTAAAAGTTTTGACATTTGAACTATCGAAGTCATTATTTTAAAATAACCTCACTCTTCTTATTGTAGATTTTATTGTAATTATTCTTTATACCACTGGCTCAGATAACCGACGACACTTTTGGTGATATTTAAACAAGATTGTGAATTAAATAAACTAAAAGTTTAACGATGCTTTTGCATCTAGAGTCTAGAATCACACTGCCCTATATTTTCTCTTTGTTAAAATCTATTTGACTTTACTATCTCTTCTTCTACTATGGGTTTTTCTACACCGTAGCATCTATTCATAGGAGTAGGTAAATTTAATTATTCGAGTTATTTGTAAAAGTTTTGGCATTTGAACTATCAAAGTCATTATTTTAAAATAACCTCACTCTTCTTGTTGCAGATTTTATTGAAATTATTCTTTATACCAGTGGCTCAGATAACCGACGACACTTTTGGTGATATTTAAACAAGATTGTGAATTAAATAAACTAAAAGTTTAACGATGTTTTTGCATCTAGAGTCTAGAATCACACTGCTCTATATTTTCTCTTTGTGAAAATCTATTTGACTTTACTATCTCTTCTTCAACTATGGTTTTTTCTACACCGTAGCATCTATTCATAGTAGTGGGAAAATTTAATTATTCGACTTATTTGTAAAAGTTTTGACAATTGAACTATCGAAGTCATTATTTTAAAATGAGGATTGAGTTCAATCCGGTTATTTATTTATAAACAAATGCTGGGTGTTTGAAAATTGTTTTTGCAAGTTGGGAAAATTTCCGAATGACAATTTCGGCATAAGTAACGATTTCAAGTCTGTATCTCCTTTCTGCGAAAATAACGCTTGTTAATTTATGAAGTTTGTGAATTATTAAGTTTTGTGTGGGCTGAATTGTTAGAAATTCTTTCCTGATTAAAAATTCACTGGGAATTTAAGCAAAAGTTTTCCTGTTGTTTTCAGATTTAATAATTTCACTGTTAATCAATAAGGTCCCAAATTTTATTACGGTCTAAATCAAAAATTTCATTTTGGGATACGAGTTGCCGATCGATGCGAATTGGTGAACTTTAGCCGTTCGTACGAACTATAAGTAGAGCGAATGGCATACAAAATAGCATTAAGAATACAAATAGCGTACTTGTCCATTTCTAAATTGCATTGTTTTTAAAATCAACACCTATGTCATGATATTGACTTTACTAAAATACACCAAAATTTTAAGAAAACAACCAACAATTTTGTCAGAAAAACACTTCAAAAATACTTTGATAAAAATAAAGGAAATAAGTTTTATATTTTTAGGGTTTAGGGATGTTATGATTGACTTGGACATATCTTAAGTTTGAAGGATAAGGTCTAGGGTTGCGGTTCTTAATAAAGCAGTGGGCAGTTAATTTGCCTGGAAGAAGGGAAATATTCCGCAATCCCTAAAGTTATGTGGAAATATGTAGAAAGGTATTTGTTCTCCATAACTATGTTAATAATGTTATATTAAGTACATGAACGATTTCAAGTTAGGCACAAGTTCTCATATCTTAGATTGAGACTGGAAACGCAATGGAACATTCTCATACAACAATCCACAAATTATAGTCATTCCGTTAGTTTAGCATCAATACCGCAGTAATATTCCTTCTTTGTTCTCGCCGTCAATTGTTTTACTAACCTTTTTATACTCATGGCCTTTCAACTAACAAAAGTACTTGTTCTACCATGCCCTTCTAAATACCCAATGTACTTGTTCCATAATGTTAATAATAGTAAAAAAAAAGTCAGAACTTAATAGTTATTGGATAAAAAGCAAGTAAACAAGTAACTAAGAAACGAATTATAACATATTTAATATAGGAAGCCATGCTTTACTAATTTCCAAACCATCGCTGTTATTAATATTCTTAGTTTTAAAAATCTCAATGGCTTCTTTAATTAATCTTGTATTGAGAGATGTACCTGTTGAAATAATTTTCCTGTCTTAAAATTTTATTTCATGAAAATCCTCTGCGACTGACGATTTGTTAGACTAGTTCAATCTAATCGATCGTTGATGTTCAGTTCATCTTGTAGAAATAGTAAAGCATGGCTTTCTATATTACATATGTTATAATTCGTTTCTTAGTTACTTGTTTACTTGCTTTGTTGTAATTGTCATTACCCTGAAGAAGCCAGCAGTTTATGCTGCCGAAACGTTGGGTTTAATAAATAAATAAACTAAAACTAAAACAGTTGTTTTATTCAATGTTAATAATAATTTTTCACAAATTATTACCTAGTAAATATCTAGTAACAAAAGTAGTTGAATTTTGTATGACAGTGGTAACGTTTAATTAGAGGTATTATTTGTGATGTTAAAATAAGAAGTAGGTAACGACAATATGCAAACTGGCGTCCCTCCAAATTCCCCTCCCGAATTGCTTAGAATTGTGTGTGAATCCCGCAAAACAAAAAGCAAATAAAGGAGGGAAGGATTTTTTCTAGATCGTTAGTAGCTATTAGATTTTATCGCCAAAGCTGCATTTAAATTAGATATTTACAAAGAGCAGAGGTAACCAAAGCCTGTGTACGTTATGCGAAACTGCTGGAATGATCGATAATTTTATTAATATTTTAGGACGTTACTGGAGTGAATTTAGGTTAAGTACTGGATAGGGATTTCTAGAGTATTGCAGTAAAACTGCGTGGATTTGTCCAAATACTACTAAATATTTCACCACCACATCAAATATACATAAATATCTCAGCATACACAAATCATTACCTACTCTGTCTATGCTGTTGCTCACTTTATGTTACTTACTACGTCACCACCCTATTTCACATCATACATATTTCAATGGCTTTTCATTACTCACATTTTCAACTTTGCCAAATTCGACAACTTGCCTAAATTCTCAATTGGATTAAATCAAATATGATCAAACATTTCATGTGCGTTTCAGTTTTCTACTTAAATAATTAATGCGACGAATATATATTTTATAAAAAGGGAATCTAAATATAGGGATATACCGTGAGTATTTTTGAACGTGAAACCATATCCATGGTTACGACTTCATATTTGATTGACAGTAATGTAAATATTTTTTAACGTGAAACATGGGGTTTACCATATCCATGGTTACGACTTCATATTTGATTGACAGCTTGTCTCCTTTAAAATGAGACGTAGGAAATAAAGTGTAAAATTTTAATAATGTAAGAAATTACAAAATAAGTAACTAACAAACTAACTAACCAACAAGTAAGTATAATAACGAATAATTAAACAATAATTACAATAAATTTTCAAAAATCCATCCATTAACTGCTAAGCAATGTTTTCAATTTTAACTTATAATAGATCTAAATTTTAAAGATTTTGTCCAATACAAACTTCTGATTTTAAAGGTCTCCAATAAAAAGAAAGTAGATAGTAAGATTGAGTGATTTAGCTAACTAGACAACACTACCATTTCCTCTAAAGTTACTAATCAAAAAGCAAATGTCAAATTCGTTCCCTATGTTTTATTTTAAATGAGACAAGCAAGTATATCAAATATCAAGTCGTAACCATGGGCATGATAATTCCATGTTTCATGTTAAAAATACTTAAGGTATAATAATAATGCAATAAACAATTTCTTTTGTTTTTGATGACATTTGTATGAGAGTACCTAGAGGTGTTTCCGTGTTGTCTACATAAAATTTTCATAAGACTGCAAGAAAATATTGATAAAAACAAATCCAATCTACTTTTTAGATATTTGAGAGCATGTTCAACGTGCCTTATCTCCAATTTGGTGTATAATTTAAGTGTTGATCCATTGGAATACGGAATAATTTAAAAATCATTAAATAACACATTTTAAATGTATCAAGGTCTATATATTTCACGGTTGTTATTTCGCTATATATCACGTTATAATGTACTCTACACTTATAAATTGATTTTTCCTCGTTTTGTGATAATTTTCGTTGAGCCTTGCGATCGTTGTGTAAAATGAAACGTGTATGTTCCATGGAGGACAAGATTTCGGAAATCTTACATTTTATTATCACATTTGGCAAATCTGTGTGCAGCAATTCATGCGAACGGAGTGTAAATATCTGCGCGTCGTCTCAATATTTCATATCACGATTCTTTTTTCTTGCGAACTTCTTCGCACAGAAAGATATAAGAAAGTGACATTAGATTCGCAAAGGTTAAATCTAGCTAGCAGAGATAGTAGCGAAAAGGAACTGAACTTCACAACTATAATAGTTACTTCCGCAAATTTGACTAAGTAACTTCGTAGTTGGAGATTTTAGTAGTTACTCCAACTATACAGTTTCTTACTTTATGAACCGTATAGGTTTCACTTCTAATGAGATCAATTTTGATTTTAATTAATAATTACACTACGTAATCCTCTACAAAATTACCCGGAAAATTACACTTTCCGTTGCATTTATTTTTACACATTAATTAATCAAAAAATGTAACAATTTATTAAACCTGCTTTAACTTTTATACTAATTACTTATTAATGTTAGTTTTTATATCAAGTATTATTACAGTATAAAAACATTAAAACATCATTACATATTGTTGGGTCATTATCATTTTCTAAATTTTGATAAGAAAATTATTTTCTCAATTTGCATATAAAAGTTTAAAATGTTATACATATTATATAATAATCATATGTATCATTAAAATATAATTACAATCATACTTAAATATGTATAACGAAAGTTTTATTAAAGAGAATATCTTACTATTGATATCAAATTAAAAGCAACATATAAAATATGCAAGAATTACAGGATCTATATTAATAGCAGTAAATTATTCAGAGTGACAAGTAAGCGTTTTATGCATATTTGTAAAGCTCATTTGTTTATATGCACATACATGCCCATACCATGCACATGAATTAATAAAACAGCTATTACTCGCACAGAAAAATTGATTCATTTCAGATTATAGTAATTTTTTATTCAGAATTTACACAACGCAAATGTAAAGTGATTGAAAATTTGATTATTTTTCTATGCAGTGCAATAAGAAATATGCAATCGTAAAAAAGTATAACATAATTGTTGGTTAAAGGATTAAAAAAATGCAATTTTGATTTTATTTCCACGTAAAACATGGTTGCAACTTCACATTTGATTGATAGCAATGTATCAAAGCGTTCACTTTAAAATAAAACAGCAGATATAAAGGTTAAACAATAATAAAACACATTTATAATATTTGTAATTTGGGTAAGTTTGATGTTTTTAGATTAATTTTGACAGGGCATGTAACCCGTTATAAAAATTGGTTAATATAAACGGTAACCGATATTTTAAACGAATATGAGTCATGACAGATTTTCTGAAGTTATTACGGAAATTTTTCTTTTCATTCTTTATTTCTTATATTATTATTAGATGGTCATTTTTTATTATTTATTTTTTTTTAATTATTTTTTCCATAAATATTTTTAATCGATTTAAACCGGTTTCCAATTTTCAAAACCGGTTTTCAAACTAAAACCGTTATTATTATAATGTTCTCTTTATGGGTTAACCGTTAATTAGAATTTTTTTTCGGTTACATACCCTGGATTTTGTAATTATTTATATATTGCCATTAAATAATTTCGTTTTTAATGTACCCCAGTTTAAAAAAATCAAATGATTTTAGATCAGGAGACCTAGCGGGTCACTCTATTTGTCCACCACGTCTATTCTAACGACGTAGAAATATATTTAAAAAACATTTTACAATTTTATAGTTAACAATGAGATAAATTTGATAACCTATGTTTCATTTTAAAGTTGTAACCATATACATAGCAAATTGCATGATTCATGTTAAAATAAACGCACGATATATGATACTAGACATAAGAATAAACGAAAAGGAATATGGTAGCTTCAGCGCTTGAATCGTGAAAGAAGACAGATAGTCTATGTTAGCATGCTGACGTGGTTAATGGTTGGTTTACAGATTGCATATTTCTTATGTAGGAAAGGTTAGTGTTGTTAGACTCACAGTTGAAATAAAGCAGTATCCCGGAGATCATGACGAAGACCAAGACCAGCAAGACAAGGAGGAGGAGGAAGACAGCAGGCCGACACCAGGGGTTCCAGCGACTCTCGGTCTGAGAGCCGAGGCACCAGGAGGCCGGCTCGGGCGCAGAGGTTTGCCGGACCACGGAGCTGTCGCCGTTGGCCGTCACCAGCACGGTGGCGCGCTCGGGCACGGCGGCCGCCGCCACCGCCGGTGCCCCGGGGCCCCAGTCCGCGCGCGGGTAGTACGGGGCCGGCACCGACGGCGGGTACGGGTAGTCATACTTGTAGCCGGTCGGCTGCTGAGTTACCATGCTGGACGATGCATGCTGGGAGTGTTACCTGCAACACAAACAGAATAGTTACCACTACGGACATACAATACTGACAAATTAGATACAGTCTGACTACCGTATGAAAGTTGATTCCTTAAATTATTTTATATATGTGGTTTTCTTTGAAAAATCTTTCCAACGATTTGAATTTGAAAGAAAACTGACCCTTATACCCGGGACACACGACGAAAGTTAATGATCATTAACAGTTAATACTTAGTTTAGTTGCCATGTGTCATATGACCATTTAGGTAATGATCATTTCAAACTTCATAACGTGGAAAGTACCGATGAAGTTTAAAAACCGATGATCGGAAGCGTTCGGTTGTCATCTCAAGTCGAATGACAGTTGGGGTTGTTGATGTTGAGGTTAATGTTGATATCTAGTTAAATTATTCTTATTTGGGATGACGATTGACAATGAAGTATAGTAGCATGAATAATAATCTAAATCTAGAAACTATTACGGTATCATTAATGACTCTTTCTCTTTTTTTTTGTCAAGGGTACATTGCATTTGCGCATGTGCAAGAAATTTCAAGTAATGTCCATGTATCTGCATATTTCTCTAATGATCATTATCTTCAATTGAGAATTTACTTAATGATCAATATTTATACCGTGTGTACCCGGCATTATGTATTCCGTTAGAGAAGATTAGAATTGTACGAAACATTCAGGTATGAGAATTCCCTAACAGTATGTAGTCCATTGTTTTCCGTAATTAAAAATACAATCATATTTATTTCATTATTATTGAATATAAACCGATCGAATAATGTTTCACAATAAACTTAAATGCTTCAATCTTCTGTATTGCAAATACTAGGAAAAAACTGTTTAGTAAGCCTTTTTATACCAAAACTAATAAAAGCTAGTTTCATGTTAAAAAAAATATCCAAAAAGCAGCATTATTGATTAAAGTTTTCTCATACTGGGATAAGTGTACTGATGTTAATAAAATATCGAAAGATTGGTATCGATACTAATATTATAACGGTATCAATACTTTCCACGTTTTCGAATTTGTCATTAGTCATTACTACTGATACCAGTTATTGTATGGCACCGTATGGTTCCAAATAAAATGCAACACAGAAAACTTAGGTTGTCAATGTCAAATGAATTTGTCATCATCAGTGTTGTACCAAATAACAATTTGAATTTTTTCTTCAAAATTCAAAGTAGGAGGTGGAAAAATTGTGACAGAAGATCTGAGATAAAACAGGAAAGGATGGAAAATAATTATAAGGAAGAGAGATATCTAGATAAAAAATGAGATTTCTAGAATACCTTCATCAAGTATGTCGTTAAGCATATAGGTTTTTGTAATCGATTTTACTGATTCTCCGGGAAGAATAAACAAACGTTACTTAGCAAGTTGTTAGAGTCCGTTATGATCTTGGCTACACATAAACATGTGGATATGAATTTGAAAAGAATATTATAGCGATTTAAAAGGTTTTGTGCGAGGTAAGTAGCGTGATATACGGTTGTATGTTATGGTGAAATCGCCTGTACAAACAAAAGGTGTCCAATATGAATAAAAGAGTAACAATGTATATATTTAATTTGTATTTATGCTCAGTGGAATACTCGTACTCGTTTTCCTGATACATTGCAGGTACATTTATTCGAAATTCTAAATTACACTTTTGATTTACCGTTCAAATATTACATTCAAATCGCGTATTTCCGTATTTATCTTGCAGTATAAATATTGTCTAGTTCCCTACTATAAATTTAGTCCGCCGTTAATATTTTTATTGGTTTTTTATCGATATTGTTAGTGTCGGCTGGCATTTAATTTGCCCAATTTAAAACTAATAGCCAGAATACATTTTAACGAACATGCGAATGTGTATACAATTTCATCCAAATTCATACAAAATCAGATAAATTTACGACTAGTAGTTTGCACTCTATGTTGCAAATGCACATTATTCTCTATTGTCTATTTAATATTACATTTGTTTTTGATTTAGTTATTTATGATGTTTCCAAAATACTACTACCAATTTTCATTCTCCCAAATTTAATTCAAGCTCGGTAACTTTATATTAGTTTCTGAATCTCCTGGGGGAACAGCATATGCAAATGAAAATACCATTTAACTTTACCTGCAGTTCCGAACCACTGGTCCTACAATTTATTTTTTAATGCATTATAACTCAAATTTCTTCTTACGATTCTTTCCTTTTCTGCTACCAATTTCCTAATTTTTTTTTTTTGTTTTTTGTAAGAGATAAACACCCATTAGTGTTTCTCTTTTTAAATTACAATAAATTTTATTAAAATACTAAATCCAATGGCTTCGTTCTTATTAGGCGTCTTAGGTCTTCTTCATTATTGAGTAAATTTATGTCTAATTCATTACAATGGTTGTCTAATTTTGATCTCTCACATATTTAATTTTGATGTCCTTATGTGGTGTGGTTATTACCATACCATGGAGCTTGTGCTATCATTCTTGGGATTTTGTTTTGCGATCTTTGTATAATGTTAATATTAAAAATTTTGGTACAATCCCATAATTGAATACTATAAGTCCAGATGGGGATAATCATGGTTTTGTAGAGTAGTAATTTATTTTTTAATGAAAGTTGTGATTTTTTCCGAGAAGACAGTACATTATCTTAATTTTCAAATCTATTTGTTTTCTTTTGTTTTTAAATGTTTTGCCAACTTAGTTTCTTTCATTCCATTTCATTCCAAGATAAGTTATTTCATCTTTTTGTTCTAATGGTATATTATTAATTTGAATTTCCAAATAAAAATTACATATTAACATCCTGAATCTGAGGTTGTATTACAGTTTTTTTTAGTGTAAGTATTATTGGAGGATAGTAGGTAGGGATTTTTTAAAAATGTTTTTGCCAATTTAGTTTCTTTTCTAATTTCATTCCAAGATAAGTTACTTCATCTTTTTGTTCTAATGGTATATTATTAGTTTGAATATTTACGTTCCGAATCTGATGTTGTATTAGAGTTAGTATAAGTTTAGTGGAAGTATTGTTGGAAGATGGTAGGTAGGGATTTTTTTTTTAAATGATTTTGCCTATTTAGTTTCTTGCCGAATTTCATTCCAAGATAGCTTACTTCATCTTTTTGTTCTAATGGTATATCATTTATTTCAGTATTTACGTTCTAAATCTGAAGTTGTATTATAGTTAGTATAAGTATAGTGGAAGTATTGTTGGTAGGGATTTTTCCTGAGTCCGTCTCTGGATCTCCAGTGCCGCTACCGCTATTTCGCAGTCGTGGCAGCGGCGCTGAACATCAATTACGCTGTTAATAATCGTGCTTAGCGCCGCACGTATATTTTATCTAAGTGGTTAATTCGTTCTTCAGTTTCTCTTTGTCTCCAGATAGTGCCAGAGAGATTTTACACTCAGGCTCAACCATTTCACACGAAAAATGCCTATTTTCTCCCCTTTTCAACACGCACTACACAGGGGAAATTCGCATTCATACATAACATACATACATACCTACAAACTACCATATACAAAAACCCGACAAATCTCGTCTCAACATACGGATAAGATAAATAAAATAATTCAAACTGTGATAAATGTGAAATTTGAGAGCTGTTGTTTTCAATATCCGTAGGATAGGAAAAATTGAAAGAAATTATTGATAATTGACTTAATAATTAAAAGCCTATTTTTGTAACTGATATCCATAACAACAATTTACTTTCAAATTTTAAAGAGAAATAATTTTGTCTATAGTTGAAGATCATTCGATACTTGAAGATAATTCGATTGTCGATTATTCGACTCTGATCAGTCAGTTATTAGTCGATCATGTAGAGTAAGTTATATTTAAGTTAATTTAGCTTGTAAGTATTGTTATATTTTTAAGTATCCTGCTTTGTTCTTTGATTTAATATTTATTTATTTTAATAATAATTTTATTTGTTTACTTCATTATTGAATTCTGGATTTTGCTTTCCCAACTTTTCTGTTTACATGTTTTATTCAAAATTTCGTTTTGATTATTTCCACAAATAAATATCCTGGTGGCAGCATTAAAATCTACCTCCTCTCGGCGTAACTAATATTAAAATTTTATTATCGTCCTTTTGGACATCATCAATTAATAATACGAAACGATCATGACAATAAGTTGTAGTAGTAATAATCAATAGTGAAGATATGGTAAAGTATTGCAGAAGTTTAAAAAGTAAATGTAGCAATTATTGTGCCAATTATTGGCTTGATATATTCTCGCTTAATAAGGGTAAGTGAGCAAGGCAATAAAAAGAGTAATTTAAAGTTAAGATTGTAGGTAATGCAGCTAATATTTTCATTGATTTTTTTCTTGGAGTTATGAATATTTTAATATTCGTGCCGATACAATATTTTCTTGCTCTATTTATGCGCTACAAATCATTTGCTAATGATTAGTGTCATATGCAAAAAATGTAACATTTGTTATCTGTCGGTGTTCTGCCTTTTAAATCTGAACGTTTTTTGTGTACCTACCAAAGCAAATAACCCTCGTTAACGCACAAATTCTAAACCATATGTGAAATATTCAAAAACTCATTACATTTCAGAACACAACTTACAACTTGAATCCTGAAAAAGGATTAAAAATAATTAAGATGTCTACGTTTAATTAAATTTCACATCACTGCTGCTGTTTTTAAAAAGGATATTTATTCACAATAAATGTAGGAATGTTATTAAATAGTGACAAAGTATAGTAAAATAATAAAGCGAAAAATGAGATTATGATTTTTGTTTGAAAAGTAATTGAAACTGCAGGAATTTAATTAGTAATTTTAGTAGTCGTAATTAATAACTGTCTAGTTTTAGTAATGGGTAATAAGCAGTGACGATATTATATTTCAATACGATATTGTGTATTTAAGATGCAGTTAAATTGAAATTACATTGGTGCAACGGGTCATAAAAGTTGAACAGATGAATAATGACATCATTCCGGTGAAAATATATGACATATTTTGGTGGAAGAATAACGTATGGAAAGAAAAGTCCGATAAAGATGTTAGAAATAATATCTATATATAAAATATTGCGTATCTTAAGAAAAACCATGATACATTAATAACAAGCCAATAAAAAATTCTCTGGTGCGGAAAAAAATTAAAAAAAGATATTGTGGCGGTGTAGTGTCGTTATATCTGGAATCTCCGAGGAGTCCGAAGCTCAGCTGCCATAATTTGAGGATGAAAAGACTGTCTTACTCCTTCGGGATTCGCTTTAACACGAGTAAAAAATATACGTCATCGGGATACCAACGCGCCTGCTGCTGCCAAAGCCTGCTCGATCCTGCCTCGGCTCATTCCTTCCCCTTCCTATCGCATACACGGCGAATATTAATCATAAGTCAATATTTCCCAACACGTTTCAATAAGCCAGCCACGGAAATAAAAATCTCGCTAATTATTCACCTGCTGCATTTGGATTCATTCTTCCTCTGTCACAATTTCATTAAACACATTTCTCCCCCTTTTTATTTTAACGAGCCATGAGATAGTCTCATTAACTCAAATTCACGCTGGATTTTTCCCCTACGTTTTAAATCACTCATTCCTTTAAATAAATTAAATATACGCACAAGTACTTTTCCATACAATCGTATCTACTATTATTATTTTGATACAGGGCTAAACCGTTAGACCGTTTTGTAAGTTAGCCTTTACTTAGTTGTCTGGAAGTAGGTATCTTTTACTTAGATGGTCAAGTCTGTTTTCAGTTATAGTTGGGCATTCTCATAAGATGTGTTCCTAAGTTTCTTTGACCTCTTCGCAAAGTCGACAGTTATTATTTTCAGATTTTCCAATCTTGTAGATGGTATTTCAGCGGATAATAATAATAATAAAGTACTTTTTCATAAAATCGTACCTACTATTATTATTATTAGTCTGGTAGAGGGCTAGACCGTTAGACACTTTTGTCACTGCGACCTAAAGATCTTTTGTAACTTGACCCTTACTTAGTTGTCTAGAAGTAGGTCCAGAATTTTTATTAGTTTAATGTAGCTCCGGGAATTAGTTTCCGTCATGTATCTTTTACGTAGATGGTGAAATCTACTTTCGGTTATAATTAGGCATTCTCATAAAATGTGTTCTGAAGTATCTTCGTCCTCATCGCAAAGTCGACAGTTATTATTTTCAGATTTACCAATCTTTCAGCGGATAATAACAATAATAAAGTATTTTTCCATAAAACTATACCAATACCCATACTAAGACAACTTGCCTTGTACTTGTACTTAATGTTCGAAGAAGGAGTGTTGTATCAAAGAAGAGAAATACTTGTTGATAATAACTCCGACAATTGTAATTATCCAAAACTATGAGAAGCAAAGTAAAGAACATTCGTATTTATTTATTTAAAATGAAAGTAAATAAATAAACATAGGAAAGCAGAGATGTCTTCCGCAATGCAGATCTCAAGATGACCTATTTATTTTCTACGAAGGCAGGGACAACCAAACGTCAAATAAGCTATCTGCATATGTTAGTTTTTCATATTCCCAAGATAGGAACTACGAAGTCAATGTGGATTCAGTATTCCACAAAGCTTTCCATCAAATTTTCATATACACAGATTAAATTCGCAAAGTATAGGTTAGGTTTAGATTAAAGCGAAAATATAATTAACAATAAATCACATGTCACTTAAATGACATGCAAAACCGTTTACAAAGGGCTGGCTATTATATGCGTTATTATAAACCGTTTAGCTTGTATTTCAAATTCCCACGAACTTGCAATTTATGACTGCAGGAAGAACATCTGTGAGGATATTTTATACACAAAATATACTTCATATAGATCATACTTTTGTTTTTATGTATCTCTGATTCAACATGTTTTACTGTATATAATTCTAAGTTATAGTTTTATTTAAACAAGTAAAATTGTCAATAAAGTTATTGACATAAAATACATTAAAATAATTACATATTAAAATAATATTTATTTTAAAACCGGAAATTTAATGCATTTTTTTACTAATAATTATTTACTATATTTATTTTAATTTTACAGATTTTATTAGCACAAGCACATAATTATAGACAATTTCTTTGCTGAATTCTATATTATATTTGTTGGGTTTTTGTGAATATTGTTTTGGGATAAACATAAGTAGTTGAAATTTGTGTGTATCTTGTTGGCTGTTAAATATTATTATAGCGTTGTGCTGGGCGGTAGTAAGATGAAGGACGACACTTGGTCTTAGGGGAGCAGATCAGCTCACATCAGAGGTCAAGATACAAGCAGACAGGACGACTCCGGACAAGCAAATGCAGAGCAACAGTCCTTTGACAAATCTCTATTAGCTCTGGAATGTGATACCCTTGTCCTTTCCAACTTTAGGATGACCCGCCGTCCTGGAAAGGACCTCACTTCTAATTAACACCTGTGCTTTACAAAAATTACCCGTAATGCTGAATTATTTCACACCCGAAAACCACAGGATCAAATCTGCTCCACAACGCAAAACACCAATTCCTTGCATTAGAAAATCATCAGAATTAAGTAAACCTGAGTTGTGTAGAATTTAATTTGTTGCGGAATTAATATTTAATATAATAATTACATCTAAGCTCGCGTATTATTAATATTAATCCTGTAGTATTAAGATAGAATCCTATATTAATTCTTAATATAGCACGGCAAATTGTTGTTTTGTGTACTTTTCTAACAATGTTCACTTAAAATTTCGAAGCAATATTACGAGAAACTTTCAAAATTCTGTTGATGAATTCTAATTCTGTTATATTAAAAAACTTTTCAAAACATTTTTTCTTAATAAGGGAGCAAATATTTGCATTATGAAAATTAAAATGTTTTTGCAATTACAGCACACCTGTATACTGGGTAAACTCTATTTTTAGAAGGGGACCAAGTGTCATTTTTAAATTAATTGCTTAGCTCGGTAAATGTTTTGCACTGATTAACAGGAGAAAAACATTCCCTAATAAACTTTTTTCTTTGTTTTTCAGATATTAACGAAGTGCGAATTTGCTAAACATTTCACATTGCACGACCTTTCCAGGAGGAACAGGTGGACGGATAGTTTAATTGTGAACTAAATGGAATACACGATTATACGAATTTGGAGATAACGAGTTAAAATGATGATGATAATGATGATTTAACTGATGAAGTGTTAGTGCGCACAGAGTAAAAATGTGATTATCGAAATCTGCTGAAAGCTGATTGCATTAGAGCGGTGGGTAAACAGCAATGTTGATATATTTATTTACTTTCACCGTTGGTTGTGCATTCTGCGATTCTGTTTTTGTTGCACAGATTGTTTTAGCAGTTGATTCATGATCTTATCACGGTGCAAATCTCCACAATGAAGGAGTGGGAGTGATTGGTGATGAATGTAGTGCGAAGACATGTTTTATAAGAGCATTGAGCGTCAAACGTATCGAAAAATGTAAAAAGCGTGTGTCCCGTTCGCGTTCCTGGTCCCATAGTCGATCCTGATCCCGTTACCCACGCCAGGGACCCACTCAGGGGGCATTTTCAATCTCCAACTTTCCCCAAAACGCGTCCAGCAAAAATACCAATTGTATACTTAATAAATACTTAATAAACACCACATCTAAATCCTTTTTCTAAATACGTCTCCAGAATTGCGTACAATTATCTTATTGTACTTCAGTCTTTTGTAACAAGAAAAAATGTTCCCATATGTCATTGTAGATCTGAGCATTTGGACACTTTATATTGCATCCAGAATCGACACCTATTAGTTTTTTGGTAAGAAATATTAAAATTTATTGCCTATCATTCTGTATTTTGGAGAAAGTGCAAATGAGTTTTTACAAAATATGGTACAGAGGACATGGTTTATTTCGACTAGGAATACGAATATCTACATATATGATGAGAAATATATAAAGATTAGTTTTTACAAAATATGGCACGGAGAGCAAGGGGTGATTTCCGTAGAGCCGTTGAAATCTTACCATATTTTGTAAGAGTCTTGATCTGCCCATATACATGGCCAATCCCATGTTTCATGTTAAAATAAACGCACGATATATGATACTAGACATAAGAATAAACGAAAAGGAATATTGCAGCGTCAGCGTTAGAATCGTGGAAGAAGACAGATAGACTATGTTAGCATGCTGACGTGACAATGGTAATGTTTAATGGTTGGTTTATAGATTGCATATTGCTTATGTTGGAAAGGTTAGTAGTGTTAGACTCACAGTTGAAATAAAGAAGTATCCCGGAGATCATAACGAAGACCAAGACAAACAAGACAAGCAGGAGTCTTGATCTGCCCTGTTATACTTTTTGTCTAATGATCAAAAATACCAATTGTATACATAATAAACAGCACATCTAGATCCTTTTTCTACACACGTCCCTAGAATTACGTAGAATTATCATATTGTATACATATAAACTTTAATTTAAATATATCTAGATACTTTTTGTAGGATCCAACTTCAGTCTTTTGTAACAAGACGGAATGTTTTCCATATGTCATTGTAGATTACAATTAAAGATTAAAATTAATTGCCTAACTATAATTCTGGATTCGTGAGAAACTGTCCAAAAGAAAATCAGTTTTTACAAAATATAGTAAGGCCGCCAGGTTGATTTCGGCTTAGCCCTAGGAAGATAAATATCTACATATATGATGACAAAAGTATAAAGATTAGTTTTTACAAAATATGGTACGAAGGGCAGGGGGTGATTTCCTTACAATCCTTGAAATGTTACCATATTTTGTAAGAGTCTTGATCTTATAGTTTTTGCCTTATGATAATGAATTTGGTGGTATGTGCAGGTAAGAGGAAGAGAGAGATGAAGAGAGTGAAAATAGAGGAATAGACGTCGTACGGATCTGGCGTGCTCCGCGATCCGGATTCCGGCCGAAGTCCTGTTCGTCCTGCTCGTCCTGCTACAGCATACTCCTGCTCCTGTGCTATCGTATCGCATTGTCGGTCATGTTCGGCTGTTTCCGCGTCGATTCGTGTTCACCTTGCTTCGGTGCACTTCGGTTAGTCTCGTCGTGCTGCTCTACCTCTCTACATCAATCTTGTTTTCTGCCACGGTCCATTTATCTCTGTATTTTTCGCCTGTCTTTGCTCCTCTACTCTATATACGGATACGACATACTATACACTCACTATACCTTTACCTTTGCTGCCTATAGCAGTTCGGCTCTTTTACAGCGGCAATTTGCATACGAAACCAAGCTGAACGCTCTTGTCTCCTACACCCGAAAATTACTCCCGCTTACGATAAATTTAACATTTCATCCCTGCCAATTACAAAGCAACTTCCACGGATAAATTTCCCAACTTTCACTTGTCAATGCTTTGTTTTCCCAATTGCCAATTCTGGTTCTTCTTCCATAAATAAAACCCTTTATCAATTATTACTGGATATGTCAAACCGGTTTATCGCTTGTATTGATAATTATATATTTAAACCCAAGAGATCGTCCACCAAACGTCATGGCTTGGAAAGTATTTTTATGTAGGAAATAGTTGGTAAAGAATTGAGATGATATATTACAGTTATACCTTTATAATATATTTTATATGTTTAGAAAACGGCAAAAAGAAATTCGTGTAGTTTAATAAAATATGAATCGTCCTAGGAAATTTATGGAGGCAAATAAACTAACTGTCTTGCAACTTATGAAATATAAAGCATATTTGAAATTTTAAGATTTCGTGATATATGTATGATTGGCAGAAATAGAGCGAGCATATTATTATAACATCACGCAATCAATTTCAACTTGAAAATTCAATTATCTTTTAAAGTGGTCACCATTTACAAGTATTACCTACTTCATGCAATATTACAAATATATTGTTATTTGCAATTAAATGTCAACCTCTTCAAATAATATTGCTATTAATATATTATATATGTCGCATAGCATATACGACACTTGTGATTTATTGAATTGTCCTTTTCTGATTATTACCACTTTATATTTGATAAATAAATGCAATAATAACTTGAGGACAAGTTTGATCAGGTTTGAAGGATCGTAGTTGTGTTTAATATCGAGGCTACAATTTTTGGCTGTATGACAAAAGCGCAGCAACAACAGTAAAATTTTGAAATTTAGTTTGTGTGCGTATATGTGCATGCGATATCTTTTCCTCTTTCGTCCCGAATCTAACCTAACTTAACCTAACCTAATTTAATGTAACCTAACCTAATCTAATATACCTTGATCTAACCTAACTTAACTTAATCTAATCTAACCTAACCTAACGTAACCTAACCTGACCTAACCCTACTTAACTTAACCTGACCTAACCTAACCTAACTTAATCTAACCTGACCTAATTTTATTCCATCATTGAATAAATAGTTACATCAAATTAATTAATATATAAACATATTTCAATTACAAATATCGGTGCGATTTTGTAACATACTTTTGTGGGCTTTTGTAAATACTTTAAATAAAATAAAATTTAAATCGTATTTTCAATGGTAAAGCACTTATAAGGATAAAGGCAGAAAAGTATGGAATTGTAGATGTATAAACAATGATGCATGGTAGTGTGAATATTCGCTGACGCGTATGGATTTTTATTTGTGAATAATAAATCAAGCAATTATCGTTGCGAGTGCTGAGTAAATAGCGGTATAAATGGCACTTAATAAACAATTATAGTGAGGAAAATAGAATAATGTTCGAGATAAAACAATACAGTGAACGGAACGCTGTGAATAACTAAAGCACATTGTGTTTACGCGAACTTAAGAATCTCATAAATTCCTTATCAAATCTGTTAACAGACGTTTATAATCATCCTAAACCCCTTTACACTCGCCAATTTATTATGAAATCTGTTTCATTAGCAAATATCTCAATATGTGCATAATTCATTCGCTTCATTAAATTCACATTATCAAAGACAAAACCTTATTATATCTAACACCCAAATCTATTTTATTTACTATCACAACATAATGTTTTACTTATTTTTGGATACTTTGTTCAACAGTATGATATAAGAACTTTTATTGTAATTTGTCCTTTTCTGATAATGGTTAATAGTCGATCTAATAGCCGATTTGACGCGACGTTATTTATTATTAAAATCCGTGTTCTATTTCTGGTGGATAATAAGTCTGCTCAAGTTCGAATCCGTGCTAGATCGAAGGTGATTCTGATTCGTATATTGAAATTCAGTGCACTGGTGAAAAATGATTTGTACGTTCCTGACAAATCAAGAGTATTTCAATGAAACAAATCTGACACGAGAAGAGCGAATTCTCAGGACGATATCGACTTTCACTTAAACGGAATTTCACGTAAATTATATCCATTTATTTTTCAAATCTATATAATGTAGCCATCAATTCGAGTTAGGAATGGAGATGTATTAAATCTTGTTTCATTGTGAAGTACTCAATGTTTTTAATGTATCCATTATTGAAAACATCCAATTCAATTTCATATTTGATATGATAAATATTTGAATTAACATGAATAGTGTTTTAGACGTATATAGATTTCTGTGGTTGTTCGTTAAATATTGTGGATGATACGCAATATGCTGTGCGGTCCTTTTATTTATTTGCTAAAGTTGTCATTGTAATCACTTTATTCCCAACTCATATTCAATTCAATTCTATTTTATAAATCCAGTTTAATTTAATCCCGCTAGAAAATTGCTCAAATACTTTGCTATTAATTAATTTGTTTTGATTTCCACTATTGCCAAATATTCACCAAAAATTTTTTCTGCATTATTCAAAATCCATTAACACAATACAGATTTGTCTTCTGATTTTAAAGTAACTTGCAGCCTCTATTGTAACCACAATAAAAGGGGGCCCCCACCAAGTTAACAATTTTGTCAACATTTTACATTACTGGAAAATAAGAAAGAACCAACTTGAAAAACACCAAAATTGTACTTGCAAGTTTACTAATGTTCAACTGAATGATCTAATTTTTAATAGAAGAAAATAATAGTGTCTTAAGTCGAGAATAACTTTTGTGTAATTCTCCAAACGTGGAAGTCATCTTGAGAATGTATCTTGTTTTCATGATAACAAATTGCACCAGAGGAAAAATCATTCTCATAATTAATAATATTAAAAAATTGGATGAGATCTGTTATGATCGAACAACGCCTAAAACATCATCTAATACTTCTGAGCATCAGCAATGATATTTTAACATTATTATCATATGAAAACATTATAGAATATTTTATACTGAAACTAAATTTTATGTTTGCTATACAAAATTGGTTGTGTTGATGGATAATTAGTAATTAGGAAAAAACTTTTGAAATAGAAGTCATTTAACAAAATCCACTAAAAGATCAATGTAAGTCAGTCTTCATCAGGGTGATAAATGGTATTAAAAATTATTCAAGTATTTGTTAAATTTTATTTAAATAAAATATAGAATTTCAATTTTTATTTTATATTGAAAAAGGTGTGTGCAGTAATATATTCAACAGGATGCAAACAAGAGAGTTTTATAGAAAACATCGAACCTATCAAATTGCTCATTCCACAATGGTAGTTATTGGTGTTAGTATTAATAAGAGACAGTGATGTTTGTAAGTTAGAAGGAAATGAATTGGCGATGTCCTTGTGTTGGTGTGGGTTATTTGGGGTGAGGGTGATTGATATGACAGCAGCTGAAGGGTTCGTGCAAACCCAGTGTACGTACTTATTAACAGTATGAGATATCTAATTATGTAGGAATAAAGAATATTATCAGGCGATCCATCAGTGTCAGTACGGCGTTATTTAAACGCACTATCTCTATCCGTGAAGTCATTTGCGGGAAGTCTTTATTTCCTACATAAGTGATCCCTATCTATTACATACTTCTGAATCTCGGCTAATTTCCTACCTGTTGCATGATTTAAAGGGAAAATTTTGCGCCGAAATGTAATATTCCAGGCTTACACTTCATTTAGAAGAAGGAAGTTTCTGTTTAAAAAGATAATAACGTTTCAGATATGATACTCATGGATTCATTGCTTCCACTTACAGTTACGGTTCTGCCACTTTGCCATTTCCAATCCTAACCTTTTTACATTTTATCTCAATAAAAAACATATTTATACTAATGATCCTTCGCATAAAAAATAAAACAGATTGAGAAGCAATTCTTTAAAATAAAAGAAAATGCTTTCTCTCGCATTATACAAATATTATAACGGTAATAAGTAAATAATAAGTTAATAATCTAAATATTTTTATACTTGAGATGGATATTGTAGTGGGTACTTGATGGAACATACTTATAGGTAAATAAAAACACTTGGTTAATCCACAATAAATAATATTTAAATTAATTAAAAAAATAATTTAAATATTTTTATGTTTCTGTATTAGATTAAATATTTACAAACTGAAATGTTTGCTGCCTTGAAATATTATGAGGATATTGTCATATTTAATTATATTTTAGTAAAGATCAAACTTACGTTATGAAAATGATCCCGTGTTTTGAACCAGAATGAGAGTGTTTCGGCACTAAAGTCCGTTGGGTAGTAAATTTTATTTGATATATTTTGCAGAGAGAAAGGCAGTAATGTGTAAGGAACCATGATGATATATTTATGTAGTTTAGTTTTCTCTCTGTATCCTTTATTCGTGTAATAATTCCCTTGCAGGATAAAACAGGCGAGTGTGCGAGTTAAAACATGTAAAACCAGTGCAAGGGGATAAGCAGGACCCAATTTAGGGCCAGATCCTTCTTCTACACACGTGAATGCCGCGAGTACCAACAAGATAATTAAATACCGCACGCCTCCGAAATCACGAGAGACCTCTCTTTCTCCCTCTCTCCTCTCTGCAGGGAATCATCTCCTGCGGATTCGTCCAGGCAGGACAATGAAGCCTGCTTTTGTTTCATCCAATACCTTAATCACACCGACTAAATACGTTTCTTATTGCATATTGAAATTATTCCGTATTGGAATATTAATGTGTTCGTTTCTAACCTCAAATTCAATCTTGATTTCATTTGTTTAATTGATATATATATATATATATATATATATATATATATATATATATATATATATTCATCATTTATATAAAGTAGTATGTCTTATAATTTTTACAAGAATGAGAAAATTGTAATTTATGTTTGATGGTGTATTGTTAGAACACTTGAGTATTGGAAGGACAAGGTAATTACTAATGTGTGATTAAATGGATAATGTGACAGGTTATGTGATGGATCTGCCTTTAATGCTCAAAAGCTCCCCTGAGGTGCACTCTCATCTAATAACTATAGGTCAGACCGTAATAGGCATTGATACAATTACGCTTGATCTTAACATCAGATACCAACACTATATTTCCACGCACGTCTATTGCAATAGCAAAACTTCAATTCTGAAGTTTCATCCTCACTATTTGGAAGCTACTCTATATTTTGTATAAGTTAAAAAGCATCACTTATTTGGTTTTATAAGACTAGAAGAGTTTTGGTTACTTGTTCCATGACGGTTTTTTAATTTTTGGAGCGATAACCAATGGTACCAATTTTTGTAGAATATTACCAATGAATCATAGAATCATGGTATTGGATATTTCAATTCAAAAGTTAAATTTGAAAGCTATTTTACATTTATAAAGTTAAAAAACATCACTTCTTTGGCATTAAAGACTTTTGGGTAGTGATCCATAAGATTATTAATGAATTATACAATCATTTGGTATTGACTATTTCAATTAATTTTATTCGGTGTTATCAGTATCAATCTATAGTACAAACAGATAATATCTAAAGGTGTTATCAGACGATAACAATGTCGACAAATAGTATCGACGACTTCGAAATTGACACTAAAAAAACTTAAGTATTTAATTCTTTTTAGTTGGAAGTATTGAATGCCAAATTGTTATCGTTTGTAGTTTCTGTAAATTTTAGGTTGTTGCTTGAAGAAGTAAATTCCTTTTCATTTGTAAATGACATGATTGCCAGATTTGTTCAAAATGTTGTATTGGTTTTATTTGAATCAAGGGATGCGCACTCACTATTCAGCTGTCAGAGACAACTCCTACGAAAGATTTCGAACAAGACCGAAAACTGGTTGCTCAAAATGAGTAAAACTATCACACGAGAAAATTATTGCCAGATTTGTTCAAAATGATGTACTGATTTTATTCGAATCAAGGCAAGCGCATTCACTATTCAGCTGTCAGAGACAACTCGTACGAAAGATTTCGAACAAGACCGAAAACTGGTTGCTCGAAATGAGTAAAAAAACTATTACACAAGAAAAGTTCGAAATGAGAAAAGTTGTCGGAAATCGACATTAAATACCTTGTAATAACACCTTTAGTTGTAATAGTAGTACGTGCAAACAGTCAATTATACGTACATATGTAACGTAGTATTAGTAAAGAAAGATAAGTTAATAGTTTGATGTGTTTATTAATATTGATGAAATGGAATGTGGAATGATTTGGAGTTTAATATACGTACTTATTTTGTAAGAGAAAGATAAGTTAATAGTTTAGTTGTGTTTATTAATGAAATGGAATGTGGAATTTGGAGTTTGGGCGTGGACGTGGCAGGGTCGAAAAGTCGAGGGAGAGTTTGGTCCATCAGCAACAGACCTGGGAAGAATGAACATCCAAGCTGCCCCATCCCCGGCGCGGCAATGGCAGATACAGATGTTTCCGCTGGAAACTATTAACTTCTGGTGATAAACTCATTCATTACTCCCTGTAGCCTGCAGGTCCTTCTCTTCGCACCTGTCATCCAGCTACACCTACATATGCTAATCAAAAACTACACCGGCCACTTATGCTAATGGATAGGCTTCATAAATACACGTCTATGCTACCCTTCACCTGTGACCTCACGTGAGGTGACTAAAAACAACTAGCATTGATCATACCTCACCGTTACCCGGACGTTTCAAATACCTCAGCTTTACTTGCATTAAATCGTTAAAATGTAACTACCGAATGTTATCCCGTTCGAAAAACATTATAAAATTAATTGTTAAGCGATTTTTCCATATTTTTAATCAGGGCATATAACCGGTCAAAAAAAACGGTTAATTAAAATCGGTACCCTATATTTTGAACAAAATTTGCAAACTTTAACAGTAATTTTAACCGATATTTTTAAGGCCGCAAAATACCGGTAACCGTTAACCAAAAAAAAAACCGGTTTTAGCAAACATTATTATTACAGTTTCTAAAGTTTACATTTTGTTGGAGAGTCACAAAAATAAGTAGTCTCATTGTCAGTTTTAGGCATCAAGTTTACAAATGAAAAATGATTTACATTTCTTTGCATGTATTTTAGAAATTTATGTGAATATTCGTATTTGATTTTGTGTGCAGCACGAAACATAATCGCTTTTCATTGGTCCGTAATATTACTTTTTTTAATTTATTTTTTTATTATTGTTTTATTAACCAATATATTAACCGGTTTCCATTTTTTAAAAACCGGTTTTCAGACTAAAACCGTTATTTTTATAACGTTCTCAATATGAGTTAACCGTTAACCTGTACCTTTTTTCGGTTACATGCCCTGTCCATAATATATAGGGCATAATGACTAACTCTGATACAGCGAACTTAAGTTCGACTACCGGCAACCAAAATGACAATGTTTCCTCTCCCTTACATAAAATGTGTGATCGATTTTTGTGTACTATGTGTAGTTTCCTCGGATAAATGTGTTTAATTATTGAACTTCCGTAGATGCTCAAAATTGAGCGAGTGACATTTTTAGGTCAACATGAAGTTATTTACTGGTTTATTATAAATAATAACAGATAATCGATCATTTTTGCACAAAATGGTTCCATATTTAGCAGCCATTATTTTATACTGCCTTTGTGCGGACTATATTTATATGATAAATATATCAGCGATCCCTTCAAAAGAGACCATCACTTAATTTATAAATCCTATACATTATACGGGATTATCCCCAAGTAAATTTATTCAAATATATTTATACACTTCCTGAGCGCAGTTGACATTGTGATTTTACTCATTTCTTCACACTTCTGGGTTCGACACCCGAGATAATATATTACCACTGCGCTCTCTTCATACTAGATAACGATACCCTTAAAACAAAACACCAAAGTTGGATTTATTTGTGGATATGCGTTAAAATATCGAATGTCAAAATTAGTATGATTGTGCTTATTTCAAACGCAGGTCGGTAAAAAGAGCGATTTATAAAATTCCATAGAAATTTTGAAGGTGGAAACACAAAAACGTAGAAACAAATGTAGGTTCTGGTTGTGGGTTTTATGAATGACTCCGTTTCCATGTGTTGAGTGCGTTATTTGTAGATTTCACACGATATCGATCGTACACCTTGCGGAATAGGTATCATCGTTCTTAACATGATTTATTATCCACGCATTTACATTTAGATACAGCAGCGTAACAGCATAGCGTTTAGAACGATTCCATTCGATGTACTCGTGTCAAAATGATAATACTGCTGTATCATATAATCACATAAATAAACGCATATGTCAGCAGTGATATCTGTTTGTTTTTCACTGATTTCTCTAAAGGAAAAACTCGCACACATATTAAATATTCATATCTAAATGGACTTGCATTCACTATCGTATTACAATTTTTAATACTTGTTAATACTTGGATTATAAGATTATTTATAAGTTTGTACGTGACAAAATAAGTATTTAAAAACAAATTTATAAATACGTGAGGTTGAGATAAACTGGAAAAACGAATCAACCTACTTTATTAATCACCGGAAAAACAATCAAATATTTGCTTTTCTTCTACATCTCATAAACAACGACTCAAATAAAATTTCAGATTTTCTTTTTTCCAAGTGTTTACTGATTAGATACTATAAACCTGACAATCAATCTAACAAGTAGTAATGGACGTAGAAATTTGTATAATAGGAAGGTTATTTCGGCTAATAAAAAGCGAGCACAAAAACGCAATCCCTGTAAAAATTTCCTGAATGCAATTTAGGTTGGTGTATAATAGTGCATTACCAGCAAACAATGTAGTAGATTGTATTGTTGATATGTTGTAACGCCGTTAAATTAAAAATGAGTTGTATGTGCGGTAGTTTGCTAATATTTTAGCTTGTAATACCGTTGGATTATCACGTTCTTGCTATTATTTTACATTTACTGCATGGCTCGTTCGGCGAGAACTTATAAACCAACATGCAATGAACACAATGAAGAAAAACTGCTGAATATGGGATCACATGGGGAAATATATTAGTTTTTTGTCCCGCGCACTGATTACAACAATCTGATTAACTCTTCTATCCTTTCTCTCTTTACATCACATATTACGTACACATCTTCTTTTAAAAAAGGATCTTAAATAAAATCTCGGATCCAACGGCTGACTAAAAATCTGATGTGTCCAATTTCTTCCATCTTTTTATACTTTACAATAAAATACTTCATATTTAATTATTTTATCTTTGAAAATTATTTACGTCAAATTTGATACCAACATATGTCAAATTTTGTAAACGTATGAATAACTCATTTGTTTTATAGAAATTCCTCAGCTTGAACGATGTGTTAATATAAGTAATATTTTTTTCTGTTTAGCCAGAAGTTATATATAAAGTGTAATTATACACGTCGGTAGAAAAGTAAATACTAACGTTATTTGCAAAAAGAGGAATTTAGAGGCGTCTTTATAGAGAAATCGGTTTAATGATTCATCAAAAATATAATCAGTTCATCATATTTGAATATAACTCATAAATACCAAATATTATATTTTTTACATGTATCGTATTGGAATTATCATAACAGACACACACACGGACATACAGATATCACGGTAAAAATAGTAAAATCGTATTCTAGGGATTCTAATTCGTGCTCATATGTTAAAAACTCACACTCGACAAATTTGACCACAAACAATACATCCCTTATTTATATATAGATAGGCGGGAGGTAAAAATGGTTACTGCACAAAATTTGCTGCAAAAAAAACCATGACCTAAGCAATGAGTATCTATTTTACAGCAGTAACTAGGACACACCACACTCACTGCAGTGGAACGTGTTCACAATAAATCAAAAACGCTCAACGAGAACAACGTTTTCGAGTTAATATTGTATTGACTGTAGAGTGTTCATTTGAAAAGTGTGATTCACTGATAACATGTCACCGGTATGAAAAACACTCGCGAAATAATTTCTCACCTTTCGCTGGTTTTGGATTGGTCGCTCTAGGGCAAACATTGGAAGCAAAACAGGGTTTTACTTTTTTAGAAATGTCTAAAAGCGGAACTCCATTTTGTTACATTTGAATTTTAGTAGGCGGGATGATAATACAGCGGAATACTGGAATGTATTGATGATCTGATTGATGAAATAATTTCTCACCTTTCGCTGGTTTTGGATTGGTCGCTCTAGGGCGAACATTGGAAGCAAAACAGGGTTTTACTTTTTTAGAAATGTCTAAAAGTGGAACTCCATTTTGTTCCATTTGAATTTTAGTAGGCAGGATGATTATACAGCGGAATACTGAAATGTATTGATGATCTGATTGATGAATTGTGGATAGAGTGAGAAGTGTGCTTGGCAATGAAGACAAGTGGAAAGAGTGCAGCTACTAAAGTAGGAATGCGGTGTAATAAATAGCAATGGGCATTGGAGAGATTAGTATGATTGTCTAGAACAGAATTGGAGGTGAATTTGATCAGCGAGGCATGTAATGTAAAGCACTCACGCTTCATTTTCTATCGGCATCGGCGGATTGATACGTAACGTTGATACAGATCCACAGTTACCGCATACCGTTCATTGGTGCTACATGTTGCATTGGCGACCGCACATCATGTCGTTAGAGGCTTCATTTTCAATTCCCCTACTGACAATAAATATTTCATACGTGGATGTGAGTTCACATTCAAACTAGATCACTACGAATTACTCTGCGTTCCAATCAACACCTTACTATTACATATTACCCCAAATACTCACACTCCAGCACCTCTCAACTACATATAACTGCCATTTTCATTTTCAGTCCTAGTTTTCACCTAAACATGATTTTAATCCAAAATTCAAATCTGGGAATTTATTTACCCTTTTGTTTCAATTTCGTAGTTGACCTTAGTAATGTGAGATCCATGTAACTAAACAATTCCGCTGTGTCTCAGTTGTTCAAGGAATATGATCCAATAAAGATGCTTACAAAAATTTACCGAATTTACGAAAAATGTTTAGAGAAAATCCTGAAAAACACCTAAAAATGATTTTAATCGAAAATTCAAATCTGGGAATTTAGTTACCTATTTGTTTCAATTATATAAGAGGTGATATGATTTCGTAGTTGAGCTTAGTAATGTGAGATCCATGTAACTAAACAATTCCGCTGTATTTGAGTTGTGAGGAATATGATTCAATAAGGATACTTATAAAATTTTGCCGAATTTAGGAAAAATGGTTAGAGAAAATCCTGAAAAACAATTTATGTTTGTTGTGAAATTGATTGTCTTGCGGATTATTTACAAAAGAAAAGAATGGCATCCTGTCGATGGCGCTCGGAAAATTCGTTTGAAGTAAAGAGTGCGGTCTGGTAACATATTAGCACATATTGCTGTGATTGTCGTACTGCGAAACATGTTAGCACGCCGCAGTCTCGCTTTGTGTAATATCATGGTCCACCGGACTCAGAATCAAAGGTGTATCATATGGAGCAAGTGTTAAAATAACGATGCCAGTGGGGCAAAAACCAACATTCTAATTCACTCGCATTGAGACCATTACCCTTAGTCAATTATGTATCCTTAACTCGATTCATCTCTGAGATAGTTACTTAACATTAAATATCATGGTCTACTGAGCGCAGAATCAAAGGTGTATCAAATGGATATGTTAAAATAACAATGCCAATGGTGTAAAAACCAACATTCTTATACACTCGCATTGAGACCATTTACTACCTCTAGTTCTCCGAAAGTGTATTAGTCGTCATAACCCATTTTCAATCATATGTTTCTCTAATCAGTTGAGACCATTGCCCATAGTCAATTATGTATCCTTAATTCAATGCATCTCTAAGATAGTTACTTGACTTTAAATATCATGGTCCACAGAACTCAGAATCAAATATGTTTCATATGGATATGTTAAAATAACAACGCTAATGGTGCAAAAACCAACATTCTAATACACTCGCATTGAGACCATTAACTACCTTTAGTTCTCCGAAAGTCTATTAATCGTCATTGAATACGAATATCCTTATATTCCACTAATCAGTTGAGACACCATTACCCTTGGTCAATTATGTATCTTTAACTTGCGTTGCTTATCGTTAATGAATTGAGCTTTGGCTATTTTAGTGTAGAGTAGATAAAATCCGTGTTTGAGGTTTATATTTGTGAATGATGAGAAACAGGCGAGCTGTCGATCTAAAATTCCATGATTATTTATAGTGGAAGGTTAGTGCGTCCCTAGACGGACGGCGTAATGTTTGTATTCTGTGCCATGAATTGCCATTCATATCGTAATAAAACGGAGTTGGTTGGTATTGTGAGCTCATCCTTGTGGCGTGCGTACGGCTACAGTGCTCCACCAGATTGGTTTTTCCATTTCACACATGCGTCCCTGCGTCCGTCGATGGATAACTGATGCAGCAGGAAATCACTCCAGCCTACGAGCATTTCCTTTACTTCTCCAACACGACTTGTAACAATCAACTCCACAACAATCCCTTAACCACTAAACTATCACCAATAAAATTACTGTTCTTTTATTACTTCCAACATCTCTACAAATATGATTTACATATATATATATATATATATATATATATATATATATATATATATATATATATATATATATATACTCCACAACAATTCCTAAACCACTAAACTATCACATCTAAAATTACTCTTCTTTAATCAAAAGACAATATTTGGGTTTAAGTTCTGTAAAAATTTTATTAATTTACATTTCGACAGCTCAGTGCTTCATCAGGTAAATAACAAAACTAAATATAAATAAGTAGTGAAGACAACGAAAAAACATACAAATGACATTGACATAAAATTAAAAACGGATGACAGGTAACCACGACTTATTTAGTTCAAAGTCTGTATTTAAATTAAAATTATTAGGAGATTACTTGATTTCAATTGCTTCTCTTTCATTGCTTTCAACAGCTCTACAAATATGCTTTACATACAAGTGCATATCGGCTTTAAAATAAATAACGTTTTTATCTTCCAATAAAGCTATTGTATCTGACAGTTTTTCTTATTTTAATTTCAGTCAAAGCTGTGACAAAGTGTGTTACAGACATGCTCTTGTAAATTTAATGAAACTATTGTTTTCAATTATCTAGCAAATTAATTTAACACCTGTCATCTCCAATACCGTATGGTGCTGCTTCTTGGTATATATTGTGATTTTTCATCATTAATTGTAGATGAAATGTAAAATTTCGGTAAACAAATAATTCTGATGAATGTATTATGATGGTTCATTAGCCATTACTAGGTTGTTAATTTGCTTTATATAGGTGAAATATATGAGTAAAGATAACGTGAAAATATATCACGGAAACCATTTTAAGTTGTCAGAACTACTATTAGTTAAAAACATAATTGGGGTTATGGGGCTAGTACTTCATTTAGCAAATGTAAATGGGATAATTAATTACAATTTACAGGTATTACAAATTGCATATGCTTTGTACTACGTCAAAATGTTAATTATTTTAATGACGTATCATGTATCAAGCAAAAAATATATCCACTACCTATTTATTTCTGTATTGGGTTTGCTTTTTCAAAAACGTGTCTGTATTATTTTAAAATTTAGGTTAATTACATATTGGGATGTAATAACAAAATCTGGGAATTAGAGAATTCAATAAACGTAGACAATAAATAAAAAGGTAATTAGAAAGGGAGGAGATGAAACGGTAAAGGTCTGGCAACACGAGGTGAATATGAAAGTCGTGTGTAATATTTGTATTTGTATAGGAGCGCGGCATTAGTTGATGATATATACATAACATATTAATTTGGGTCTGGGCGGCAATAACACCTAGGCGCAGCGCGAGTTAGTCGCGGAATCCATGCGTCGATTGGAGTAATTTACAGAGCATGGGGAATTTTCGCTCTCCAGTTCGGAACGACGAAGGAACTGAAACTGAAATGGGACTCGGCATAGCGAAACTTCGCATTTGTAATATTTAGAGGCCTCCGGCGATTTTCAATTAAATCAAGCCATATTCCCTTCGAGATGGAAAAATACTTGAAATGCGCAATTTTCAAACATAATTAAAACAAAAAGGCGTTCGCTGAAGCTTGCTGCTTTTTACGCCCTAAACCAAGGGCCACAATAAAACTCCGCGCTGTTTATGCACAAACAGAGAGCAAAATGCTGCAAACTGCACCCGCTCTACCTTCATTATTCATCGCTACAAATATAAATACCCATGAAATTCAAATTGCCCGTATATCATTCCCTACTAAAACTATTACTCACTTCGCACCACTCACTTCCACTCACAAAACATTCACTCTAATTACTATAAATAAATAAAAATAACTCACAGCTTATTTGTCAAACTATTTATTTATTTATTTATTACAGTTACCCTATGATAGACTTCCACGAATTTACAATAAGTTCAATACAAACATATACTTATATACATTACATATAATTATTTTGTATTCAAATCTGAATCATAACATAAATACCTAAATATGTTTTTAAGAGCGATAAATTAAAAAGATCCAAGTGCTGATAGCTATTGTTATAAAATGACATCAATCTATTTAACGGAGAGTTTTTGTAGTTACTATATATAGTATGCTTTGTCTTTTTTATTGCTTTAGTAGCATTGATTAAAGATATATGTATGTATATAATAAAATATAACTGTAGAATATACTTTTCCTGTGTCGCTATATTTTCAATTTCATGCTTGCACTTCTTATTCTATTTGTAAATAATTAAATGAAACAACATATCTATTTTGTCTATTTTCTACGTGTCCAGGCGCCTTTGATCAGTGAGTGAAAAATTTTCGAAGCACAAACTACTTTTCAATGAAATTTACGATATCGCCAAAGAAAATCAACAAGCTGTGCTGAGCGTAATATAATTTTAGCAGGATAATCAAGAAAATATTTAGTGTAGCAAAATACTTGTAATCTTATTATAAACATATTGATGTTAAATTTATTCCGCGTTATACACAGGTTATTTTTTTATTAAACTGCATAATTTACTTCGCAAAACAACGTTTATTTATTTACATGCACAAACATTTCATGTTCATTTGAAAACATGAAATTAAATCTAAATTTTAAAGGTAAAAGTATTTTATAATTATTATTTTTGAAAAATGACACATACCTATAGATTTTTATGTGCAATAACAAAATTTTTAAGCTACCGCTGTCCACAGTATTTTAATTATGTTTTATCAAGGCAGCTGTGAGCATGAATATTGTGTGTATTAAAATAAGAAAAGTGTGAATGTTTATTGTGGTAAAATGAAACGAGGACAATGTAAGGTTAAAGTTGGATCATTTGTGAAGAAGAATAATTTCTCGTTTTGGATATCTTGAAGTCCTCGGGGTGTTATGTGACCTTTTCGTAATTTTTTCCTTGGATAAATTTAACTCTGTCCATCACAATGAAATGTTTATTTTATTTAAGAAAAACTCGCGGAAAGAGAAAGTTTATTTCTTTCACTTAAATTATACAACTTGTTTAAAATATAAATACGAGGGATTAAACAACAGAACAAAATAATAAATAAAGCAGTTTAATTTCAAAAAACACTCTTCACATTGGTCCGAGTGTAGTAACCTATAGAAATTGAATTAATTTATCAAATTGGACACAGAATTACTCTTTGGTTAAGTGGTTAGGCAGGGTTGCATTGATTTAAATCAGCGATTTAAATGAGATTTAAATTACATTGATTTATTTAAAAAAATCATTGATTTAAATCAATTGTTATTTAACATCTTAGTTAGAAAATATATGGAGAACAAGGCATAAATTACTTAGAAGAACATTTTAATCTTAAATTTATGCCTGTTTTTTTATAAATACAAAGTCTATATTGAACCATTTTTCGACTTTTTCTTCAGAAGTTATTAATTCAATGACTGTTTCCGAAAAATATTTAGAAAATATTTGTCAGTAGCATTCGCTACTTGTTCAACGGTGTTGAGAGAACATTTTCAAAATTTGGCTTAACGCATAGCTCGCTCAGAAGTAAATTAGGGGTTGAAAAAACAGCCAAATTGGTATTCATTAACCAAAGTCTACATTCTAATATATAAATATTATCTCATAAGAAGAAATAAGTTAACCTTTTTGATTTGCAATAATGTTATGAATATGATTTAATTTACTATGTAATGTTATTTTTTTTTACTTTTCTTTACATTATTACATGCTATTTACAATGTTTTTTTTATCTATAATAAACGATAAAACACATTTTTGTAAGTATATTATATATTAAATTTTTATTTAAAAAAAAATCAAAAATATCCGACTTAAATAAAAAAAAAATTGTTTTTTTTTTTAATTTTTTTTAAATATGATTTTTATGCAACCATGTGGTTAGGATAATCAAACCTTACAAAGTGTTTCCAAAGGTAAAACATTTTTTCGACACCGAGCGCGAGTATTACAGGGGTTGTTTGACTTTAATTAAGTATAAGGGACCTGGAGATATTGTATCAGGATCATTATCCCATATTTGTTGTTAAAACATATAAGTAAATACCGGATTCGTTTAGGTCGAATTCGAGCGCTCCATAGGTGGATATTGGGAAGCAGAGTCAACGAACCTCCGTTAACAGATATTGATCTCACTGTTTCCAAATATATTTCTACTGCATAGAAATCATATCTAAATCGAATTCATTCCACGAGAAAAATTACTCAAAGTGCAACTCTTATCAACTTTAAATCAATTCAAAATGGAATCAATTCAACTGAAACAGAAAAATCGCAGGGACAATTTTTTTGTGTTTATTAAAAATTGATTTACAACTGGCCTTGTGTCGCCAACCAGCAAATTTGATATTATAGATATATATGACATGTAAAAGATAAACACCCATTATTGTTTCTCTTTTTAAATTACATTAAATTTTATTAAAATATTAATCCAATGGCTTCGTTCTTTTTAGGAGTTTTAAGTCTTCTTCATTATTGAGTAAATTTATGGCTAGTTCATTACAATGGTTGTCTAATTTTGATCTTTCACATATTTAATTTTGATGTCCTTATGTGGTGTGGTTACTAACATACCATGAGGCTTGTGCTATCATTCTTAGGATTTTGTTTTGCGATCTTTGTATAATGTTAATATTAGAAATTTTTGGCACAACCCCATTATTGAATACCATGAGTGATTATGATTGTTTTGTGGAGTAGTAATTTTTTAATGATAGTTGTGATTTTTTTCCGAGAAGCCAGATTTTTTTTGTCTAATTTCATTCCAAGATAAGTTACTTCCATCTTTTTGTTCTAGTGGTATATTACTAATTTGAATTGGTGGACATATTAAATTTCTGTTTGTGACTGTAATGTGTGCAGATTTTTTACTATTAATTTTGATACGCCATTTAGAGGTCCAATCCTGAATTTGATTAACAGAATTTTGAAAAATATTGGCAACTATGTTACAAAATAATAAAAGCTTAGTTTTGGGTTAGTTTAATTTTAAATTTGAATAAATGTTTTAGTATTTTTGTCCGTTAATTCAAGGTAAACGATTTGTGTAGTGGAGAATAAGCAGTGATGATATATTATTGATGATGCAGAGGTATCTATGATTCAGAAGCAAACAGAGTTTTTCCGGCATGATTGTAAGGGTCTTTTTGGCTGTTTTCTAAACAGCAGATAATCTTGTTTGTGATTTGAAGGTAGGGTAGTATTGAGGCTGCAGTGTTGTGCTGTGACCCAGCTTCATTCTTCCGAAGGATCAACTGAGCTTGCCGTGTAATGTTTATTGCACGTGGCGTAAAAATTCAACCTCTGCAGACCGAAGAAGGTCACTTTTAAAAGTCACCAACCAAAATAAATTCGCCACGGAGTATTTTTATGTGCTTGATAAAAGTTTTAAAACTTAAAATATAACCTTAAGGCTTTTTATAAATAAATATTGTTTTCCCAAACTTCACAACTTACGAAAAATTTCATCTAACAAAACTTAATCATTCCGAACAACGGACAATTACTATCACAGTTTCAAAACCATTCTTTATTTTCTATACTGTATTATAATCAAAGCAAAGAATTTAATGTCTGCTCTTAAAATCGTATTCTTTTTTTATAGCCAAATTCTCGAAACGGTGTTAGCTTAAAACCAAAATGAGTGTTAGCTAGCACCGCCTTAACCCTGTATTAAAATTTAGCCAAACACCGTATTCTCGAAACAAAAATGGTATTAGATTAACCCAGTGCTAGCTTAACACCACATCTATCTGAGAAAAGTATTGGGTTACAGGTTGTGAAAGGGTTAATATTTATATCGATTTTAGTCAGCTACTAGCTTGACTAACATGGATCATATCTCTCATTACATTTTGAAAGCCTCCATTTGCTCGCAGTCATCAACAACTATGCGGGAATAGACATAGCATTTGGTATTTAGTAATTAATCGTGCTGTTACAGGTAATGCTCTGAAATATACTACTCGCCATAAAAATGTAACACCTTGAAGGAATTGAGACAGGGAATCCTCCTTATAGTTATGTATGTTTTAATTTTTGGTACGAAATTTAACCTTTATCAGACGGTGTTATTCTTTGTGAATACGATTAGGTTATTTATTTACGTTGTCATGAATATGGCAAGGGTTAGCCGAGTGTTAAGAGTTTGGTACTAAACTAACCCGGTGCTGACGCTAACATTCATTCGAGAATTCGGCTGTTAGTGACTTCGGAAAACACATGAAATGTAAAAGCTGGAACTGTATTTTCATATATTATTTGAATTAATATAAAGAAAATAGAGTAATATAGAGGTAAACATATAGTAGGTAAACGAAAGGGCGATTGGAAAGATTTGTGTGAGCGATGGTGTGACAGAATGAATCGCGGAATGTGGGGCAAACCCAAACAATGGGTATAAAACGCTAGTGTAGATAATAAATCGCTTCCTCTAAATAATAAATTTGAATAGTTTCCCGTGAAATGTGCGTAGCTGAGTGAAAACCCGCTGAAAGCCGTAATGTGTTTTGTGTTTATGGTCCCGGAAAAATTATTGAAAGAGAAAAAGCAAAGCTTGTCATAAGTAATTGAATTTTTCGTAAATTTTAATTCAATCCCATTTGCCTTATAGAAAAAACGTTCGAATGTAAAACTTTGTAAGTTGTGCTTTGTAAAAGGTCAAATCAATTTTAATTATAAGTAATCAGTCCACAGGTAGTCGTGTGTGAAACAGGAATTGTAGCTGATAGGCTTTCCTTTGCAAGGGTTGAAAAAGGTCAACGCGAAAACGGCAAACTGCGCTCATTTAATGTGTCCAAACGGACGCTCCGTTCAATAGAAATCACCCCGTTACTGTCTATGACGCACGCTCACCAATTCTTCAACACTTCCATATCATCACTCAAACTATTCAATTCAAGTTTAAAGACTGCATGTAGTTTCTGATGCAGTGGAAAAGTGAATTACAATTTCATTGTAATACAGCAACGGAATTCATTTGTAGATTATGGCTGGCAACAACAATTATTTGATTGAACGTTTGCGGTATGATTGAACTGTATACAAAATTGAGTCGTATACGTATAGTAATTCTGTTAGCTTTGTTACGTAATAATATATTGCTTTGCCTCCCTCGTGAACAATACAAAGAATACAATGAAGTTACTTCGGGTTATCTTACATCATTTGTGTAAAGAATCACTTTATTATTTGCCGTATTTTTTGTAATTTGTCTCGAGGCTATAAAAAATTCTTCAAAAATTTATGTCAGAAATTTTTCATAAAGCATTATACTGAATAAACACAATACGAATTTTTTAACTTCACCTAATTTTAACTTTTTATGGACTGCTGTAATTGCTTCGGTACATTTCGCGAAGATGAAAGAATATAAATAAAAATGATGAAAAGTACTAGGTATGTATCATTAATAACAACAATACGTTTTCTTCCGCTTCTAAAGATTTAAATTTCTTTCAGGCTTTGTTATTTTTAGTATAACAAATATTAATTTAGACAATAAGTAACTCAAATCATTCACATATCGGTTTCGGTTTTATTTTCACACTAGGCGCAATAATAATGTATTTTAATAACGGAAGGAATGACTAATGATAAATTTATTGTGGAATAAATGTTTCGCACTTGATAAATATTGGCTTGGTGGTACAGAAAATTTAATTCGGTTTAAAAGTTGGGAATTTATATTGGCCTTTGCCACGCTTGATCAGCCATGTGGCATAAGGTTCATTTAGTCGATATACCTTTACTTTTACAAGCCTTGAATACCAGGCAATTTTATGCCTTGAGAAAAATGAGGGGAGAATATTCGCAAATCTTTAACACCCCTAAGACGGAAAGCCCTGATTCCACATTCAATCTCGTAGCCCAAGGAAAATGGAACCGAATTTGTTCCTATCTTCCTACACTACAAATTCAATAAATATCAAAATGAAATATCATCCAAATCGCTTAATTAATGCCTCATTTCATTTTTAATTAATTATCCAAGAGTTTGTGCATTGAAAAATCTTGCACTCATTAAAACTTTTACTGGAATTACCATCTCATCATAAGGTATTTAAAAAAACTATTTTTATTGCTTTGTAAATATTTAAAATAAGTTTCTTAAATTAAAATGTATCACAAAGTTACGGCTGAATTAATAAAAAGGTACGTATTTGTTTCGTGACTAGTTTTACTAGTACTTTAATGGTGTAGATTATGGGGAATGGTTTATGTAGGAAACATGGGATTTGTGATAAGCTATGGTTACGACTTGACATTTATGATTAACAGCAATGTATCAAAGGGTTCAATTTAAAATGAAACATATCAGTTATAAATTGATGTTAAACAATAATTTACAATATATATATATATATATATATATATATATATATATATATATATATATATAAATATATAATTTGGGTAAGTATTATGTTTTGAGAATGTTTAATAAAATCTAGCAGGTTTCTATGTTCACCGTATCCAATTCAACGACATGGAAATCACAATTAGACAACCTATGTTTCATTTTGAAGTGAACGCCCTAATACATTGTTTTCAATCAAATATGAAGTCATAATCATGGGTATGGCACATTTTATGTTTCACGTTAAAATAAACTCAGGGTATAGTATAATGTTATTGGCTTAATTTTGTAGAAATTATTAAAGATAAAATAATTTGGTAGGGAGCCATGACAAAAAGCTACATAACCTTTGTTGTAGCAACATAAAGTTTGAAGAGTAAAATGTTTTCTAGGATGACAAGTGGAGTAAAAAGTAAAGTAACCCCTATGTGAAGGTCAGTTAAAAGTCACGCTTGTAATGACGGTATTAGGGTTGATATTTGAGCCTGCAGTATGCAAGCCCTGTTTATTTTTATGCTGTGTAGTGCTTTGTAAAGTTTATTGCATCTATGTACCCATGTAAATATTTAATTTCTTGTGAGACTCGCAGGAAACCTATTAACTTGCTCTTGTCTAATTTTCAGATTAAAATGTACGCTGTTTTAAAGAGAACTATTTTAATATATCGTCCTTGTGTTCATCTTTCAGGAGGTTTCACTGGAATATTAACAAGTTATTATGTTTTATTTTAAATTTTATTAAGTTTTCATCACGCATCTGTGAATACATTTTAAATTCGTAAACATTTTTGTGGCGATTTTCGTCACTTGATCTCATTAAAATCGTTATTATGGGTGTAGTTGATTTGATATAAGCAACGTATGAAGAGACTCGTGTTCATATTTCAGGAAGGTTTCACTGGAATATTAACAAGTTATTAAGTGTAAGTCTGCATCACGCATCTGTGAATACATTTTAAATTGGTATTTTTGTGACGATTTCATTACTTGATCTCATTAAAATTGTTATTATGGGTGTAGTTGATATAAGCAACGTATGAAGAGACTTGTGTTCATCTTTCAGGAAGGTTTCACTGAAATATTAACAAGTTATTAAGTTTAAGTCTTCATCACGCATCTGTGAATACATTTTAAATTCGTAAATATTTTTGTGGTTGATCTCATTAAAATCGTTATTCTGGGTGTAGTTGGTACGGGAAGTAAACAATATAAGCAACGTATGAAGAGAAAGGGTTTGTTTTTTACGGATTTGGGGATTTGAGTCCCTGGGAATTTCTTGTTAAATATTAATCCTGTTCTTTTCTTTTGCTCGTTGACGTTTGGGTTTGAAATGTTCTATATTCGGGCGGATGTAAATGTGTGGATTTTTTGCTGGGTCAGCCTATGTGAATGTGGAGCTAGACGTCCACTACGTGGCTTCTGTCTCTGCTTTCTGCTATCTGTCTGTATCGTTTATCGTGCTAACTCTTCTTGTCATCGCTGAAATTTTATATACGACTCTGGCTGCCAACAGTCTACAAGTAAAATTACTTGTCCGACATTTCGCCAATTCGTACCCCGCTGTTTCAGTCTCTTTCTTCTACAATTCTTTGTTCATATCAAGAATACGTACTCTCACCTTTTACAAATTCTTTCATAAAAGTTTTTTAGCTTTAATTTTTTTCTTTTTTCTTCTTATAGTAGTAAATTTTTTTGATTAGTTCAAGACGAATAATTATAAAATATATAAATACTGACAAAACAATTTTTAAATATCTATCATTATATTCCTTAATGAAACAACACCTCAAGTACCTAAGGTACTTGTTTCATGATTCAATTTACTTGGATTTTATTGGTGCATGTTGTTCACATGTAGTCTCTGTAAAGGAGCAGTGAGCACTTCAGACAAACTGGTATTTTTATTTGGATAAAGAATAGCAAAGCTAAAATTTTAATCACAAATGTTGTCGCTATTACTATATACCGAGAGAATTTTTAACGTGAAACATGGGATTTATCATATCCATGGTTACGACTTGATATTTGATTCGTACCAATGTATATGCTTGTCTCTTTTAAAATGAAACGTCGAATCCCTATGACTACTCCTGTTTCTCTTTCATCTATTGTGCTGATAGTTACGTCATGATAGTTTTTATCACTAAATAAATTACTGTAGGATTTTTTCAAAAATATAAAATAATTGTTTAACATTGTACTAGATGAAATATCCATAAAAATTGAAAATATAGAAACTACAATGCTGACGATATACTGCATGGAATAGAAGTCATAGTAATAAAGCTTCAACAGCAATATTAAACGCTGAAGCTATGAGTATTCAAATAAAAGATACACACTGGTTTGGAGGTTTGTGATAATGAAGGTAACGAAGGTTAGATTATGGACCCTATAGGACTTTTTCAAAATATAAAATAATTGTGTAACATTGTACTGGATGAAATATCCATAAAAATTGAAAATATAGAAAAGTCCAATGCTGACTGTATACTGCATGGAATAGAAGTCATAGTAATAAAGCTTCAACAGCAATATTAAACGTTGAAGCTATGAGTATTACAATGAAAGATATGCCTGGTGTGTAGGTTTGTGATAACGAAGGTTAGATTATGGACACTGTAGGACTTTTTCAAAAATATAAAATAATTGTGTAATGCTGACGATATACTGCATGGAATAGAAGTCATAGTAATAAAGCTTCAACAGCAATATTAACCGCTGAAGCTATGAGTATTAAAATGAAAGATATGCAGTGGTATGTTGGTTTGTGATAACGAAGGTTAGATTATGGACGAACCTCCATGGGACAATCCGTCTCCCCAGTAATGGACAAGCCGGACTTCAGCGTCTGGATGGAGAGTTCTGGAAGTATGATTGATGTGGAAGCTTAATTCATTACATTATGTTTCGCGTCTGTAATTCTTTGCTAATGAAATGTGTTTGCAAGTGTTTCTAACTCTCTCCTCTTCGTCTTCGGCTTGTTTGCCTCGGTGACTTTTTGTGACAGTTACGCAGTACAGCTACGCGTGTCTTATCTGGATCAGTGCTTCTCAATATGTTCACAACTTATTATTAAATGGAACCAATCCCACCAATCCCATGTTTTCTTTCTCGTCTCAGCTTCTACCTTCTCATACTGATTACATTTACTAAACAAACTTTTAGTTACAAAAAAATCATACCCTACATTAGTTCTCAAGTAGGATCTTCATAAGTTTCTAATACTCATATATACTCATTTAAGTAAGAAATTGTCTAGCAAGAATAGCAAGATTTTCTTCAATTATCTTGCTAATTTGAAATCTACATTTATTGTCTGTACCTCACTATAAATATTTGTCAAAGATTATGAAAATAATGAAGCATATATTTTTTAGTTTCTTTCACACCATATGTATATAAATATCATTTTAAAAATATATATAATAATAATAATTATTGGCTAAATAATATAAAAAAATATGACCAAGAGTTAAGGCAAAAATTGCTTCCTTATAACAAGGAATGATTTGGAAAAAAGCTTTTCTGCTTGTACAAATGTCGCTGTTGTGAAGATATGTATGGTATGTGCAGCTATATGATTTTTATTATATTTATTTAATAATAATAATTGGATTGTAAGATATATATTTAGTAATTGACATTAATATTATTGCGAATAGGGGATTCCCTGATTATGTTTTAACGTGCAAGATAAGAAATATGCAAGATAATGACGCTCTTGATAAGATTTTTATATATAAGATTAATGAAAAACAAAATATAATTAAATTTCTTGTCTTGTTTTTCAAGACAAGCCAAGAAATAATAAAAAAAGACAAGAATTCTTGTAATAAATTTATGAAAATTATTAATGTAAATAGAATTGAATCACCATTAACAACTTTTTATCGAAGCAATAATGAATTTCCCGTACTCATGTAAACTTCATAATGTCAAAACTTTTCAGATATGCAAATGTGAACTTAGTTTAATATGTAAAATTTAATTTGTACATTCTCAGCACTATATAACGAAGTTTAATGTAAATTTAACAGCAGAGAAATCAAGTAACTTAAACCAGAAATGTAATAATTTTGGTGGAAGTTACAAGATCACACCGTGATTTAAAATTCAAAGATAATATCATAGACATGAGAAAGCCGAAATTTAAACTTCTAAAACAAAGTCAGGGAAGACGGAACAGCGTCATCTTGTAGAATTTTCCCTACATTAGATGATAATCACATTTATAAGATATTTCCCAAAATTTACCGCTTTCTGCCACATCCGGTTTACCTCAATTCAAAACTTTCATCGGGAGATTTTCTTATTTTACATTTTTTGACCATAATTGTTAAAGTATGAAATAAGAAAATATGGTTTGAAATAAAATTGTTGAAATATTTTAGATTACTATTTTAAAAGAGCTAATTGTGAATATAACACCTATTAGAATTCTTTTGTTATTCAATTTCTTTTTTGTCGTATTAATAAAACTAATTCCCTTTTGTAAAAAGTTCATACAGAATTGAGTGATTAAATTTATTTTATTGTTAACTCTTATGGCTTTATTTCAATAATTAATATTTTTAATTATCCTTGAATAGTTTTTCATACGGGTTTATATTTTTAAATACGAATTTAATTAAGGTACATTGAAATGGCACATTTGAATTCATATATGGTTTGATAAAAATCTACAATTTTAATTGAAACTAAAATTTTATTACATGGTACATATATAATAAAGAGGTACATTTACATTTTACATGCGGAATTCTAGTCCGATTAAAATGTTTTTAAAAACAATAAATTTTTGCTATATTTTTTGCACTTTTTACAATAATTAACGCGCGGAAATTTTAATTGACAATTTTAGTGATACAAGTTGTTACCTACACTTTCATCAATTTATTTTGTACCTTTTAATTAATTTAAATATGGTTGAAATAAAATTGTAAATTGCAAAAATTTGTGATTGAAAAAAGACTCACCAGTGGTGTTAACAATGTATGTAAGAATGTGTTTACCTGTAAAGAAATAAAACAGTTAATAAAATAAAATTAAGGGGAAAGAAATAAAATACAAACACAAGTTTCATTGTAAATTCGGTACAAATGAAAAAACAAAATAAATATACAATGTAGCTGTGTGATTTCCTCAGGTAGTCTCCATATTTGAAAGAAGTCTGAAACTTTCTCCACGAATTTTACGTTCGTCATAAAAAAATCACAAACTTAAATCCAATACATACACGTAATACCGAACGGCTGGTCGGAAATCATTCCACAGGATACGGGCGTAAAATCCTATCTATACACGCTGCTTGGCTGCTTCACTTTGCTCTAATTCAATATAGAATACAAATTAAACAAACCTTCCACGTTAAACTTATGCAGCTTTATTACTTATACCTTTCCGCATCATATACTGATATTGTATATATATATATATATATATATATATATATATATATATATATATATATATATATACTTTATTTAGAGGAAAACACATAACTAAACAATAAAGAAAGCAATGCTTTGCTGAAGTGTTAACCTTATAATTTTTTGTTTTCTAAATCTTAATATTGATCTATAAGGGTATACAAAAACGCACCAAATGGTATTTTTTATTACAAAAGTGCACCACAGTATGTTACATAAGCACACCCAGTGTTCATAAATGAAATGTTTATATATTAATTAATTTGATGTAACTATATATTCAATGATTATATAAAATTAGGTTAGGTCAGGTTAAGTTAGGTTAGGTTATGTTAGGTTAGTTTAGATTATGTTAGGTCAGTTTAGATTTGGTGAGGTTAGTTTACAATACATTAGGTTAGATTAGGTTGGATTTGATTAAGTTAGATTAGTTTATGTTAAGTTAGGTTAGGTTAGATTACATTACATTAGATTAAGTTATTAAGATAGTGTAACGTCAGCGTGGTAAAATCGTAAAAGAAAACAGATAAAGCGAAAGAGACAGACTACCTTTTATCTTTCACGATCCTACCACACTGATATCAGTATCCCTTCTCTAGAACATTTAATTGTTGATATTATTGCAAATATTAAAACAAAATGTTTAGTGTTTATTACTATAATGAGAAGCTATAGTGGTTAGTTATATTTTATGACTTATATACTGAAATACCCATTTGAAAGAGAATGAAATGATGGTACAGAATAAGGAAATATGTAGGGGAAATGTGAATAGAATGAACAAGTAAAGATCACTTCTTAATACTTTCCTACGATGGTGTTAATGTTACACAGAAATTTAAATTTGGAGATTTGTTATTTTTTTTTTAAAGAATGAAACGATGGTACAGAATATGGAAATATATTGGAGAAATCTGGATAAAATAAACAAGTAAAGATCACTTCTTAATACTCTCCTAGGATGATGTCAGTGTAAATGATAGATAAATTTAGAGGTTTAATTTTTGTACAAATGAAATGATGGTACAGAATAGGAAAATATATTGGAGAAATGTGGACAGAATGAAGCGGCAATAAATATGGTTTATAAACGGGTATCTGGCTGTTTGTAGAAAAGGTCCGGGTCCCATTCTAAGATGTTATATAGTGAGGATTATTTAAAGTTTGGAAGGAAACAATAAATAAAAAATGTTTGAGTGTTGGTGGGGTAATGTATTCTGGCTTGCATTTGAGCTACGTCATATGCGGGGTGAAATGGTTTGTTGGGCGTCGTTGTGTCGTTCCGTCGCGGCGGGTCTGCCATGCCGGAACCTAGCCGAGCTCTGTCACGTAATATTTCCTAACGTGCTGAATAAAAGATTGAAAGCTGACACACTACTGCAAAGGGGCGCATGTAATTCCGCACCGCTCACATCATTTGCTCCGACGTTTTACTCCGCACTGCCTTTACTTTTTAACTAACAAAACTTCGCCCATCAACTTTTCAATCACGCCGGTCACTAACAAATAAACTAAATTTCCCAATTTCACTTCTCACTTCCCAGTAGCACATACTGGTTTTGCTTTACTCTAATCTTCATCTACTTTTCTTCTAGATTTACACATTATTTCAAAGTTGATTTATTTCAGACAAATATTCAATCAAATTGGAACATAAGACTTGGCTTGCTACACCTTCTTGCAATGACGAAATTTAATAATTTTTTGTAGTGAGACAATATCGGAATGAAAAGCAATACAAAAACCAAAACCGAACCTTATAAAACACAAATTTTAGGTTCTAAGCGTAAAATTGTGTTTTTACACCCGAGAAAAACCAAAAATACCCATTTTTGGGTGCAAAAATTTGATTTTTTAAAATAGTTTATGTAGATAGACGCCAATGCGCTCATTCCAAATTTTCAAACCGAATTTTTTTATCTCTTTTCGTTCCTGAGTTTTTTGCTTTCAAAGTTGCAGCTCAAAAAAGTGTGTTTTTTCGGTATATCTCTAAAATGACTAGAGATACAATGTTAACGATTATACCAGTCGATTCTACTGACAAAGTTACATAAAGAAATGTTTTCTTCGCATATACGTTCTTTGGAACGATTTAATGAAAAATGAGAAAAACGAAAAAAACCGGAATTTCAGGTTTTCGCTCGGAAACTTTTTGTCTCCAAAATTTTTAATTTTCTGGACTTAAGTAGATATCGATATGCTGATTCCAAATTTTCAAACCGAATTCAATTATCTTTTTCCGTTCTCGAGATATTTACGTTCAAAGTTTGACTGAAAAAAACAGGTTTTTCAGGAATAGTCCTGAAATGGGTCGAGATACGATCTCGGCAACCTCACCAATCGATTCTACGGGCAAAGTTACATAAGTGTACCAAGTTTCAGATTTTTATTCCGTCGGATACAATTTTTAGAGCGAAAAAACGAAAATCGGTGAAAATCGAAAAAAATGCCTGATGAACCCCTTGCGATTTTTTTCGATTTTGGCCATTTTCAGTTTTTCCTTTCTAAAACTTGTATCAGTCGGAATAAAAATCTGAAACTTGGTACACTTATGTAACTTTGCCCGTAGAATCGATTGGTGAGGTCGCCGAGATCGTATCTCGACACATTTCAGGACTATTCCTGAAAAACCTGTTTTTTTCAGTCAAACTTTGAACGTGAATATCTCGGGAACGGTAATAGATAATTGAATTCGGTTTGAAAATTTGGAATCAGGGCATCGATGTTTACTTAAGTCCAGAAAATAAAAAATTTTGGAGACAAAAAGTTTCCGAGCGAAAACTTGAAATTCCGGTTTTTTTGTTTTTCCCATTTTTCACCAAATCGTTCCAAAGAACGTATATGCGAAGAAAACATTTCTTTATGTAACTTTGTCAGTAGAATCGACTGGTATAATCGTTAACATTGTATCTCTAGTCATTTTAGAGATATACCGAAAAAACACACTTTTTTGAGGTGCAACTTTGAAAGCAAAAATCTGAGGAACGAAAAGAGATAAATTAATTTCGTTTGAAATTTTGAAATTAGCGTATCGACGTCTATCAAAATAGACAATATTTAAAAACCAAAATTTTGGACCTGAAAATTAGTATTTTTGAATTATTTCGGCTATATATAAAAAATTTCGTAGTGAACAACTACAAATTGTTGTTTTTCATGTTTAACTATGATTAGAAATAACACGGAGATGTAAAAAAATATGAATATATAATTGGAAATGAAAATTTTTCATTTGTATAATCTTGTTCAATAATTTGTTCCAAACTACCCAAGCAACTGCCAATCATTGGCCCCTCAAATTCCGTCTCTGCCTTCTTGTGTTGTTGCTTTCTTGTTTTAACTTGCTTGTTACATTGGTAGTAAAATAGAAAGTAAGAAGGTGATATGCAGTCGTCATAGTCAGAGAAAAACAAATTTAGGTAATTTGCAGGAAAAAGGCATGTTTTGAGGTGTAATTGCAGATGCGGTATACCTGGTGTTGTATGTTGTTATATAATTTCACGTGTTCCATTCTCCTTGTATGACAATAGTGTGTAACTTGAGCGATTAACATAAGTTAACAATCCCGTATCCATCGGTCTCTGTGGAGCATTCTGTGTGTATCATGCAGCGTCTAGCAGTGTTAGCATGTAGCCTGCAACCTGTATGCCGTACTACGCAAACACGTACGCTACCTCCCATAAAACTCATACCACCACAAACATACGGACTACAGGGATTACTACATCCAAACTAAATTATTTCTAAACAATCGCAAAATAAATTCACAAAAAAAAAAACATTTTATACACGCGAACTATCACTTTACCTAAAATCTGTCAGTAGGGTACCTGGGGGAGAAATGGACCGGTATTACAACATCCAAAGTAAATTATTTCTAAACAATCGCAAAATAAATTCACCAAAAACAAAAAACCATTTTATACACGCCAACGTACAACTTATTCGCACAATTATCACTTTATCTAAAATCTGTCAGTAGGATACCTGGGGGAGAAATGGACCGATAGGAAAGACAGACTTTGACCACATAATAGGTTTGTACAGAAGCGACAGTAAGACAGAGAAACGAAAATTAGAGAGAGATGAGGACAGCCAACAAATTTAAAGACCTCATTGTTTAAAATCGGAAAGTTTCGTCACATCTTATAGAGAGATAGGGGAAGTCAACAAATTTAAAGATCTACACAATACTCCAAGGTCATAGAACTGAATAGGGTAACATGAAAGTTACCGACACGGAGTGTCGCTTCTGTATGTAACTATTCTGTGCTTTGACAAAAAAATATTTATGTACATACTTTATAAACAAGTGCACACGATTTAACGTAACCTGAAAATCTGGTTCTATCTCTATGCAGTCATAAATAATTTAGTAAGTTCATTTAACCTCTGCTTTTAAGAACAGATAGACCACCTAACTGAGGAGAGATGGATCAGAGTATTGTTATTGAAGTTCTGAAGAACTGGTGTTAAATGTTTAATCAGATATTTTAAAAACGAAAGTTCCAGTTGTAAGGAGGATTATTTAAAAAACGATAAACAATAATGATTGGATAAAATTTGTTATTTGTTTGCACAAAGGTTGTACTAGATATGAAAAATACCAACCATCTGTTAACCAGTTCATGTCCTCATAGCCTTAGTCCGTCTTATCTATACAGCGGAGGATAGTTCAAATGTACCAAAATGTACTGTACCTCACGTTATATATATATATATATATATATATATATATATATATATATAACATGTAAGAGATAAACATCCATTAATGTTTCTCTTTTTAAATTACAATAAATTTTATGAAAATAATAAATCCAATGGCTTCGTTCTTTTTAGGCGTCTTAAGTCTTCTTCATTATTGAGTAAATTTATAGCTAGTTCATTACAACGGTTGTCTAATTTTTTCTGATGTTTGATAGTAAATTGCTGAATCTGATCTGTCACATTTAATTATGAGGTCCTTGTATTTTAAAATAAAAACATTTCATACTTCAGCTGTCATAGTTGTACGTACGTAATTTCCATATTAGTGCTACCAGGATGAGAGAAGTTAAATTTTTTGAAATGATTCCAATTAGCGAAAGAATGATCAGTGGCAAAAGTAATAATTGGGGTTAAATTTGAGTGGATAATTGAAGTGAAGTGAAATATTTAGGGCAGGGGCTCGCGACACAGGCTTTCCACTCGAAGCAGCTGACGATGATGCTTTGATCATGCCCTCCATCACATATCACATCGTATTTGATTTGTTTAATGTGATTGTGTGAGAAGTGGTGGGAGCCACTGGGACAGCGCATTGTTCCGCGTGACGTCGAGGGTCCTACACGTTAATAGCTTCTCAATACTTCATTTGCTTCATAAAGGGATATTGTAATTTATTTCTCCCCAATTCACTCGCGTTACGCTATATTTCCCTTCGTTCCGCAAAATAATCCTACGCCACAATAGGACCTCCTTTATCCAAACACACTAACCTTATATTCAAATCATACTTATCCCATTCAGACAAGAAACTATTACCTTTCTATTCGTGTAAATTTCTCTACTCGAGAAATATTGTAAGAGTTCATTTCTCTCAGGAAATGACTAAATTAATCTAATTTCTCAATATAGCTGCCTTGATAATCGATGAAGAGTGACTACGATGTAATTTTGCTACAGGGATGGAAAACGTAACATAACGATACCCAATAACGTTATAATAACAAACCTTAAATTGAAAGATTTGTCATTAACATTGTCGCCATCCTAGGAGAGTATTTACTTGTTCTATCTACAATTCTCCAATATATTTCTGCATTTATACTATCATTTCATTCTCTTTAGAAAATTCAACAAACCTTAAATTGAAGGTGCTACCATCAACAACGCTATCCTAGGAAAGTATTGAGAAGCAAGGATGGAAAATGTAACGTAATGATACCCAATAACGTTATAATAACATTTCATTTGCCAATTTTTTTTTGTTTATAACGCAGCATTAACAAAATTACGTTATGTAACCATAATATAACAAATAACGATACACTATAACATTATTTGCCGTTGAGAGAATATAAATTGTCTTATAGCAGATAATTACAAATTATAGAATAAGGTATTAATTGTTAAATATTTAATAATCCTAGAAAAACTGTATCCAATTTGGTAAGAACCCACTTAAAATTTGTACGCTGGTATTGAAGTATCTTGCGTTACAATACACGCAAAAATTTCTTTACGATCAAACAGTAATTTGAAAAAGTTTTACTGTTATGACAATAGTTGCACAAAAGGTGATTAAAAATAGGTATGGATTGGGCGGAATTGTGGATTCCGGATGATCCGTTTGCGAAGTGTGTTTAAAATTGAAAAACAGTTAATGAAAATGAAAAATTGCGGTTCTTTTTGTGCGACAATACATAACATTAAACGCAATTTCCATACGTTGTTGTAAAATTCAAAAACTAATCCATCAAAGGGAATTGTAAAACTGTAGTAATACGAACTAGGGGCTCGGCCAATCCCGCCTCTGTATACGGCCCGAACAAAATTATACGTCTCTGTCTCGTCCGCCTTTGATCAAACGCTAAATGAGAAGAATACCCTCAACCAATTTCCCAAATTTTTGTAAGCTGCGAAGCTCAACTTCGCCTACAAGCTCCATCGACGTGCATCGAGTTATTATGGTTTAATATATCAAATAGCTAAACCTGCATATGACATTCACTTTGCACGTTATTCATTCTGCAAAACGAGATACACAACTCAAAATCAAATTCCAAATTTCATTTCGCATCTACTCAAAATATGTTATTACTTAAGATAGCGTACGGGAACCACATACGGAATACGTAGCGTATTGATTTCCGTTAAACCGATTCTGTTAAACTCACCCGATTTATAAGATAGCGACAATATAGTTTCAACAAATCCGATTCGAATTTTATCCAAATTACCTCCTTACTTCTAACTATAACTTAACATACTACAAATTTTTCTCTCGTCTCTTAATTATATATTAATATACAGTACATATTTGTGTATTAAAAATTTGAAACAGTTTACGAGATGCATATTTCAAACAAACTACAAACTTCAAAATATCTCGAAAATTATTAGAAATATGTGCAGCATACAAATTTTACATTTTTATTTAAGTACATACACATATGAAAACTAAATTAAAACTAAATATCCCTAAACGGTAATCTACACCATAAAAGAAGAAGCATGTAAGAAAGGCTAAACAAAAGAACTAACTAACTATAACTTAACACACTACATATTTTTCTATTGTCTCTTAATTATATATTTTTATGCAGTACATATTTGTGTATTAAAAATTTGAAACAGTTTACGAGATATTTCAAACATACTTCAAACTTTAAAATTAATATCTCGAAAATTAATAGAAATATGTGCAGCATATAAAATTTACTTTTTTATTTAAGTACATACACATATGAAAGCTAAATTAAAAATAAATATCCTTAAACGGTAATCTACACCACAAAAGAAGAAGCATGTAAGAAAGGCAAAACAAAGGAACAATACATTGTAAAATGAGAAAGTTGAGATGTTATTATATATAAAGTGAAGTTAACTCGTAAAATATAAAGGTTAGCAGCAAATAATTGATAGTAATAATATGAGTTATATAGTGAATTGTTCTACGAGTATCTTAAAGACAATATATGTTTCGTCTGTTGTAAGAATCGCGAAAGCGACGAGATTGACAGAAAATATTATACCGCATGGAAAATCAAGATTAATCACATCAGAATTACAGGCGTATTTTATCTGGAAAATTTTTGTAGGAAGATTTGATAATAAATTAATGACGATCTAAAATGCCATTTAAACTTCGTGGGCAGACCATTTGCAAACGGATTATACCAGATAACTAAATTAATGGCAATTGAAATGTTCAATCTGATAGAGACATAATGTTCCTAATAAAATTCACAAATTCACTTCTGTATTACTTCCAAAAAACACCGTTCTTGTTCATTTGTTCTCGACCTTTTCTCTTAATTGAGTGAAAATGAGCTTATATGAATATATATTCTTCACTTCTTCAGCAGAGTTTTATTTTTAATAATCGAAGTTCAAGAAAAATTACTTTCTCTACCAGGATTATTAATTAGTACCACGGCAAGAAGCAACATGTTACTACAAATTATGTGCTTAATACACTGTTATAACAAAACTGTACAAACAAAAACGAAACACTTCAACGAAGAATAAAGTTTTTGTATAGTACAAGACAAGATATTTGGTTAATCCCTTAAGCTTGGTAATGGATGCGGCTAACCCTCACAACGGGTGATGAGTCGTAAATATGTTGGGGGCGGTATTAACAAAAATTTCGTATTCTTAAAACTGTGATGAGAATCAAAAATGGAAAGAAAATTAACCATTCCCCATTAGGCTGAATTAGTTTTTACATAAATAAAATAAAAATTTGTTTGTTTTTGTACGTATAAACCAAACATTTTTACCTGTATTATATATACCTATTTAAAAATTTGAAATCAGTCCCTGCATTTCTGTATCATAAATTTGGGGATAATCCCATGTTTACGGTATGCTAGTAGGGGGTGATGTAATCCAATTCTCAATTATGTTGTCCAGCACTATAACAAAAGTAGTTTTTACACTCACAATGGATATAAATTAGTCGATATGAACATTTTTATGGCCCTATTGGAAAAGTTTCCACTGTTAAGATAAATTTCCTACTGACAAAAGAGGAATTTGTAATGAATACAAAGCTTGTCACACAAAATGTACATAACCTTTTCCAGGAACATTTACATTATATTATTATTTACAGTTTTTGAAACAATGGCTTTGAAGTAATCACTCTTTGTAAAAACCAGTCATTGTAATGTTTACTACCTCTAATTCTTTCGTTAGGATTGTAAGCGAGGTAATGATAAAGATATCATACAAGGATAATATCGTAAAATATTAGGTATTATTGGAATAAAGTCGAGATGGTATGTGGATGAGAAAAGCAGTAAAAATCTAAATGAGACCTGCAGATGAAGTGTATGAGAGAAGGTGGTCAGATTGTTTGCGGCTGTATTATTTATGTGGAATTCATTATTGATGAGAGCCGTGGTGTAGCATTGTTTACAGTGTGAAATGTTTGTTGTTGAAGTGTCTGGTCGGGAAATGAAGAAATCGATGGATAGAGTTCGCGACATAGCTCGGCTCTGCTCAGACCCGAGACATGAACACTTTACAACAGGAGTAAAATGCAAATGATGCATTATTTATCTAAAAGATGATTTATACACGAGCTCTTCTCTACTCTTCTTCCGCGTACACGCCGTACAATGCTACTTCCTTTTTTATTTACAGGTATTCTTTATTCAGTTTTACGTGGTTTCCTTCCATACATAAACAGAAATTAACCTAACATCATGAAATGCTACACAGACGTTATTTACTTCATTATACACGGAATATAATTAATATTTACTCGTTCTCTCTTTCTGTCTTACAATTACACTCACAGTTATACCTCTCTGCATTGTTCCATATTTCTGCTTCTAACTACAATATACTAGCAAACTAATCACATACTCAAATACAATTAAATACCAACATCAAATAAAATTCAATTAAAACACTATTTTAATGAAATTTTTTAACATTTTAACACTGAATAGAAACAGTTTGAATAAGCAATAAAATATTAAATTTTAATAGAAAATATATTTCTAAAGCTGTAAAAATATACTTTCAAAGTTATTCATAAATAATAAAGTTACTTCTCCCAGAAGAGTTGTACACGAGTAATTTTGACACTTTCTCTGGTGACATTTTGATGAACTGTGGGATTATATGTCACTTAGACATATGTCACATTTACTAATAATGACAGAATCATTTTATTTATAATGTCACTTAACGAATATGTCTTCCATGCCTGTATACAGAAGCACACCGCGCAGTAAAAAAAATGTAGCAAAAGCGCATCAGCAAACTTTAATAATTTAGTGGGCCTGTACATGCGTAAGATTAGAAAAAAAATGCGTGAATACTTTTTAAATAGATACTCGCAGAGGTATGCCTCCAAGTCTTCCTCTTTCGTCCCAAATCCAACCTAACCTACCTTAACCTGACCTAACTTTACCTAACCTAACCTGATCTAACCTAACCTAATCTAACCTAAGCTAACCTCACCTAATCTACCTTGACCTAACCTAACCTGACCTAATTTAACGTAATCTAAACTGACCTAATAAGATCTAACGTAACCTGATTTAATCTAAGGAGATAAACGAACTGTTAGCTAACATGAAGCAAATACATTTCGCACGAATATAAATAATGGATTTACGAATCTAGACATATTTATTATGACTACATTTGATTAAATAGTTACATCAAATTCGTTTGATGTGCTTCTGTAACAAAAAATACCATTTGGTGCGCTTTTGTCATATGTCGGTCTTCCGTCCAATTTTTATTTCCCGTGATTTAATACAATAAAAAACTTATGCAATATGCAATTTGCAATAAGATTATAAAATATAAATTCTGTAAAGGGTGAAAGCAATATTAATATTTTTTTGATGAATATCGCTTAAATGAAAGGTTCTTTGAAAATATGTGAAAAATGTTCTGTAAAAATTTCAATATTTAAAAGTTGTTTAATTATTTTTATCTTTGCAAGGCTGCATGAATACCCCGTATTAGATTTCAATTCCGACATCAAAAATGCCCTTTCCAACTTTACTTTGTAGTAAAAGGACCTTCCTGATACAAATCATATCTATAAGAAACAAAAATCCTTTATAAAGAGTTGAAAAAATGTTTGCTAACCAATAATCTCTGGAATCAGCGTGCATATCAGATGAAACCCAGCTTTGAATAAACTTTCAAAGATACAAACTTTCAAGATATCTTCCTTAAATTTTCATCCAAATCACATATAGCATAAATATCAAAAGAAAATTATATGCTACGGAAAATGCTAGAAATTCTCTTTGATACACTAACGGAAAACTAATGGAGATATGAAACTTTAGCATTAAGGAAATTGTTATACTTAGCAGGCCATTTCATTAATATTTATTTTAATAATAACATACATTTGTACTCCTGACATTATAATTTGTCCCACTAGATAAATCGCTTTTATTACATTTATCCATAATCTAATCCAATAGGAACTTTATCACTTTAAACCAAAATTGCAGTAGCAGTTTAGTTATAAAACATTTTTTCCCAAAGTAAAAGTACGAAGTATATAATGTGACGTACTTTGGTAGTAAAGAGATAATTCTGGAGTACTCGTAATACGTCTGAAGTTTTCGGGCAACATTTTATTTTCATGCCTAACTACAACATAAAAAATGTAGCCCCAGATAAAATTTCGTCGTGAAATAATATTCTCAACCAGTTGCTCGGAATTGCGTGCGAAAGAATCATTTTATACGCCAAACAAGCAACGTAATTACAACATTTTTAGTGTGACAGGTATGACATTTTTTCAAAGCATTTACGCTAATTACGATATTAGAAAAAGAATAATAGACATAAACTTGAAATTTTAGGAGTTTTGTTGTTAATCACTGCTGCGTTCGAGTGGATTGGAAACCACTACAAGCTGTAGGTTTTCTAACGTACGTAGTCTGAAATTGTTATCTTGCTGAGAAAGCAAATGAAAGATGCAGAAATTGAGAAAAACGGAATATACATTGAGATTGCTCGTTTTCTGTGTGGCTAAACGTAATCAGAGTTTAAAAACATGTTGAAGGTTTCCTTGAGGGTAGTAGATGTAATCTAGGAAAGCATAATATATTTATTTTGAAGGAAAGTACAGTAACTAGTTCCTCTTCATGTGAAATACATAAACCGGCTTAGTTCTGGTACATTGTAGAGGAAATCTTAGAGTTTTCGGGTGACGTATTTAGAGCTTTATGTAATTCCCCCTTTATCTGATTTGCTAGGTACACTGGATGACAACAAGAAGATGTGAGCTCAAAGAACACATGTTATTGAAATTTGCAGTGTATTTGGACGAAGTTGGAAAGTTCTTGATGAAATTTGCCAAACTTCGCTGAATCATACATGATACGTAGAATTCTAACCTTTAATTAATCCTCTATACTCGGCTATCAATATATATGAGGTTACAAGTTCATAACTTTGTTGCAAAATACGCAACATTCATTTTACACATTACGGTTTACCTTTACTTTCAAATTCAATTATACTACATTACTAACTCGAATACCCGAACATAAGGATTTAAAATGTAAAATCACCTAATTATTTTACGTAAAAAAGCTTCAAATAACAGTTGTAGAGCATAAAATTCTGTATCTGTAAACTCAGAAATTAGGTATGAAAATTATCTAAATCATTTTTTTATCTGTCAAGTTAGCTGCGCTAGTTTATTATCATTATTATTTGTAGTTACTGTTTTGTCAAGTTAAAGGTAAAAATATAGCAATTTTATTTTGTTTTTATTTTTTAAATTCAAAATTAATCTATGTAATGTAGTACACTTCAACAATAATTTCAAATAATAATGAAAATAAACTAACGCAGTTAACTTGACAGATAAACCGTTAAACATTTGTTCATTTTTGTGTCAATTCCGTGGCTACTGCTATTTTTTTATTTAAATAATTTTTATGCCTAATTTCTGAGCTTACGAAGCAAATACAAAATCTTATGCTCTAATACATTTATTTAAAGCTTTTATATTTCAAATAGTAAGGGAAGCAGGAAATTAGGAAAATATAATTTTACATGTGAAATCTCCTATATATCCTGGTACGAGAATATCGGATTTTTAAATTTGATTATTGCTAACTTCGTATGACTTGAAAGGAAATTGATTGCATATAAGGTATAAAATAAGCAAAACAATAGCTTCCCTCTTACAAATGAATTAAGTGGTTATTGAATGTAATATAGTGCTCCTTATAAACTAGCTTTCTTCGGGTAATTATGTTCTCATAAAGGCGGAAGTGAAACAATTAGAAGAAAGACAAAAAGTGCGTGGATGGTATGGGGCATATGACACATGACATGTGGCTTTTTTAATATCAAATACTTAAAAAGCAGAAAATTAGGAAAATATAATTTTATATGTAAGATCTCCTGTATACCCTGTTAGAAGAATATCGGATTTTTATATTTGATTATTGATAACTTCATATGACTTAAAAGGAAATTGATTGCATATAAGATATAAAATAAGTAAAACAATAGCTTCCCTCTTACAAATGAATGAAGTGGTTTTTGAATGTAATAGACTAGCTTTCTTCGAGTAATTATGTTCTCATGAAAGGAGGAAGTGAAACAATTAGAAGAAAGACAAAAAGTGCGTGGATGACATGGGGCATATGACACATGACATGTGGCATGTGGCGTAACGTGGCGTAACGCGGCGTCGCGTCACGTAGCGTGCGTCACCGTAGCCGTGTCACCCGTGGTCATTATGGAAATTTATAGCTCGACGTTACACACAAACTTCACTCATTCCTTAAAACTTTTCCTTCATTGTTTTTGTATAGTGCCTTGTCCGTTGCTCTACCTCTCTCCCGCATTTCCCAGAGTCGTACTGCCCAAACTTTCGTCCCTTGTTAACCCTTTGCCTCATCAAGCAGAATTTTTAATTTTAATATCGACTCCAGTGATACGAGTTCCCAAGGGACCAAATTTCAGCCTTGCATATGCATTATTCCTATCATTTCGTTCCATCGCCTTAATTCGACTTCATTCGACTTCATATAAACGTAGTACCTACATAGTAGTCAGTTGTAAAAAAATATTTACATTTTATTTATCCATTTGGTATAAAGAATATTAAAAAATGTTATTATCATCAAAATAATTTAAAACCAGTAGTCATCCCTCATTTCGAACATATCCAGAACGATCGTCACATTAATTTTTTTTTGTTTATTAGAAATTGATTTACAGCTGGCAACCAGTAAATTTGATATTAAATATATATATATATATATATATATATATATATATATATATATATATATATAACATGTAAGAGATAATCACCCATTAGTGTTTCTCTTTTTAAATTACAATGGCTTCGTTCATTTTAGGCGTCTTAAGTCTTCTTCATTATTGAGTAAATTTATTTCTAGTTCATTACAATGGTTGTCTAATTTTTTTCTGGTGTTTGATGGCAAATTCCAAAATCTGATCTTTCACATATTTAATTTTGAAGTCCTTATGTGGTGTGGTTACCATACCATGGAGCTTTTGCTATCATTCTTAGGATTTTGTTTTGCGATCTTTGTATAATGTTAATATTAGAAATTTTGGCACATTAATAATAATAATAATAATATCAAAAATAATAATAATAATAATAATAGAAATTGTGGGACAAATAAATATTTTAATTTATTATTATACCGTGACTTTGTTTTAACGTGAAACATATTCCACAAAGAACGAACAACAAATTACCTTTCAATTACTATATCCTTAGTCCAACGGTAAAATAAAGTTAGCTATAAGTAATTCGAATCAAGTAATACATACTCTTAATCTATTGTGCTTAATTGAATAAAACATCTTTTTTTAGTTTTAGTTCAATAATTAAACTCAACGCTTCGGCAATATGAACTGATGCCTGCTTCAGAGTAAAGGCAAATATTACAAAGCAAGTAAACAAGTAACTAAGAAATGAATTATAACATAATTAATCATTGGATTAATATTCGTACTTTTAAAAATCTCAATAACTTCTCTAATTAGTCTTATGTTGAGTGATGTAGATCTTCAAATAATTATCATGCAACTGATAATTTCTCAGTTTGGTTCAATCTAATCGATCGTTGAAGTTCAATTAATTAATTAATTGTTGTGCTTATTTTAAAACGCCTGAATAAATACTGATAAATGTCTTGTATCTTATATTCCTGAAATCGATATACCTATAGAACTGCGTATTATTATTTTTTCTTAACATAGTTGAGCAATAACCGATAGAGAATTGTATGAAGCATCAAATTTAAAGCATAGTAGTTACAAGCGAAACGTTTTACCCATAAAGTAGTTAATAATGTATTGCAATCTGTGAAAAGCCGAAAGTTGGTAGATTGGGCGAAGCCAGCCCTGAATGGGCTCGTGGCGACAACACGTGGAGAGTTTTTAATTAACGGCGCAATGCACAACCATCTGACAGAATCTTTCTTATAAAGATTTTTTAATTTTTTGATACCTTATCCTACTTCTGGTTTTAATGGAAATATTCGGAACACTTTGCAGTCTAATTTTAACTAAATATCTCTTAACTGGTGAAGGGTGAGTACTTTGTGTTTATAATTGCGTCAGGACTGTAAACTTTATACAACAGACTTTTTATAAATTACTTATAGAAGCACAAAGTAAACTTTTTTTAAGATCTCGTAATAAAAAATCTGCGCTCCCTCGTCGGTAAAGAGGGAGATATTTTTATAAGTTTTTCTTCTTTATGAAATTTTGGACGGATAGTTCAATCTTAAATAAAATAAACAAAAATATTTTTGTTTTCACCAACTTTCCAGTTCAATTATTTCACACAAAAACAAATAATTATCATTTACACATTCAAAATTAAACAGGCCTGGGTTCAATCCCTTAATTTCTTTCTTAAAACTTTCCTATAAAACTTAATTATTGTGAAAGTATACCATACCGACAAAAGTGAAAAATATCATATTACTTTTACAAAACATTCAAAACAATAAAAAATTAAGTATAAGTTTACAAACTGTAACGTGATACGTACATAATAATCTCTTATTTTCTCAAAGAATAAGAGAATAGTTTTATATTCCCTAGAAATATCAGATGTAAGAGAAATATTTATTATTATGTATAACAATAGTAATAGTTGTTCAATTCTTGAATGATATATGAAACATATTTCACTCCAAATATTGTAATAACTACAGCTTGTTGTGTTTGTAATCATTTGTAAATATATCAATAATAATACTTACGTTGTTTTTCCGTTTGAAATAATAAATGTTTATTGAATAAACAGCACGTGTAAATAGAAATAAAGAAAATTAATTCATGTGAGTGATGTCGTGTAATATTGTTTTGTTATTTGTAACATAACACCAAGCAATTACACTTACATTTTTACTGGTACTATGGATTGAAATGGGTTAATATATTATGTATACGTTAATATGTACGTCGTGTTTTTTGTTGGTTTTTACACATTATTTCATAATCCGCTAAATTTCAATTATTGATTAATATTAAGCTCTAATAATATATTTAAAAACATGTCACGTCCAACATTAACCATTGTATGGACATGCTACTGAAAAATATTGTGTAGCTAGTCAATTATTGAAAAATATTAAATTAGACAGACAATCAGTTAAATCCCTAACTTCATGTGATTTGTTTTCATGTCGGAATCTGTCACTGTATGAAATGTCTGGACATTTCATGAAATGGCGATTACGCAAATAAAGGTTATCCATTTTAAAATTCTTGAAATAATAATATATATTCGATCTTATGATAACTGTAATATTACATTAATTTAACGCGACATATTGAATGAAACTAATTATCCGGAAAAGCAATTAATATTATTTTATCAATATATATTTAATAACACTACATATGTATTGGCTTATGCATAATTTAACTAACAAATCATATGCGAAGAATTCTCAACAATGCTTGCCTTAACAATTTATAATAAAAGATCATCTCAGCATAAAGATGTTTGAGAGATACTTGAACCAATTTGCTTAGATTCTCGAAAGCGGATTTTATTTGAGTATATGACAGAAATAAAGATGTTCTCAAAATTTATCATTGGCTTTACTAGCATTTAATTCTCTATCTTGTATCTATATTAAATTGCTTTATAGGAAAATAGACAATAGACAAAAATTATACGATTTAAGCAATTGAATTTGAAGCAAAAATTAATGTTGTAAAGTATGTACCAAATTTAGAATAATTGCCAACCTAAATATGTTATCAAATTATTGAAGGGTTTACTAAGCCGGGGTTAAAATTTTAAATACTATTTCATGAAACGCATTTAACTTTCAAACCTAGGTTAAAATTAATGCAGAGTTTGAGGACTCTCGATTTAAGCTCGTTCTCATGAAACCAGGCATAAGTGTGGTATTTTGTTTCTCTTTTCTGCGAATTAAAATCATTTGAGTTGAGAACTTGTACTTGATAGTACTTGATAATTATTATTACAATTGCCCCGTTAAATCGACTCTAGACACTGTTCAGTTTAGCAAAATGTTTTCTAAATTTAAAATTTTTAATCAATATTAATATTTAAATCATTTTTATCGCTTTATTTTTTTGGGCTCAGTTTAAGCTCATTTTGAAAAGAAAAAAATTGCCACCCCTAAATTTTGTCGCCCTAGATCCGGGCCTATGTAGGAGATGGATATAATGGGTTGATATATATTTGTGATGATGTAATTAGGTAGGTAGTTAGGAGTATTTTTTGTAGGTGTATGTTTTGCGTGTGGGAGCTGATCGATTGTTGAATATGGTTTTGGGTTAATTGGGGTAAATGGGTAGTGGGTAAATGGCTATGGCAGATCTTAATATCGGACATAGGAATATAGGGCTGAACGTGAACGGCACGTGGCATAGCTAAACATCGGCCCGCTCGGCACAAGTGCACCTAACATCACATCGCCGAGCCGGAATACTAACAACTACCCCGTATACTCGATAAATATCCCCGACCCCCCTCATAACCGTTACACACAAAAACCTACACAACACTCGCCTACTCAGTTCCATATATACATATCGCTGTTTCGTGCCAACCTCCACAATGCCCACCAAATCAATTCTTTCAATTATTCATTTTACTCCTCCTGCATCATCAAATTACCCTACCCTTTTCCTATTCCAAAAATCTAATGTGGACTCCACGTGATTTTCTTGCACGTCTAACAAGATGTTGTTTATGGAATACATTTCTCTATTTTTTCAATTCTTTCAATTATTCATTTTACTTCTGTTGCATATACCTAATCACCAAATTATCCAACCCTTTTTCTATTCTAAAAAATGTAATGTGGACTCCACGTGATTTCCTTGCACGTCTAACAAGATGTTGTTTGTGGACATTTCTTCTGTGGAATACGATTGTGTTTTCGGCATGAAAACGTTAAGATTTTGGTCATAAAAATTAGAAATCATGGGGCCAGATGCCGATGAGATCATATTTCACGGACAAAATTTGTGTTTAGATAAGAGATTGAGAAGGAACAACAAAAATTCGTGAGGCAGAGGGTAGATTTGCCTCTGAACAAAAATTTGTTTGGCAGTCTTCGGTAGTGTTAACTCTAGATCGGACATAGACATAATGCAATCTATTTAGTTTAATTTGTTTAATTTTAAAATAGTTTAGTTCAGTTTTAGGTGTCTGATTATGGATCAATCACACATTAGACCAGAGCACCCGGTTCTAGAAGTAGATGGATCTGTTTGTGTACTGATTCCCAAGAAATTTAGTTCTGATTAAAGTTTTTTTTCATTTAAGTTGTAAGTATACAGTCCCACATATAAAATTACAACTTCCTATGGCTAATCGTTTTTGACTTATGCGACAAATTCAAGTAACCCTTCAAAAGTGTCCTTTTGGCACTGCTGATTGCAATAAAAAAGAGAGATGCTCAATTAGATATTATAGCAGTCTCATAATATACACAATTTCAACAATCTGCAGCTAATTTTTGAGTTATGCGAGATACATACGTTCATACACATATACGTGTCTACGTACATATAGAAAATACGACGAAACTAGTCAAAATGGATATTTCCGTTGAAATTTGGAAACCGTAATTTTTCGAGATTACAATACTTCCTTTACTTCGATACAAGGAATGCGTCCGAGTGATTCAAAACTTATTATAAAGTAAAGGTCATCATCACCAATATGTTAAATATATTCTGAAATAATGTAGGTATATATTTAAATCGCAAAGGAGGAAGCCTGTGACGATTTTAAAACAAATTGATCTGAAACAGCGAAGAAACCAAGCAAAATAGAAGTTGGTAACCGAGCTACTAATACATTTTAAAAGATTTCCTTTCAATTTAATCAAACATCAAGAAGATCCTTTGTCCTATCGAGGTGGCGAAAAAAGCGCGAAGCGATTGCTAATGAAAGAAAAACATGTCTCATAAGACGAAGACGTAGCGAAGCCCGGAGCGTCCCAGTGTCGTACGACGTCCGATTGAAATATTACTTACTGAAACCAACCAATTGTCCCTCAACACCAACCTGTCTTTTTGTTTCACGTGCAACCCACTAATCACTCTCACATACTTCTTTTTACCGCACGCCCACCTCCGTAAACAATACATAAATTTAAATTTTACACCCTTTCTAGAGCTATTTCATTTATAGAGGGTCACCCAATGAAAATTATCAGCGTAATTTTTGGCCACTTAACATCAATTTTGCAAAAAACGCTCGAACACGTCAATTTTAGTATAAAGGGGGACACCTGAATGGATTAGTACCAATGGCATAACTTCAACCCTAAAATGGGGGTGGACTGCACCTTAAAAATTTAAAATGGAAAAGAGTGTCAAACATGACACATTTCGAAAGGCATTTCAATTCTCTTTTCAACAGTTTTTTTATTTTTCAAATCCGATCATTTGTTCCAGAGAAATATCGTTTAAAACAAATTTTATCAGGTATGCAAATTGCAATCAAGGTGGCTTTTTAGACTTTATTTTATATCTTTTGTATGTTTATGGTTTTTCCTCTACCCCGTAATTGGGTTTTACCTGTCGGGTAGTGTAATTCTTAAATAAATAAATAAATAAATAAATAAATAAATAAATAAATAAATAAATAAATAAACAAATGACAGAAACTCAAGTATCCGTTTATTAGGTATTCAAAACGACTACCACCAACTTCCATACAATAATAAAGATTTTGCTCAAAATTTTGGAGCTACAGTACGTTGCCGTAAATCTTCTAAAGATTCGGGTATCGTGGCATAAACTTTAGACTTCAAATAACCCCACAAAAATAAATTTAACTTACAAATTACTGTTTATTACAAACATCTTGTCTAAAGAATTGTTTATTTAGTTTCTGTCATTTGTTTAAGCCTACTTAATTTTTAAAATAACAATTTTACTTTTCCTTTTCCCCGTGGTACAGTATACAATAATTTTAAGAATAAAGGAAAAAACAAGAAAAACCTAATAAAAAAATGATTTGGAATGGTGGTTAAAAAGCGTGAAATAATGATGAGAATTTGCTAACCCACGGGAGTTGAACTAATATATAATGCGGATAAATAAAGGCAGGTATTTAACTGAAAGTGAAAAACCGGTGGCTGCTGAAATACCCTGGTGAATCGTGGTGATGTTGTCATTTATAGGGCACATAATCTCCAGCACTTAAGTACTGAAGAGCGTATGCTTCAACTACGGCCTATTCACTCCATTTAACAGAGAGACGTAGCTTCAAAGTGAAATAAGAATAAAGGTAATTTCGACGCAATGAATACCTAAATAGTTCAAATGTTAACAGGGGTTTTTTGATTTTAACCTCAAGAATAGAATTGGAAAATTTCCTAGCGAGAACAAAAAGTTGTAATTTTCTCTGCTTTCTCAAAGACAAAATGTTACGAGTTACAGCAGGCGATACTTTTAAATCAATACATTTTTTCACAAATACTCAAAAAAGAACTAAATAAAATTAATCAAATATTAAACTTTTTTATAAATATAATAGGTATTATAATAAAACAAGCAAATAATTCCAGGATAAAGTTACACATAAATTATAGAGTTAATAATTGCATACACATTCGGCTGAAAGAGCATTTTGAAATCATTGAATATTTTATATGACACTTTCAGTAGTTGTTTTATAACAAAAATGTAATAATTTTTAAAATTTTGTCGACCGTTGAACTGTAATGGCCATTTGAACATCTGCATTTAAATGAGGGTGATACAACATATGGAATTCGAAATAAAAAATAATATTACTTTAATTTATAAATATAATAAAATAGTGGTAAGTAATGGCATTATAAAATGTGAAATACAGCAATGAGCTTTTGTACAAAGTGATAGTGTCCCTATAATGGCCTGGGGGGTGTTTTTCGATTAATAGTTGTTATCGGATAAGTGATTTTCTTCCGGTTGTCGTATTTTTATAAGTTTGAAGAAATTGATTGATTTCAGGGTCTGGATTAACGACCAAATTAATTACGCTCCGTATAGAGAGTGCAGTTAAGGCGTAGTTTTATTTGCAGGAGTAATGAGTAAATCTCGCAACAAAAGCTTTAGTTTGTATACATATTACTGGAAGTTAATAAATTTAAAACTTTTCTCAATCAAGTATTTTTGTTGGAGAACATAAAAACTTCGTACTATTTAAAAGTTTACTCAACTAAGCTAATAGCTTTTCTGTAATTCGCGTACTATTCTACATTTTCGAGTCTTTAATATGTAAAGTTCTTTTGTGCTGATTAACTTTGACATTTGTTTTATATAAAAACTACTTTAAATTAACACAAGTCAAACAGCGCTCGAAAACTAACGCATCCAAGACATTTTTCCACAGTGAACTACATTTATTTGTTCACATATAAAAAGCTAAATTGCACAACATTAAGGCTTGATGCACAGTGTGCAGAGTAATTAGAGGTTGGTGTTGGGACTGAGTGGTAGTTGTTGCATGTGGAAGATGTTTGAATACATTGATATGAAACTGATTTCACTTAGGTGGAAGTGGTTTAGTCATAAAGGAGTGACAGCTTAACATGGTGTGAGTGATTGAAATCAATAGAGGTAGGAAAAAAGAAGGAAACTGAACTGAGACAAGGGGTAATTTGGCAAGCGTCGCTCCAGCACTGTGACGTCCTGCCGACGCCTAGCGCCTTGCCCCCCACCAGATAAAAGCCGATTTTTAAGCCTTGTCGAGACAATCTTTTCGTTTTGTTCGAGCCTTTTAATTACGCCACTTCAGCTGTGGTTGGAGGCAATCGCCTATGCTGGAATAATATCAATTACCGACCACTCGCATTTGCATTCCTGAATCAAAATTCCACTTTCTCTTCATTCAACTCAATTTGCAATTTACTTGCATTCCAGCACCAGCTTACCACAAAAGATTTATCTCTTCTTTCCCTCAACCTCAGGTTCAACCATCATCTATTAATGAATACAGTAATCAAAGCACTTGACGTTCATTACTGCAAACTGTAGATACAACGGCAAATGTCCAAGAATACTAGAGTAAGTAGAATATACGGATTTATCTAGAAACGGATTCAAACTTACAGGCAGGTCAATTCCTTTACACTTTACTGTCTTGGAATAGTAAAATTATTTTTGATCTTGATCTATGTAGCAAAGAATAGCAAATATCCAAGCTTAGTAGCTTTTCAGTCCTGGAGTAAGTAGAATATATGAGCTATCCATTTATTTAGAAAGACCCGTTTCTAACGAATTCATACCTAGATATGACATAATTTTGTGATGATTAATTCGTTATGGTTTTGTGAAAGAAATATATCTATTTGAATTATCTAGAATCAATCTATTTTTGCAGCAAGTGCATTGCGAGCGAAAACAGTTTCGATTATTCGATGATAGCAATCTAGTGAAGTGGGTATTACATTAGTGGACTAAACTTCCAATTATTGTAATGGAAAAATCAATTATTGCTAGTTGAAATTTTTTCTGAACCAATCCCATTGGGTGCAAAGAAGCTTATGTGCTAATAATGCTTGTAATATACATTCTTATGCAGCTGAGGATTTAGAATTTCAGGAATTTCTTCCTTGTTGCAGGGTTTTCTTTGCATTCTCTTACCGTGCTTCACTTCTAGATCATTCTATTGCAATTCGATACTGCTACCGTAAACAGCCTTCCTTTTTAAAATCTGATTACTTTCTTATTTTCAATATGTCAAGCTCAAATTTTTCTTATATGAATTAATCCTTTATTGTTCCTTACATTTTGGTGATATAAGTTTATAATACATTCAAAAAATTTACAGCTTATAAAATACAATGTTATTTTTGGATAATAATGTTATGTTATATTTTATACTAAGAGTCAGATATACTATAAAAATATTTGATACTTTTACTGGCACTTTGGGGTAAAATTTAATGCTCTATAAGGTATTTTATATCCATCTATATTTCTTTTCTAAGGCTAAACATTGATATTTTCTTCAACTATATAACACTAAATTTTCTGATAACACTTTCTACTTCCGTATGCCAATATATCTTCGATAGATTAAAAATAGGTAGACTGTTAAAAAAACCTACGTAATGGTGTAAATATTGGACTCAAGTAGTACATGGACAATATGTAGGATTATTGACGTAGTAAAATTTCTAAGGTTTTTTCAGTTAATAATATTTGTTTTAAGTTGTTGAAGTTAGGTAGTATTTAGGAGATAAATTGAGTATTGGGGTGTAGGAAACGAAGCAATCCATAACGTTGCGTAACATTTTGATATAGTTTATAATTTAAATGATTGCACGGGCTCTGATTAGCACACTTCCCCTTTGTGTTTCTCATCCATCAATCATAATTGATTCGTGCGTGGCGATTAGAATGAGAGTTGGCGTCCTGGCGTCTTTCGTCTTGGCAGGTACGCCCAGCGTCTCGCTCTGCCAAGCGTCAGCACTAACGGACGTCAAGAAGTTTTAAGACGCGGTTGACAGGATGGCTTCAGCAGCTGGAACTGAATTATACAGAAATTTCTTATTTGATATTCAGACTGTGTCTGTTGGTTCTCCGATGTCGCAGGCTAGCCAGGGAATTCTCTACTGCGCGTTCTGACCTATTTGGGACCAAATGCACTCGTTACACCACGCTTTCAATAATGCGCGTCACCCGCTAAATTCTTTGTTTTACAACTAAATCTACTAACGATTCAATCAACCCAATCTCACTTTCATTTCTTATTTCCCTTCTTATACATTCTACATTCTGGTCGGCTGGATAGCTGAGCTAGCTAGCGCACATCTCTAACTCGCTGTGACGTCATTCGAACTTGAGATCCTCAGTTCAAGTCCCACGAACAACGTGTGATTTGTCGTAAAATAAAAAATACAACTACTTGTGTATCACACTCGGATGCTATAGACTTGCCATCTATACATCTTAAATAGAAGTAGCGCTGGCATGAAACAACCGACAGTACGGTAGTTAGAACTGCGGCTCGGTGAGTTCGGTTGTCCTATGCTCCGCTTGGGAGATAGAGGGACACATTAATATTATATACATTCTACAATCGTTTAGACCACTGACAAAGCTCACAGGTTAAGCAATCTCAACTTTCTCATTTATGAAATAAATTGTAAAAATAATATGTCAACCGTCGGTATTTGAACACGAGATCTACATCTTGCTGAAGTGTCGCACTACCATCTGAGCTATGACTCACTATGGCTGTTCTTATCTCACTGGTATATTCTTGATAAAATCTTATTTTTGTAGTTAACTTTTATTTCTTATTTCTTTATTTTTCTAATTATCTGAATCACATAGGCTATGTAATACCAATAAGTTAAAATTGTAGATGAAAGTATTACTAGTAGTGAAAAGAATAGTTTTGCTACCGGGACGAATCGGATGGTAGTGGAAGAGGATCTGTGCATCATGTTACATTTCCGTATCACACGGCGGCAGCAGGGAGACGTCGAGACGCCGAGCGTCGCGTCCTCGGCGTCGCAGATCGTCGCTGTCAACGTGCCTCATATGTAATGTGTCACGCCGAAATTTAAAAATTAAATGTTTTTCTCTAACGTGAAAGACGTTACGAAAATAAATCCTTATTGACTAGGATAAAAGCCAATACACTTCGACACCACATCCATAAATAAGCTCCAATAATTTCATCAAAACATAAACTTAGTAATAGTCCATTGCAATTACATTTAGTTGATAATTTAAGTGAATTAGCTGTAGTTGAAATAAAACAAAAAGAACATTAGAAAAATATTTGATATAAACTATATTTACCTTTCTACTTTGAAGTACTTTAGCTCATTTTCTCTTTGCCACATCAAAGTTCTCATTAGTTAAAATACCCCAATAATATTTTTTTTTAAGTGCCTAACGAAATAAAAAGGTTATTTTGTATTGGCTGTAGTAGGTTAAAGTGAAGTGTGTGTTTGTATGGTAATAGACGTAATCAATGTGTCCACATTTCATGTAGGTGTGTTAACCCGACGTGTGTGTGATGTGACAATGCTAATTATTTGTTAATCACGTCTCGGTATACAGATATTGGCAATATTTCGAAGGGTGACATGTTTTTTCTTGCTAAATCCATTACTGGACCAATGACCTTATTACTGTGGACAATAGGGTAGTAAGGATCAAGCTTGGCGTAATACGGATAAGTCCCGGATGGATTGGTTAGGTTACGTTACATTATCTGTCAATTATGTTACTCATATCACACGACAGGACAAGGGACAACTTGTTTCTAAAACACTAAATAGCTCAACTATTATACTACCATATTTTAAATAACTCGCATATTAAAACAAAATTTAAACTCTTAATAAATAAAGTAATAAAAATATTTAACATACGTTTCACAATTCCTTATTTTAAATTAATGATATACACTCAAACTAACTAGTCTCCGTACACATATCTTTGCGGTTTGTTTTTGAAATATATAAACCATCCTGAAATATTCTGCAACTCAGTAATTGTTTCAGATAAACCGAAATGAACTTTTTTTAGATCAGATGGACGAATTATTGTTTGGAAAAAAAATAATGAATAAATGAAAACAAAAAAATATACCTAACAGAGAAATATGGAAGTGGTTCTATGCTTGTATGGGGCTGTATGAGTGCAGAAAGAGCAGGAATCTTAATTTTTATTTGAATATGTTAAAAAAAAATTGGAAAAACGGGCTGAAAAATTGGGTTTAAGGGAATCTTATATCTTTCAATAAGATAACGACTCCAATTATTTACAATTATAGACAACAATTAAAAAAGCATTCACAGTCTCCAGATATAAATTGCATTGAAAATCTTTGATGATGAATGAATGACAGTTCAAAAGATCATTGATTCTATATAATTTACAGGTGTACGGAGACTAAGTTGGCGTACTTAGTTAATATAATAAATGTACTTTTACTTTTCGATTTCATTACGAAAAACTTAGGAAGTCAATATATTATTTTATTTGTTAATATAGTAAGTATAACAAAATTTATTTCGTGTATATATATTCAATAAAAAACTTTAAAAGAATAGAATACTTTTTTCCTTTTGAGTGTAAATATAATTTTATTGTATCGCATATTTCAGTAATGATACAAAGTAGATGGTAAACATTATTTTTACTTGCAATTATAAAAATAAATAATCGTTTTATAATGTTCATTATTTCAATGACTAGATAGTAAAATCAATTTTTATGGCGATTGATGTCAATAAATGATAAGCAGTTCTTGTTAATATGAAAATAATTATGAACATTGCTAACTTTTTATTAAAAATATGAGGTTTTGTTTGCTAAATATGAGTAAGGCATTTGTAGAACAGTGGAATAAAAAATCCGTTTAGAAGAAATTATAAATGTCAGTGCGATTTTGGCTCAGGTGTTTACAGTGGATTTAGATTGACGATGTCTTTCTTGTTAGCCGCAAAATCGTACATTTCTTGCTTTCTAACAAGATTATATTTCCACAAACGTTGTATATTTTAACCACCATTACTGGTTTCAAAACGTTATACAACAAGAAATAATTCATTCGATAATGAACGGACTTTGCTAAAAATTTCAATATTAATCATAGTTTTGAGTATTCTGAGAAACTCACATATGTAAATAAAGTGCACCAGCCAGAAAATTTAAAATAAATTAATAGGAAGTGCATGAAATGGAATTGATATTTCAAATTATTTAAATTTTGTCTAAACATTCCATTCATATTAAAATGAATTCGACATCGAGCATAATTTTCATCTCGAATAATTGAACTATGTTTAAAAAACAACAAAAATAAAATCTCCAACTTTATTTGCCCAAACTCAATTACTACAAATTAAGTAGAATTTTACTATATTCATTGCCAATTTTACCTGCATTAGACTTTGAAAAGAATGTGTAGTTTACGTGTGTAAGTATTTTTTTATATTATATTTAATCTCTTTATAAAATAAAATAATGAATGAAACGTAAAAAAGTTTTTCATATTTTGAAGAATAGATGAATGAAACATGTTTCGTTTAATATAAAATACAATATTTTCCTCAACCAATTAAATATATTAAAATGTATGCCAATAATATGTAACATGTATTATGTAGTAAAATATCTGTCTCATGTTTAATGTATTTTTAAAACTTTGCGTCGCGGAATATTTTTGTACAGAGCGGTGGTGGAAATATAAAAAAACTTTCAGGTTTGTTCGCATACATTTGATAAAGTCTTACATCGTTGCTCGTTTCATCTGTTCGTTAAAAGTTAAAACTTATAAACTATAAAGGGTTGAAACTTGATATTTAGCATGTTAGGAAAGTTTCCAAAACGACTTGAAAATTATATCGATTATGTGCTCCATTATCTTGTAATAAATACCAAATCTTTTAAACAATTTAATGATTGGACTTTGTCTTAGTTTGCTGAAAAATATGAGGCCTTTAACTCTTTTCAGGAAAATGGAACACGATTTTCTTTCAGTAATTTACTTTTCATACTTTATTTTCCACATATCTCAAATGCTACGTACTTTATTACTGCTTTTTTACAGATATCTGTAATTATAATATAGGGCGTATATTAAATATCATATTTCGATATTCAATTCCGACTAGATCGGAGAGAAGTGTGAAATCTGAAGTGAAGAATAGAATAGAAGCAAGCGTTCAGACAGCTGAAGCCAGCAATATTGACAAAATAAAAAACTATAAGCTGTATGTCGACAACTCACAACTAAAATGCAAATGAAAATTGTCATAGAGGAAGCAAAATTCTTTGACTTCGAAAAAAAAGGTAACATTCGTAAAAACTTGTTAATCCCTTACTGCATAAATTTTTATTTTTGCCTAAATTAATTTATGGGCATTTACAACAGGTTCTTAATAATAGAAAAATTAATAAAAATTATATTTATATTAATAATTATACCGTGAGTATTTTAAACATGAAACATAGGATTTATCATAAGATTTTCAATGGGATTCATATCTGGAGACTGTGGAGGCGTTTTTAATTATTGTCTACAATTGTTCAATAACTATTTTAGTAGTTTACGTGTAGTATGTTTGGGGTCATTATCTTGTTAAAAGATATGAGAATGCCTTAAACCCAATTTTCTACACATTTTTCCAAATTTTCTTTTAAAATATTCAAACAACTCATTTGGTCCATTTTCCCATCAATATTATTAATTATTTTTTCATTCTGCCTTTTACAAAAAATAATTCGTCCATCTGATCCAAAACGGTTTATTTTTATTCAAAACAATTACTGAGTTCCAGAAAGTTTCAGGATGGTTTATATATTTCGAAAACAAAGCATAAAGATGTGCGTACGGAGACTAGTTAGTCTGAGTGTATATGTCGTATATGAATGTTCTGATTAAGTTTTACGAGTAAAAATAAAATGGGAATATTCCATATATGGCACAGTTGCGATAAAGAGGTAAAATGGAAGGAGATCTAAGTAAGGAGTAGATTGGTAGTTAGATCATGGCATAGGCTGGGCAAACATCTGTCGATTAATTGGATTTGAGGGAATTGAACCCCGAAGTCAATCTAAGCAGTAAACATTGCTAATGATAAGCCAAGCACTAAAATGCTATATGGATTTTTGTGGAAGCAAAATCAATGCAGCACTTTAAAAGGATTAACATAGTAATGATTGATTGTTTAGATAATGATAGAAGTGTGATTGGATCTGGGTAATCCCGATGTGTTTATCATGTGTCTGGAAAACAGGCTTGCATGATACACCGCGCTGGTATTTTGCTGCAATCTCTCAGACGCTCGTGCTTGTGCTTCTGCTTCTGCTTCTGCTCTTCTACTTGCATGCACTTTTATTATTCTATTCTCCCAAAGTTTTTATAACTTCTTTTATACTACAGATATCGATAAAATTTCTTTTAAAGTTTTACTACCGTTCTTTTAAATATTTATTTTTAAATGGTTAATGGATGGATTTTATGAACTTTGAATTATTTTTGCACAAAAGCTCAGCCATTTTCTCAGATAAAACTCGCAAAAAATATGAAAAGTACACTGTGGGTAGCGTCCGATCTTCGCTATTAATCAAATCCGAAGAGGTATTGGTCTCCTCTAAACGCGGCAATGAAAGTTTGCGAATGAAATGGCGTACACATTTCTATGATTCATAATTGTTGTGTTTGCTGAAACTTTTTGTGTCTGTTTAAAAGTTAAATAGTGTGACAAAAGATGATTAACAGGAATTAACTAACTTTTTATAGATAAACATTTTTAATTATTTTGGTGCGAAATAGGTCAGACACAGAAAAGTTTTAATAATGTTTTTTAAAATGTTAAATGTTGTATGATACCTTTATATGAATAAAATGTCATATCAGATTTTTCATTTAACTGTAAAAAATGTGTGTACAATTAACGTAAATGAAATTAAGACACTATTATTCCAAGGCGAGATGCTGAGAATTTTTTTGTAATTCTTTGTAAACATCAAAAATGTGGTAGAGTAATGCGTTGTTTCTTGGGCGCTTTTTCTCTTTTGTTATGTTTCGTAGGGAAATGAAAAATGTTTTTCCTGGGAAAAACCTGCGTGGAAATGTGTCTATTTGACGTTTGGAAGTTCTGATTTTGACAGTCTATTGTTCGGGTAAAAACGAGTAAGAGAATGGTAGTTTCATTGGGTGTCTCTAATAAGTTAATTAACTTCAACAGTTTCCAAAGTTGTGCGTTTGTCTTGAATAAGTATTTCTCGCAAGAGAAGATTGTGGATCACTGGTTTTCATGTTAAAAGCCTTAATTGATTACAGAATAGATATCGCCATTTCCGCAAGATACGACACAGGAATCATTCAACGCTTTACAAAGTCATTTTCACACTTAATAATAACACAATCGACTCTAATAGTCCATTTTCATCATTTTTATCATTTCTTTTCTTTATCTTTTCGCATTTTTAATCAAAAAACCATTGTGTTCAAGTGGTTCCGTTATAGATCCATTGCTGAGATTATTGATGTTAACCACAACCACGAAAATGCAAGTAAATTGTCAATTATCCAGGTAGAATTCCCATCTCAATTTCGTACAATAATTGCGAGAATGGTTATTCAGTTGATTGCATATGGCGTTTCCAGGTGGTTACCCATTCAAATCATAACTGTATACACTCTTGCTTGATTATATACATCACTTTATAGTAGTTTTAGCGTCTGGCATGGTTTACATATTAATTATTTCGCACATTTGTGATCATTGGAATTGTTATCCATTTATACCGCAGATTTATTTATCCCGTAGAGGACGTTTACCCGATGTCATCTCATATTTACACTAGAATGCAACACTATAAAGAACATAATGACAGAGAGAAAAGTAATATTCCAGAATGCTCCATTCGTTAAAGTAATAAATTGGTTGTTACTCTTTTGTATCGGTGCGTTGCTGACAATATTTGTCGTTGATTGTATCACATGGAAGTTATAAATATGAATGCGAATTCGAAGTGCATAGGAAAAAACGTCAAAGAGAAATAAACGTATTAAAGAAGTGTCATAAAAGCGGATGAAGTAGAAGCTGTATTGTTCAATATTTGAAACTAAAGAAAGAAAAACTGCAAATATCTAACCCATTCTTTCGAGAGTATCATTTCTTTTATGAATTACGCGCAGTATTATTTAATGGTGTTTGCTTAAATATCGTGTCTTGACATCTTTACATGGAACATTCTCAGAAAGAACAGTACCTTACATATTATTTAAGCAATATCGATTGATAATATTTGGTGAATATTATAATCATAAATGAAATGTTGGAGGTTGAAAAAACAATAAGATGCGTTATTGAAATGAAATGATACAGAACAAATTTGTCGATAACCACAACGTGTCAATTCGAGAAATTCTCTATGAAGATTTCATGTAAAAATCACTGAAAGCAACGAGGATTGTATTTGGAAGCACATATTTATTTCAGGTGAAGGATCGAAAGCTGTTTAATTTTTAAACTCCATCCAGTGTCTTCCTTCGCTCCGCTTATACGCGGCTTTTATTAAAAAAATGTTCCGGCTTAAAGCACAGGTATTCATGCATAATTTTCTAGAATTGAATAGTCTGTCGATTCTATAGTCCTCGAGGGGTTACATTGAGTAGCGTAGATCTATTGGCTATTGGACTTTTGAATTCGCGAAGTAGCTGTTTGAGATGGTAACGTGCTCGCTCGCTCAGTTTCTGGAAACATCGATTCAACCACCGATATATTTAACTATTTACTGCCATTGTTACACAACTATCCTCCCAGGGTTTAATAACCTTCACTACTATACATCACTAACTGTTTCTCTCCCTGGTGTCCTTTCGCCAAAAACCCAACACAATATCAATCATTTCGTCACGAAACATATCCTATTTGTACTTATATGTGTGGATATTTGTAATATATTAGGAAAGAAGAGTGACAGGAGAATCAATGAGTAAAGCAGGATGATTTATTTATTTAAAGACTTGAATTTCGGCGGAGCAAATGGCATTAATTAATAAAATAATATCCACAAAGTGTCAGTTGTAGATTATTAAGCCCACGAGATTGATTTATTTAAATTAGTGTCTTCTTGTGCCAAATTGAAACTGAAATTTAAAGCCAATAACGAAATTAACACTTGTAATTAAATCAGATTGTTTGTAAAAGAAGGTAGCAGTTAGTATTGAGCCGAGTGCTAGCTATGCATATATAGTGTTTTTAACGGTTTTTCTCGCTCTGCCTGACAAATTACGATCTTAAACAAAGTTATCCGTATTCGTTGCAACTTTATTTTGTAATATCGCTGCGAGCTAATCAATAATGTGATAGTTTTCTCAATCTCTTCGTTGATGAGGAGAAATTTTCTCCTAAGTACGTCTAATCTAGCGTATAATAAACTATGGAGCATTTAATAGCAATATAACTGGATTAATACCCTATAGTTTTAGTTACGAAATATGTCCTCGCATCTTTTACGACGATGATTAGCTGCCAGGTAATGGAATTTGCTTCGTTTATCACATATACCCGTTCGACAAATGCGAACACATTTATTACAGAATATATTAATTATAAAATTAAAAATTCATCAACAGTCTCGGCTTCAAATCTTACCCAGGTATAAAATAAACATTTTTTTTATATACAGTATGTGCAAATAGTCAATTTGTCGTACATACTGTACACAAAAATAAAAATAAAATATAGAAATAATCTTAGATATAATAAGGCCTCAAATACCTAAGGTACTTGTTTCGTGACAAGTTTTACTAGGTTATTAGCGTACAGCCTCTTCAAAGGATCTACAGTTTCAAATCTTGTAGCGCATTTTAAGCCCGTATAATATACCAAATATTTAAAACGAGATGAACGCTGTTAATGAAGATTGTGAATGTGACCATCAATAAGCCAAGAGTTTCTGTAGGGTGCGAGAGGGGGTTTGAACCTGGGCAGTGGTGAATAAATCTGAATCAGTTACGAGGTAACAAATGAGCCAACTCGTAATTTAAGCACATGGCAGACCACATCCACATCTTGCATTTGCATGGCAAAAAAGAATCATCACCAGAGCACTTGAATGAATGTGACACGGTAAACAATGTAATTAATTCATGTAACTGACAAATTATAAAAGAATAAATGCGCAAATGAAACGTGTGTGTTTTCTTTAAACGACAGGGTGGCGTATTTACAAAAGATAATTCAGTTCAACATCATTTCCAACCGGAACCATTCACATCCAAAATACCGGTTACGCAAAAATAAACGATATCCGTTTTTAAAAATCAGCATTCAAACCGGTTTACAAAATACAGCGCGTTTTCAAAATCGAAATTAATGTGGATTGGTTAACCTTTACCCCGAATTATTTCCGGCTACCTTGCTCATCTATAACGCGCCGTGGATTTTGGCTTAAATAATTAAATCCACAACAAGATTCGGACCTCCTAAACACACAATCCCAAATCTCCCTTCGGCTACAACTAATTCTTTTCTAAACCAAACACTACAAATATATTGTTCAATAATTAACTCCATTAGCGCAAATATCAACCTTTCAAACTACAGACCACATGTTTTTATACTGTGATTATTTTCAACCAAAAATATTTTTAATTTATTGAAAACTTCTTAAAATATAAAATAATAATAGGAATGCTCACTAAAATCACTAATTTTATTCTAACATCCAAGTTCAGAACCGATCGACGGCAACCTCATATCACATTTGTATTACGTATATATCACTTGTATTTTAAAAGAAAATGCCATCAATAAAAATATCGGATAAATACTCCTTATTTTTAATAAACCTGTTATTAATAAAGTTATAGTTTATTTTGAACTATTTGTAATTACCAATATCTTAGATTAATGATATTAAATTCTTGTCGCATGTCTTTACTAACTAACAAAATTTTATCATATAAGTTTTAATATTAGAAATTTGACTTGATTTTAGTTAAGAACAATTTTATTACTAAAATGTTTTGTATACATAATATATAACTAATAAAGTTTTATTAATGAAATTATAAGTTGCAATTTGTAGGTTACGTAAAATGAAATAGTAGAGTTAATATTTCCTTAGTGACAATTTTGTATGAAGGCACTCGATCACAGCTGTGTTTTCGTAATTTCGTCGGAAACTAAAGCTTGAAAGAATTTGTCAAAATCAAATAATTTTCCTATTCGAAAAGAATTTGTAATAAAAACAAATTCCACATAATATTTCTTAGTGATATATCTTCATATTTGTTCCATAAATCTTGGCCAATGCTTTCCAACTCAAATACAAAATTCCTTAGGACATATCCGATAAAATATGACAGTATAAAAATAACGGTCTGGAAAACCGGACACGAACTGCACACTGAACTCACCTAAAGATTAAAGTCTCTCGAGAAGTGACCACCATTTTATTACACACAACAGTTGAGTCCGAAGTACTGTCGTCGACAGGTCGTAACGTGCGTAGCGGCGCCGGCGACGCTGCTCCCTGCGTCAGGGTTCGCGGCGGACTGAAAACTGAAACAAGCTTCAGCGTTTCAGCGCTTCAGCCGAGACTCAGCCGCGCAAGGCTGAACTGGACGAGTGCACGCAGGACAGTCGCAACAATCACCTGTAGATGAGACCAATACCACATTCTTTCATCTAGCCAAATCATTATTATTAGTCCTAACCTTCACTAACTATAACACATTCTGAATTCATACAAATTATCAAAGACGCAACTTTTACAAGGTTCATCAAACTCTCTCATTCATAGGTGACAGTTTTTAAAAATTTGTATGGGTGCTCTAGCAAACGGGGTAAATATTATTATTATTCTTAACCTTTAAAGCAACTTATAAGTAAAGGACACTTTAAATTCATACAAATACAAAGACGCAAGTAACTTTAACAAGGTTCATCAAACACTCTCATTCATAGGTGCCTGTTTTTAAAAATATTAATGGGTGCGTAAATAATTTTATAAAAATAATTACGCAATAAGCATTATGGAATGGGGGTTACAAGAAAACCGTCTAAGGAAAGTGACCAAGTGTCGCATATAAATAATTTCAAATTCCAAATTTCATCGAAAAAAATAATAATAAAAAATTCAATATTTATTTATATTAATACTTAAATCACATAACATCAAGAATTATTTTATTGAAAAGTTAGATAATAAAAACAAAAAATTACGTAAAAATCCAAATAAATAAAAAATATATACATAAATACGTAAGTGATAATTCGCAATTTTTGGTCGAGAGGAGACTACTGATATGTATTTTAATATATACCTATATAAACCCATAATAATGATTATTCTAATGAGATCTACAACTTCCTTCTTACTTAAAATATAACCGAAAGAAATACTGGTTAACCCATATTGAGAACGGTATAAAAATACAGGTTTTAGTTCGAAGACCGGTTTTTAAAAATTGGAAACCAGTTTAAATCGGTTAATATATCGGTTAATAAAAAACCTATTTTTTTTTAATAATATTGTGGACCAATAAAAAAGGGATTATGTTTCATGCTGCATACCAAATCAAACATGAATATTTACAAATATTCCTATAATTCAGATAAATGTAAGTCATTTTTCAATTGTAAACTTGATGCCTAAAGCTGACAAAAAGACTACCTATTCTATCCAATAAAATGTAAATTGTAGAATCTGTCATGACTCATATAGCCATATTCAAATACAAATATAACATATATAAAAAAATATTATATATTGAAATAAAGATAAATGTTCTTTAAACCGGTTTAACGGTTACCGGTATTTTCGCCCTTAATAATATCGTTTAAAATTACGGTTAAAGTATATAAATTTTGTTCAACATATCGGTTACTTGTTTTTATTAACCGTTTTTTTTAATCGGTTACAGGGTAAGAATAGATTTATAATATTTGGTACTTTATCCACATTTTAATAATTTGTCTGTACATTTCTAAATCTATTCCAATCACATATTTTTGCCAACCCCTTGAATCTTAAATGAGAAGAGATTACGAAAGTTACGCAAAGATTTACAATTTTTCTTTGATCTTTATTTTCTTCTGTTTTTAAGATTTTAGATTTACGCTCACCTGAATTCCAGAGATTTTAAAATAATTTTATTTAATTAGGACTAAATGTTTCTTTTTTGTCTGCAAGGAATAATAGTTAATAACTTATTAATATTATTTTTAACTTAAACTTGAGATGCTGAAATGAAACTTGAAAATAATGATGAAAAATAATGTGATATTTTTATTCGCAATTTAACAATAATTAGTATAATAAGCACAAAATTTCTAGAAATATTTATTTAGAACGGATTTTTTGAAGTATAGTACTAGACTTTTTCTACTATTCTTCGCTGGTAATAATGATTGCATTGCATTCTATTTATATTATAATAATCCTGTCTGCTTTTCCGTGAATCAGACATTCGAAGTCTGTTTCAATTTATAGGCATAAGTAAATTAATATGCAAATTAGCAATATATGATAAATATGTCAAAGTAAAGTGCGGCGGATGAACGAATGACATTTATATCAACTAGACTACACATGCAAACATAAAAAGACCATTAAATTTTATACTAACTACCATTTAATTACTGTAAATGGAGTGATTAAATAAATGAAATCAGTTCCCTGACATACAGGAATTTCAATTCACAATTTACTTCCTTTATTGGGCATTTTATAAATTAAATCCGACTATTTCATTGAGCAATCAAATCAAAGACCTGTCATATTGAATTAAAGAAACATAACAATATTTATGGAACCATAACTAAAACTATCACTTCGGATATAGATACTTACTGCACTTGTACAATGTAGTTTTATATTTAGGTTGTAAATTAGAATTTAATTTTAAGTAGCAAGCTACCGAAATGATTGTAAGGATTTTCCTGGCGGTGAAATTCTTGCAGCATTGTTTAGTGAAGACTGAAAACATGTAATTTTTTAAAGAAACCGTTTCCGTTAAAGTAGTTAGTTTATAATAAATAGCAACCCGTTTGAAAGATGCATTCCTTTTCATGCTTGTTTTCCAATAGGAAATAAAATATTTTGAGAATTTCCAGCAGGAAAGGAAACTATTCAGCAAATGATATACAAATATCTCACATTTCCCGGAAATTCATTTATTTAATGTGTACTTTCAACTTCGGTAATTATTTGTTTCTTCTTTTTGTTCTGTTTGATTAATATTTTTCCTTTTCCAATTTGTATTCTGGGCTATTGCGGGTCAGTAAATTATGAATTATTGTTTATGTGCTGTGTTTCTTTTCAAATTAATTATATCTTTTTGTCCTGATTTCACCTTGTACGTTATTCTTTACGGTATTTTATTGACATATGTTTTTCTATTCTGTTTGTGTATATTATCAGATAAATTGCTGTATTGTCATTGACAATTTGTATTGTGGAAATAAAGTTTTCTTAGTTTGATATAAGTTTATGAACGAGAAAATTGTATAATAGATTATGTGTATACAATACAAACTTTTGTGTAATTTATGTTTTAATATAATTGAAATTTAATGAACTCATTCCAATACTTCATTTCATATTGAACTTAAAATAAAACCATTTACACATACTACACAGAGTTTTACAATTTATAGTAAAAAAAACTTTTCTACGGTGGTGTATTCAAATGAAAAATACGAGACTCCTAAAAGTCATTAGAGGTCCATAAAATTTACAGCCAAGCAAAGGTTTAAATGAAATTTGTCTGTAAATTTTTTGCTAAAATTGAATAGAACAAGAGTAATTCTCTTCTTCCTTTGTAGTTCTGGACATAAATATTGATTTTCTTTCCTACTATACGTAGTGGTCTGGTCACATTTTCAACTTAAACTTTTAATTCATTTGAAAAACTTTTCTCTACTTTATCTTGAATTGTTTTAAAATTTAGAATGAATTTCGTTCGGCATTCTACACGAGAAAAAAAAATTACACACAATTCAATGTCAACAATCCAGATACTCAGAAAAGTTTCACTTAAAATTTATTATTTTTATATTAGTGACCGATACTAAGAAAATATATCATCAATTTTTTTATGGTGTTCATAATTCTCTAAATATATTTCATTTATTTGATAAAAATGTACGGAATTTGAGAAAATGATTTTATAAATTAGCAGTAATTTGACAAATCATACCTCTGAAAGATTCCAACAGAGTGAAATTTTATCTGTTTCGGGAAAACCTTGAAATTCCATTAAAGTATTATTTCGTATCACTTCGCCAAAGCGGTTTACGCGAAAGAAAAATTATTTTGTGTGAACACCAGGATTATAACCCTTTTAAGTATCGCTTTCATTTCAGAAAAATGTTTTCTTTTCAATTATTCACAATCAGTTCATTTTAATATTTGTCAATTTTCCATTGGAATATTAATTTATGAAGCACTTCCACGAGTAATAAGATTAGTATTATAACAGATAATAGCCAATATGTTGTCAATGAGAATAGTTAAACATGTATTTGATGTATAATATAAAGTTAAGCAAGAGTGAACAAAGTTAGTACCTGGATGAATAACCTTTTGAGGATACGAACTTAGATATTTATAAGTTGAGAACGACATTACAAGTATAAATAATACACCAGGTTCTGAGGAAACAAATATTAATTAATATGTAATGAAAAAATAGCAGTATATACCACAATAATATTTTTATTAAAGTTAATTTCAGCAAGAATTCAGACAAGTTTCATTCATTTCATAAATGGCAACAAAAAAGAAGATATTCTCAGTTAATCCGGAGAAATATTTCATAGCAGCATCTTTTATTAGTTAGATTTTATTAGAGTCCTGGTGGAATGAAAAGGGCTTAAACAATCTATTTTTTACTGCGTGTAACGCAATTGAATTTTACTTTCGTTATGAATATCGCGGTAGATTTGAGCTAATAAATGGAAAGAAAAGAGAAAGGCATTCCGTTTGGAATCCGCGAGCAGCAAGGTATTCTGTTTTTATCACTGCGCCCAGAATCCCTTATGATACAACCTACTATCACGTACGTTGTTCGACACAAATTTCATATACGCAAAGGTGAGCCAAACCAAGATTTGCAAAAAATACATTTTCTCTTTACCGCAAACATACTCCAAATTACACACACAGTCAATACGAGACACATATTTTCCCAATTGGAAAACTAGTACTGGTTTTACTAATACCAAAACCCTTATAGAGGATTCTGACATTGCCCCCTAGAAATATTATTATAATTATACAAATATTATAATTGCCGAGGATTCTGACATTGTCCCCAAGAAATATTATTATAATTATAGTAAATTTATTAATTGATTTATCAACACTTTTGTAGAAAGTTGGTTATTTTCTTCCATTGCTCGTATAATATATACTTTTTATTAATTTTCATTTCCCACTGGTTTTAAACTTCTCCTGTTATTATATTTTGTATCTAAACATGCACTACTTCTAAATTTTGAATATATTCTTGAAACTTTCGTAGGATTTGGTATAGGAAGGTCAGGATATGTCACAAACATTTCTTAGACTGTACACACTATTATACCATATAACCATTTGAATTTTTTCTTCATTGGTAAATATTATATTATAAGTTTATTTGACAGTTAATCTCATGATATTGACAACCTATGTTCCCTATGTTGCATTTTATCTGGAACGATACGGTGCCATACAACAAGTGGTATCTATAGTAATGACTAATGACAGATTCATATATGTTGTATCTTAGCTGAAACTCACGGTATAATAATAATCATCATCATTCCTAGATAGAACAGGATCTTAAGTGTTATGTATGATGACAAGTTTGACAATGACAACCTATGTTCCACAAATTGTATATGAAACTATACGGCAGTATATATATATATATATATATATATATATATATATATATATATATATATATATATAATATGTTAAGAGAAAGCGCGTTAGTATTTTTGTTAAGGGAAAAGCAAGGTACAGCTGAAGCTGAAGCTAACTATTCAACGAGAAATGATCCAAATTTATTAAATTCAGTATGAAATAGCAAAGCTTGGGATGCATGCGAGTGTAGGATTGTAGTTCCGACTGTGACGTTCATGTGTAATTTGTGTGATATTCCTCACGTGTTCTTGTAACGCGGTTATAATGAAAAAGATAATAGGATATGGGCCATGCACACGCTCTCGCTCGAGACAAGGGCGAGGGATGCAAGGATGTAGCCTCCATGCTGATGGGATACGTCGGGTCCTGGGGGGTTCACACGAGACGCACTAAACTCTTTTAACTTTTAATCTTCTCCGGTCTTCCTTACCTCCTATCCGTGATATTTATATTTATAATAACTTCTTACTCAACCTACAATTACACCCAAAACAGAAAGGATAATTCAATCAACGAATGGAACTTTTATTTCAACTACTTTCGGTTTCGACTCCTCAATACAATGGTGTTCAAGGATAGTATTGGAAATTAAAAATAAAATTGCTTAAATAAATTGAAGACAGAAATAGAAGCGGAGGTTCTTTTAACTTTTAATCTTCTCTACTCTGCCTTACCTCCTATCCGTGATATTTATATTTATAATAACTTCCTACCCCACCTACAATTACACCCAAACCGAAAAGGATAATAAATGTCTGTAATTCAATCAACGAATGGAAAGGAACTTTTATTTCAACTACTTTCGGTTTCGACACCACAATACAATTGGTGTTCGAGGATAGTATTGGAAATTAAAAATAAAATAATATAAAAATATAATGTGTCCCTGTATCGCCCAAGCGGAGCGTAGGGCAACCGAACTCACCGAGCCGCAGTTCTAACTACCGTACTGTCGGTTGTTTCATGCCAGCGCTACTTCTATTTAAGATGTACAGATGGCAAGTCTATAGCATACAAGTGTGATAAACAAGTAGCTGTGTTTTTTATTTTACGACAAATCACACGTTGTCGGTCGCTGGGACTTGAACTTATGATCTCAAGTTCGAATGACGTCACAGCGAGTTAGAGATGTGCGCTAGCTCGCTCAGCCATCCAGCCGACAAAAATAAAATAAAATGCTTAAATAATACAATAACTTCCTACTCAACCTACAATTACACCCACAACAGAAAGGATAATAAACGCCTGGAATTCAATCAACGAATGGAACTTTTATTTCAACTACTTTCGGTTTCGACACCACAGTACAATACTATGGCGTTCGAGAATAGTTGAAATTAAAAATAAAAGTGCTTAAATAAATTGAAGACAGAAATAGAAGCGGAAGTTATCCAGAGAGACAAAGTCGTTGGTTAAAGTCTTTTTAGATGCTGTCCTCTAGTTATTGGATTGATTTATTTTCTTCCATTTACTCGTGAATCGCAAGTAAAAATCGGTGAAATTCTTTAACGGGTGGTAAGTGAATCGATTAGAGCGCAATAGAAATTGGCCCAGTTTGATTTGAAACTTGTGAAGTAAATGGGTGAAATTAATATTAGATTCGTGGTGATAACCGTAGTTTATTGTAATCAACTACCTTTTATTCTAATAAAGTATGCAAAGTAGAAGAACAGAAGTAATTACTTAGGGAGAGAACGTAGATGCTGACACCTTACTAAGACAAATTTCTCCTAACTTCGTTCGCGAACTGACTGAATGACTGTGATAATAGAGCCTGATTTACATTCGAACACAAGCAAGCCAAAAATACCTATTATACCCTTCGCCCAACTTCAAACCAAACAAGATCCATTACTTTCTTTCTGTTTCATTGCTTTCCGAACAACATAACAAATATTTATACTGGAAAACAAACTGGATATAAAATACTTCTAACCCTAATTATTACTTCTATATTTACATATCCAATTTATTAATTTCTTTGGATGAAATATATTTGGTGTTTCAATTTACGTATATAATCGAAAAACAATGATTGAACAATTGGAAATAAATTTTGTTTGAACATACCTGTACCGCAAAATAAGTATTATGTGGTAGATCATACCTGAAACAAAATAAACTGAATTAGATACATATATAATGAAGCACTTTCCTTAAAAAAATAGATAAGTCGAGAAATAACAAACTAAAAGTTGTAGATCTTTGGCTGTCTATGAAATAGGCAATGAAGTATTTGATGTAATTGTGGTTGCAATGTTTTTGCCAATGAATAAAGAGTAATTATGAACGGCGTCTGAAAGCTTGTAAAGAGTGAATAACAAGGCACAGCACGTAGAAAGAAACAGGCAGGTACGCAGTGAGTAATTGAATGAAGTGCGGACAAGAGAACGCAAAACGCAGTTAACAATTGTGCACAGCAATATAGTAAACAATTAATGTTCTGTAACTGTTATGTTGTGGGAATAACAGCTGTACTACACCATATTCATTGTTACGTTTCTGTTAATATCGCAGTTATTTACTGATCATATTTAATTGTTATGTCGTGGTATTGCTTCTACATCATTACGCACCACTATTGCCTTTTCTACAGCTTAGTCATTTTCATTTCAACACATATTTTAGCTGTGAATTGAATATTGGAAATCACTGAAACACGAAATTAGCTGTAACTGTAGGTCAGGAATGATTTTCATATGGTACTAGTGTTTCACAAGAGAATATTTCTTGTTTTGATTTGTTCTTTCTTGGCTTGTTTCGATAAGGAAGACAAGAAATTTAAGTATGTCTTGTCCTTCATTACTCTTGTATATAAAAATCTTGTCTTGATCGTCATTTTCTTGCACATTTCTTGTCTTGCATGTTAATATTCGCATATGATCTTGGACATAAAAGCTTTTTCAAAAAATCCCTGGTTATAACAAAACATTTTGTACCTTAACTCTTGGTTATTTGATTTCGAAGGATAATTATATTATTACTATTATATAGTCTTTGAAAATGCAATTTCCATACCTATGTTAAAAAATATTGTATTAATTTTTTTAATATTCACATATTTTTGCTTACCTTGCTTTGAAATTTGTAGCTCTTGTCTTGTTCTTGTCTTGCAGTTTTTGCAAGACCGAGTTAAGACCAAGAAAAATACAAGACTCTTGTGAAACACTATGGTATTATAGACCTAACCGTTTGGACAATGATTTGCTTTCGAAAACAGTTGTTTAGGTAAATAATAAACTACGAAATTCATGGCCTGTCATTCTAGATTCCGAAGAGAGTATAGAAAACAGATTATGTTGTACAAAATATGGTAAGAAGGGAAGAGGATGATTTCCGGTCATCCCTCTAAGATTTACCCTATATTGTATAAGCTTGTCCCATTGTCATCGATTCAATTAGATTAGTTTTTGTGAGTAGATTGACCAGGTGAATGTAGGTTAGATGGAACAAGACTCTCGTGAAACACTATATGATACTGTAGACCTAACCGTTTGGACACTGATTTTCTTTCGAAATAGTTGTTTAGTTAAATAATAAACTACGAAATTCATGGGCTGTCATTCTGGATTCGTAAGAAAGTCTTGAAAACAGATTAGGTTGTACAAAATATGGTAAGAAGGGAAGAGGATGATTTCCGGTCATCCCTCTAAGATTTACCATATATTGTATAAGCTTGTCCCATTGTCATCGATTCAATTAGATTAGTTTTTGTGAGTAGATTGACCAGGTGTATGTAGGTTAGATGGAACAAGACTCTCGTGAAACATTATATGGTACCGTAGACCTGACCGTTTGGATACTTGCTTTCGAAAACAGTTGTTTAGGTAGATAATAAACTACGAAATTCATTTCCTGTCATACCGGATTTGTTAGAAAGTATTGAAAACAGGGTAGGTTGTACAAAATATGGTAAGAAGGGAAGAGGATGATTTCAGGATTTACCATATATTGTATAAGCTTGTCCCATTGTGATCGATCCAATTAGATGAGTTTTTGTATTGGCCAGGTGTATGTAGGTTAGATGGAATATAATAATAGTAAGGAAATGTGGGTAAGGGTGCGTAAGGAAGACGGAAGGCAGAGAAGTTTGTTAGGTAGGTTAACTGTTGTAAATCAAGTTTGAAGAGTTGTGCACAGTTCGCTTTTGATTTGAGGTGACTAACAAGTGTAGCGCAGATTGAGAGTTTAATGAGCGAGCTGCAGGCTCTGTCCCACTTGGCGTCCCTTGCCCTCAGCTCTGCCCTTTGCCTGCCTTGTCAGCAGGCGGCTTCGCGCCCTGCCAAATCATCCCTCAGGACTATCAGCACAGATTGCCCTACATACACTCTTATTCCTATCTAATACCGTCCACTAAACACAACACCTGTACCAAACACCTAACCAACTCAACTTATCAGTAGTAAGTAGTAATGGTTTGTCCCTTATTCTTCAGTTGTTTGAGGGTTACATTATAAAGTAACAAGTTGAAATGATGCAGGAATGTAGTGGATGAAACCCAGGTGAGGGTAAAGAACGGGTGCAGTTCCCGAAGGGGTAGAATCAGAAGTGCGAGAATTTCCCCGCGCTGTCTCCGAGTAGGGGAGCTTCTGTAGAGTTGAGAACACCGCAACACTCGTGTTTGTTCTCTGACACAAGATAGGAGGGTTCGACTTGTCATAGATTAGACATGGTAATAAGTAATACAGACATGCGACGTGCGTACACTGTCTTTGCGAACACACACTGCAATAACTCACCCTCAAATAACCTTCAACTAATCACCCCCATCACATAACACCTTCATTTAAACGTCCCAAAAACATTCCAAATGAGAACATTCAAATTAACTTGATTATCTTAAAAGTGCAATTTTAAAAGTAATTGCCTGCGTTGTAATAAATGTAATCCCAGTGCTATAAATTATGAAAACTCTTACAATTCCGATTGAATGAAGTTACGAGAAGTTTCACCGCTTCTAATTGAAACTGAAGATCATGAGTCATGAGATACACCTGGCCAAGTTTTCTTTATTAAATACCCTATATCGTGTTTTATTTTGCATTCCGCGCAAATGAGCTAAATAATAGAGAATATGACAAAAGTTTTGTAATAAACTCCGCATAGATACTGGCAAAAGTCCGCAAGAATAGTTTTCACTTGTTTTAATGTCTATTTTATTACGCGAAAATTGAGTGCATGAATTTTACATTACCTCATTTTTAAACGATCATTAAAAACATTATACTTTCTATTAAAAATTTATACACTTGATATAAACTCTTTAAATTCTTTAATGCTCTTTTATTTTATTTATAATTTGATACATTTTTATAGGAACAATTCAATCAGTACTATTTTTAGTTTTAGATGGTTTAAGAGCAGATAAATAGTGAAATTAGTTAATTATGTGTTCTGAAGGTGCCAGTTGAGAAGAATTTGGTTGTTTTTGTGCAGCGATCATGCTGCAGATCGGTCCGCTAGGATAATAATTCACGATTATTAGAACATATAGTTCAGAGAGTGCAGACGTAGAGAACATTAAAATAAAGCCTCCGAGTCATTAATTTTTCATGTTAACACGACTTTTTCTGATTCAGCGATCCGTTTATGAAACGGACTACAGAATAATAAAACGGTAAAAACTTTCCACTGTATAATTCAGTTGACAATGGCGATGGACTTATCTGTATCTAGACTGAAAGCGTCGTAATATATTGGCCCGTAATCTACATCTCTTGCCAAGGTTGCAGAATCTTGCTCAACGCTTAACTTTAATGGAAATATAACTTTTTTGTTTGGATCAATCTGTAAGATCATTACTAATGACAATTCGGTCAGTGACATCACATTCGGAAATCATTTTTAAAACTTTTTCTAAATTAGCATTCAGGGCAACTTAGATTAAGACAGAAACTGATCTTATCGATAATACCCAATTGTTACCTTTTCTAAAGTGCAAGTAAATGAACAATATGAAATATCAAAAAGCAAATTTTGATTTAAATTTCGATAAAAACATTAAATATTGGATTATCATACATGTCCTCGTTTGGGAAAATGATAAATTCAAATATATCAATTATTTAATTATGCGATTTTAATAATAAATGATATGAACAACGAACAAGATTTCTTTTAATTGAATATTCCTGTTTTGGCACAAGTAAACAGAAAAACAATGCATGTGAAATATAATTATCGAACTATTTATCATAATTACTGGTACATTATTAATATGTTTATAATTAATTAAACGTATACGCAAATTTTCTATTATTTAAAACAAATAAAATTGTCATTGAATATAAATTTGTTATTGAATAATTAGAATGAAATCGTTGCGAAAATGTGTTTATACAATTTTAGTGCTAATATAAAACATGGCTACAATTTGATTTTAAAAGATCTTCGTGACATTTCCAGAGGTACTTTGCAATATAATAATACAAACATGTCATCATTAATTTAAATGCAAGGATAACAAAGCTTTCAGTATAACTCAAATAAAGAATTTTTCTACAGATTTTTGTAATAGTCTTAAATATTTCTTTGCAATCTATGCATTCAAAGAAAAATGTATCTAATTAAGAACGTTCTAGGAATCTTTTATTAAAAACGTAGACTATATTTTCTCGTTTCAATCTTCTGAGAACCTTTGTTATATTCTCTGCTTCTTATTGGAACAATATAAATGAAACAGACATGAAACACCGCAAGGTTAATTATAATTAGTAAATTCAATTGAAAAAGTTTGATACTTAAACGAAATGTTGTTGAATGTATCGTGAATCAAATAATCGTAAGTGGATTGGATTTTTGAATATTTACGTTTTCACTTATTTAATTTTCAGCGTATTTTGGGTCTGACAGGTGATATTTCCAGGTGATTTGGCAGACTGGAAATCGATTATACCAAGATAAAAACTCGTGTGCTATACACTAACACTCACCGAGCATTTTACGCTAAATCTATAAGCAATTAACTTACTATCAAAGGAATTAAATAGTTTCATCAAACTAAAAGGTCGATGTACTAATCACTTCCGATTTTGATGAAGTTGGAAAAAAGTTTCTATTAAATTCTATTAAGTTCGATTAGCTTAGGTTATGATAAGTTCGGTTAGATTAAATTAGGTTGGGTTAGGTTAGGTTAGATAAGGCTAGGTTGGGTTAGGTTAGGTTATGTTCGGTGGATGTGTGTACACACCTTTCGTATTAAATAGCTTTAAAAAGAAATGAAACCCAACCTAACTTAACTTAATCTAACCTAACTTAATCTAATCTAACTTAACCTAACTCAACCTAACCTAACCTATCCCAACCTAACCTAATTTAACCTAACCCAACCTAAGCTAATCTAATCAGATTAGGTTAGATTGGTTAAGGTTAGGTAAGTTTAGGTTAGATTGGGTTAAGTTAGGTTAGATTAGGTTGTGTTAGGTTGGGTGTGTGTGTACACAGCTATTGTATTAAATAGTTTTAAAAACTAATAAAGAACATTTTTTTATTATTTTTCCAATATTCGTCAAGCTTAGTAAAAACTATTTTCCAAATTTCATCAAAATCAGCGGTGAAGTGACCAAGTAAAATTGTAGATTATTACTGAATGTCTACGGCATATATAGCGCACTTGAATTACGTTCCATATTTTGAACTTAAGTTTTATCTGAAATCATACGACTATATTATTTTCTTCATAAGTAGCTCATGTAAACCCAGTTGAACGACCTTTGCATAAGTGCCCTGTATATCGCCTTTGGGTGCATACGTTTAGCGAGAAATAAATAACACATTTTCCCTCTAATTAAAATATGGTGAAAAAGTAGCGTAATTAAAAATAAATTACATATTACTGCTAATTAATTGCACTGGAATTTCAAGTAGATTTCCATTGTTTTTTATTGTTTAATGCTCGCTTACTACGTTCACGCAAACAAATGAGTAAAGATAGAAGATGAAATGGTACAAATTACAAATTACGATGTTTATATTAAAGTCGGTATCAATATTACTAGCTCCTTTTTTCTTGTCTTATTTTTATCCATCAAGAAAGACAAAAAGTCAAGGAGAAGAATTTTTACAAAAACACAAACATTTTTTTAATTTGGATGAAAATGTGTTAAATCTTAAAAATCTGCAAATTGTATTATTCATAATTCTTTATTCAATTTAAATATTGAGCAAACAAAATTAATTCCTAAGCGTTTATTCTTCTTTCATTTTTTCGTTTTCTTGTGCCCGAAATGTTTGAGCAATAATAAAATTAAACAAGTATTTATTGCTGAGAAAAAATAGCTCATTTTCAGTTATTATTATGGTTGGGGAAACGAACAAAAGGGTCAGGAAAGAAAATTGCGGACAGCAAATAAAGTAACAAACAGCACAAATAAAGATAAACACAGGTTATTTGTTTTGAGATGTCTTGCTGTTGTTGCTCCATCGAAAAGAAGTAAATGAAAATGCAACAGGAACAGAACAGGAGCAAACTCTACTCAACACGTACTGCAGGGGTGAACTCAGCATTTTTCACGGGTAATTTGCCCTTAATACACCTCACAACACAATTATCGGTACATACTTGCTTAATAACAAATCAATTCCTTGTTCATTCCGGACTCAATCATATAAAATTATTTCAACAACCATTGAATTTCCGTACCATACACATTCACATACTTCAATTATTAACTTAGAAAATTTGAATTGAAATTTCTATAACGCGGAATTAAAAAAACTCATTTGAAATAAACTGATTTGTTCAAAATGCAAAAATTTGCAAAAGTAACTAATTCGTAATGAATATAGTAATTAATGTATTAATTTTTGATTGAATGCGAGTAGTGTATTTATTCATCATAATAATAGAATTCCATTGACAAGCGAAATTTAATCAATATAATATTTACAAATGTTTAATTGGAAAAATATGCCGCAAATTTTGTAATGACAATAGTTGAAATTCATTTGATTACAGTTTCAATTTCAACACCTCTCGAACTGTTTATTGCATTTTGGTAATTATTCAACGCATTTGAAATAAATGCGGTTCATCATATTATGTTTTTTCATTAGTTTTTCTACATTTGTTTGTTTTCAAATTATCAACAATCCATACAAATTATAAACAGGAATAGAAAATGTAACGAAACGATACCCAATAACGTAATAATATCTTATAGCAGGTAACTACCAATTACAGAATAAAGTGTTAATATTTCAAGTATATTTTTAGTTATTTTTTTTTAGTAAATTTTTATTACAAATTAGAGTTATTTTGACTACATGACAAAAGCGGCCCGTTCGGATTTTTAAACATTTCATAAGCGCACCACAAAAACATAGCAAGCGCACTAATAAAGTTTAGGAATTTAGTGTGTGTGCGTATGTATGTATCTGATTAGATCAAAATACGAGTAAATTCGTTATGCTCGCGGATAGTACTTTTTAAATAGATACTCGAGGAGGTATGACTCCAAGTCTTCCTCTTTTGTCTTGAATCTAACCTAACCTAACCTAACATAATCTAATCAAACATAACCTAACTTAAAATAAACTGACTTAACCTAACCTAACCTGATCTAATCTAACTTAACCTAATCTAAAGTTATCTAAACTAACCTAACCTAACCTGATTTAACCTTATTTTATTCCATATAATATAAATAGTTATTCTGTGTTCTATGTCATAAGCTATTTCTTACAAAGGTTTTCAACCTACACTATCAAAATAAAAACAGAGGGGAATTAAATTACATTAAATGTATAAAAGTTGATTTTGATTTAGTGATTCAGCGAATAAAAATGGAATAAGTAGGTGGTTGATGAATCCATTGGCATTGACGACTGCGATAATCGAATGGTGGATGTTACGTTCGCTCAATTCCGCTTTAGAATTGCCGGTGCAAGGAGTAGTGAACATAAAACAATGGAGCTTGTTGAGAAAACCGTAAAGCGTAAAGGGACTTGTCGTTTTCGTGGCAATACGGCAATAATAATAATGTGAATTGATGAGTTGGTGGTCGCCTGACCCAGTCCCACAACAGAATAATGTCTCCCAAATTATTTATATGCTAATTTCCCCAACAAACTGTTTCTCTTGGAATGAATAGCGCAATGATAATGCGGCACAATCTCGCCCAATTATATTCTTCATATGTGCAAACCTTTTCCTTTTTCATTTCCACGCGCTCTTAAAACTTAATAGCGGGAACACCATATTGAAGATAACTTTAACAAAACGGAAAAACCTTTAATATTTACACTGCCGTCTCCTTCATTGCTCTGCACAACGAGATTTCAAGATCTATACAATCGCAAAGGAAACAACTTTTCAAATTGCCATTAAAATGCCGTAGTTCCATACCTATTCACTAGAGTTTTACATTTCCAACTAAACATTCATATTTTTTTACATTTCCAACTTATTTCCAATCACTGTTGAACATGACAAGTTGCAATTTTTAGATTTTTACTTCAAATACACCCAAAAAAAATTTAAAAATACTCATTTTTCAGTCCAAAATTTTGTATTTTGAATATAGTCCCGATTGATAGATCCCATTGTACTGATTTCAAAACTTCAAACGAAATTTATTTATCTCTTTTCGTTTTTGAGATTTTTGGTCTCAAAGTTGCACCTCAAAAAAGTGTGTTTTTTGGGTATATCTCAAAAATGGGTGGAGATACAATTTCAACGAATATACCAATCGATTCTACAGGCAAAGTTATATAAAGAAATGTTTTCTCCGCATATACCTTCTTTGGAACGATTCGGTGAAAAATGTGGAAAACGAAAAAACCGGAATTTCAATTTTTTGCTCCGGAACTTTTTGTCTCCAAAATTTTTCATTTTCTGGACTTAAGTAAATAAGGATACGCTGATTCCAAATTTTCAAACCAAATTCAATTATCTTTTACCATTCTCGAGATATTTACGTTCAAAGTTAGACTGAAAAAAACAGGTTTTTCAGGAATAGTCCTGAAAATAGGCGAGATATGATCTCGGCGACCACACTAATCGATTCTACGGGCAAAATTACATAAGTGTACCAATTTTCAGATTTTTATTCCAAGGAATACAATTTTTAGAGCGAAAAAACGAAAATCGGCGAAAATCGAAAAAAACGCCTGATGAACCCCTTGCGATTTTTTCGATTTTTGCCATTTTCAGTTTTTTCTTTCTAAAACATGTATCCTTCGGAATAAAAATCTGAAAATTGGTACACTTATGTAATTTTGCCCGTGGGATCAATTGGTGATGTCGCCGAGGTCGTATCTCTACCCATTTCAGTAATATTCCTGAAAAACCAGTTTTTTCAGGTCTAACTTTGAACGCAAATATCTCGAGAACGGTAAAAGATAATTGAATTCGGTTTGAAAATTTGGAATCAGCATATCGATATTTACTTAAGTCCAGAAAATAAAAAATTTTGGAGACAAAAAGTTTTCCAAAGAAAAACTAAAATTCCGGTTTTTTTCGTTTTTCACATTTTTCACCAAATCGTTCCAAAGAACGTATATGCGGAGAAAACATTTCTTTATGTATCTTTGCTCGTAGAATCGACTGGTATAATCGTTGAGATTGTATCTCCAACAATTTCAGAGATATGTCCAAAAAACACACTTTTTTCAGGTGCAACTTTGAGAGCAAAAATCTCAAGAACGAAAAGAGATAAATAAATTCCGTTTGAAATTTTGAAATCAGCGTAACGGGGTCTATAAATCTGGACTATATTCAAAAAACAAAATTTTGGACTGAAAAATAGGAATTTTTGGATTATTTCAGCTGTATAAACGTAATTTTAAGCTAAAAATCTAAAAAGATGTAATTTTTAAGATTTATATGATAGCTAGAATCAAAATTTCGCACCAAATGTTAAGTATTTTTTTAATATTTCACGCATGGAAGAACAGGTTCACATTTAAGAATTCCAATATTTTTAAGGTACTAAAAATTTTATGAATATTGGTATTTCCATGCTTTTTCCTTCTAGTAATGTTAACCAATCAGAATGACGATAAAATGTATCAACTACTAATAAAAATTAGGGAACATTTCGTTAAAAATCTGAAGAAATTGTAGTTTCCTTGCAAATTTTGTAACTTTATTAATAAAAATCTGATTGTATTGTGACCCGTCCCTCGATTAAGTAAAGTGATTATTAATTTGGCCGTTATAAAAATATTGTTGTGGCGATTTATTTGATAGCCTCTAATAAGATATCGATCACACGTAACACGCAATAAGGAATTGTAGGGTTTAGTAATGATTATTTATGCATACTCGGTGCTCCATTTAGTGAGTGATAAGACGGCCTTGAAGTGACCAAGCGAAATGCCTACTCATTGTTTACATGCTGCTATGAAGACTTGAATAATATCTTGACGTTATCAGCGAGAAAATAATAACTACCTACTGGAAATTTCTTCATTGTTTCCTATACCGGGCAAGTATATGCTAACACAATCTTGAAGGGTTTATTACAATAACTAAATCATTCAAATTCAAACACTTTTCTCATCATTATTATATTTCCCTTATGAAATAGTACTTTAAACATATCTTCCATTAGCACATAGTTAATTATTACTTTACTTATCGACTATTTCAGTTTTCACGAAATCTTGTTCTTGTCCTAGTTGTGAAACATAAACAAGAAATAAGAAATAGGGAAGAAAGGGCTGCACCAAAACAAAAAAAACCTAGAAAAAGCACACCAGTAAAATTTAGGAATTTAATATGTATGTGTATGTGTGCATCTGATTAGATCAAAATACGAGTGAATTCGTTCTGCTCACGGATACTTTTTAAATAGGTACTCGCAGAGGTATGCCTCCAAGTCTTCCTTTTTGCTCCCAAATTTAACCTAACCTAATATAATCTAATCTAACATAACATAACTTAACTTAACCTAATCTAATCAAACCTAACCTACTCCAATCAAACCTAACCTAACCTAATCTAAGCTGACCTAACCTAATCTTACCTGACCTAACCTAACCTTAACTAACCTAACTTAATAACTTAACCGAAACTAATCTGGCCTAATGTAACTTAACCTAACTTTACCAAACCTAAAGTAATCTAAATTAACCTAACTTAACTTAGTCCAACCTAACTTAACCTGACCTAATCGTATTTCATTCTATCATTGAATAAATAGTTACATCAAATTTATGAATATATGAATATTTTAATTGTATAGACATTGGTGCACTTTTGCAATATTCATTTGATGCACTTTTGCAACAAAAAATACTATAAAGTACGAGTAATGATGGAGCATACTATGATCGAACTAAACGGAATATATAATCTAAGGTTCGACTCAACTACTAAGTACTAACCAAATATAATTCCGATGAGTTCGACAGTTTTTTAAATCTTGAGTCATTTCTATATACACAAGTACCTAAGTTTTTAATTTTAGTATATTATAATGTGTAAGATTTATAATTTGATAGAGTGAAGAATGTGCAAATGAAGTTGTTGTTATAGATAAAGGTAGTGTAGAGCGCACAAGTTGTCTCGATTTGAGCGCGGCATAGTTTGTAAAGTTTCATTCACGGGTAACGTAAACAAGAATATAATGCGAGTAAATGAATATAAAATGTGTTAATTTGAAGGCGTACAAGTGCAAGAGCGGTAGTGGGAGAAATAATTTAGGCAAATAAGAGTAAATGCGGCTACGGGGACCGGAATCTCCCCCCTGAGCCGCGTCGAGAAGGAAATATGCGCTTCATGACTAATATGAGCGTCTGAAGTGATTTTCATTGACGTTTTGTGTGTAGTGTGTATAAAGTTTGTTACCGAACAACGGAAGTAGCTTCGAGTTTGGAGAACTTTGCGTCTTGGGTTACGAAACAACAAAGTCTTGGTGACGTTTAGCGTTCTACTTGTCCTACAACTGCAAATGTCTGCAAAAAACCCCACAAAACACGTCGTTTCAATTATTCAACTCTTCCTAAATACAGCCACATAAACGCGACAATCCTGCCAGGAACTCTACACTCCTTCTTCATTGACAAAACACTAGGCCTGTCGATTATCCCAATTTTGGGTTTTGAATATTCGGATACAAAAATATTCGTATCCGGGTAATTCGGATACCGAATAGTTAAATATTCGAATAGCCCAATATTTGATTATATAGATATTCGATTAATTGAACATCTGGATATTCGATTATTTGGTAAATCGAATATATGGATATTCGAATAATAATATTCGGATAATCTAATATGCGAATCAAATTATTCATATATCCGAACTATTTTAATATTCAAGTTATTCGTATATTCGAGTTATTTGTATATCCAATTTAATCGAATAACCGAATTATTTGTATATTCGAATATCGTTATCAGCCCTACAAAACAATTACTAGTGGATTTCATGGTGTTTACAAAATTAACTACAAATACTAGTAATTACTATGAAATATGGGCTAGGACTTACTAAGTTGCTTATTTCAATAATGATTTTTTACTTTTATAAAACATCTCATGTCTCATCTAAGATACTTACATCAGAAAATCAACTGCAAGGATCACAAAAGAAAAACATCTAATTAACTGAAAACTAATAAGTCCCTTGGCATTATAAATTGTTATTAAATGCAACTGTAATATAATGAAATATAAATTGCTAGCATGATCATTAGCTGAAGAGAATACTCTTATATTAAATCACTACCTACATAGTATTATTATAACATCACTTATTATTTATTATTAGAAAAGCGAGCGGATTATTAGAAAAAATACATAAAATTGTGTCTGCCAAACATGTCAAATATACATATATAAAATGTATTTAATTCTATAGTGGTTGTATGTTGTTAACCCTGATTCTCATATGTAAATTTTTGTAGTAGGTTATCAGAGTGAACCGAAGTCCAACCACGAATTGCGGTTCGGTTAACCAGCAACCACAACTGACCATTTTCAGGTAGTTACACCTGGAATATAAGTTGCCACATGAGTGTAAATGCAGCAAAGCAATGCTGGTCACATTCCGCCTCGGACATGGCTGGAATGTAGCTAGCTCTGCATTCACTCACCTAATTTCCTTTCACTATTATTTCTACAAACCGCAACGAAATAATAAATAAATGTATCAATCTACTAGATAAGCTTCAGCGCATAAATCGGTAATGACACCAGGGACAAGTTTACTTTTGTCGTTTGTTGCTCTTATCCTTGTAGGTACATTTGAAAATTAGTTAATAATTGATGTAAGATTTCTAGATTGTGAATTCGACTTAAGAAATCACTAAAATATAAGGGAGCCAATGGGGTATGACATCAAATTTTGATTTTAACATATATGATGCTAGACAAAAAAATAAAATACCCACATTTTTTAATCGATTCATTATTCGAAATTTATGTAAAAATAACTATTAAAGAAGTGGGGGGGAGAGGTGCTGTTAAATCATCATGGTAGAATCGTAAATGAAGAGAGGTAAAATGGGACCGTAAGAAACAAACTACCTGCTTTTTTCCATGGTCTCCAGAACAATAAATTGCTAATAATTTTATTATTGCAAGCAAATGTTTAGTTTTTATTATTATAATAAGAAGCTATAGTGGTTAGACTTATATACTAAAATTCGATTATGGTCACATACCCCATTTAATCTGAGGATAGAAGCTTGTACTCTTTTCGTACAAAAAGAACTGGCATAGGTACAATTTTAAAGTTCATTAGCAATTTTTGGAATCAAATAGTGGAGTTAGCGGTACTCTAGTAAATGATAACCACAATGTAATAAAACAACCCTAGGTAAATCGAGTTCTTACTCACTTCACTTGAGTTATTTTGGATTCTCCCTCACTTAAAATGTAATTTGTTTATCAAGTAATATCAAATCAAATAGCAACGATACGAAAGAAAGTCAAGTCAAGTAATGAATTTAAGCAAAACATTATTTTCAAGTCAGGTCAAGTAAGTCACAAAAATCAAGCTACTTGACTTAATAGAACCCTAATTGAATTCAATTTTATTTTCTAAATTTTTGGTGTTGTTGTCAACCGACAAACTGATGGCGATGTTGCATGACACAGATAAACATACCCTAGAAGGATTTGAACGGAGGCCGACTAGTTTTCCCGACTGACTTTGGATTATATTGCCATGGTGGTACGAAGAAACGAACGTAAGATAGTTCGAAGGAAAGAATGTTGTTGTGTAGTGTATTTGTTTGAATGTGCTAGCAGAAGGACAATTACCTCCGTCCGTTTTATATTACGTAAAGGAATAATTTAACCAGAACAATTTAGTTTGCCACAGCGATCCCATTTATTACAGTTGGAGTGGAGTGCCGGAGTTCCCCTAAGGCTCCGTCGGTGTCTGGAGCTACGAAGACGTAAGGTGCATGCGATAACCAACTTCCCTGCATAATTAGAGGAAGCTAACACGACTACGACATACACTATTCTTTCCTTAAAACATTTCTTCCTTTTCCTTTATCCTCTAACAATGCCAAAACCACAATTTTCAACTATTGAATTTTGGGGTTTAATTTAATAAAAAGTTAAAATGTCGAAATTGGTAGAATTTAAACTGCTGCCACCAGATTATTTTTAATTAGAATAATCAAACTAATATTAGGAAAAGATTAAATAATTGGCATAAGCAAAGCGATAATAAGAAAACTTAACAATAAAATATAATTAAATGAACTAGAATTTTCAAATATAATACAAGTTAAAAGTTAAAAACTACTAATAAATAATTACAAGTTACATGTGAGAATAAAACTTAAACTTACTTACAAAATAATATTTATAAAGCGAGTCATGATTGACTGCTCTTCTTTACTCGCTGACTGTTTGTCTGTTACTCCCCTAACTTGCTAATTTTCAAAAGTTTACCTCAGACGGCCCACCCCCTTCCAGTTACAGAATTCATCTCCGTTTTCTGATTCCCGCAATTTCACTGGTCATCTTCTCCATAGGCGTGTAATTAAGTTACACTCCAAAGCCACTATCAGGATGCATTCTCAAAACCCTGAGATGCACAAAAAATTAGAAAGTTGGCTATTTATTACCAGAAAGAATTTTGAAACAAGTCAACAGCAAGATAAATAACAAAATGAGTATTTGTTTAACTGGATCAGACGTTTTGTTACAATCCTCTAATCTTTTCAAAAATACTTTTTATTTTTATTTTATCTAATTCCAAATTAAATGCTTGCTTAAGTTTTATTGGATTAAGGTACATCCTTTACAAATTACTCACAAACCCATTAAATGATTATATATTTCAAACAGCTAATGGTGGAACACCTCATTGTAGCAATTGAATGCAACGGAATAGGTGATACATAATTAGGGTGTTATGTTTGGAAAGTTCCTTTTCTTGTGTAATCCTTGGCAACTAATTTCAATCTTGTATTTGTACGTCTAGTTTTCGCAAAGTTTGCACAATTTTGTTAGTCATTTTATACATAAACACACTAATATTCAAAGCTGTGTGAAGTGTTTGAAATATTGTAAGCTCTGTAACGAACGTTCTACGTGAGTTGAAGACCACTAATCTGTTGCAATATTGATTATTATTTACCAAACAAACCATGTATTTCGCAGAATTATTTTACTGTTGCAATAACAAGTATTAGACACTCATGTACGTTTTAGACAGACTAGTAAATTATAGATTAGCACCAAATCTGGAATAATTTCAATTTATAATCTTCTTAAATGTATTTATTTCATTTTAGTGGATTTGTAGCATGCAGTGGTATTTTTTACAGCAGTACGTTTTTCAGATGGAACATGATATCCATAATTTGATAGCATGACGTTGAATACAATAATTATAATGTACTCCGTGTTTAGTACCTCGTTTACATTGTAAATATTAGAACAAAAAGTTGGTGATGAACAATATTTTATTATAATTTAAATATGTGTTGACATTATCCAAGGACAATAATTATTACTATAGCATTGTTGTTATACACCTAAAACTACACGCTAAACAAATTTAATTTATGGTACTTTTTGTTTAGCCTAAATTTATTATTATGTGATTCAAATAATTTTGTGAATCATGAAGTCACAAAAACTGAAAATACATAAATACTAAACATACCAGTTGTTGAGATGAATTTGCTCAGGGTATAATATGAAGCTTTATTGTTGTTAGGATAGAAATAAAAGTATCCTGACAGTTTCCGAAACAAGGCATTTACGTAATCTTAAATCTCTAAATGAAATTAGAGCATGGAGTCGTAGTCGTAGTGGTTGTCTTAAGAATTTACGTCGAACAAATTAGCTCTCCTTAATTGCGTCTGGCTAAAAGATTGGACGTAAAAAAATGAATAAAGAAGAGTGTTGTGGTGGGCAGAGGCCGTGCTCTCGCTTCCTAAACAGGGTGTATGCAAACTCCAAATGAAATTAATACGCACGGAGAAATATATTCATCCCTTTAATGAAACGCCGTGCCGTTATTGTGCCTTCTCACGCCATTTCGCCACTAGGCCTTTTTAGCTCCCACATGCTATATGCTCAGTTATAAACCCATATTTTACGCACTCAACACAACTACTTTTAAATGCATTATTCCTTTTTTCATTAATCAATAACAACTACCTTCCCAATACTGATCATCCCCAATAATTCATTACTGAAATGTCCTCTTTTAGTCAACATAAGCCTACCACAAACAGACACGCTCACTTCAATTATAAATATTGAACATTTATCTTATTTTAAAAATTGATTTCTCTGTGTGAGATCAAGGATTGAAATACCACATTCTCCGATGAGATAATAGGACAATTATGTCTGTGGTCACATATTTACTAGTGAATATACCAAGCAAACAACTTACTGTTTACCTGTTTTAATAATTTATTTATTAAGTATAACTTTCACAACTACTTTTAAATGCATTATTTCTTTTTTCATTAATCAATAACAACTACCTTCCTAATACTGATCATCCCTAATAATTCATTACAGAAATGTCTTCTTTTAGTGAACATAAGTCTATGACAAACAAGCACGCTCTCTTCAATTTAATTATTTATTTATAAACATTTATCTTATCTCTGTGTGGGATCAAAAATAGATATGCCACATTCTCCGATGAGATGAATGAACAATTATGCGTGTGGTCACATATTTACTAGAGAATGTACTAAGCAAACAACTACGGTTTATAGCGTTTATAACTATTGTGGATCAACTTGTTTTAATAATTTGTTTATTCAGTATAACTTTCTCAACTAATTTTAAATGCATTATTCCTTTTTTCATTAATCAATAACAACTACCTTACTAATACTGATCATCCCTAATAATTCATTACAGAAATGTCCTCAGTGAACATATGCCTACGACAAACAGACACGCTCACTTCAATTTAATTATTTATTTATAAATATTGAACATTTATCTTATCTCTCTGTGTGAGATCAAAGATTGAAATGCCACATTCTCCGATGAGATGAAAGGACAATAATGCCTGTGGTCACATATTTACTAGAGAATGTACTAAGCAAACAACTTACAGTTTATAGCGTTTATAACTGTAGTGAAACAACCTACTTTAATCATTTGTTTATTAAGTATAACTTTGAGATTGCTGAAGTTTATAACATCTGAAGTGTACTCTACTTATGATGTGTAATTAGAACGACGTCTTGCAAATAAAATTGTACTGCAGCCATACGAAGACAAGTTTTGTTTTTCATGTAAATGTATCAGACGTAATCCACGATAAGCTTTACGCGATTAGCTTTAAGGATTAACTGTATCACTTGTGTGTCAAATTTCCATACTCTTACAAGCAAAAAAAAAACATCGATATTGAAGTCACAAAGCATTTATACGCATGCTCTAAAAATAAATTGCTAAATATTTTTTGTACTAATATAAACTTAACTTACATTTGGTAAAGGTTAATTATTTACATAACATCTAATTATAAACAAATAATTTTACATCAGCTTTGAACTACCCTTTCGTCTATGGAGAAAACAAATAATATTAAATCAGGGTTGGAGATGTACCAAATGAACTATATCTTGATGAAGCTATGTATCAAAAGGGTGACATATAAATAACAAGTGTTCCCCTTTTTAGTGTGATAGCTTTTATTCTGTCATTTACATCCAAAACAGTACTTCTGTAAGTATCTTGAACTGAAACAGCTGTATAGCAACGAGAGATAGAATTAAGAGGTTACCAGGGGTAGAAACAAGACGAAACTGGTATGCTCTCGGTCTCGAGTTAATTCGGGTATCGACTTGTTGAGACTTGAACACTAGTTACAGAATAGTTACATACAGAAGCGACACTCCGTGTCGGTAACTTTCATGTTATCCTATTCAGTTATATGACCTTGGAGCATTGTGTAGACCTTTAAATTTGTTTACTTTCACCATCTCTCTCTAATTTTCGTTTCTCTATCTTACTGTTGCTTCTGTGCTGAGGAGTATTTTTGTTGTTAGATAAGACATGTGTTAGTTATTTGGAATATGAGTGAATGTAATGTGAGCATGGGCATTTGTTTAGAGTTTGTTTGGCGGTGATGCGGTTGCGACTTGGCTGGGGCGGGCAGGGGCGTCGCGGCGGCGTCGGTAGCGTCGGCGGCGTTGGCGTCGTGGCGTCTCGCTCGGGCCCGGTTGCCTCGCGCGTGACTGAGATAGATAAGAGAAACGCTGCTTCAGGAATTTCTATTATCTGTAACAGACAGACGGCATTGCGGCCGACACCTCGTACTTCGCACTGCAAAGCGATGGATGAACCTTAGCCCTGCTGCACTATTACCTACCTCATTATGCCCGCCCTGACACAACGCATAAATAATAACAACACTATTGTCGCTCCCGCCAAAAATTACCTCTACACTTAACATCCTTAGATGGAACTTACCCTTCTAAGTAAAACTTGCATCGGTGCTGTATCTTCTTACAAATTTACCATTTATTGTTTAAAAGCATCATGTCTTATGGCATTATAATTTGGGGTCATTCATCTCACGCAAATAGAATTTTCAACTTACAAAGAAAATGTATAAGAATAATTTAATTTTCCTCTTTACACTCAGATACCAAACCTCTTTTTGTAAAGTTGGGTTTACTAACCTTTCCTAACAATATATTCTAAATAGTTTACATTAAATCAAAAATAATCTCAAATATTACAAATTAAACAGTGCAATACACTATTACAATACCAAGAACAATTCAGATCTTCATCATCCTTATTTGTGTCTCAATAAATCAAAAAATAGTGTCAATTGCTATGCTATACAGCTTTACAATTCCTTGCCTCACTTTCTTCGTGATTTGGGTATTTAAGAATTAAAAATTTACTTATGAAAAATACGCCATTTACAACACCATAATTTATGAAAATACTGAAAACATGTAATATGTGAATTGTTTTTCCTTATATTCCTTATATATGTATTATGTTTCTCTATACTGACTTGTGTAAATACTTGTATTGTATACTACCACTCAATAAATATTATTATTATCCCTAGATGGAACTAACCCTTCCAAGTAAATGCTAGTAAGGAATTCACACTACCACCACTATCTACCATTTAGTTGTAAAGTTATTAATAATTCTCATCACCTGTAGTACACTATTCCTATTATTCCTAGAATCTAGAAGTAGCTGACATAGTTGTTTCGTGACAAGTTTTACTTCAATGTAGAGAGAAAGAAAACAGTTGAAAAATTAAAAAGTAAATACAAGTGAAAGAAAGAAGGAATGAAGGATTTTAAACGTAAGTGACGTAAAGATGAAAGATTGTCTATTTAGCTGGATATCACTTCTTGCCAAATTTGTTTTGAAATATTAAATTCCGATGTCATTGTAAATTATCCTCGTGTCATCCCTCGGAGAAACAAAGGCATGTACTGGGGAGAGTGAGCAGTAAGAAGTAGGCCCCTAATTCAATAATTCGATAATGAGGGTCCATCCCTTAACTGATTTTATAACGCAGCCGGAGATAATTTCGCTACTTAGAGTTTATATTAGCCCGGCCACAACAAGGCAAGTGAGCCTTTCGTTCGGTGTTGATGTTTGAAAGCTGTAATTAAGAATAAGCTTTTGGAATAATACGGTGAAAGAAGTAAGATTAGCCGGGGGTTTTTTTGCTTCAAACAACAGCTGGAAAGAAACGTCGGAATTTAGCGAAATCCCGGTTTGACCTAAGGCTAAAATTTCAACAGCACTCCACCGACAACAAAGACCACACATAGACAAAGAATTGCCATTTTAAATTTTCACCCACTACAACTCATTATTTTCATACACAACTTCATCATCACAAATCCATTTCAGCTTGACTTTGCTGTTTCTTCTGCTACTAACTATAATGATCACAATTGAGAACTGAAGATATTGTTGCTACATTTCTGTTAGAACTGCACATTGTAGACTTACTGAGGTACATTAGTAAAATGCAAGTAAGTGTGTTGATGAAGCAGGTAGAATTCCCAGCTCTGAGCTCACAGAGAACTTTAGTGAAATATGCAATTTTGAACAGAGGATAGTCTTTAAAAGCAGTGCTGTTTGGGGTGTCTTTCAGTACGATTATGCATGTTAATAGAGACCTAATTAAAACGTAACTAAATGAGTTGTACAACAGCACATGAGTCCATTTAAAAATTAAAAGTTGACGTCTCCTGTGGTTAAAACAAAAGCGCAAATTAAATTTTTTCGTTTAGAGCTTAATTTATGTTGGCGCAATGCAAGTTTCATGTAATTACATACGCACGCTTAACAAACCGTAGATCAATACTAGGAAAGAATTAGTTCACCTTTCGGTTAATCCAAAAACCCTATTGATTTTTGCATTTCACATACATACTACTACTAATAGTACAACTCTACGTTCTTAATGTGTTATTTTATCGTATGACAGCGTGGGTTAGACAGAAAATAAATGAAAACAATTACATAATCACGTTAGTCGGTATTTAAAGGATTAGCAATAAACTGTATATATCTCATTTGGTCTTGATGTAAATGGCTTGAACTAAGTACAAAATACTATTATTTTGATATGAGGTAAATAAATGTTCCCAGTTCGTATGAAACGGATTATGGGAAATAAATAATACGTGAAACGTAGAACAATCTGAATATATTACATTTATATGATGCTGCGGTCCAGAGGTTAAGTTCTAAATCCACCAACTCGTCGATGAAATAAAACACATACGTTATTTATTTACATGCTCTGCTAATCGATACCGTATGTCTTTATTTATTTATCATTTACAAAATATCACGACTTATTACTATTGCTTGATATGCAATTTTGAACTAATCGGAATCAAAATTACAACCAGCTATAAACAAGAAGGAATATTTAAAGTAGGTATATCGACAATGAAGATGTGAATGTATATGGGCAAATGATTTTGTGGTAGCAATGTAAGTTCTAAATGAACAAATCTTTGTTGAAAAACATGGGAAATCCCTTGTAACAAATTAGAGTGGAAGAGCAAGAGTGACACGATGGCAATTAGGTAGATGTTGCAGAAGTAATGTACGTTGGGGGAAATTGTTTTCTTAGTTAATCTTTATAGATGTTCACAGGAGGAAATGACACCAGAACCGTCATTTCATACCACGGCCGTGATTTAAATAAAGCAGAAATTACCCTTGTTACAAATCGATTTCCAACTACGGCCAACATTTCTCATTCAGCCATTTCCCTCTTAGGAAATCAATAAAAATACCATTGAAGTTTGTTGTGGCTCACGGAAACATATTCTTTTCCACACATTTCATTAAAGAGCCGCGTAGATTTAAGTCATTATGGAATTACATGAAAATGTGTTTTATATTGCGCGAACACTTGTGGTCCGCAGTTAAAAATCACCACTCGTTCCAAACACACTAAAACTTATAGATTTATAGATTGGAACTTAACCTCAAAAAGTTCAAAAACTACGTCATCACGTCTTCTTACAACTTTTCTCTTGCACGGAATTCCTGTATGATTTATTTAATTGACCAAATCACCCATGTACATATAAAATACTGATAAACGTTTTTATACCATAATTTCTAGACACTTGGTCCAATGATTAATGTTCAAGGTTCAACTATTAATCAAAAAATATCGCTGAAAATAGTTCTGAACTCATTATAAGCTTTGGACATCATGCATCAATAAAGATGTCACTGAATCAACAATAAATTCATTTTGAATATTAACGGAATAATTATAAGAACGTACAGTGTGCGTGTATGTGTATGGTGGGATGTTATTAGCAGGAAAAAGCATGCAGTGTGAAATAGGGGATTTGGTTGTTGAATGAGGGCTGAGACAAGTTGGGTAATGATTTGCGTTGTTTATTGCGTAACCTTGGCTTTTCAGAATTCCTTCCTTTGGTGGGATGTAAAGCAAAGAATCCCAAATTAATTTCGAATGTTAACGGAATAATTATAAGTAGTGTTCCTATATGTATATGGTTATTAAGCAGGAAAATTCATTTTGAATGTTAACGGAACAATTATAAGTAGTGTTCGTGCATGTGTGTGGTGGGATGTTATTAGCAGGAAAAAGCATGCAGCGTGAAATTGGGGATTTGGTTGTTGAATGAGAGCTGAGACAAGTGTTGTTGGGTAATGATTTGCGTTGTTTATTGCGTAACCTTGGCTTTGCGGAATTGTTTCCTTTGGTGGGATGTAAAGCAAAGAATCCCAAATCTCCGGAACATGTGAGAAAAAGAAGAGCGCGAGTCTGTAGCAGGTAAAGGCCGCTGCAGACAACTCCCTCGGATAATAAACGCGAGCTGGACGCCATCTCGACTCTTGCTCTGCTTCGCCAGCACTTGCTGATGCACCAGACTCACCGCTATTGCTGATTACGTCCATGGACCGACCATATTGCATTTAATTCCAGATCACACGCAAACATCCACTTCAAAACAAATTCTCCTTTTCATCCTTACAGGGCCGGTTTATGTTAGTAGGAGCCCTTTTTTCAACACCAAATAAAAGCTCAATCAATATTTTCTATATGATTTTTTTAACAAATTTATTATTATACATATGTATAAATTTTGTAATAAATTAATGATCCAATACTTTTATATTTATTATTCTATAAAATTTCACCATGACACTATCTTTGGTTTCTCTTGCATAATCTTTTATATATTCATATGATAATGCTCTTAAAATATTATTGCTAATGCTCAGAAGCAATAAATTAATGATTTAGGCTTTGTTTGTTCATAGTTGTTCTCAGATGATTAGAAGATAACTTCCACGTTTGAAAGGATTCTGGACTTTTTTTTAAGATTATTCCACACACGTCATTTTCACCCAATGAGAATCTATTGATGGTTGTAGGTTGTTTTTCAGTGAAGAAATTTGAGAAAACCACAGTATCATAGTCATGGTTACATTTTGTTCATATCAAATTTTTTATATAGTGAACTGTTGTTATTCGAGAAATAATCATAAGTAATATAATAAGAGCCATAAATTTATTGGATAAATTTACGAATAGTTGTTACTTCGCAGGAATTATGAGTAAAATTTATCTATGAAATTAATAGATCAAACAAAATATAACCATGAATTTGATAGTGTGGTTTTATCAAATTCTTCACTGAAAAGCCATTAAATGAAGTATTCTGATTGGGTGAATATGACATGAGTGGAATAATAAAACAAATATAATTCAAGCTATGAATTTAATGTCATTTTTGAAAGTCGTTTGACTGTTACTTCGCAACAACTATTCGTAAATTTTTCCAATATATTCATGGCTCTTATTATTAAATTTCTTCTACTAAAAACTGGTTAATGTAATACAAGTAATTGAACTTTAGTGTTTTTCTAGTAGTGTACATATTTTGACATTTTTTTTCACTTGGTAGGGATCCCTTAAATCCGGGCCTGCATATCTAAATCTACTGCAAAGGGTTTTGTAATTATTACAAATATGAATCAGATTTGAATAGGAATTCTGAAATTACAAGTAGTTTTCATTTGTGGAAGTTATATTAAAATATTAAGAAGCGAGGAAAAGCATCATCCCAAAGTGCATTCTGGCATAATCCCGTCATTAATGAAACGAGTGCATGTAGTAATTCGGCTGTAATGCAACGTTGCTAGTCAAGTCCAGGTGTTGCACAAGGTGTTTATGTTAATATCGGGCAGAACACATGATCGAAACGGCTGATATTTTAAACATCCACTTAGATAAAGTTCAAGTGCGGCGGCACATTGTCAGGATGTTTCCCGTACACACACATCAATCAGTTCAAGTATTTGTCAGGAAACGCCGGGATTTGGATGTTTCGATCGTGGAGAAAAGATTTTCTCTTCAGCAAATTATACAGCGTGAGTGACAAATCGGGGAATCACTTTACCGAAAAAAAAACATTCTTAATTGCATTTCTACCACAACCACAATAATGACTCACAATATTACATATTACAACAAAGGCTTCTAATATTACATATTATACAATAAGCTATATGACCACTGTCGAATTGAAGAAAAAAGTATAAAAACTAAAAATTAATCATTGCGACAATGTTAAAAGTGGGAATTTAAGAAACTATTTTTTTAAATAATTAAATAAAAACACTTGGTTTTTGTTCCACACTTTATTTAATTATTTATTTAATCATGTTCCACCAAGTGCCAACAGTCGCATTAATAGATTTTACTATTTTTTTAACTTAATGATATCGAATAAAGTTGTTAATGGTAAATTAGTCAAAATTATTAATGAAACAATGTATTAAGATATCAACATAGGCAATTCATAGAATAAAACAAAAAAATTGATATTGATATTACACATTGTTTTGGTGTAAATTTGGTTGGCATTGAAATGTCAAGTGGAAACATTGTCAATCTCTTGATTTTCGAAGGCTATTTAGTGTTTACATACATCCTTTTAAAAATGGAACCTGGTAATTTGTTAAAGGTAGATTATTCTATGATAGATGATATTTATCGAATGAATTCAATTAAACGATTAAAAAAAAAATAAAGGTATTTTTATTTTTTGTATAGAATCATAAAATGGATGAAAAAAATTTAGTCATATACCCCATTGTATATGATGTAAGTTATCAAAACTATAGCTAGATATTTTATGTGATGTTTCCAACAAATTCTATAAATAGTTTTCTCATTTGTTAGTTATTTCATATTTTGATGAGCGAGGAAGAAATAAGAAATGTAGGGAAGTTCAGCTCTGTTATTGAAAGAGAAGTTGTTTCACATTGTGTATTATTTTCCAGTGTTCATTCAAATTGCATAATGAACAAAGAATATATTGTAATACAATGAAGGTGGAGCGAAGCACTCATTTAGGCATTTCGGCTTTCAAACTAATTCAATGAAATGCAAGATCGATGAAAATCAAGACAATTACCTTTTATATCCGCGGGGAATTGAAAATTGCTGCGGTTTCTGTCCAATAAAGTACATAAATTAACCAAATTCATTATTAAATACTGTTTCTTTCTACCATTTCGTCCCTTACGAGCGAGTAAATGTGGTTTGCATATTAATTCCAGCCTTAAATAGGGTTCGACTCCAACGGGCGACAAATTATCCCTGGCGGTTGATGCGGTGTGCGTGAAAGAGTGTAGGTGTTTTTCAATTGGCTTTTAATTTATTTATTTCATTTGAATTGTGCCTGTGATCGCGAGCTTTAATTGCTCTTAATTATTGTTGTGTGAACAGTTATTGCAAAATGATCAAATATTATAATTGCTTTATGATTTTGATTAATTTTTGTAATTCGCACTTAAAACTTAATTGGATATAATTATTTGGGCACATATATTTAATTAAAACATTTAATTTATGAATTGAATCCGAGATTAAATTTGGAATTTTTATGTATTGCAGCATTTTAATCTAGTTTAATTGGTACCTGGTAATATTTTTTGGCAGCCGACTTTCAAAGTGCAAGTCATAAATTAATTTTTGTAATGTTGTTTATCTCGTTATGCTCCACAAATAAACAAATTATTTGTAGCGCAAATTTGCATGTCAAATATTTCGTGTAAACAGCGCCCGAACTGGTGTCATCCAAAAAGTACATTTGCGCGCACGTTCGCTTAAATGTTTCCCAACACAATCTCGGGGCATCTTGGTAAGTTTAACCGTTGGAACAGCACTAATTTAAAAATTGTCAGGTTGTCAATGTCACCGACGCTGGCGACGTCGCTGGCGGAAGTGATTGAAAAATGATTCGGCAAGTTTTGTAATTAGTTGGGGCCGGCCCTGTAAACGTGTTCTACTTTTCTCCTTAGTTTCTAACTGTGCTGGAGGCACCCAAGCCAAATTCGACACCCCTTTCATCGACGCTAAATACAATACTACACTTTTTCCTTCATTACCATCACAATATACGACAAACATAAAAAACAATTCTACCTATTTCAACAATATTCTTGCGTTTCATGTTCTACGTCTAAGTGTAGCGAATATTTTATCTAGTATTAATCTACCGTCAGTATTTTTTAACGTGAAACATTTATTATATCTATGGTCACACCTTGATATTTGATTGACAGCAATGTACATTTGCTTCTCTCATTTAACATGAAATATAAGAAACGATATTTGAATTTTATAAGAAAAAAATTATTAGAATTTGGACTTTTAATTCATCTAAATTTTTAAGATTTTCCCCAGTACAAACTTCTGATTTTAAAAGTCACCAATCAAAGGAATCTCGATATGTAAGATCGAGTGATCTAGCAGACCATACTATTATTCTACCATTTCCTCCAATGACCAAAGTTATTGATGATTCTTAAAATTGTTGCACTTGGTGTAAGCCTATCACAAAATATTATAACCCAAAAAGCAAATGTCAAATTCGTTCCTTATGTTTCATTTTAAATGAGACAAGCAAATATACCTTAAACGAGTAAATACTTTTTTTATTTTACACTTATTTATTTACTCGTGACAATTGTTTCGGCTTTTCAATCATCATCAGACGTGTAGTGGAAAATCAAGAAAAGTGTGTTTACTGTTTTAATATTCGAAATGTTCCACCAAGAACCAAGTACCCGCACTCTTTCAATTATTAAAATATGCATTGCTGTCAATCAAATATCAAGTCGTTAAAAAATACTCACGCTATAAGCCAAGCCAGCTGTAACTCAAAATTTATGTTATTATGTTAAGGAAAAAATTAGGACAATATTGGAGCATTTGTGAATTTAATTTTGAGATTGATATATTGGCTGGAAAGTTTGTATCGTCGAAAGTAAGGGTTGTCGAAGTAGAGTTTAGCTCCCTGGTTGCGGCTTGCGTCAATGTAAGGTCTCCCATGTCCGAAGACATATTAAAAGAAGTTATGCGGCGTCGCGAATTTATAAGAGGCAACGTTAGCCGTTCTACGTGCTTCATATACCCGCGTGTACTGAATTCCTCTGCAAAAATCTCCCCAACTTCTGCAGCCACATGGCTACTTCACCAGCACTCACCACTCTTTATTTTCTTTCTTAACAACGAATTATTATTCCCTAAACTAACTCACACCACATGCTAAACATAAAACAACCCAGCGGGGAAAAGCATTCCTACAACGTTCCAACCCTCAAAATCACACTCAAAATCCAATACCCAACATAAAACACATTTATCTATCACACTATAATCAACTCATTTATTGTATTTGATGTGTGTCATTAACCAAATCGTGTGTAAAAGAATACTGTAAATTAAATGGCACTTTCATTATTAAACGGTTTCTGTTAACAAATGAAAAACATGTTTTGACATAATGGTCGTGTACAACACCCGTACAACCAACGATACAGTGTCGTAGAAAAATATACTACAAATATCGTACATTTAGATTTTGTACAATATATTTAAATGTAAGAAATTTGTACGATAGTTTTATTTTTCAAATTGGTAATATTATATCGTTTTCAGCACTGAGGAATACTGAATACAAGCCAGTATATTGTTTGCCTGTGTTGCTGTGCGTGGTCGGTAAAAAATAAATTACATACTTTATTGTAGATTTAAAGATATTTTATCATTTAGGTTTCGTTATTTTAGACAGAATTGATTTTATAATGGACGAAGAAGAAATTTGTTCACCTCCCAGAAGTAGCTCATATAGCAAACAATATAACGTCAAATGTGTCTGACATTTTTTTATTTCTATTTATTTTTTCTAATTGGTACGTAGATAAAATATTGTGTGACACTCATGTGTGAAGGACTTATAACGCATGCATAAAAGTACTTCTTCACACAGTAGTATCATAAATAACTATTATAGACAGTGAGAAGACATATTAAAGTTTTCTCATTGCTACAATTACAAAGAACGTAATTTAAACGGAGGATAGTACACTGCAGGGCAAATGATGTAAGCCTTTGTCTGAAATGATATGTTTTGTTTTATAAAGTCGAGTGTTTTTCTTCTCTAAATTTCACGTTGACCGCAACGGGTTGTTTCTAACCTGCCTTTGAAAATCTGTAGCGTACATTCGCTACATGTTTAAAACAAAATCTTTCCAGTAAAATGTCAGTGTGTAAGTAAACATTTTCCATGTAGAATGTAAAAAATTCAGTAAAAACGATGTAGCTAACCTCGGTTATATAAACACGTAACCGCAACTTGTGTGTGTGCATTGCGCGGTACTGTGTACGTCTAACCTACGTAACCGCTTTTATCGAAGTCCGGGCATGTTCCCGTGCTAACCGCGTAACCGCTAACGCATTCGGACGTCCAGCCTTTGTTGCCCCAGACTCACCCTTTATCATCATCTGTCATAATGCTCACCTTCTACTTTCATTATTCCATCACTACTCACTACAACATTCCTTCCCTTTCAATATTCACATCGCAGGATTTATTTTATTTTAGTTTTAGTTTACTCTCACACTACACTACTAACCAAGTACCATTACTTTATAAATGCAATCAATGGTCCAACCTTTCAGATTTTGGAAATCTGATCTCAAAGATAAAGTCAGCTGCAAGCAGTTATGAAATCGTCGTACCCACTATTTATTTAAACTTGTTCTTTTTAAAAGAAAATTTAACTATACTCTTTATCTTTGGAATTTTTACGTGCACGATTATATTAAAATATTCGCGAAAGCAGAAAAATGTAAATCCCTAATGTACGATTGCACTGAAAAATTAACAAGTACGTGAGTAAATTTTTTAGTAGATGTTAGTATAAATTTTCTCAATTACTTAGCTTTCAATAATTCATGGATTTAAAAACATGCAAAATATTCATATAAATGTGGATTAAAGTAAATCGCTAAGTGGTTTCCCACAACCCGAGTTCAAAACCCGACTAAATTCATTATGTAACATTATTGTTCACTCAACAGCCCTTATATGAACAATGTGTAATACCTGCGAAAAATAAAAGTATTTAAAGTTGCCACTTCAAAAACTGTAAAACTAATATAAAATATTAGCAAATAGCTTCATAGAATATGCATTTTAATGCTTTTTATTTGCTGAATAGTTATAAGTGCATCGTAGTATGCATTTTATAGTAACATAAAAAAGCAATTACAAGCACATTACATTGACTAAAGAAGAAAATATTATTAAAACGCTGAAGTAGAGTTAAGAAAACAGTATTATAAAGATGCCCGCACAATACGTCTCCGGTGATGTTACAAAAAGTAGTCGCATTTAAATTCGGTCTTTTCACCCGGAATATAATATAGGTTAGATAATGAAGTTTCGGGATGATTATGCCGGCATAAATTACCCGATATTATGTATAAAAACTGCATTAGAGAATAAAGTGATTGATGATAGGTTAGGTGTATAAAGTTGATTTGTGGAAGCGCCGTGCGGGGTAAGATATTTGCGGAAAGACAAAACGGAACTAATTACCGGGAATGTAATGGCAAGTCCGTGACAGAAACATCATTTCGTCCTGAATTTACACCAGACACATTTCACAATGTATCATGTCGAAACATCCACCGACAATATTCCTAACCTACCATAAATAGATCTAAAATTCTAAGCCATGCATCAAATCTACAAAACTATAATAAGACCAATAATTACCTACAGTTGTGAGACGTGTACCCTCATCCAATAAAATAAAGAAATGCTTAGGGAGAGAAAAATAGTAAAATGTAAAATGGAATCACGAACTAAATATACTAGTCGAAAATGTGGATATAGCAAATTTATAAAATCACCAAAAATATATACCAATTGGAAACCTTGCGATACCATGGGGACGATCAAGAAAAATATGGAAAGAGAACTTATTGGAGAATATTTAAAAGACGAAAATCAAGAATTGGACATGTATAACGGAGTAAGCCAAATTCCATAAAAGACTATAGATCTATAGGAAAAAGAAGAAGAATAATTGTAAGTGTTAGTAATGGATAATAAGATGAGATAATTTAGGCGTTGTGTAAATATTTTTAAGGTGATTGCGTTTAAAAAATGGAAAGCGAAAACAAAATCCTTTGTTAAAAAGATGGTGGAAGAAGAAAAATACAGCAAGATCTTAAATTTGGCCATAATGAACGCGGCTTTATGGTTCGATTTAAATGGAAACTTTTTCAACTAACACTTCCATAAAATCCATCACTCATTCTAGAACAAAAATACAAATAAATCCGTAACAAAGGAGTATTATTTACCCCTCCCCTTTCAAAAACTTGAAATTAATTACCCGAAAGTAAGGCCCGACCGCTTCCCTTCATAGAATGAATAAAAATGATACTGGGGACACCCGCTCCCTGGTGTCCACTTCCACGGAAATGCCCGAGAGCTTGGCGCCCTGCCGAGCGGCCACGGAAACAGCCGAGCGTGCCCGGAATCCTAATGTCCTGCTGCTCCTTCCTGCTAGCGAAGACGCCGCACAACTCTCTGACACGACTTTTCCCTATTTTATTACACGCCAGCAATTAATTTTACAAGCTTTATTTAATTCGACATTCTTCAAGGATTACAGGACTCCATAAAAAGGTCGGAGTACGAACTGCATTAGAATAAGCACTGCAGACGCTTACAACATAACAATCAACACATCACTTCTACATCTCAATCCGAACTACGACTACATTTCCAGAACAGAATCATATATACCTATACAATTAGTATCAAGTAAAAAAGAATTTATGCAAAAGACGTATTTTCGTTCAAATGTTGAACAACCAATAAGTTATGGTACTCCCGTTAAGTTCTGTACCAGTACTTAGTGCTTAGAAAAAGGATTAGAAATGAATATTTCCAACAAATATATTGTACATAATTTACTTCTTATTCATGGTATATGCCCATAGGTTATTGGATCAGAGTAGTTTTGAATATTCGTTGATTTGAGTAGCTATAGCTACTATAACCTTGTACTACACAGGACAACTAGTACACCATTGGAAAAAACGACATATACGTTGTCGTCTTCTTCAACTTGTTTGTTGAATTAGATGCGCGAGCATATTGACATAGCCAGAAATCGAAATGAAAGACCTACAACTTATAGAGGATCCCGAATAGTTAATGATTATATTGTGAAGAACAACAGTATTTCTTACTTGGATTAATATATAGGGAAGGTTCGAATCTAAGTATAGATCTTGACTAGTGTAAAGACCTACAACATATAGAGGGTCAAAATAGTTAATGGCTATATTGTGAAGAACAACAGTATTTGTTACTTGGATTAATGTATAGGGATGGTTCGAATCTAAGTATAGATCTTTCCTGGTGTAATCCTGGGTAATTCGCGTGGATGGAAAAGTACATTTCCGCTTATATAAAAGCCATGAAGGCGAATGAACGACGCTGGTAAACAGTCACGCCTCTCCTGATGACTGAGATATCTGCCCCGGAAATGACATCCTGCAAATTTTATTTACATCCTTCTTAACTTTGATGAGCTTGAATATGATTTTTTCTCCCTCGAATTCCTCCAAATTTCCGACATATAAACAAGCCATGAAAATACTTTTATCAAATAAAAATAAACGAAAAATAAAACTCCAATTGAATTAATCTCATTTATAAATGCCCTATTAAATAATCAATCTTCAACAAAAAATGGTATAATATTTATCTGTGTCTCAAAATTTTTAGATGTAATAGGATCTCAAATAACTAAGGTGTTTGTTTCATTTTACTTGCATTTTACTGGTCTATTACTTCATTAAGGAATCTTATAGTGGCTTCTGAACCACTCGGATACAACATTATTTATATTTGAATAAAGATTGATGAATTTCGGATTTGAGCTACAAATCTAATACCCGCGGAGCGCGCTGGATAAGTGAGCCACCGCTGTCCGTAACGTGCAATATTAGTATATAACAATTTATAGTTCTTTTCAGGAATATTTTGTTACGGCGGAATCGAACTACAGTTGGCTCCTGTAGCGAAACAGGAGGACATAAATCGTTCACTAGTTCAGAATATTTCACAGATATTACACGAAAGAGAATACAAAACGTGTAAGGAATACTTTGTAGAAGTGAAAATGGTGTTTGACTTCAGAGTAACACGAAACTAGGTTTTTTACTTTGGAGGGAAAATATGGCTGCACTTGAAAAATAGATTTATAGGGAAATATACAATGGATAAATACCTCAGCTCCGCTAGTTGGGACGATAAAGTACGAAATGGTGGAGGCGACACATACCTGCAACAAACAAAAACAGTAGTAAATCATTTGAAAATAATCAAACTAGAAGTCAAAAACATTATTAAATTTGGAAACTAAATTCCTTCATTTTTATCTGTCTGTATGTAAGAACATGAACGAACAAGTACGAAAGATGAAATGTCTGCTTATGTTTGAAATAGATGAATCGTTAGATTGTAGTGCTTACGAGATGGTTAATAAATATTTGTAATGTAAGGTAATGTTGAGAGTGATTTTCGTGAAATGAAATGTAAATTGTGGGGTTGGGTATTTTGTTACGGTGGTGTGGATGTTCCAATATTCATGTAAACATTGTGTAAATCGCTGGTGCAACGTAGCTCAATGTTCACATTTCAGTTATTTTCATGTCTGCAAAGGAAATGTCTCATCTATTACGGATGTCATGTAGACGTGTCATTTACCTTGAGTTTGCGCATGTACCACGCTATCTGCTCCGGAAATAATTGAATTCGTCATTCATCTTAACAAATGCAACCGGGTAATTGATGACTTCACTTCAAATCAAATATTCAACGCAAAAATGTCTTATTAGCTTGCAGGAATTCATATTCTGCAGGAAAGTCCTGACAGCCATTCATTAACACCTTGCTCGATTCGTACCATCCACGACTGGTTTCATAATTATCAATAGATTTTTAATTGTTACATAGATTACTAGGAATTCGGGTAAGACGAAATATTCCTCGAATTTCGCTTTTACAAACAAAGCTTCGAAACGAGAAAATAAAATCAAAATTCTCGAATTTCAATAATTACGCCATAAATGTAACATCTTTTATGATTTGATTCACAAGGTTAAATTTCTACGCCGCAGATGTAGAAAATAAACAAGTATCCGTAGGAACTATGTAGAATCAGCGAATAAGAAATAACTAGTACAATAGAAATCTGCAATATCGTTGTAAATGTCACTATTAAACTAGATAACCTAAGAATGAAGTTATTATTAAATTGATAACCTAAAAATTCCATACGCCATCAAACAGTATTAACAGTGTACCAATAAAACAAAATCAGAAACCTGATTTTTATTTGACTATCTGGTACGTAAAGACAAAATGTAGGTTGAGCAAATAATTATAATGAACATTTCCCTAAAAATATTATATATTAATTTCTTAAAAATCGTTCAATTTCCCTAAATTTAAGGAAATTTTCCTAGATATGGAAATAATGTGTACAGGCGGCGACCTTGAAAACTCGAGAAATCTCGGCGACATTCAAGACCGAGACGAGATAATAATATTCGAGACAAGAAATAAAGGAGATGAAATAAAATATTTTACATTTAAAATGAGACGATACGAAAACAAGAAAAATCTCGTCTCGTCTCGTCTCACAGAATCACTTAAAATGAGCTTAAACTGAGCCGAAAAAAATAAAGCGACAAAAATGATTTCCCCATAATATATTAATTTCCCAAAAATATAAATAAAATATTTTACATTTAAAATGAGACGATAGGAGAAAAAGAAAAATCTTATCTCGTCTCGTCTCACAGAATCACTATTTATTACCTTTGGAAGGTAACAACTTTGGCATTATATCAAAGAGATGATGTATTTTTAGAAATGTCCTGGTAATGACGATTAGTAATAGGTAGTGATAGTTTGAACTGCAGCAGGACGAAGCTCATCCTTTAAGTTGAATTAGTAAGGACGTCGGTTGAAGCTGACAGCAACAACATCAGGCATATTTTGTAAGTGCTGAAACTTGATATGGAAGGTTGGGTCGTTGTTATTATTAGTTTTTATTGATCAGGTTAAATGGGAAACCAGAGACGCAGAATGTGGTGAGAACTAGCAGACAGACACAGCAAAAAGGGATACCTTACTTCAAAGTTCAACCAGGGACGGATTACCGCAAATTGGACGCTGGAAGATTAAGCAGATTACGTATACTTTACCTTCCTACTATAAATAATAACACTGCACGATACTAATGACTACCTAGCAAAAAACCAAAGTGTAAAAATATCCCTTGTCAAACTAAATTAAAATACATGAAAATTAAAATTTAAGGACAAGGTTTATTGAATGAATATGCACTCTCCACAACAGTTACAGTGTATAATAATTTTGTATAACTTTCTATGACGAATATAAATTTATTTATTATTATATATTTCTATAAGTAATCATATTGCAATAACAATATATATATATATATATATATATATATATATATATATATATATATATATTTCTCTACGGTAGTAGATTGGTAGATTGTAAAATGATATGTGTCCATCCCTGTATAAATTCGCAAGTTAAGGTTGTATCTTTTTGAAGAGAATACAACAGTAAATCCTTTGTTGTACGCATTGTGTTTTACTATTAAACGGATTGTTTTTCAATCATCACAGCAGAAAGCACACGTCGCATACGAACAAAACATTACTTTGACACTAATATACATGTTTGTAATATGTTTATTTCACACACACTGGTTACGGCAGCATTGTTAGCAAAGAAAATTAATATTGTTTCTTGTAAATAGAAGCACGTTACGGATTTTACATACAAAGGAGTTGATAATATGTTTAACTGGAAAGCAGTTATTGAAAAGGAACCTTTAGTCTTCAATAAACTATTTCTCTTTTTGATATTGGCAACCAAGCTTTCAATGCTTTTTCCAAAAAACATAAATTATTTATTGAAATCTATAAATGATTATTTCCTCTCTGTACTCTGAACAATTTTAAAGCATATTTTAATAATTCATAACATAAAACGAAATTTTAAAATATTGTAAATTTTTAATATAAAATAAAATGGGTATACAAAATTTAATAGAAAATTACGTACAATTTATAGAATAAAATTAAAGTATAAAATATAATCATGACCGCTCCTAGTTACAAGAAATAAAAATTTTATAAATTCTATAAAATATGCAGAGAAAAAATATTTGTTCTCTCATTTTTTCCAAAAGACCTGAATATGACAACAAATATAACAGATAACAATATGTAATTGTAAATCAATAAAATATTGTCATTTGATTTGATAAGTGATTGTAGATTTCGTTAATAACCGGCATTCTATTTTAATATTTATCACATTTGTATTTTTAGAACCATATACCGATCGTCATACTGACATAGAATTTATTATTTTCTTTAGTGGTTTAATGAGTAGTCTTTTACTTACAGTAATGTTCAGCGACCATACAGCGCTGTCCAGTTAGAACTCTCTTTCAAGGAAGCGCTGTATCATCAGTTATTCTCAATAAAAGTAACACTCTCTACTCCAGCTATTGTGCCTGAAAGGTGATGTCTGGCAAATAAAATTTACGGTACAAATATGTAATCAGCAATATTAAAAATTGAAGGTCCCGGGTTCATATCCCGATGAAAGTATAGATGCAAATAACATTTACGGTACAAATATGTAATCACCAATATTATAAATTGAGGGTTCCGGGTTCAAATCCCGATGATAGCGTAGATGTTTGTGAATGTCGAATTAGATGTATCTTCTAATGCGACTGGAAATAATCGAGAGTAGAGATAATTGCAGTGCAACAAATGGATAATTATAGGGATAGGAATAAAATGTCGCCTGATATCGAGTGCAATTAGTGCGACAATTTTCAGAATTCATTTGTAAAACTCGGTAATTCATCAAAACTGCTGCAGCGGTATCAAAAAGGAACATGCAGGCCAAATGCGCCAATGACAAGCAAGTATTCTCCCAGAGTACAGAATTACAAAAAGTACATTTTATTGATGGTCTGTCACGATGGTGGAAAGATGAAAAATTACACGTTGTTGGTTTCTTTAAGTTTCGTAGGCTGGGCGTTAAACGGTTAAACCACAACGCCGTAATTTCACCTGGCTTTCTGCTTTCACGATACAACAAAACCGCGAAACCTGCAAAAAACATCTCCAATACATTCTTCCACCAATATACCTCTCTTTCGTCTTTCCCACTATTCATTGTATATTGCTCTATTCCAAAAAATACATCGCTTTTAATTGAATATAACCACATTCAATCAAAATCATTTCATTAATACTTTTATACATTGTGGTCACATAAAAAAAATAACATGATTAAAAATATCCTCGTTTTTAAATTAATATTGAAATCAAATGTGGAAATTAACATGTGATTTTCATATTTAATAAACAGCAAATGGTATATACATTAAAAATTTGCATCGAAAACACGCGTCCTTTAATTAGTGAAAAATATCCCCTTTAATATAGAGGTAAATGGATAATGTACCAAATTGAACGCGACAAATGCTGTAACATCAAAAGATATTCCTGATGCATTGCGTTTCATAATTCCTGCAATTTTAATAGTTTTATAGTTTAATAATATCCACGCTTAGCATGTACTTCATTTAATCTTATAAATACGTGTTAGGTTCGACAACTATCATTTAGACTTTTGGCATAATTTACATTTTAAGTATTCTAAACACTCCTGAATTTTGCATATATACTCCTAACGAAAATTTAGTTCACGAAACACGAATTTAATTATTGGAAACACTATACCGCGTGTATTTTTTAACGTAAAACTACCACTACGACTTGATATTTGATTGACAGCAATGTATATTTGCTTGTTATTTAAAATGAAACATAGGGAACGAATTTGACATTTGTTTTTTAGATTTTAAAATTTTCTGGCAGGCCTACATTAAGTGCAATAACAATTTTAAGAATCATTAATAACTTTAGAAGAAATGGTATAATAGTAAAATGGTTTGCTAGATCACTCGATCTTACACATTTAGATTCTTTTTATTGGTGACCTTTAAAATCAGAAGTTTGCATTGGGGAAAATCTTCAAGAAGATCAAATAAAAGTTCAAATTCAAAACATTTCTGAAAATATTATAATTGCCCAAATATCATTGTATGTAATTCAAAAGTTTTATAGCAAATTGAGTCATTGCTTAGCAGTTAATGGCTGGATTTTTGAAAATTTCTTGTAATTATTAGTTAATTGTTCGTTATCATACTTACTTATTTGTTAGTTGTATTTCTATATTAAGGATATTAAAACTTCTTAAAGAAGTTGGATTCGAAGAAAGTTTTGACCCGATTCGCATTATCAAAAAAAAATTGGTTATACATATAGTTATTCTTTTATATGTAGCATTTTAATTTCTCATATTTTTTTTAATTCAATGATTCAATTCAATTTTGTGGTTAACATTATTATATATTTTCTATGCCGTCTCATCATTATGAAGTACAGAGGACAAAACCTATAGATGAGGATTTAACTTATGGAAGTAACGTACAGTTTATTGTAGGTATTTTATTTTATTAAAAGGGAATTGTATTCCAAATTTCAAACTCTGCTCAGTTTGAGTCTAAGAATCCAAGAAGAAGAAGAAGTATTTACGTCGTGTACCAAACCTCAAACTAACACTCAATTTGAGTCTGAGAATGTAAGAAAGTGAGCGAACACAACCCGTATAAGAAGTATTCCCGTTGATAAGTTGTAGATGTGTTTGGCTATATGTGTTGATTATTTGAGCAGATGTAGAGATTTGGAAACGAAATGTGGGTTGATTTGGGCATGTTTGTGCGGTATCGACCGGTGGGTGTTTGGGCTGGTTAATGATGTGCTAATAATTGGGTATAATGTAAAGATGACAGACTAGCTCGGGTATCCATCACGTGTCATATGCTCCTTTGTTGTGTTGTCGGCGATTACAACCTCAGTTAACCAGATAATCTCCCTTAACTAAATACGCTGCTTAACCGAATAATGGGGAAACGCCGATTAATCGGACAATGAATAGCCATTATTATTCCGAGACGACTGTAGCTCGGCTGCATTCGCTTCCCCAAGGAACAGGTACTACTTCTACATTCTATACTCATTTATCTCGCCCTACTACATGTTTATTGCAATTACTTTCTCACATAAACAAATTCTCTCACTACTTCTTGTCTTTACTTTCTTCCTTTATTGTCTTGTTATTAGCAAAAAACACATTTATTTGTTCTGATTGAATGTATAAGCGGTTAGGTTCGATAAATCTGATGTGTCCAACACATTACCTCTGGCCTCACATAAACAAATTCTCTGGCTACTTCTTCTCTTTACTTACTTACTTCCTCCGTTAATGTCTTCTTATTAGCAAAAAAACACATTCGTTTCTTCTGATTGACTGTATAAGCTGACAAGTAGGATAAATCTGATGCGTCCAACACATTACCTTCCACCACTATAGTAACATATTCTATATGTTTTTAAGTTCATTCAATATGTATTATAAAATTAGTTTAATTTGTTTCATACCCAAAATTTCCTTCATCAAATTTATATAACCAAAAAAAACACCTATTTTTGGCGTTTCTAAAATCGGAAGCGAACTTACGTTGATTCGCACGTGCAAATATATTCCTTATATATTTCTTCCACCTTTGTATATTTACAATAAAGCTACCTACTTCTTATTATTTAATTTTTTAATTTGTTTGTCAAATTTGACAACAACATATGTTAAATTTTGTAAACATATAAATAACTCATGTGTTTTATAAAAATTCTTCAGGCTCAACGATATGTGAAATTAATATAATTTATAATTTTTTTCTTTTTAGTCAGAAATTATATACAAACGTAATTATGCAGATTTCGGTTAAATAATTGTAGTCAAAATCTAATCAGTTCATTATATTTGAATATGACTCTTAAATACCAAATATTATATTTTTTTCATTGTATCGTATTAGAGTTATCGTGGACGAAAAATCGTTACAGACACACACACATATACAAACATCAAGGTAAAAATAGTAAAATGGTATTCTAGGGACTCTAATTCGTATTGATACGTTGAAAACTCACACTCGAGAAATTAGACTAAAAACAATACCTCCCTTATGTGTATATTGATAGGCGGGAGGTATAAAGATATATCGGTGCGTAAAAGTTATGGATTGTGTAAAATATAGGGTGAGTGTATAATTCGAAGCAAATTTGTTTGATATTTGTGGTTTATAAATGGAAGTAATCAAAGTCACGCACAGGCTGTAACGATTTAATTGTTGTATTTGTTTCAAAATTAGAATTTAATCAGATTGGCAGTACATTTAAATCCCATATCAAAATTTACTGGGTACGGTAAACAAGACAATTAGGCCTAATTTCCAATATTCGATTGAATGGAGACCAGCAGAGCTGCTTAAATATTTATAATTGGCTTAAACGTGGAAGCGAAGCGGTTAACCACACGTTCAATATTTCACTGCATGGTTTTTGCCTGGCTACCACAACAATGTTTTATTCACGCTAAAGATTTCCACAATTAATATAAAAGTAAATATATTATGAAAATATCTGAATATCCGAAGTTCGTTTTCATAATTAAATGAAACAATGTAATTGTTCCTTTAAAGAACACGTTACCTGATGTTGATCGAAAGATCGAAACGCGTCGTTACTCAACATTTACCGAATTTTGTATTTCGTACAGTATCATATTTAGTTTATTGCATTGAATCTTATATATAACGATCTTTGCTCTAAACTTTATATTATATACTGCTTCGGGAACAACTCTCACTGACGAGTTCTTTAAAGGAACAATTACATTCATCCCAATTCTGTAAAGAAGTTGCTAGCTCTTAGTAACGTTACTAAAAATTTTAACCAATAGAAATATTTGTAAAAGCTGTCATTTTCATATTTTATTTAGTCTCTACTATTTTTATTAGCTAATGATGTTAGTAACGTTGCTAAGAGCTAGTAACTTCCTTACAGAATTGGGGTAATTGTTTAATTTAAATATATTATTACTTCACTCATAACATTCCAGTTTAGGTTTTGGAGAGTGAAATGATGTTAGGTCTGATTTTTGACATTTGGGTCAGGTAAAAGTGTAAGTGTAGTTGGGTGTCCACATGAGATATTTTGTAATAAATGGTGTTGAATTAATATCGGTATTACACGTGAGATTTAGACATGAAGTATGAGTTTGCCGGCTTCGCGTCTCAGCCTCGAGGCAGGATAGCTAACGTTACACGAATTTAGAATTTGCTGTGTAATCAATTTCTCACAATCACAATCTCCAAACATATAATCGCGGATTATACCCATTATTGGGTTTAGCTGCCTTTCTATATTCATCGAATACTTTTCACTATCAGATCTAACAGTATTAACATCATGGTTTTCTACTAAAATCTGGTAATATTCTACTGACTTTCTCTAGTTTTTTTTATAAGAACGCAGTGTAGTCAAGATAGGAGGGGTTTGATCTTTTTTTTTTGATGACCATGAGTTTATTTTCATTTGAAGCATAGAATTTGTCATATTCATAGTTACGATTTTTCATTTGATTGATAGCAATGTATCTAAGTGTTCACTCTAAAATGAAACATTGGTTGTCAAATTTACGTCATTATTAACTGTCAAATTGAGATAGTTTGTTAAACAACACTTTTTCACGTCGTTGGAATCGTTGCAATGGATGTATTGGACAATCTACCACATATACCTCATTCTACTAGATTTAGTAAGTAGAAATTTTACTAAATTGGTAAGAGGGCATATCAGGGGTGGGATTTTATAACTCATAACAACTACAAATAGCAACTGCACTTATTAAAATATCGATTACAAACGTCAAATATCAATGTCACCAAGATCGAAATTCAAATTTGCCATGAATTTAAGATATTTCCACATCAGTGTAAACTTTTAGAGTGTTCTTTATACATGTATGAGTATATGTAAGTACGAATCAACCACAGAATAGTTACATACAGAAGCGACACTCCGTGTCGGTACCTTTCATGTTCCCCTATTCAGTTTTATGACCTTGAAGCATTGTGTAGACCTTTAAATTTGTTACCTTCCCCTATCTCTCACTAAGATGTGAGGAAACTTTCTGATTTTAAACAATGAGCCCTTTAAATTTGTTCACTTTCCCCATCTCTCTCAAATTTTCGTTTCTCTGTCTTACTGTCGCTTCTGTATGAACCTATTCTGTGAATCAACCATTAGAAAGTGTAGTTTCTAGTTGATATTTACAACTGATATCATAATAAGTCCGAATGATAGCAACCGTAGTTACAGAATCCCACTACAGACAGGTAATTTGGTATTTTGAAGGTTTGTTGGAGAGAATACCTGTTGTATTTTAGGGGAGGTTAGATCTGAGAAGATAACAGTGTTAAGTATGAATATAGGCGATATAGTTGCGTGCGAGATGGGGGATAAGTAGATTTGCAGTTGATTCGAAGTAGAAAGGAGCGGTCAATAACTTGTAATAAACTAGCTACATTCGCAAACCGAATTCCGCGGTCTGGTTTTCTTTTTGCCGAGTGAATTGCACAGAATGGAGTTAGCTCCAACTCTAAAACGGTTACAGTCCTCCACTAAATCAGACTTCAAATGCAAGGATTATTGCCGAATAATTCAACAAGCCCTACAAATCCACCCTCATATTCACTCAGCCATTCTCTTACAGCTTTTTCTCTAATCACCACATCATTTTCTATACCATTTATAACTTAATTTTGCAATCAAAAATTAAATACCATTGGCCTGTAGTCCGAGCTCACTTTTATAACAAAACCGGTTTTATGAATGCTTCATAAAAGCGGTTTTGGAATGCTGATCAAAGTGATCAACGAGTCGGAACGCACTATACACTGCAAGAAAATAAATATATCCTTTTAGTATACTTACATAAAACTTTGGGTTTCATTATAAGAAACACCAAACAATTTTCCAATGTATGAAATAATGGAATATTAATATAGTTCCCTCTATTAAGCTATTATCTTACTTTTTTAATAACATATCAAAGAAAATTCTTAAAATACATATGGTATAAACATTTTGGTACTTATCCTGAAAAAGGACTCGATGGTTCCATATTGAACGTAATCAATATTCCAACAGTGCTGAATAGACATAAAACTATTTGTCTTCCATTTCTTTATAATTTTTACATAATACGATTCTTTGGATCTCGTATCTTCCTTCTACTTTCGTGTATCTAAATAAACAGTAGACAACAACACCTATTCCATATTCCAAAGTTACCAATTGTTATTTTATCTATATATTAAATAATTAGTTGCATTACTGTTTTTTTGTCATGTTTATGTGGCTTTTAACTTTGTAATTGGGATTTGTAAAGTAAATAAACTATTATTATTATTATAACATAATACATTCACTATATTTTCCTTTCATATCTAGCAGTAACTTATTGAAGCTAAGTATCACTAACAACTACCTTTAAATTATGGGATAACCATAACCACGAAACCATGATAGTAATTAGTAAGCCATAGAACTTTTAACATTTTATTTCATTATACCATTCCACACAAAAATTCACCACAATATTGTTCAAAAAACAAAACCGATTAACGTTTCACAATATGAAATAAAAATTAATTCAATAAAAAATGTATTGCAGATTTGAATGAGATTTTTGTGGCAGTGGTGAAAAACCAAAACCTAACCAAAATTACAACTGAATGGTTTCCTTTCTGTGCTAATGACATCGATATGTTAAAATTCTTGCAGTGTATGGGAAAGTTTTTGTTATTTTTGGAGCGTAATGCTACTGACACATAACCAATAAAATAAAAAATTAGAATATATTCGTAACTAAGAAAGTTCGTCTATATTGCTTTACTAACAACTGCGTTCTTTCGAAACAAAAACAGCTGGAATTTTTTCCGCAAACTTTTATATAATATATTTTCTAACCTGACAACTTTCCAAACAATAGTTTTTAATTCATTTACCCCGCAGTTTAAAAGAAGAATAAGAATCACGAGCGGTAGAATACATTAATATTAAGAAACCTCAATCTAATCAAAAGCTGTCACTAATGACATTTTCTACGCACCACAACGAATTGATTATCATAAATAATGATGATGACACTAATATTTTTCTTAATTGTGCGTAGGAAAAAGAATGTCAATCTAAAAAATTTAAAATATCAAAATCAATCGAGGACGAAGACTTCACGATTGAGTTTCGTAAACAAAATTACGTTAGGTAAATAAACAGACATCGCGTATTCAAATTCCAGTCTACCTGCGAATCAAGTCAAAGACGTAGAACTAAATCCTCACTAAAGGCTAATGCTTCCAAACTCTAATTGCAACTTTTTCTATCATTTTTTAATGTTTAATGAAACTTCAGAGACTGACTTTTTTTCTGGAAGCAATTAGTGAAAAATTTTAGTTATTAATTTTGATGTCTTAGTCATAGAGAAAAGCTATAGACAATTCGGGTAAAAATCTTTATCTGAAAAGATTTGTTTGAAGAATCTGCTCATTCCTAGGGAAACTTGAAACTTTCCGCATAAGAGTAAAAACTATGCATCATTTATATTACATTCAAAAGTAGTTTCCGGAAGTTTCAAATATGTTTGTAAACTCGTGTGAAATAAAAGATTCGCCGGAAATATTTTACTAAATAATCATTCATCATTTAAGTGGAATACTTTATTTTATTGTTTGCAAGATTGAGAGGTACGCTTTCAGAAGCTAGCCCAATTAATTAAGAAAGTGAAAGACCGTTGAAAGTTTGAATTGATTCTGATAGAATTATATCAGTAATGAATTAATAAGTTTACTCACGGATTCCAATGCAGATAATTGGAACTTGGACTCATTTAAAACTTATTCCATGCTTTGACAACATTATAATTGTAGATTTGGTTTTTTAATAGTGGAATTTCTACCCAGTAGATGATGATGAGAATATTTTTATATTAAGGTAAGGGGGTAAATGTTTGCAGTTTTGGCAGAGTAATATTCTTAATTCTCTTGGTTTGCTGGGCGTTGATAAGGACAGTTGTATAATTGAATGTGGGTTCGGGGTAAAATGAAGATGAAACTGGGCATCAGAGATTTGAGGTTGACACATCCGAGTTAATTTGACGATGAGTAGGTCCGTTCCCGTTGCTGTAGTAACTAACTGCTAACAAATAACAACGTTGGTAATGGATTAAACTGTGTGCGTGTACAATGTAGACAGGCGGTAACATCGTTATAGCATACAGCATGGAATCGCCGAAGTCACGACAACTGATTTCGATTTACAGATTGTGGGGGCGATGTACACTTGTACATAGTGCTAACGACCTCACTTTTATCTATTCATTTAGCGTTTACCCCAACCATCATTCACGCTACTTACTAATACATACTGTGACTTTCCGCTAACATGACGTCACAGTCGGAACTACAATCCTACACTCGCATGCATCTCAAGCTTTGCTATTTCATACAGAATTTAATCAATTTGGATAAAATACAATTTGTGGAACATAGGTTGTCAATGTTAAACTTGTCATCATACTGAAGATCCTGTTCTATCTAGGAATGATGATGACTTATTATACCGTGAGTTTCAGCTAAAATGCAACATATTCGAATCTGTCCGTTATTACTATGAATACCACTTGTTATATGGCACCGTATCGTTCCAGATAAAATGCAACATAGGCAATATAGGTTGTCCATGTCATGAGATTAACTGTCAAATATACTTATAATACAATGTTTACCAATGAAGAAAAAATTCAAATGGTTATATGCAACAACAGTAAGTACAGATTAAGAAATGTTTGTGACACGTTCGTTAATTTATATCCTGACTGTCCTAGACCAAATCCTACCACAGTTTAACTAACCTAAAATTTGATTGTTTATTTGGTACCATCACCGGTACGTATAGGATCAGTTTAGATCTGTAACACAACATTCCTAAATGGAACTGGGATTCTTACGCACTACAAGCTGTAAGTTCCTTTGTAGTGAAAAACGGTTAATATTTGAACTGCTGAATTCCAATAAGTTTTTAATATTGGAGACTCTTATTGGAATGTGGTGCTAATAATGATAAAAAATATGTCATAAATATCTAGACTTCGCTTTGATATTCCACATAAATAACAAAGAATTCTAAAAAGGAATGGAATGCAATAACTAAAAGAATAAAATATTTCAGCTTGCCCAAAACCGAATCAAAATGTCAGATTGTCTATCAAAATCTCCACATAATATTAGCATAAAACGTAGCCTATCTGAACAATATAGAAACATTTGGTTCCGGCCACCCAGTATTTTTTTCCGGCGCACCTACAAGGCGTGATGATATATTTGTATTTTATTCCTTTCGTCTTATTTTGTTGTCAAGACTTCTAAATAAGGATTAAGACAATTGAAAGAATGGTAAACCTACACAAAATCTTACTATTTCTCTGTGCCCACACTTACAAGTTCATTTAGACAAAAGTGAAATCTGGATGAAGCTATTATGAAGAGAAACTAACTGACAGTTGATTACCATTAAAGAGATTATTTCAAGTAAATTCCTTGTCGGTACAAGTACAATCGCAACTAAAATATAAGTAAAATTTACTTATGTCCTCTCTTCTCCGTAACAACCATTTGGAGGAGGAGATACCTGGAAAATCTGGACGTCTGATCTCCGTTTGGTGAAGATAAACTGACAGTTGATAACCATTAAAAAGCTGCGTCGCAACTAAAATACAAGTAAAATTTACTTACGTCCTCCCTTTTTAATAAACATTACGAGGAGGACATACCTGGAAAAATCTGGACGTCTAATTTCCGTGTGGTGACTATAAACTGACAGTTGATAACCATTAAAAAGCTGAGTCGCAACAAAATGCAAGTAAAATTGACTTACGGCCTTCCTTTCCAATAATCATTTCGAGAAGGACATACCTGAAAAAATCTGAACATCTGATCTCTGTGTGGTAAAGATAAACTGATAGTTGATAACCATTAAAAAGCTGCGTCGCTACTAAAATACAAGTAAAATTTTTTTTACGTCCTCCCTTTTTAATAATCATTACGAGGAGGACATACCTGGAAAAATCTGGACGTCTAATTTCCGTATGGTGAAGATAAACTGACAGTTGATAACTATTAACTATATGCCACTAAAATACAAGTAAAATAGACTTACGTCCTCCCTTTTTAATAATCATTTAGATGAGGTCATTTGTGGAAAAATCTGGACGTGTTGGTACGATGACGATGATGTTAGGCGCGCTGATATAATTTTGAATTTTGAAAGCATTTTGCACGAGGGTGTACTAGGATGATAAAGGACGCTGCGGAATGTCCTGGATAGAACCCACGTAGGATAAAAAGCAGTGAAGAAATGTAGCACAAGGTGAAAGAGCATGGGGCATATACACGTGTAGTGTATCTCTGTTTCATTTACATTTACGTTGGCGTCTAGCTACAGAGGTATAGAAGTTCGTAAAGAATGCAAGTAATTCTTTAACACATTTTTGTAGAGATATTATGCGCGCTGCAGGAAAAGCAAAGGACGAGATAACGGCAAGAACATCGCTGGCTCTGCCGATATTTCACACACCTTACACCTTATAACACACACATACATGCCAGCAAACGAATTCCATAACACATGCATAAATAACCTTTAAATTACAAACCAAATCGTTACGCCGAAATTGGTGGATGCGGCTTTACTTGGAAACAAATATAATATTCCAAACAATATGTCAAATTTCATATACGATTAAAAACATTTTAGGATTACAGTTCCAGAAAAGAAAAAAGCAAATGTAAAAGCGTCAAAAATAACAATTAAAAAAACGTTTATGTATTGATTGTGAATTTTGGAGAAGTTCAGCGAATGACAAAAGATTTATGTGACGATTTTTAATTTGAAAAGCTGGTTTAATATTAAATATCCGTAAATGAAAAATCAAGATTAAAATTTTTATAATATCTTTGTATTTCACTTGACGGTCTGCAATTAGATTCATAGTTTTTTTAGTTCATTTAGCAGCATTGCGGAATTCAAAATTACTAAAGGGAAAATAAACGTAAAGAGGTATAGATAAAAACGCAGAAAAATGAATCAATACAAACCATAGTTGACTCGCTGGACGCCCAGTAATTGATTTAATATGGCAATTGTTTTTATTTTTATTCACATTAATTCTGTGTAACATCAAATTACTTGCAATTAACACAGGAATTATATTCGGAAAAAGGAAAAATCCACGGCAGAAAATCAACACAGCAGATAAAATACATAAAACAAAAATATCTAATTACAGGTTTAATTCCAGAAACTAGGTTACATTTATCACTGTTGCCTTGGTTACCGTTGCAAACAAAGTTAACAGATGCAGAAATATTATCGCGATTCGGGAGAAACACTTCATTAACAATTATCTGGAAATAAGGACCTGTTCCCACGAATCAATTACATTATTTCCCTATCTACCTTTATTACTCTATTACCACCTCTTTATCTCAACACGCTGCACCTACTTACACACTCTAATTATAACACAACACTACACAATAAATTTGTCTTACAGACATTTCCTATAAATTATACTCTCTTTGTAAAACTTTCCTTTGTACGTTGATCATTTCATTATTTGTCTACCTGAACACTAAACTTCCAATTTAATCATCTAGCAAAGTAAGGACATCAATTCATTACTATTGATACAACACAACTAAAAAGGAAAGAGCAATGTAATTTATTCAACGAAATATAGTTTTGTGATTATTTCACACGTCATTTTCACCCAATCAGAATGCTTCATTTGATGGGGGTAGCCCTATTTTAGTGAAGAAATTTGATAAAATTACACCTAGCGATATGAAAATTTGTACTTTTGAAACGTCAAAAAATACAGTGATAAGTGAAGAAATTGATTAAGAATGAGATTCGAAGACATTTCTATCGATGAAGTTAATACCAGTATTGATCAAAGTGTTCCAGAGAATACAAAAAGAACAAAAATGTCTATTTGGAATCAAGTTTAATTCATTTTTTGTCATTCATGAAATAATCAAGCAAATATAATTCGAGCTAAGAATTTAATAGGTAAAATTTATTCGTAATTCCTGCGAAGTAACGACAACTCAGGTCAAAAATGACCAGGTTCTCTGTTGTGATCTATAAATATAATTTTTGACGCTCGTTTGTCTGTTACTACTCAACAATTATTCGTAAATTTTTTCAATAAATTCTTGGCTCTTATTATATTACTTATAAATAAAAACGATTGTTGAAAGGTATAAGGAGGGTAATAGTGTATGATGGTAGTTTCTATATGATGATCTAATCTCCGTGGGACTAATGTGTAGTAAATTTGAACATTGTGTTCCATTGTTGAAGTGTCACGACTTTCATTATGTTCCCGATTCGCCTGGTTTGGATTCACGTGTAAATTACACGTCTATTCCATTACGCCGTGCGTAGCGACGCCTAGCGACGTCGAGCCGACGCCAAGACTCGCACCGACGCACATACTAACCGCCTCACTAAATATTCTTACCCGCCGAACATCATATCATACGTTTCACTGCTACTGGATTAAACTTCATCCGCGTGTCAAGCCGCACTGCGCCACGGTTATTTTCCGATGGGGAACCATAAACTTCCTCACTTCATGCCACAATTCAATACGGGCATTGATAATCCGAACATTAACACCAGACACAAAATAATTCCATACTTATATACAAAGTCTGTTATATCCAAGTCTGTTATATCTAAGTCTGTTATATTCAAAGTCCGTTATATCCAAGTTCGTTATATCGAGGTTCTCCTGTATTACTGTAGCTCAGTGATTCTCAAACTTTTTGATATGAAGGCACCTCAAATCAATAAATAAAATTTCCGGCACCCCTAACATTATGTGCATCAAGTTTTAAAGACATTTTATTAATCTTAGTAAAACATATGATACATGAGATGTAATTTACATAATTCCTTTATATTTATCCAAAATCTCTGTGTACTTAGAAAACTTCGTTGTTAACCACTGTCTTCTCTAAAAGAGGTTAGGTTTTGTTACTTTAAATTTATCCATAACCTCTATCTACTTAGAGAGTTTCGTTGTTTTGCATTTATCTCTAACCACTGCCTTCTTAAAAAGAGGTACGGTTTTGTTAGTTTAAATTTATCCACAACCTCTGTCAACTTACAGAGTTTCGTTGTTTTGCATTTATCCCTAACCACTGTCTTCTTAAAAATAGGTTAGGTTTTGTTAGTTACGGGTTTTGTTAGTATAAATTTATCCAAAACGTCTGTTTTTTTGGACAAATATATTCGCATTTCATTTCTTATCAATTTCAATCGTTCTCTCTTTTTAGTTTTGATGTTAACTAACGTAGAAATCTTAGGTCACATTCACACAACAGGTAGAAAAATGAATTAAAGCTAAAAGTGCTGTGGCTCCTATATTGCGATATTTATTCTAAATAAATATCCAAAAGGATTCTAATGAAAATTCGGTGAAAACTATCTGGAAAATAGTAGCAAATCTGTATTATTAGCGTTAACAAAGGTTTTAGTTGTTGTACAAATTTCCAACTTATCTCAATTTCCAAAATTCTATTTTGTCTTTAACAGTTCTAATTTTATCAGACGTTTTTAAGAAAATTTCATCTCATTAATTTACTTAATTCAGTTCTTGAAATACATTTTTCAACAATTCACAAAATTCAAGTTTATTTTATTGTTCAAAAAAGTGAGTAGGTAGTTCTATTTTTAATTCTTCAGACACGATTCAATACTCATTCTTTGGACAACCATTTGACATTAGTATTAAAGAAGAAGGTTCAAATTCTCAGATCCAAGGATTGTAACAAGTATTGAAAAGCACCCCAAGGTACCGCGGCACCCACTTTGAGAACCACTGCTGTAGCTGGTAACGAATTTGAATCGATAGGACCGAGAACCAGAGTTGGTCAGTACTATTTTTCACGAATTTCCAAAGATTTCATAAGAGGACATTAATCTATTATCGCGCTGTCAAATGTTGTGATTCCTGTAATGGTATTAGATCAAATTCCAGCAAAGAATTGAAACAATAAAACAATAAAGGGCACATAACTTGCTCGTCTTCAAAAAAATTTACGATATCGTTGTCGTGTGAGTTAGAACAAGAACAATATCACTTCTGAAAAGTTTCAAACATTGCTGACGATGAGATATGAATGTAAGGAGGCAGGACTACCATTTCACCGGTAATGGATTGTCGAGAACGCTTAGATCCAGAATACTACAGATGGAGAATCTGCGAAGCTATCATCCACCACACTTAAGAGCGAGATTCCTTTATTGCTCATTCTTACAACAAATCATTAAATAGTTACCACTTTCATTTCAAATTATAAATATAAAATATATCTCTTACGGCTTCTTACTGTTATTGATCGTTCAAATATTTTTCATCGTAAATATCGGAAGAACATAGACAGACAGAGGCAATTCTTTATTTATTAAATTAGTGGCTTAATTGATTAGTGCACTCTCATTGTGGCAAATATATAATTTGAGGTGTTTGTCCGAATGTAAGGAAAAGCAAATATAACTTTTCCACAATTTTTTGTTTCCTTCATCCACAGTATCTGAAGTCTAATCTTGGTGACGTCACGACGTGGGCGTCACATGGCACAGGAAACGGAATAGAATGGAATGGAAATGTAGTAAAATTGGTGTTGAGCTGTTGGGGATGTTTCATAATGTTGGACAGGCTTTTGGTCGGATTCAACAAAAATTTCTTATGAGAAGATTTGTTTAAGATATGAGCGACATAATTTATGGAACAAAGTTTTCTTATACTGATTATTATTGAGATTACACATTTATTCAAGAGGTAATTGAAATGTACTAGCAACAATGTTTCGTAGTTAAAAAGGATCAAAATTTCATCTCATGTATTATAATACAATCCACTATAAATTCGGTAGATATATAATGGATGTGTCTATCCTTTGTCAAGTCAGTTATCAAAATTGAATTTTGAAATGGTCGAAACGGAAGTGTTAGATTTGTTTACCTACTGCCCTATGTTTCAATGCAATGCATCACCAATCGATGAATATGCATACGATAAATTTTACCAATGCTGAAAGATTATTTGGACCAAATTTTTCTTTTGCATTGCATTTATTCATTCCTGAATCAGTTATCATATCAATAACATTGCCCTATTTTTGCAGAATATTAGTTTCTTTATACACGTGTTCTAGTTTTCTTTGAATAGATACTTTGCAAAGCTTTAGATCTGAGATTGGATCGGTAGGGTCGACTGGTTTCAAACTAATTTTATTTTTAATAATAAACAAAATAAGCTTAGGGTAGTTTTATTTTTAGATTATTGGAATAAATTTTGTTGAATTGTCAGACTTTTCTAGATTAAAGGAAAAACCTATGATTGTAGGCAGAGGAAATGTCTGTTTTGTTGAGATTTAAAATGAAAGTGTGCGTCTGGGTGTTGTGTTTTTTGAAATTCAGAACTGGGACAGAGAAGTTATATCTAGGGAAGTTTCGCGTCTCTCCATACGTCAATTTTATGCTAACGTGACACCTCGAGACCCTTTATACATTTCCTAGTCCCTGAACATTCCCACCATTTGTTTCTATATATTTCTATACAATTTTTTTATTTAGTTTTTTCCCTTCGTTTTTCAAGATGACGCAGTTTATGCTCCAAAAAAATATGACAATAACTAAAAGTTTAATTTATTTAAATGGCATTACATTTAGAATAACTTGTATCTTTTGTAATACTTATTATTTATAGATATTCATAAGTATTTTAAATTTTTGTGATGGTGTGAAATGAAAATAATTAAAGAAAACTTCCATTTCCGGAAGGGGCGAATTGCAAATTGGATTGCAGGGTAAAAATCGCTCGTTGTAGTGCCGTATCAGATACATAAATTCATCTAGGCTGTATACGGTGACCAATATTTCAGCCCAATATAACCTGTTTCATTAATTTAATTTGAATTTATATGACTGTGTTAGTTAGTGGCTAATACATGCAGTTTTCAAACCAGTTCCAGAAAATTACACACGTGCCTTCTCTTAATTAATTCTGGAATAATTAGGTTATGTTTTTAATACGTTTTGCGTTGTGATGTCGGCAGATAACTTTATTCATTATGTCAGAAAATCTACTCAATAATAAATAGAAAGCTAATTTAATCATAGTTTTATTACTAGATTTAATAAACTTCCTTGTGCTACTTTATGTTCTAATTATAATTATAAAATATTATTGAAAACTTGTATACAAATACTATAAGCCCAAATATTAAAAACACGAAATATAATTGCCTCAATATCATGTACTAATCAACTACCAATTCATTACTTAATTTGCAGGTTTCATTTTAAATTTGCTGTGATGATAATAAGATTATTCTATCAAAAATCAAATAATTAGATTTACAATATCGCTATTAGCGAAACGTCAAAAACTGTCAGATGCAATTGATTCGCGCATGTAACTGCGTTTAGTCAGTTTGGTCAGTTATCAAAACATGACAGCAAAATGTAACATGCACATTAACAAATTCAAATTTCCACTGGAATTTGAAAATAGAGGTGAAATGTTTGGAATCACACAACATGACATTTGATCCATATCCACATAGACAACTAGTGCTTGATTATTCCTTCCTTCATTAAAAATGAAGCTACAGCAAATATGCCAATGAATATTTAGGATAAATGTAAGCCGTATAGAGGGTTGTAATGTTGGTTAGTGCGGTACATAAACTATAATTCCACACGTTGACGCTGTAGGCTACGCGTAACCAATAGCACGGAATTAGGTGTTGCCATCGATTGTGGTGGACTTTTTGCTCTAAGCCGAAGAGAGATGTTAGTGTCAGTATTTCACTGCGGACATTTTCATAAAAACACACGTTCGCAAATCGAAATAGGAGAGAAGAAAAACGTTCATTTCACCAACAAGGACTTTCATTCTTTCACTTGCCTACTATTAAGAGGATTCCCGGTGTCTATTGGTATATAGTAAAATACATGTTAAGCATTTTTCTTTTTATTCAAAAACCAGAAAATAAACTAATATGAAATAAATTCATATGAATTCTTCAAATACAGATACATCCGCCTGTATCAAATATATTTTAAAATTTACAATAGAATCGTGAAAAAAAAATTATTAATCATCAGACTTAAATGAAGTTTTAGTTGACTGGATAATTAATAAGTACGAAAAATTTGAAATATCAGTCATGTAATCCTGTAATACACCAACATTTCGGCTGTAAATCAGTGATAAATAGTATCCTAAAATATAGATTTTCAATTTTTATTCCCACCAATATAAATCCGATCCTGGTTATGCCATATATGGTAAATAGAGAATATATTAATAATAAATAGAAATAATAAATTTTGTTATAAATAAAGTAAATTTGTGTGTTATTAAAGTGAGATGAATAGAGAATAGCGGTGAGATTTTTCATTATAATTTCCCCAGCAAGAAACGTAATTATCTCGTTGGAGTCCAACTGAAAATTACTGCAATTACATTATATATAAAGAAACGCAGGGACACAATAAAAACTATTAGACTTGCGCTTTATTTATTTACATTGAACCGTAGCGTAGTATATCTTGTCCAGAATGACATGTAAATAAGTAAATAGTGTCTTAGACATTATTTATTTTCATTTTACTGCGTTGAACTGGCTGTAAATGTGCTGACTCAAACATTATTTAATTATGTTGATTAATTTGACGAGAAACACTGACTTTACGATATGACTCATTCAACTGCATTATTCACTACGTACATGTGTTAATGCAAATCATACTCTTAACTCTCTCCCACTAGGAAGTCAGTCTCCTCCGGTTAGTAGAGAACTATGTTTATATAAAATCAGTTCTTTCTGCAGCAATCCATTCTGAATTGCATGAACCGGTCATTGGCTTGTTGTTTTTTAAGCATTTTCCCGGTTAACAAAGGTTTTTCCTCATAAGCACAAATGACGTAGTAGCTACATATCAATCCATCATAACCGTACAACAATCACACATAACAACACACGCAGTCACGCCAAAGTTGAGTATTGTGTACCTTGCGTTAAGAAGCTTGATCGCTCGATGTTGCGCCTAAATAAATCATTCAATTTCATTATTTTTTCAGTGACCGGTTACACACTAAGGCTAGGCGCATACAAACAACTTTTTGTTGTACTATTTAGTTAGTTTCGTGTGTGAAAAGTCTACGAGATTATATCAACGCGATAAATATTCGAAAATAAAAATCAAAAAGCCATATCGACTGCCTTTTGACTAAAAAGTTGGACAGCTGCCTATGTCTAATAAAGTTATTGGCGCGCGCATATTATCGACTAAATAGTCTATCGACGACTATTTACTAAATACATTTTCACTCATTCTATAGTATTTAAAAAAATTGTCGGAGAACTCATTCAACTTGGCATATAATGTAGGATTGGTTTTATCAACTGGATGTTAAAAAAAGAAGATATTTTTTGGAGTTGCAGTCATTTAATAAAATCCACCAATACACCAACGTTTCGACTGTATCACTCTGATGAAGACTGATTTACAGTCGAAACGTTGGTGTTTTAATGGATTTTATTAAAAGACTGTTATTCCAATAGTTTTTTTTCCTAATTACTAATTATACTAATAAAACCAATTCTGTATTGATAAACATAAAATCATGATTTTGTTGATGTTCAGAAGTATTAGATGTTGTTTTAGGCGTTGTTCGATCATAACAGTTCTCAGCCTATTTTTTAATATTGTTAATTTTGAGAATGATCTTTCTGCGGTGCATTTTTTTTCTCATGAAAACAAGATTAATTCTCAAGATGACTTCCAAGTTTGAAAAAGGATCCTGTACTTTTTTTTTGTATTTTTAAATTATACATAAATAGTTCTCGACTAAAGACGCTATTATTTTCTTCTATTCCGTTGTACATTAGTAAAGTTACAAGTACGTAAATTTTGATGTTTTCCAAGTTATCTCTTTCTTGTTTTCCAGTAATGTAAATTGTTGACAAAATTGTTAACTTGATGGGGGGCCAGTTCTGATGGGGCCCTTAAATCCGGGCCTGATTTTTATATTTTATCATTCCAGATTGAGACATATCAAAGCGAATGCTTTTTTGTTTATCATTGTTGCTACGTCTGATATATTATTGGTGCATCAATTGGTAACAGGAAATCAACCTTAAATGCATCGAATGTATGTGCACCTTTGCACTAAACAATTTAGTTACGTTGAAATCGCAACGTCTACTCAATTCGACTAAACAGTTTAGTAATCGTAATGTGATATCCACAGCCTTCTAATGAAAAGTATAATAATCCTTTCTGAGGGAAATCTGTTGTGTTTTAAGTATAGTTCTGCTAACCGAAGTGTAATGTACCCGGAATGCGGAGTGTGCCGAACGCATCAGAATTGATCCACGCAATCTATTTCGATGTGTGAAGAAATCGACAGTTCGAATTCAGTAGTAAACGAAGCTGAACTAAGAGGGAGAAGAATTCCTCCCTGACGAATGTAAAGGTGACGAATATCACACAATAAACAACCTGGAATAGCTTTTATCAGCTCCCAGACAAAATGTTTTTGTATAGTGATGATGTTTACTCACGGAATTGACATACGATCGATCCCAATCATATTTTACTGCATCCAAATTTGCATCTCGATCTTTGCTCCTGCATCACTTTCCAAAATAATATACATGTCTCCTTTTCAATTTCTTTGAAACCGCAAGACCTTTCATACAAGTAAAATTTCCGTTGAGAAATGGATTTTTCCTTGATTTTTTTTTAATATTTTAAAAGTATTTAAAATATTTAAAAATCTGATATCTCCCGCCACTATAGTAATATATTCTATATAAAAAAAATTATGTACATTAAATATTTAGTTTAAAATTAGTTTGTTCAGAATATTTTAATTCAATTCATACCTGAAAATTCCTTGCATCAAATTTCTAATACTGTATCGAACCGAAGAAAACAGTTATTTTCGGCATAACTAAAATCTATTACTTGTATATTTCTTTCATAATTTTGTATGTTACAATAAAAAGCTTCATATTTACTAATTTTATCTTTAAAAATTATTTATGTAAAATTTGACAATAGCATCTCATCATTTTATACAAATTTCTCAACTTAAAGTTAATATAATTGAAAATTATTTCAAGATCTGCATTTCTCAATACAAGATTAATTAGAGAAGCCATTGAGATTTTTAAAACTAAGAATATTAATTTCAATCACATCGATGCTTTGGAAATTAGTAAAGCATGGCTTCCTATATTAAATATTCGTTTCTTAGTTACTTGTTTACTTGCTTTGTTGTAGTTATTATTACTCTGAAGAAGGCAGCAATTTATATTGATAGACGGGAGGTTAAAATTGTAGATAATGTTGCAATAAATGTGTGACAATATATGCATTTGTGCTAGATGCAACGTTTTATGCATTACGGCGAAAACAAGTGATTATATTACACATATCGGCAATATAATTGCAGAGTATCCATAGTATGATAATTTCTGTCCTTATTGTAATTGTAAATCAATATATAAAGTTGAAATTTTAATACCGTGCATTCAGGCGAGTCAAAGTAATTATTTTGTCATTAATTATTATGCGCAGCGTACATTTGAAGTATATAGTATGTGTTTGAATTCAAATTGGGTTACGGTGAACTTTGAACGTAAATTCGATGCCGTGTTTACTGTCAGCTCTGTTCGAGAAACAACGTTACCATAACAAAACATTGTTAAACATAAAAACAGGACTTTTTCACACACGTCATCATTGCCTTTACTGCCCTTTCTACGGTCAGTCTTTCAAATCGTTGTTAGACTATAACGAAGTTCTCTCACAAACATCATTCTCTTTGGATAAACTCTATTTATCATTTATTAAATAATGAATAGTTACTTTGGTCATTTATTTATCATTTATTAATTGTTTTTTTTTTTTGTAAAATAATGAATAGTTAATTTATAACCGACCCTAAAGTGTCAGTTCTCTATATCGCTTAAGGTACCTGTATTACAACCCTTTAATTGAGCAGGAAATATACCTCGTAATTATATCTTGTTACGTTACTGATATCTGTGTGAATAATTGCTTCAGTGGTCACAGTTGTTAAGTACATCTATTTACCCAACTAAACATAACTAACATATCTAAATATAAATTAACTGACTTTTTTGAAGGGCGTTTAATTGTACTTATTGTGACTGAGACTTGATTATTAAAGAAGTTGAGGTAATCATAAAGATTGTGAAAAGTTTGATGTCTTTCAATGAAATTTTTGTTATGTAGTGCAGAAGTAAACTATTTTGTATTTCGTGTGAATTGAAGGTTACAGCATGAAATTTGCATTCGCGTTTGACTTTTTGCTATTGTGAAGACAAATTCACGTGCACTTTGGCGCGAAAGCTCTGAGATTCCTTAACGTTTGGTGTTAGAATGTCAGCAATTTGAAATAATTTATTTTGGAGTTCGATCAATATCTTACCTATGCAAAGTGAGAAAGATTTGTTAAAGAGTTGAAATAAGGGAACATTTCCCGATAACGATAAGGAAAGCAGTGAACACGTCAGCTAACAATGAACATCAAAGAACCATGCATTGCGAGTTCCTTCATTTAGTCTAATAGAGAAAAATGAACCACAGCCCTGCATTCCACGCAAATGGGAATTCTGCGAGTACCGGACAATTATACGTACTCCTGCACTTCCAACGCGTAATTGCTACGAATTTTTTACTTAATACACATTGTAAACTAACATTTACAACCAGCGCCGCAATTGCAATCGTATCGTTGCAGAAATTCCTCTAATTGACTACCATCAGATTTTAACGAAAAAACTCTTCTCTGCTGCGAAAAAACAGCATTCATTATTTCCTAAACTATTCCTGAAGTTTTTACAGCTTATAGACACAATAATACATTCTACTTTTGTTCACTAATGTACTACTAAATTTGTCACCGAAACCTTACAAACAGCTCTGAAGTTCTTGACTTATCTAGTGTTATTTGTTAAAGCTATCGACAATTAATTGATGTATTTGTATGTCTTTGAAAACGCTGTAAACATTGTTGTTAGATAAATATAATCCATGGAATATTAGCAGCGAGTAGTCTATGTACATGATACGTGCAATAAAGTTGCAGTAAGTAAGTAAGCACTTCCATCTCCTTGTTTATACATATAATACTTATTATTTACATTGAAGTTCACAGAGCAAGCAGTAGCGACATCTACCAACTACTGCCGCAAGTTTTCGCAGAGAGCAAACTTACCCCAAAAGGGGATGTTTGCTGAAATGCAACCATGAACCATAAAGCGAGAACCATGAACTAGTTTCAGATGTTTAGGCACCTGTGCGGTATACGGTTAGACAATCAACCGAAACTTCAATCATGTCCACACAACTTCTACCATACAAAATATGTAACAATTTTAACAATAATATATAAATACAGATAAATTTTCAGTGAATACAACTGCTGTAGTTTGTATAATTTATTTTCTACAGTCACGGGCGTCAACTTTTCAAAGTTTCTTGGGGCAAAATTTCTTATAATGACATCAAAACATACAAAAAAATAATTACTAAAGGAAACACTTTAAAATGCTCTAATTCTTGACCCACTGAAACCAGCGCACAATCCAGAGCAACCAAATCTGCTCCAGAATGTGTTCTGGTTTCAGCAGACCTAGAATTAGAGCAGGCACTTCCAAGTGCTCTAATTCCTGACCTACTGAAACTAGAGCACAATCCAGAGCAGCTAAATCTGCTCCAGAATGTGCTCTGGTTTCAGTAGGCCAAGAATCAGAGCATTTTGAATACTTGCTCTAATTTTTGGCCCACTGAAACCAGAGCGCAATCCAGAGCAACTAAGTCTGCTCCAGAATGTGCTCTGGTTTCAGCAGGCTAAGAATTAGAGCACACGCTGAAGCGTGCTCCAATTCCGGCCGGCTGAACTAGATCACCTTCAGGGCATGAGATGCCCTGGAAGGCGGTCTAGCCAGACCACCAGGCGGGGCGGAGGCCCGAAGGCCCACTACCGCCCCGACGCCCCGCAGAGCGGGACTAAGTGCTAGCGTCTCAGGATCCCCGGTATATCCTTAGACGCGCATTGAAAACGGTCATCTGGATTCCTATTGGCTGATATTCAATCTGTAATTGTGGCTGTACTAGTGGGAATTTTTAAATGAAAATTTGTATACATATAGGTTCTTTGATGCAAGGAGTTCGCTGGTAATATTTTTAAAGGTGTAACTCATACCCTTTTTTGGGTAGTAGTCAGTTAATTAAAAGAGGAAGGAGGTAAAATATCTCCTTGAGGGCTTTGCTCCTAGGAAAATTTACCTTAGGGGTATGAGATCCGATGGCTACATATAGTCGACGCCCATGGTTAAAATTATATATTTTATCTAAAATAAATATAATAATGGTTGATTTAATATGAAGTACTGAGTTATAATCTTCAAATAATAGGATCAATTTGTAAAAAATGTAAAATGAAAGATTAAAAATGAGTTTACTAATGAAATGAAAAGCAGAGCAGGAGCGTCATTATTATTTTTAATTCTATAACCAATATTTTAAATTATTGTTTTAGTTTCACATTTAATCGTATTATCAAGATTAAAAGACATAATTTTATACATACAAATATGTTTAAATCCCATGAATCAAATTTAATCTGGCGAAATTTAATTTGTAGGTCGAATTATGAATAATACATAGAGGCATAATCTATAATTTTGATAATTCTGAAATTACGGATGGTGAAACAATCGACCAGGTGTGACAGCAGTTTGTGCTAAAAACTACAACTAGCATTACGAAACGTTGTTTACAGTTAACTACAATAACAGAAATATTCTCCATAGCACATCCAATATTTGCATTTTTCAAACGCGTTACATTTTTCACTATAAATTGCTTTTAACACTGTATCCAATAAGTGAGCAATGTTCATACCACACAGTTATTAAACACAAAATCAAAAATCAAGACGCTCCAATGATTCATTCATTTATTTATGTTTTATATTACATTTGCTGTAAGCCAAAGGAGAACATATATAATTATACATACACACAAGATTTAAACTTGGAACCTCAAAAATCAAGGCGAAATTAATTAATTATAATAATTTTTAAATTTTCTCTGAAATATTGGAATCAGTGTAATTAACATATACCTGTTAAATGAACAGAGACCAAAAATGTAATTAAACAGAAAAATCAATAAGGAACAATTTCCACTCTTTTTATAAATTAACACCAATAACCGCATTTTTTAACCAAATTTTTAAAAACCCTGGATTTAATTGTCACTTTTAATTACATGTACTAAAGCATATCGATAAAAGCTCGCATTTATCACAAATTATATAACCGAAAAAGTTTACCACAATTACACTGATTTGGTTTTATATTACCTGAGGCAGATTTGTACTAGGAAAATTTGTCAACAATATTTGTGCAAATTATCAAAAATTGAAATTGTATTATGCACAGTAATCCGTCAATTTACTTACATTTTAACGGTAGGTTGTCAGTCTATAGTCTCTAAAACTTATAGTGGATGATGAACCACCTAGACACAGCGATATTTACTGACTGAGAAGAACTAAGAAATTTTCACTTAGTTATGATATTTTTAAGAAATCTCAGTAAGAATGTTCTAATACTACGTCGATAGTTTTCTTTCGATACCAGTATTTTAGTATCGATACCAATACTTCGATATTTTATTAATATCAGTACATTTAATCCAATATAGCAAAACTTTCATTTATTTAATCAAATATAAATGTTTTATTGTAATACATATAAAAGTTATACAGCGTGTTAATACTTAGTTGTAACACCCGAAAACGGCAGTTTAGAACTCATTGAAACAAACAACTTTTTTTAGTTTAAATTTTTGATTTGGAGAAAAGTTCCCGTTTTCATTACAACTTTGTATTAACACCATGTATATTTTTACGTTTTATAAAAAAAAATATTCATATTTTCTCAATACTCCCTACCTATTTCGTTCGATACTGAAAGTATCGATACTGGTACCGATAATTTTTTTTTTATATTTTTAATACCCAAGTATCGATACTTTCTCTTCTAAATTCCTGTCTTATTTGCCGAAATGTGACTGAATAATTTTTACTTGATTATCTCTAATAAAATGTGAATAACATTTAGCTTCATTTTAAAGTGAGCAATATTATTTGTGTGAAAAGGACAACAATCCACATTGTGAAAATGGCATGAATATATTATGTATGTATATAAACAATCGGTTGATGTTCGTTATAAATTATAACCAAATTCATCTGTATTTGCGTTGAAAACAATATAGATATGTGCGGTTCGCATAGACGACGATGAATAGCTGTTTAGAGGTTTAACTGGTATTCGCTGTCCATTCGGGATACGGGAATCGAATCTGGATAATCGATAGCATCACCTTGGCGTCCGAAATCCGCTCACGTTAAACACCATAGGCGATGCGTTGCTTTTCCAATTACAGCTTCGCTAATTCACCCGATCATCGAATATTACGTCCGTATCAATGACACCTACGAGTACGAATAGAACACCTGATTTTCACTATTGCTAACTTTTCACAAAGCTTCATCCATTATATCTCCACATAACTACCTACTGCAACCAAACTCTAAATAATTTAAAATATTTACTTATTTTTTATTGTACCGTGTTCAGCTCTAAAACTAATGAATAACATAGTACCCGAAAAGATATATATGACGTCCGTATCAATGACACCTACGAGTACGAATAGAACACCTGATTTTCACTATTGCTAACTTTTCACAAAGCTTCATCCACTGTGTCTCCAAATAACTACCTACGAGAACCAAACTCTAAACAATATTCAAAAACTATTTCAAATATTTACTTCTTTTTTATTGTATCGTATTCAGCTCTAAAACTAATGAATAATATAAATTCACCCGATCATCGAATACTACGTCCGTACCAATGACACCTACGAGTACGAATACTACACCTGATTTTCACTATTGCTAACTTTTCAAAAAGCTTCTTCCAATGTCTCCAAATAACTAAATAAAGCCAAACACTAAATAATACTCAAAAACTATTTCAAATATTTACTTCTTTTTTATTGTACTGTGTTCAGCTCTAAAACTAATGAATAACATAGTACCCGAATAGATTATTACTAAAACTATTTAAAATTAAATCAGATAGTCTCATGAAACAAAGTATAAAACAGTTGTGGTATATTTATTTATTTACAACTATTTGTGTAAAAGTTTTAGTTTTGTTATTCTACAGTTTTATTATTCTCTAGTAAAGTAAGTTTACGAGTAAACTTATTTCAAGTACGTTAAAAATAAATAAAACAAACAAAGTAAGAAAACTTACTCCAGCTGATAATAGTAATGAAATAAAAACAAATTAAAAATTACCACAAATACTACTGTATTCTCAACAATGAAATAGTAACGCGCCAGGTTCGACAAGAATAAATAAAATTTATAAATCCTACGTACAAGTTTTTGTGATTAAAGTAAGATTTTTTGAGAGCGTAATAATTGCGAGTAAATATATGTTACCACATAGGTTTAAACGCGTGTATGTAATTCGGGTCACGTTTTGTACCGCCCAAATACCTTTTCAAATTACTTATCACGAATGCATTTAAATAATTTTAATTTAATTTACGGTGTCCGAAACACACTAACACTACACGAATTCGAAAAGTTCATTTACATACATTTACAGACCAAAATAGTTGTGATATTATTTGATTTTGCATAGGGAAAGAATGTCGGGTTTAATTAATAAAATAATAAGGTCAACTTGTTGATGTACTACTTCACATCCGATTTTACTGAAATTGAATGAAGGTTAAAATGCTCAACATCATAATAATCTTCGTCTGCAAATGAATAACCGCATTAGCAACATTTTCAAGAGTTGGCGTTTGGATTTTGTCACAACCTAACGGATTATTTTAGTGAGTAGATCATTGGATGGAACTTATATTATATATCGTATCGGATACAATACTTACTAGCAGGTTCTTTAAAGGAAATCTTTATATTTCATTATGTAATATATAATAGGGGTATTGAAGGTTAAAATGCTCAAGATTATAATAATCTTCGTCTGAAAATGAATAACCGCATTAGCAACATTTCCAAGAGGAAGGAGTTGTCGTTTGGATTTTGTGACAACCTACCGGATTATTTTAGTGAGTGGATGATTGTATGGGGTAATTATAATGTTGCATATGGTGGTTATGTGGTCCACGTATGTGTTTAGGTTGAGTAATAGAAAAAGCAGGAGCTGGTTGTGAACCATATGTTGCTGAGCTGTATGCGGTAACACTTCCAAGCCCGCCGCACGGCTCCGGAATGCTGATGAGACCCGGAAAGATTCAATAGATTCTCTTATCCCTGCAGCTTCAACGCTGTCATTCAATACCCGACAACACCTTTCAATTTCTTGCTAAGCTGGACAACAAACATTGCAACAATCTGCTTCTACCACCCTTAATCACAACACCTCTAAAATGCAACTACAATTATATATAAACCTCGTTCTTATCTTGGCTGTAACTGAATTCTATCTTCTATATTCTAACGTAGAATGAGAGGGTTGTAGTAATAGTAGAGACAGTAAAAACAGGTGTGTTCCAAACATATCCGTCCTAACACAACTACCTTTAATCTTCTGCATCCTTAATCAATCTTTACATACAACACCTCTAAAATGCAACTAAAATTGTAGATAATCTTCTATGTTCTACCCTAGAATGAGAGGGTAGTAGTACTAGTAGACTCCATTTTACTACAATAAAAAACAGTTGTGTTCCAAACATATCCGTCCTAACTGAAGTACCTTTATTCTTCTTACACTGTTAGTCAATCTTTACGTACAATTGATCTAAAATGTAAGTTAAATTGTAGATAAACCTTGTTCTTCTGCCGGTTTTAACAGAATTCTATGTTTTACCATAGAATGAAAGAGTCAATTTTACTACAATAAAAAATTTGATGTGGACACCACATGACTTTGACTTCATTTAAACTTATTTCACTTGCAAGTCATGTCATGTCTTCGAACTTCCCTTCGAAATAGATCATCTCATTTTATTAATTTATCACTATTCCTTATTGCATTACACAAAATTATTTGAATCGCTGAAAACTAACAAATATAGAGATATTGTTTTCATTTATTTCCTACATATTTCTCGCAAAATATATTCTGACAGTTGTCAATTAAATTAAGAAATTAAATGTTTCCTATAAAAATTAAAAGCCAACTAAATTATCAGGACATGTAACCGGTTAAAAAAAAGGTTAATAAAAATCGGTAATCGATATCCCAAATATAGAAAAGAACTAGAATACAAAACAAGAGTCTTCAAAATATTTGCTATTGTACATAACAATAATCATACAGTACACATAAATAGTGAAATATGTAAAATGATACATTAATGGAATAAACTTATTGGAATATATTTATAGTTGGTTGTGCATAGCTGAAGGGTATTTTATATTTAGTTTGCTAGTGGCGTGGGAGAAAGGAAACAATGAAATAGTAAAATAGGTGATTTGGCTTGGAGTAGGAGGGTAAGTAAACAGCTGCAGGTAAATAGAAGCCGCGGAGTAATTGTTGCGATGACACCATCCATTGTTCGAGGATGCACGTGTAATGTACGTAGTAGTTACGCGCTACAAATATTGATTTTCCCGTGTAAAAGTTAGGAATAATTTGCCCCTCCCCGCTTCGTTTTGCTTTTTTAAACGTTGAAAGTTTGACCGTCGTCGTACTTTTTCCATTTTTTTGTCGAAGCAGTATTCGCGCTGTTACATAATGCCATCGGGTCACACAGTGACAGATACAAATGGCAGCTAATTTGTTGTTTTTTTTGTTGCCTTGTTTCAGAAATATTTTTGTTACTCTTGAGTTTTATAATTCTGTAGTTGAGTAAGTTTACGAGTAAACTCATTTTAAGAACATCACCAATAAATAAAATTCTCACACGCACAAATTTTTTTGGATACACAAAATAAATAATTTATTTCAGAAAACAACAACATATTGAAAGTTATTATAATATAATAAAAAATGCCAGTCAGACTTGGTTAATACAAAAGATGTGTACACACACACGCATCTAACCTAACCTGGTCTAAAAGAAGTTACAATTTACAACGACCTTTGCTCTAAACCTTATATTGTATATCGTTTCGGGTACAATACTTACTGACGAGTTCTTTAAAGGAACAATTACATTTTTTAATTTAATTGTGGCAATGAACTTCGGAAATTCAGATATTCTCAATAAAGATTTCCATTGCACCTTTAGTAAGCATGAGAGTGTTTAGGTGCAAAAAGGAGTGAATGATGAAACTAGCAAGTATTGTAGTACAGGTACAATACGTGTACGTGTGTCCGATATAATTAATGTATAGGAGACACCTTAATCAATATTGCAAATAAATGAATGAGACTCCACTGTAACTTTTAAAATTAGTTCTAAAAGTATTCACTAAGGCTTATAAATGGAAAATTAAATAGCGGCTAACAAGAAAAAAGAATTTAAAAGATAAAATTTATTTCTGATTTTTCATAAAAGCTTTTTACATTATTTTCATTTTATTCGTTATTAAGAAATGCTTTTCCTTAAACAACCCATTCAATTCATTTTAATAAAAATTTTGTGTACCTGTTTTTATTTTTATATTCGTAGGTTATTAAATTGTATTGATTTTATTTGAACCCTTTTATTGAATACATATTTTGCGTGCAACACATTTTTTTCAAAATATGCTGGCTTTAGGTTTATTTATTTTCTGGAGCAGAAACAAAAAATACTGCAAAAAAACGTGTTAAAATACTAAATTTGCAAGCGAACATTGATAAAAAACAACATGCAGATATAACATGTACATTTCAATTAGACATTGTATGTGGCATTTCACACCGATTTTGATTACCTGCACTTTTCCAACTTATTACAATCACAGCAATCAAATATATTTTCATTTTGTGTGTACGCGCTAACCAATTAAACACCTAAGTAACGACTATTATCTACAAAATCATCTAAGTCAAGAGTCAAGTACCTAAGGCCACTCTTCAAACGAAATTAATGGGACGAATTAAACAAATACATTCTGAATTGACTTTGTATAAATTTTGTTTCTTGCACCTCTAAAGAAAATTTTCAATAACTGTTTCCATTTCTCTAATCCCGTAATATGTAAATCTCTTTTCAAGTTACAAATTGAATTATATTAAAAATGCATTATTATTAGAATACTTTCATCTAGATTTAAAAGTACATAACTGGAAAACATGTTAAACACAAATTTCGGAACCTTTACAGAAATCCAGTGAAACTTTGTAATGATTTTCATAACTAAAAAATATGTTAACAATGGAAATATAGGTTTTGACTAGTTTCGGCGTGATACCTGTACGTACATATCCCGCATAATTCAACAATTAGCTGTAGAGTGTTGAAATTTTTTATAAGGGATTGCTATAACATCTAGTTGTGCACCTCCCTTTTTTATTACAATCGCCAGTGCAAAAAGGGCACTTTACTCGAAAAACGATTAACCGTAGAATGTTGAAATTATGATTGTAAGAATGCTACAATATCTACATATATAGCAGTGCACCCGTAATTTTTATTGCAATCGGCAGTGCTAAAGGCACTATACTCGAAGGGATTTTATATATATATATATATATATATATATATATATATATATATATCCACAACTATAACAGGAAATATATATGTTTATTATAACCAAATGTGTCATCACACTTTGACAGATAAATAACAATAGATCAGCATACATACAGCAAGGCAATTATTTCTAGTGTTATTTAGCTACAGTTTAAGCTTATATAGAAAAGGAAAGTATGAAAAATGACAAAACTGGAATAATTTTGGCTTTTTATGTAGAAAAACTTACTTAATAGTAATTTGATTTTACTCTTTTGCCATGTAAGATTTAAATTTGACATAACGAGTGAATAATATTATTCCATCGAACTATCATTTTATTCAATTAACAACACGAAGGTCATTAATTAAAAAAAACGAATAAATTCTAGGTATATTACTTGACAGTTGTGGATAAACGATATTACTTAGTAAGTATATTTGTGTTAAAATAATAACTAAAAAGGGATCCTGAGACGAGTAAGTGTAGTAAAGCAACAATACACATTGAGGTTACGCGTAAGGAAAGAACAATTGACGTTGAGGTTAAGCTAGAGGAAAAGTGAATAGAATTGGCTGGGTGAAGCGTTAAGAGAGTATTAGTGTTTAGTGTGTAATGCGTTGTGTGAGCAGATGCAGTAAAAAAGAAAGCAATAAAGCGAGAATTCTGTCCCGTGTTTATCAGAGTACACGAAATCGCGTGGGCCCTGATCTGAAATGTTTGTTAGCCTTATCCATCGCGCAGGTATAAATCTTTCTAGGCCTTTTTTAAATCGATTAAAATTTATTTAGTTTGTATTGTTAGGGCCTGGGATTTTTATCTGAGGGGATTATGGGTTGCTGGGTGTAAATACGAACCAATTAGAATGGTTGACATTTTGACACGTCGGATAGTAAGGTAAAGCTTATATATGTAAACGTATATTTTGTAATCTGGCGGATGACATTTAACGATATGATAATAACATATTCAGGTGATATGTATGCATGCCATAACCATCCAATATAATGTCTTCTCGTAACTTCATCTTTATTAGATAAATAAAATGACTACGGTCAATGTAGCCAATGTCTCAATCTAATTCTATGTTCCATATATCATTTTCCGTACTTACAATCACTGCTAGGATTTTTGAGTAGCAAAAATAGAAATCTGCCCATTTTTTGAGTTAAAAATATATTTACGTTACACAATATTTGTCTGTTTGACTGATGGGTCACTAAAAAAATAAAAATTTACATTTTCAATTAAAAATTAATATCTTTTTACATCTCTAAGTTATTTCCAATCACAGTTAAGCATGAAAAGATAAAAATTTTAGGTTTTCGCTCTAAAATTTTCCATATACAGCCGAAATATTCCAAAAATACCCATTTTTGGGTCCAAAATTTTGGTTTTTCAAAATAGTCTATTTTGATAGACCCCGTTGCGCTGATTCCAAATTTTCAAACGGAATTTAATTATCTCTTTTGGTTCCTGAGATTTTTGCGCTCAAAGTTGCACCTCAAAAAAGTGTGTTTTTTGGGTATATCTCTAAAATGGGTATAGATACAATCTCAACGATCATACCAGTCGATTCTACGGGCAAAGTTATATAAAGAAATGTTTTCTCCGCATATACGTTCTTTGGAACGATTCCGTGAAAAATGAGTAAAACGAAAAAACAGGAATTTCAGTTTTTCGCTAGGAAACTTTTTCTCTCCAAAATTTTTTATTTTCTGGACTTAAGTAAATATGCATACGCTGATTCCAAATTTTCAAACCGAATTCAATTATCTCTTACCGTTCTCGACATATTTACGTTCAAAGTTAGACCTGAAAAAACAGGTTTTTCAGGAATAGCCCTGAAATGGGTCGAGATACGACCTCGGCGACCTCACCAGTCGATTCTACGGGCAAAATTACATAAGTGTACCAATTTTCAGATTTTTACTCCAACGGATACAATTTTTAGAAAGGAAAAACTGAAAATGGCCAAAATCGAAAAAAATCGCAAGGGGTTCATCAGGCGTTTTTTTCGATTTCGTCGATTTTCGTTTTTTCGCTGTAAAAATTGTATTAGTTGGAATAAAAATCTGAAAATTGGTACACTTATGTAATTTTGCCCGTAGAATCGATTGGTGATATCGCCGATGTCATATCTCGACTCATTTCAGTGCTATTCCTGAAAAACCTGTTTTTTCAGGTATTGCCAAAACTCAACTTTGAACACGAATATCTCGAGAACGGTAAAAGATAATTGAATTCTGTTTGAAAATTTGGAATCAGCGCATCGATATCTACTTAAGTTCAGAAACTGCAAAGTTTTGGAGACAAAAAGTACCTCGGAGAAATTTTGAAATTTAGGTTTTTTCGTTTTTCCCATTTTTCACCAAATCGTTCCAAAGAAGGTATATGCGGAGAAAACATTTCTTTATGTAACTTTGCCCGTAGAATCGACTGGTATAATCGTTGAGATTGTATCTCTACCCATTTTAGAGATATACCCAAAAAACACACTTTTTTGAGGTGCAACTTTGAGCCCAAAAATCTCGGGAACGAAAAAAGATAATTAAATTCCGTTTAAAATTTTGGAATCAGCGCAACGGGGACTATCAAAATGGACTATTATGAAAAACCAAAATTTTGGACCCAAAAATGGGTATTTTTGGAATATTTCGGCTGTATATGAAAAATTTTAGAGCGAAAACCTAAAAAATTTAACTTTTCATGCTTAACTGCTATTGGAAATAACTTATAGATGTAGAAAAATATTAATTTTTAATTGAAAATGTGAATTTTTAATTTTTTAGGAAAAAAATAAAAAATTGGACCCAAAAATTGGTATTTTTTTTATTATTTCGGATGTATAACCCAATTTATGATAGAAAGGTAAGATGTGTAGTGTTTAAGGTTTGTTGTTGATGACCTGTATGAAATGGAATGTAGTAGATTTGTATAGGTGTTCAGGTTTGGTGACGATGTGACGACTCCGGCTGTAATAGCACCTAAAGCACTCGGATGAGGACAAAACCGCAACATTTCCCTACACTGCCTCCCGGCCTAGCAGCTGATGGGCCGCATCAACACACTAAACACACTAACCGACAATCAGCCTCCGTCACTAATCAATTACACATTCACAAATATATCACTCAACTGCAAATATCTCCGTTTCCAACAATCAACATTACTCGCATTTCACTAAGAAAAATATATATTGTGGTCCAATTACCGGTACTTACTAGTAGTAGTTAACATTCAAATTAAATCAAAAGTATCATTGAAATTGTTAAAAAAAAAATGGGCTATACGCTTTAACAAAAAGGAAACATATTATAACTAGTTATTCCAGTTTATTCATTTTAAAAATGATGTTCAATTAGGTACAATATCACAATGCAAGTAAATGGGGTATGTGACCATAATCTAATTTCAATACATAATTCATAAAATATAAAAACTAACCACTATAGCTTCTCATTATAAGGTCAACTTCACCTCCAATAAATCTAACTTAATCTAACCTAACTTTACCTAACTCTACATAATCTAACCGAATCTAAACCAGTCTAATCTATCCTTACTCAACCTACCCTAACCCATCTTAATCTAACCTAACTTAACCTAGCCCAATCTAATCTAACCTAACTTAACCTAGACCAATCTAATCTAACCTAACTGAACCTAACCTAACTCAAGCTAACGTAACCCAATTTATCGAAACTAAATCTAACCTAACCTAATCAGAGCAGGTTAGGTACGGTTAGATTAGGTGGGTTTAGGTTAAGTTAATTTAGGTTAAGTTACATTATGTCAGGTTGGGTTGGTTTAGGTTAGATTAAGTTAGGTTAGGTTGAGTTAGGTTAGGCTGGGTTAAATTAGATTAGGTTGACTTAGGTTAAGTTAGGTTAGGTTAGATTAGGGTAGGTTAGGTGCGTGTGTGTGTATATATATACACCTTCTGTATTAAATAGCTTTAAAAACAAATAAATGCGATTACAAGGTCAACCAAGGCTGACCGTCATATTTTATTATTTTTCACATATTTGTCATGAGACCTCACCATGGTAGAATCGTGGAAAAAGGCTACCTTGACGTTACAATATCCCTTCACCAAACTTTTAATAATTATTTTCTCATAAACTACAAATAATGAATCGATTTAATAAAAAAAAATGATCACATTATCTATGAAGACTGTCCTATTCACCTACTGAGAAAAGGAAGTTACTATCAAATAAAGATACTGGTAGAAACAAGTCCATATGATGTTCAGTTTGAATGAGATTGCTGTATACATATGAAGTTATGACGTTGTTTGAAAGATGAAAGAATTATTAGCAGATTAGAGTAAACCGTAAAGTTAAACATGACATACAAGATAATGTTACTGTTCAAGTGAAAGTTTGTTGGTATCAGCTTTAGCTCAAACAAAAACCAAGCGAAACATGCCCAACCTAAAATTATTCTTGTTCGTTGTAATACGTAGGTGACATTTGTACGAGACACAAAAAATACCCATAAATCCAGCACTTGAAACGTCTACTTACACATGGGATAATAGGCCTCTTCAAGCTCATAATATTCATTTAAAAATTAATTACTAGATACGCCTTATCTTAAACTTGTAAGGCTTAATTACTTTGTTCTTAAATTGTTATTTTCTATTGACAAACACTCTTTATGTTAGAAAGTTGCATTCAACATTTTTAATCAATAAACAATAATTGTTTTCCATTTTAAGAAAACGTTTCTTTCGGTATGCATTCCGCAAATTGTATGCCTTAAGATGTACATTTTCTTGTAAATATTTTTATGCGATACATTAGTGTTTCTGCAACATTACATTAAGAAGATTATCTGAACCATTTTTCATAATTCGTAGTTATTATGCTTAATGTACTACAGTAAAAGATGAAATAAAAGATACACTGTTTTTTCGTGTACTGCTTGTAATTTGTAATGTTTAAATTCCATGGAAAATACTGTTATTATTTTCGTTGCGGAACTATAAATATTAACAATTATTTGATGTACTATTCGTGGAAATTGCGACAAATTAAAATACGTCAATAACCAGAAATAATTTCTTTTTTATTTGAAAAATAATAAAAGACACATAACGCAACGATTGCTTTAATAAATATGATTTATCGACAATACGAGACAAATTACTTTTCTTTGTCTTTCAATGTAGGAATTCTTCATAGTACAATACAAAACTATAATCAATGAATCTTTAAATGCAATATTGATGATTAATATTTAAGTACTACCCATTGTTCTGTGTATATTCAAAATGTTAATTAGATAATAATACTTCTCATATTTTCAACTTTGTATAGCTTATGAACATATAATATGTATGTTTAAATATACATATATACAGTTACAACCTATCAAATTTTATTCCTTATATATACCTAAATCATTATCATCTACATTTGTGGCACAAAATTCCAGGATTGAATAGAACCTCAAGTTATCTAACACCCAGATTCATAAAAAAGATTAGCAATTTCACAATTATTTTTTGATAAAGTTGTCAAATCTACCAACCAAAATGATATTAAATAGGGTTCAAATCAGTGCATTTGGCGATGCAGTTTATGACGTCATCATTGAATACGATTAGGAAATATCATTGAATATGGTTCAACGCGAAAAATAACTTAGTTTCCTATTTAGGTTAAGTTAGATAAATCGGAATAATAATGGTTTGTATGCTTTGCAAATGAAAGCATAGTCTAGAATTATGTTATGTACAGCGAGTTGTACAAAACGACACTGCCTGAAACTGAAAGGGCTGAAATGTAACGTCATCCACGCTTCTGAAAACAAACGCCATGACAACTCGACTGCAGCAGATAAGTACGTAATTTTATTACTGTTTATACTATCAGCTGTACAAATATTAGTTCCTCTCAGAACACTATTATTGTTATACACATGAGTACATCAACTAAGAAATTATTGCACTGGAAAATATCAACTAGCTTCTAATTATATTTACCAAAGAATACATTAAAATACTAATCTCTTCTCGATTAACTATTTCAAAGTTGGAATTAATAAAGCAACGTTTGAACCAAGATGTCAGGCTGCAAAAATTGCTTTAATTTAAATTCATCATTGTCGTCAATAGATGTATAGTTTTTAGTGGATCCTGAACTTATATAAAAACAACGATTTATAATTTCATGTTAAGGAAGAAATCATGAGAATTGTCAACGCTGTTCACAGGGCTGCATGACGAAAGTGCACCGTTCAGATTGTCAGGAATTTAATATGTGTGCGTATGTGTGATGATTAGATCAAAATACGAGTGAAATTGTTCTGCTCACGGACAGTACTTTTTAAATAGACACTCGCAGAGGTATGCCTCCAAATCTTCATCTTTCAATCCGAATCTAACCGAACCTAACCTAACCTAATATAATCTAACATAACCTAACGTAACCTGATCTAATCAAACATAACCTAACCTCACCAAACCTAAACTAATCTAACCTATCGTAAATATTAGTTCCTCTCATAACACTATTATTGTTATACACATGAGTACATCAACTAAGTAATTATTGCACTGGAAAATATCAACTAGCTTCTCATTATGGAATAAATAAATAAACAGGACTGCAGTCGGAAATAATTTATTTGGCTAGTCTAGGCCAACGTTTCGCTGACTATTGCAGCTTCTTCAGAGCAAAGACTAAAAGTATATATATATATATATATATATATATATATATATATATATATACATATATATATATATATATATATATATATATATTGTGTCACTAAATATAAAAAATATAGGTCTACCATGTAGTTGTCGTCGATGTATAAAGATTTTTTTTTAAATAAATTGCACACGTCACTCGCAAGACTATTACACTTTGTGGTAGAAACAATAATCTCATTATTGGCCTAGACTAGCCAAATAAATTATTTCCGACTGCAGTCCTCTTTATTTATTTATTCCATCACCAACATCAGTCGTTTATTCCTCTCTTCAGCTTCTAATTATATTTACCAGATAATACATTAAAATACTAATCTCTTCTCGATTAACTATTTCAAAGTTAGAATTAATAAATCAACGTTTGAAGCAAGATGTCAGACTGCAAAAATTGCTTTAATTTAAATTCATCATTGTCATTGGGCGAATAAATTGGAGTTGGTTGCGGTTTTATTTGAGTTGCAGAGTGCCCCCTACGGAGCGCGCTCTTGTGTTGTGGCCCCATGCGGTGCTCTGACCATAACTAAACCTATACTTTGCACGTCGGATGCTCAAACTGATCTATATGAGCCATTTTCATTTCCTTTCCTCACATGCCGAGGAAACAAAATAATTCATTACTCGCACCACCAGGTATTAACACCGACGTGTTCATCTTGTCTTCCGAGTTTAAAATACCAATACACTTATTTCCTTGATGTTTAAGCTTGTATTTATTTGCTATTTTATTGTGTATTGCAAAGTAAATAAATGAAATTGTTATGCATAATATTAATTTGCTAAGTAGATTTTACACATATACATATATAGTAGGAAAAACAGTTATTAATTAATATTAATACTTTTTCCAAACATAAAAATTTGACTCTCGATATAGAACTGTTACTGTATAAGTAGATAATAATGAAATGTTTTATATGGTAAAATGATAATATCTATTTTTAAATGATACTAAATAAAACTTGATTTAGATACCTAACCCAACAGAACCTAACTTCTTAATTTATCATAGACAGAATATAAAGACACAAAACTTATATTTCGCCAAATTATCAAACTTCGCAATATAAATTCGAATTATTTATGGCAAACATAAATATAACTACAAATTTTCTAGGGTTGTGTTCCTACTCTAATCTAACCTAATCTAACATAACTTAACCGAATGTAACCTAACCTAACTTAATCTAATTCCTAACTTATTATAAAAAGAATATAAAGAAATAAATATTATTTCGCCAAATTAAAAAAAAAGTGTGCGAATAAATTGTTGTTTTTTTTTATATATAGAGTAGAATGATGCTTCAAGAAAGAATGGTTAGTTTGATGCTTGTGATAAAAATGGGTAACTCGTTTATTGTATTATTGTAATTGGTTGGAAAGGTATTATTATTTGATTATGAAATTGAAATGCAAATCCGTGGCCGTTTTAAGTGCAGTTTATTATGCTAATAAATTTTTCGTGACAGTACTAATGATGAAGATATGATGCATAATACATAATTCTTTTGTTAGGTCGCGGACGTTTAGGTATAATTATCTGGGTAAGGTTTTTCCCTCGTACAATCAATTAGAGTTGTTTCTTTTTAGAAGCTGACAGATTCTTGGGCGCGGTCAGTTCTGTCCTTCCAAGTATCATAAAATCTCAGCCCTGCTCTGAACACATGCCAACATAAATTCGTTTGTAAGCGTGAACCCACGCTTTGGACCAACGTGTGAAGACGCACATTCGATCGCTCTAAGTCGCACGTCCAAACCGCAACAATGCATAAACAAACAACTATCCATACATTACTTCATATTTACTGCTGTCATCAATTTTTAATTATTTTCCTAACCTTAAAATTGCAGATTTCTATTTGTATTTCTATTTCCCATTATGAAGATAATAGTATAGAAGTAATTAAAGAATTATCAACACTTATACCAGAGCAAATTACGAATTCATATATAAATTTCAAGAAAAAATATTCATACCTTGACAACTCCAAAAAATATTTCATTGTTCTTACCTGTAACAAAAATATAATATTAGATATGTACATACCTACATAATAATAATTCAAATAAAATATATAGAATATTAAATTTTTAAACACACGTAGGATAATTTAGGAATTTAATGTGTATGCGTATGTGTGCATCTGATTAGATCAAAATACGAGTGAATTTGTTCTGCTCACAGATAGTACTTTTTAAATAGATACTCGCAGAGATTTGCCTCCAAGTCTTCATTTTTCGTCCCGAATCTAACCTAATCTAACCTAATATCATTTTATCTAACATAACCTAACATAACCTAACATAACCTAACATAACCTAACATAACCTAACGTAACCTAATCTAATCAAACATAACCTAACATCACCAAACCTAAACTAATCTAACCTAACTTAACCTAACCTGACCTAATCTAACTTTAACTAACACCACCAAACCTAAACTAATCTAAACTAACCTCACTTAACCTAACCTAACCTAAAGTTATCTAAATTAACATAACCTAACATGACTTAATCTTATTTTATTCCATCATTGAATAAATAGTTACATCAAATTTATACTTTGGTGCGCTTTTGTCATACGCCAGTTCACATGACTAAACCGTTTTATTATCGCATTATACAAATAAAAATATCTCTATATCTGTATGATTCAAAATTCAGTATAAACTTGCATGTTATAAATGAGTAATTACAAGTATTCTCAGTTTAATACAACATAATATTAGAATAAATTCCGAACATATGGTAGAAAGTAGAGTGGAATTCCTGATCAGCTTAACAATATAAGAATGGTGTTCCCGTAGGCGTACGCTTTTAAATCCCGGTGATTTTTCCCCGTCACAATAAGTATGAACTTCATTACATATGCTTTATTTTTTATTTGGTATATTTATACATGTAGCACAAGCAGAAGAGATATAGCTTACATCTGAGTACAGTAAACCACTCTTTTTATTTACGGTGTGTAACTAGTTGAGAATTAATGGCATTTGTTAATCTGCTCAGTATTCAATTAGTTTTTCGCGAATTATGATGGCTATATATTACTGGACACATAAAACTAAGTGTTTTTTAATTGGCTTGCATTTTTAAAGAAACGGTATTGGTTTTTGCTACTTTATTATCTTGTCAGTATTAAAGCTTCAATATTTAACAGGATAAATATTTGGTGAACATATTCGAATAGAAATGGAATATATTTTCGCTATTTTGATTGAAAACAGCAGATTTAGCTGATTTTATTCAGCATATAATTATTTTTAATGATATGAACGCATTAATTATAACCATGCACGTTTTTGGTGTTGTTTTTTCTTCGTCCGACACACAGTTAATGCTATCTTTGTAAAATGATAATATATTTTTGTTTAGTTATTAATAATTAAAATGATGTATCGTTGTGTATATCTGACATTTTTGGCTGTTAATATTTTTTTGCCTTTGACAGATATATGAGCTTTATGTCATTTTCATTCGTGTTTCGATAATTTCATACTAACTATTAATTAAAAATTTACAAATATATGTGATAAAATTGATTCACGGATACAATATTTATATATGTGTTATTAATTTCATTTAAATATTTATTATTTTTACATAAAATTAATATAGTTTCATCGTTTTAATTTTAATAAATGTTACAAGCGAACAATTAATTTCTACCCACTTTTAAATATTTGTCATATGTTTCTCTTGCTACAATACTTTTTAACAACATCGGTGAAACAAATTAAAATGGCTGAAAATCTGACAATGTTTACTAACATTCATTAACACCCCATAATTTCATAAAACCGAACGCGCCCTATGTTTACAAAGAAAATAAATACATCATTAGTACACCCCAATTTCTCGTATGGAAAATTCATAATCTACTAATCTTTTTACAATACACAACGGATAATTTTTCAAATTTAACACATAGTTTGCCATATACGGCACATTTTTACTTGTGAAACTGAATCAGAACGTTATACCAAATTCAGTACGTCTTTAGTTCTCGATCGATTTTTGATATTAAGATAAAATAAAACCATGCAAGAAATAAGAAGACATTTGGGTAAAATATGTTTGTATTTAATATTTATAAATATATCATAATATACCGTGAGTTTATTTTAACTTGAAACATAGGATTTCTTATAGCTATGGTTACTAGATATTTCACAGCTTCTGGGCAATAGACGACTTTTTGCACTTGTTGCACAATACTATTTTAATGTTCCCTAGTTTTAAAAAAATAAGTTCTGTGAGTTCAGGAAACCAAACGAACCACTCTATTTGTCCACCACGTCCATTCCAACGACATGGAAATGTATTATTTAAAAAATATATCACACCTTGACAGTTAATAATGACGTGAATTTGACAACCTATGTTTCATTTTAAAGTGAACGCTTTGATTTATTGGTGTCAATCAAATATAAAGTCATAACCATGAATATGACAAATTCTATGTTTGACGTTAAAATAAACTCACTATATAAGTATATCATAGTTCCAGATATATGGCATATTTTCATAAAATTAATAATTGTTTATGTACATATAATATTATTTTTTTTGTTAATAAGTACGTATTGTCAATGTCCTAATAATGACGTGAATTTAACAATCTATGTTTCATTTTAAAGTGAACGCTTTTGTTCATTGCTGTCAATCAAATGTGAAGTCGTACTATAACCATGAACATGGCATATTCTATGTTTCACATTAAAATAAACTCACGATATAAGTATATCATAGCTCCATATATGGTATATTTTAATAAAATTAATAACTGTTTATATAAATATAAATATTTATTATTATTTTTTTTGTTAATAAGTACGGTCGTTACCATGAATATGGCAAATTCTATGTTTCACGTTAAAATAAACTCACGGTATAAGTATATCATAGTTCCATATAATTGTTAATGTAAATATAAATATTTTTTATTAATTTAAGAAGTACGTATTGTCAAAGTCGCAATAAAGTAAATAAAACAAAATTTGTAATTGGTGGTTTGGATTTATTGTGTGAAGTTTGTGATATCTGGTGTGGGTCTTTAGCTGACACATAAATTACCCAATGTATAGGAAATCAATTAATTGGTGATGTTATCTGGTGGGAGACTGTTGTTAGCAGGTAGAGGATCTGGCCGAGCGATATGACAGTTATCTGTACAGGTTACACGTTACAGGTACTCCCAGAAAGTGAAAATGCTCTAAAAAATCTGTCACCTCCCGCTGCTAAATTGCCTGTCGCTGACAAATATCTTACAAATAAACCAGCGACGACCGGGAATTAGATACGGAGATAACCTCACTTTAAATCAATAAATATATCATCACAAGTTTTTTACTTGCTCAGCTTTGCTCATCACAACTAATAAATTCATATATTAACACTCGTAATGTCTATCGTTCAACTATAAAATGCATGCAAAAAATGAAATGAAATGGATAATTAATTAATTTAAATCATCTACATTATTAATACAGTATTAGATATATGTACAAATATATAAATGTCTGCAAAAAATATATAACAAGTTACTTTCAAATGGGTATTCATTCATTTAATTCATCTACATTAGTAATATATTATTAGATATATGTACAAATACATATATAATGCAATGTTAATATTATTATTTCTAATGACGAGAGAAAAATGTATAGACTTAATCAAATTATATGATGGGATATTTGAAACTGACTTATACAGGGTTTACAATCTTTTATGAAGAGTGGAAAGCATAGTGGTCAGGAAGAAAAATAAATTGGACTATATTACACAAATTAATACTGAATTTTAAATAACTGTTTGTATTTCTCTATCCCTTGTACGCTATTTATTTTCACACGATATTAAAATATATTTCCACTAAACTGATCGCTCACACTTCAGACTACAACACTTTATACCTGCGTGTTAATTAATCTGGAACCTTCTAGAGTGTTCCAGACCTTACAAAATTCCTGTACAATAGCGACGTCGTTCTTATCTCGCTTGACCTATGTAGCGAGACTACCTGACCAGACAAATCGTAATAAGTCATCAGCAGTGAGTCATGCTCGTTACAATATAATAGAACAGAAGAAAGTATCTGCCTAAAAAGACCTTTAATATAAGTCCCATTAAACTTTATAAAGAGGAATCGACTCATTATATAATGAGTTCCAAAGTTGTAGATAAATACTAAAATTGTTTAGAATTACAATACATATATTAGAATAATAAATAAATATGTTTTATCGCAAATATCAGAAATTATTTATTTGTAAAAAAGAGGGATGTAGAGTGCACAAAGTATCCATTTTTATGTGGAAAAATGTAAAGAATTTGGTTCGACGAGACATGAACTCAAGTCAACCAATCTACTAGTTTTTGTATATTTAATTGTTGTTATTTGCATGCAATAAGTAATTAAAACCATAACGGTAAATGATGGATAGTTTGTGATCTAGAAAAAACAAGTGTGAAATTAGGTAAAAATGAGTTAGCGTGAATGAGTGAGCAGACAGACGGCACGCGTACAAATCCAAAGGCGAGTCGCCTTATCATTACGCCTACACGCCTCAAAGTCCCACTCAGACACATTGTGAGAACTAACTTCTTAACCAGATGCGACGAAATAGCTGCCAAATACCGCGACCCAATCCACCACACACTTCCGGCCTTCACACTCTGGTAGGTCGCCGGGGAACGAACCCACAACCCGAAGATGGCACCTCTAACATACCTAGGACCCTCAATACCTTCATTACTCATTATGAATATTGTGTGTATTTATTTATTGTCGGTAAATAAATATTATTACGCCTTTGAACTGTAGGAGGATGGAGGAAACAATGAAACTTCTTTTTCTAATCGATATAAAGATAAATTTGTAACAGAAGTGTAGGTTTATTACTTTTATGTGGATAGTTAAATAGCTATAAATGCGATACAATTTAGATTTATTAGTTTATAAAATAATAACTTGTTAACGCGCTCTCACTCGAATTTAACTCTGTTAGACCTAAACCTTACATTCTTAATAAAAAATCCAAACAATGCAATATATGTACGTGGTGGTTGTCGTCAATATACTGTCCGATTATTAGAGTCAAGACAATTTACCATATATCTGTTCGAAGTACATATACACCTGTATACCTATTAGAATTACATTAGTTACTTCATCATGTCTAAACTAGAGTACTTGTTTCGTGACAAGTTTTATTTACATACAGCTATAGATTGTCAACCTACAGCCTCTACATTTACAGCTTATAGTATATGGTGGATTCCGTACCATCCAAAATATACCTCCAAAAATGTAACATCTGTACACTCTTGAATCTTAACATTTGAACCTTCTTCTTCATACTGATGTCAAATGGTTGTCCAAAGTATGAGTATAGAATCGTGTTTACGAATTAAAAGTATCTACACATTTTTTTTTAACAAAACTTGAACTAAAAAAGGAATATTTAGGAAACAAAACAATTGGCCACATTTGATTGTTAGCTGCTCCTTTTGTAAGAGCACCTCCAAATTTTAGTTCAATTTTCTACCTCTTACTTACAAGAAAGTGACTTTAGATTTTGTACATTCGTTAACATCAAAACTAAAAAAAGGGAAAGATTGAAGTCTGTAGAACAAGAAATGCGAGTAGGTTTGTCTAAAATACAAAAAAGGAATTATGTACATTAATACATCTATCTCTTGTATTACACTATTTTTGTATACCTCCTGTTTTCATTTAAAGAATAGATTTTTAATTATAAAATATGTTTTCTTAATATTAATAAAATGTCTTTAAAATTTTATGTGCATATTCGATTGGTCAAAAAATTTGAGAACAAACAGAAATAACAATATATCACCTATAATAAATAAATGGTATGTGTAAGTAAATTGGTTTGTGTAATTGAATGTATGTTAGAGCAGGGCTTTGTCAAATAACAAACTGTAGAATAAGTGTCAGAAAGTGGCAGTTAAGAGTATATGTTTCTGGAACAGCGGCCGTTATGTTAGGGTGTTACGCGTGTTACACTGATTTTCCCACGATCAACCAGATATAAAAACTACGGTCACAACACGGACAACACAATTCACGACACAAAATTAAATTCCGACCCCCACACATATTAACCAACTCACACACAAGTTCATACTTAATAATTCACATACGGACAAGGAAATCACCTGTACCGTATTTTGGACAAGTTAGCAATTTCGCCAAAATATTAATTGATGCAAAAGAAAGATTAATTTCCAAACAAAAGTTAAAAGACAATTTAGTTATTTTAAGGATAAAGCCAATTGAGACAAACAATGAGTTGAACGTTCTTTATAATTTTCTTTCCACTTATCAAGTGCATCTTACAGTTATGCACATGAACTAGTTCTAACACGTTATGCAACATTTTTTCTTACTAAACGACAAATGCAGTGATCAAATATTAGTTGATAATTAGTTTTCAGTAGTGCTCCAGATTTTTTAACCAGTGGTTTTTAATCAGTTTATAACTCGAACAAAAAGCAAGGTTTAGAGAGATCTGCAATGGATACTGCAGCATACTTCGCACGATCTAAATCATGTATTTTACTGCATCGCGTCGTTTTTACACTGCGGATAGAATAAACATAACCTGAAAATTTGATAGAACAAAGAGATAACCTATTTGTCACTTTTATGCGATATTTCTAACGGACATTTCTCCAAAATTTATCTACCATTAAAAATATTATTGGGTCATTCACACATTTGAAACCCAAAAGTATTTAAAGCACCGTGAGTTTATTTTAACGTGAAACATAGGATTTGTCATATTCATGTTACGACTTCACATTTGATTGACAGCAATGTATGTAACCATAGCTCTAAGAAATCCCATGTTTCACCATAAATAAACTCATGGTATAAATGATATATTATCTTCCAGATATATTAAATAGTAAATGATTATTAATTTTCCCTAAGGAAGAATTGGAAAAGAGAAAAGACTTAAGTTTGGTGCAGGCATATGGTGTAAAAAAATATAATTGTACTTTTTGTTCTGAAATAATTTATGTGAATGTGCTCTCATATAAAGTTGTAAGTGCTACTTTTAATGTAGCCTTATCATTACATCATTTATAGTGCTTTTATGGCTTAACACTTACCGATATCGCATTACAAGACGACTTTCTTGTGAGAATAAATCACTTGCAACGATATATAATTATTACACTTTTCTCTAGGGGGCTAATTTATATAGCCCTATAAAACAAATTTGCACTTTCATTTATTTTACACAAAACGCCTAAAGGATGCATTCATAATCATTATAATTTTCAATCTCAATGATACTTCAATTTAAAAATTGTACGTTAAAATCTATAGATTTTAATAATTTCTGAAAAAGTGGCCATGCAGAGATAAATTAAAATATATGAAAAAGCAAGTTTAATAATAGTAAAAAATAATAATGTGTACATAATTTTGCCAATATATAATTATATTATTTATTTAAAATGTTTTAAAATAAATTAAAAGTAAAAATAATAAACTGCAAATGTTCAAGTTTCACCGTGAAATTTCCGTGCTTTATAGCGGTTATTGAATATGCTAATGCAACGCAAACAGAACTACAGAATAAATTTTATATAACATACAATAAAATATTTATATATCTGTTTTATTTGCTCATGTATGAAAATTATTTAGTTGAAAATAATCTAAATTCGTAAATAACAAAGTTTATATGAAATTAAACTATTTGATAAGCTTTATTATTCAAATAATCAGAGATAAAAGCTTTTACTGTCGGTGAATTGTTCATTAAATATTAATAAGTATCACACAATCACCGTTTGTATTATGTTTCATTTATATTCGCTACAACTGCATGTAAAGCAAATTTAAGTCTTATTCCTACCATTCAGCAATAATATCATTTGCAGGCTTTATTATGTTACACTATTCCAAATAATAATTATAATATCAATAACAATCAAAATGTTTGCATAAATCAAAATGTGGAACTATGAAATATAATATTTATATTAAAATCATATTTCATGTTTCATTATGTTTTTAATATCTATTTCAATGGGAAATGTGACCATAATAGAATTACAGAAAGAACATAGCTTTATAAATGTTAACATTAAAAAAATTAAATAGTTATTAGCGAACCAATAAAGGTGTTACTGTTCTTCTAGTACAATAATATTATATTTTTCGCTGGCTTACGTTTCATAGCAAGAAAATTCCTTTTTTTTACTGCTAATTTAAAAGGATATTACATTACCAGTCGAGTAATCTTTAACTAATAAAAATTATAGTTGTATCCAAGTAGTCGAAATCCACTATAAGATGTAGCAAAAAGATGAATTTGTGCTCCTAATATCGTAATGTAGCATTATAAGCTAATTCCGAGAAGGGTCCTTTTGGTGTTTATCTGGCTCGAAGGATGTTTATCCTTGTGTAAAGAGGAATTTTGTAAGACACGAGTTGTCAGTTTTACAAGTCGATCAGTCCTTAATGTGGTTGTTACATATTCAAACAAACTTCACATTTACACTAAAGTTTGCAAACTCGCGTGACCCGGGACATATTACGATGTTATTAAATGTTTGCTCGCTTCATGAATTTAACGTACACACAGTTTAACCTTCGCATCACTAAATATCAAAAACGGTCCGTGTTTTATCCCAAATCACTGTCATTCAAAGATTAGTTTGATTTTAGATCGCATTTGAAAATGATTTTTTTTCGATTCAAAAGCATTTCGCAATCAAGAATCAAATAACACTTTTTCGAAAACTATGTCCCAAAATTAGTAAAAATGCAAAGATAAAATTTTGACGAAGGAATTAAAGGGACATATTTATTTAAATTGTGACCTTTTATTTTACCAAAAATAATCATTTAGCGTGTTGATAGTTGTCATGTAAATATTAAATTCTGATGACAGTTTTCACAAATTTTTTATTTTGTTGATATTGTAACGAGCGAGACTCATCACAGATGAATCATCACGGCTGACCTATCTAGGCAGGTTAAAGGTCAAGTAGGATAGGAGTGATGCCGCTATTGTTCGGTACTTTATAGAATCCGAAGGCTTTGGAATGTTCTAGAGATTAATTGGCGACAGGTATATAAGGGTTGCATCAGGCGTAGTATTAAGTGTTTAAATAAATGTTCTTAGTGTTTAAGTCTTTATTAATACGTAGTATTCTTAAATTAGTTTATATATTTGTTTCTTCATAGTGATACTATATTTATTAATCTTTTTATAATTTATTATTCGTTTATTAACATTATTTATATAAATATTTGTATTTTAATTGTTTTTACAATTCACCGAAATAAACAAATGTTACAATATTTTCCAAGGACAATAGAAGTTATCAAAAAACAACAAGAAAACAGAAAACAGTTATTACAATTTTGATATGAGATTGTTTTGTCTAAGCGATTAACTTGGGCAACAAGAATGGCACCTCTTATAAATACTGAAAAGAATTTAAATAGCAAGTCTCAAGGCTAGTGTCTTAAATTGCTTTGTATTGTAAGCGAGAACAGATTGTTGTCATCTAACGAGAAATGTGCACCATACTTCTTTCTTGGAACATATTTTACACTTTTTGTTTTCTTGCTCTTGTTCTTTTTGTCATTGTAGTAATATTCACCCGTCTAGACATATTGAAAACTCTATTATATATCACTTCCCACAGGTGCACTCTCCACATCAGTTCAAAATGAACACCAATAAATAAATATAAATAATGGCTATCTTAATGTAAATTGAAAATGAATGGAGAAATGCTGTATACTGTATAGAATATAATTCTATCGCAACTGTTAAATGCATTAAACATATAAAGCAAACAGCTTCATTTCATCATTGTATAAACAAATCTAATGCAACTTAAATCATATCAATTGACTCAATTCAATATTAATTAGCAAGTTTCCTATTCCATTAACATTAACATAAATAATAATATTATGTGTAGGAAATAGCTGTGAAATAGACTAACCGCTGATGTGTTATGGTAGCTTATTAACTTGTCATAAAATGGACAAAGTATTACGCACAATGACAAGCGTTTTCAACAACAAAACTCTTTCTTAACATTTTAAATCACTCAACTAAAAACATTTTATTTAACAATAGCTCAATTTCCGAAGTCATTTCAAACAAAATTTAACTATATCCTTATTTTTTATTGTTTTCAATTATTGGTTACATTATATTTACTTGCATTTCAAATGTATTAACTTTATAAAAAAAAATATTACTTTCATGTATAATACATACTCCCAGTAATTGTTTCAGAATGTAATACCTGTTTCAAGTTTTCGTTGAGTGATTTATACTATAAGATAATCTCTGTTATCTACGAATAAGTTCTTTATTTAAGTAATCTAACTGTAAAAGCACTAAGTCTTATTCTTTCCTGTAAGTAAGATGTAAAACAAGCTTTATATTGTACAGAGCAATAAATATTCCTAAGTAAATGTCCGTACACATAATACAAGTAGTTTGAAAGATCTGAACGTGTTAAGAAACTGAAGAAAATTATATATAAGTACTATGTTTACACTTACGAGTATTGCTACACATTCTTTGAAATTATGTTTGCAAATTATAAATATTTTGCGAAATTAAACAAAATTTTTATGTCTAACTTTTAGTTTGAAGACGTTAGAAGAAAAATAAAATTTTATTATTTAAAAAAAATTGTAGGGTTTATAAATACCTAAAGCGTTAATTGGAATGCTCGTAAATTCAAAACCCTAGGTTCAATCCCATATCAAAGTTTAATTGCTTAAATATCTTCCCTAAGGCGCATTCTTCAGGTATACAAAAAATGCTGTTTAAAAATACTACCCGTTGTTCCACTGTACGAAGAGTTTCTTACACATGTAATAACAGGAATACTTGCAAAAAGGAGTGCTTTCGTAAATACATATATTAAATTAAACAACAGTTACAATGCCGTGAAGTTTTCGTCTGGCAAAATTACCAAAATATGCGATACAGCAAAACTTGGTTGGTTGGTGGTACCATTCCGATCTTTTCAACATTTCATTATCTCATCTTCATCAAATTTTGAACATATGTTAAAACTGTCACCCCTTTTAAAATATATAAGTGAATCTATATGGAGAAAGTCTAACATTAATATTTAATAGTGACAATTTCGTCATTCTTATTTTGAAGTTTGATGTGTTACTATATTACTAACAACGTTAAAGTGTTATTTCTGTGAAAATATGTAAAAATTGTTACCCCTTTTAAAATATATAAATGAATTTATTTGGAGAAAGTCTAACATTGATATTTATATATTATAGTGGCAATTTCGTCATTCTCGTTTTGAATTTTGATGTGTTACTATGAACGTTAAGTGTTATTTTTATGAAAATATGTAAAAATTGTCACTCCTATTAAAATATGTAATTGAAACTATATCGAGAAATCTAATATTAATGTTTAATTAACTTTCGTCATTCTCAGTTTGCACGTTGATGTATTACCAAGAACGGTAAAGTATTATTGTCATGTGTGTTCCTTCTGTGAAATCGCAAATGGATTTAAATGAAAGAAACAACATCAAACAAAGCCTGGTATTAAAAATAAATACGAGTGTTTACGTTTCACATATTTGTAGTACATTATGCTAGCCAGCTAGTTAAGGTAATGCGGTATCTGCATTGAATTTGGCCGCAAAATGACGAGAAAGGCGATTGCAAGTTGGCTCTACATCAAGTTTTTACCATTGCGGATGTAATGTCGTTGTCGGAGAGTAAAAAAAGTGAGATTTGATAGATCTACAATTAGATTTAGTGGCATAAGGCGCTTAAATATGTACCCGTGCGACACCTACGCATGTTTACTCCACGGCTACGCGAAGAATGAGGACGAGAAGTTTCCAGTTTCTAATTTACACTTCGCAGCCAGAAAAAATATCGTCTGGCGTCTACCGCCATAAAATACTCCGCACATCCCCTAGCTTTACGACCCAACTTCGAATCCCGGCCAAATCACTCGTATATTACAACAGCATTACGCTAAACAACACCGCAACACAAATACACAATTACTCATTTATCTATTTTTCTACTAATAATATACAACATGTACGAGCAATGATGCTTCACTTAATATACAAATTGGGGTTCAAATTTCAATTTCGGTAGCTAATAACCAAATATTCGAGTGATTCGAAATCTACTATAAAGTGTAGGTTTCAAGGCTGTAAAAAGCAATGAAATATTTTTTTTAATTGACTCCTGTGAATAATAAGATTTTATTATCAAACTGTATTCCAATCAAAGACCTTTCCATTTTGATATATATTATTTAATCCTTTTTATAATATTAAAAGTTGCCTAACATATATTTTATGACAAAAAATTCAAAACATAAAATATACTTAAAAACTTACACATGTATCATAATATTATTGTCTATATCAAATTACCGTATTGTTAGAAAAACAAGGTACTTGATGTCCTGTTTCACCTAGAAATGTTGTATCACTGATGATGATTAAAAAAAGGTAATTTTTTTTATATTATTAATTTTTTATTTCAAAACCATATTTAGTATTAAAGTAACCGTTGCTCATAAGTCATAACATAACATAGTGCATTCTCCACAATAGATATGACTCTTCGTAGTCCAGTAAAAATATCTACGATAAGTCAGTATATAATTGTGGTTTATTAGAAAATATTACCAATATATACACTTATATATAGATTATTCTATATTGGTGTATGTACATATAAATATGTAATTCAAACGTATACCCTATATTGTATGACAACATATTATTAAAAAATAAAGTACATATACATATGTGATATTCTGTACTTATTCCTAATGATACCAATTACCAATTAATGTATACCTAAATGATTCAGAATCGACTACGTAAAATGTAGAATGAGTAAGAGTACTATAATAAAATGCAAGTAAAATAAGTAACTAGATATGTAGGACAACATGGTAATAATAATGGATTTTCCCACATGTGTAAGGTATTTTTGCGTTAAGTAGATTTGAACATGAGCGAGATATTTTTATGCGCAAATATTATTGTACCACACGGAAGCAGTAAAAATAATGTTATGTTTATAAACATACCTGAGACAGCTGCATTAGTTCTCTCCAGGTTGCGAAGAGAAAACGGCACCGGTCGTAGAGTCAACTCATACACGTCAGTCTTCTTTGCAAGAAAAATAGCAGAGTATCTATACCGCACCACTAACTTACACTTCACCCCCTCGCCCTCGACGAGTTTCAACTTGACGCGCACTTTGCCACTCACTTCGCCCTTCATGTTGCGCTTCACATGCACTGTAAACAGCACCGAGTGGTTGTCGTGGTCGAGCTGCACCTCGGAGACGACCTTCCCGGAGAAGACGTAGTCGGAGTGCTGGACCCGGGCGCGGAACCTGGCGTCGTCGGCGAGGACGTCGCTCCCGGTCGTGCAGATGGGGATGTAGATGGGCCTGGTGGTGTTCCTAGCGGCTGCGGATGCTAGGCACGCTAGGAGCAGGAGGCCAGGTAGGTGCATCGTGCAGCTGGACTGTTGTTGACAGATACACACGTGCTGAGTAATCCGAGATGCTGAGTACGCCGGCAAGTGCAGATCCCCTCCAGACCGCTCTAGGACTGATTGGTTGGATGCGAGTGCCCACGCACAACCAATCTGTATCATCACACACGCACTATACTTCACTTCTTAACTACACATCCCTAAACTCACTTCATCCCCTTAACCCTGCAACAAAAAACAATAGTCCTCACTAAACTAAATCATCTTACGCACTACAATTCTAGATGGAACAGGACCTCAAGATCAAGACAAAACCTCTTTTACAAATACACATTATACCTCACTTCTTAATAACTACACATCCCGAAACTCACTTCATCCCCTTAACCCTGCAACAATATTCCTTACTAAACTAAATCATCTAACGCACTATATTTTTAGATGGAACAGGACCTCATGTTAGTAATGCTAATTTTCAAGACTTTAGATTCTTTTATAATGTAGATCAAAACTTGGGACACAATTCTAGATAATTTTCATGACTAGATTAACTAGTTGCAGATAATATGATTTTTTTACTGCCACACATTATTCATTAGAAACAAAATTTCAATTCCAATTCGAATTAAGATTAAGAAAGTTTACTTGTTTGTACATACGTACCTATTCAATAAAACAATAATTTTAATGGAATTGAATATTTCTTGACTGGAGATTGATTTAAAAGGAAGAATTGCTAAATTTCAATCAATAAAACGATTTACTGCACATCGACTACCCAGATCATCCTCAAGAAAAAGACAACAATTTCACATCCTGAAGATGATCCCAGGTAGGATCGAAACGTCGATGTGAACTAATCGTTTTATTGACTGAACCCCAGCAATTCCTCCTTTTAAATAAAGTTAATGATAATGAGTATTCAAAATGAGATATAAAAATCCTTTCAATATCTTTGTTAACCAGGGTTGCACTGATTTAAATCACTAGATTTAAATCAATGATTTCAATGAGATTTAACCACATGTTCTGCAATTGTTATTTAACATTTCAGATTTACGAAATTTGGGAAAAAAGCGTGTGGGTAATGTTACCATAAGACCGATAAAAGTAAAATAACGTTAGCGTTTAAGAAAAGCTGAAAATCGAAACGTCGATTCAAGCTAAATTAAAAAAAATCTTACGATTGCATCCCGATTATTATTTCTTCTCTACATCTATTTCCCAGTTTATTAGTATATCGCACCAATTAGGTTTCATCAAAAAGTACTTTTAAACTTTACGTTCAAGAAAATGTCTCGTCAAATAAAAATTCTTATTAAATTAACAAATAAGACCTGATAATGACATCTTAACAATCTTTTTACGACAACGATAAATATTATAGTTCATAAGTAATTTGTGTTTAATAACTATTATTGTATTGCAATTTACAATCGTAAAATTTTCTTATCGACAATTATAAATTTATGTTGTATTGATTATAATACCAATTACTGATACCTATCAATTTTACAAAGTTTTACAATCACTCAACATCTCGAACAAAAACTTTAAGTTTTCTTTTATTAATTTAATAAATGAGGTTATAATTTGATAATTGTTCAACAATTTATTTATTTAATTCAACATACCGATTATTATTTCTACGTCATATGAATCCACGGGAACACTTAAATTAACAAAAACGCTAGTCTAAAAATACAAAATATGAACAGTCAATCACAGCACATGTCTTTCTTTTCACGATCACAAGTATTACTAACGTTGAATTAGATATAAGCTCAGATCATAGCTGTGGAGAAAGAAAACAAGTTCGTTCGAGCAAACATATACAGGAGTTTGCAAGACTGAATGTAACAATTACAATGAGCAATGAAACAAGAAAATATTTACGTTAAAATTTCTAATGTTTAAATATAATAAGTAATAATTTTAAATTGACTATTTAAATTAAAATTTCTAATACCGTAATTATAATTTTCCTACTTAGAAATTCCTTTGTTCTATTGCAAATATGCATGTAATAGATTAGTATTTTTAAATTGGCTATTTGCTATTTTCTATTATTTATATGATATTGTTCGCAGAAGTAGTAAAGAAAACAAATTTTATGAAAAAGCCAGTAAAATACTTTGTGTTCGTCAGATGAATTCTGTGTGTTCAAACGTTAAGAAATGTCGTAAATCTTTAAGAGCAATATAAAATATTTTTAATGATGATTTACGTTTAAGTTGGTTCACTAAACTTTTAATTAGTATCGTATTATTTGCTATTTGCCAAACTCTAATTGTATTTAGAATATGTTTCTTAATTTCAAATAAAGTTTTATTAATAATTAATACTGTTTCACAAGACAAGACTTCTTGTCTTGTTTAGTAATTTCTTGTCTTGTCTCAAAACGCAAGATAAGAAATTTAAGTATATCTTATCTTTAAATACACTTGTATATAAAAATTTTGTTGGTTACATGATTTTGAAGAATAATTATATTATTTAGTCAATAATTATTATTATTATATACTTTTTGAAGATGAAATTTTACATACATACGTTTAAAAAAAATGTATTAATTTGTATTAATACTTACATATTTTAGTACTTTTATTAATTTGAAAGTAGGTTCTTATAATAAATCTAGCTTTAAAGTAAGTAAAAAAAAAAATGCGAGAGTATAAGAATTGAAGAAAATCTTGCTATTCTTGCAAGTTAATTTTTTGCCTTGTCTTATTCTTGTCTTGCATGAAAAACAAACAAAAATACAAGACTCTCGTGAAAAGCTAATAATTAAATGACCGCATATATATTTTTCTGGTTTTTGTGGTGCACTCTCAATGTACAGGAGGTGCCTTCTAGTATGATATAAATATAAAATTAATGGAATTTGCGATAAGGCACACTAGCATTGTGTAATAAGCATGAGGTTGTAATTATTTTATGTATAATTATGGTTTGATGTTTATTGTTGCTATAAATTTAGTATTTGCAGTTTTATTTTCCGAACAATATTAATTACAAAGTTTGATTTTTACTGCACATGAACCATATTTACGATAATTATTTGCGAATAAGACCGGACATATGTACAAGATCTGCAGCGTGTGAATTTTTCCGGAGACCCAAACGATACGTCAAGGAATGAACGTAATGGGCAATTTGTAAGGAGAAATTTAACTCATATTACGACTAAAAGTAGTGTAAGACTCAACTTGTGTAGCATAAATTTGCATGCGGAATGAAATAATAGTCTACAGAGGCGGCGCCAGGTTAAATCAAAGATTTTTTCATCTTGCCATTTACATCTAATGAATTTTAATATTTTACTATTAAACAAGGAAATCAGCGCTTAATACGTACCTGTAGGCAAACATCAAAAGGTATTTTAATATGTTATAATTAGTTTATGTGACACTTAAAATTGTTTTAAATTGCTCAAAAATTTTTTAGTACTGACATATTCAATGAGGTGTCTCCCTGTTCAATAACCTTAAAAACCATTTTAGAAGCAAATTTATTATTTATAATATTCAGTACTTTCACCAAGTAATTTAATACAATTAAACAGACTATTTTATTCACAATTTAATAGCCGATAAAATATCAAGATTTTAAAAATTGCAAGGTGAAAATTTTTAGAAAATTACAACAGCAATGGGTTCTTCCTGCATATTAAATTCAACATATTTTGAATATGTTTTCAATAATTTTCTACAGAATAATGTTAATAAATATATAATTTCACTTAAAAAGTATACATGTATTCCACAACATAGGACAAAAAATTAAAAAGTATATACTGTACGACGTGCTGATCATGAAACAAAAATATTTTTTCATGTGTTTAAGTACCAAATTTAACAAAAGGAGATACACATAAAATTAATCTATTTCAAAATAGTTGCTTGAGATTTGTTTTTGGTATACATAAATTTAATCATACCTATCTCCCTTTACCGTTCTAAATTTAAATCGAGTAAGAATATTTTTTATCTGTCTCATACATAAAATAATAAGTACAGGATGTCCACAACATGTATATGAAAAACTTGAATTAAAACAACACAAATATAATTTACGTGAAAATGATGTATATATTGAGCAATCTTTCAACAAAATTAAATATAAAATTCTTTTTCATATTTAGCTCCTCCTCTGAGCAATAAAATTCCATTAATTTAAAAAATACCATGTGATTATTTAAAGTTTATGTCAATGTCATTTGTATGTTTTTACGTTGTCTTGACTACTTTTTTATATTTAGTTTTGTTATTTACTTGACGAAGGCAGCACTGAGTTGTCGAAACGTTGTAAATAAATAAAAAAAAAATACAGAACTTAAACCCAAATATTGTCTTTTGATTAATTATGAGTTCTGAAAGCTTCTTCAATATTTAAATTATAAAACATTTCTGCTTTACTTCTACACTTATTAAAATTGTAAACATTGTTCAGATTTAGTATTGCTCTTTGTAATGTTACTATTTTTTAATTATCTCCTTTTTTGTGTATTATTATGATTTGTAATGTATTTTTTTCGTTTTGGTATTGGTTAGGTGGAAGATCAGCTTTAACTGAACCTTGTTATTGACATATTATTATTTTTGTCAGCTAGTTTGTAGGGAGTGAAGTGTATATAATATAGAGTAGTATATTTTTGAGTGATTTAGCTGAAGTTCGCATTTAGTTGCGATATTTACATTGGGGTAGCCTGGAGCGTCGTGTGGCATGTACCTCCCCTTGTGACAGGCGGTTAGCGTCGCTTGCTAAGCGTCGGTGTTGGGCGTCGAAGCTTTACACAGCTCTGCGTTCACACGTGAGTTGTATGCCAGTGTGCTCCCAGCCTCGCCAAAGGCAGACAGATACTTGTGTGCGCACTACAAGGCCTTGTGAGATAAACCTACACATTCTGCAAATGGATCAGGACAAGAAAAAATCCTAATCATAAAACATAAAACCAATGTTTTCTTAATAAATACCAATCTTCAATAAAATCTTTAACGTGTATGTCTATACACAGTTATGGAACATGATAAGCTAACAACGGAACAAGAACGTTTTCAAAACTTTGCCTATATATGTATAAAAACAAAATAATTATCAAAATTTTATTACATAATAAAGTGAAAAATCAATCATTGTTTTCAATAATATTAATTTTTGTATAACTTAATTAATGGTATATCTAAAAAATTTGTAGCACCCCCAGTCAAAATGATAAACATGATCTCTCAATATTTTTTTTTGTATAAGTAATAAACAAATACGAAAATGTATATAATTTATTATATTTACCCTTCCCATAATAAATAATCTGATGGCTCTCATCTTCACTCTTTATATATATATATATATATATATATATATATATATATATATATATATATATATAATCATAATCAATTCAGATCTTCATGAAAACAACCCTTGCATGATTAACACTAAAACTAATCAGATTTAATCTAGGGTGTCAGAATGTTACATCCAGAATTTCAGCTTTTTTCTACACTAGTATTTGAAAAATCGTTATGACAACATCCATTCACACACATGAACAGACATCATCATAAACATATAAAATCTTGTTCTTCAAAACATGCTTATCTATTTAAAACTCACTATCCGATTTTTAGCATGATTCCAATACCTCTCTTACTGAGTGATGGGAATTAAAAAAATGAAAAAATAATAATTAGAAATATTACATGTCTGCACGGATTTTTTTTTTTTTAATAATTATTTTTGTTTCATTAACTTTATCAGTACAGCATGTACGTGTTATATAGTTATGTGCGTCTGATTCGTAAGAAAATCAAGAATGACCCTGTATATTTATACAAACATATTTATAGAAAACAAATGATACATAATGAATGAATGAATATGCCAAAATCGTGCAATAAAGCATCGCATCGCGTTAGCTTTAAGTAATTATTAATTTGAGATATATTTTGATTGTTTGAATAATTTGTAGGTAGGTGCTGGATATGTAGCTCGGGCCATGATAAATGCCTATTGATAATGGATTATTATTACCCGTTTATGAGATAATAGCAGCATGATACGTATTATTCTACGTACATACGCTCACGGATTTTGACCTAATTATCTACAATTACAACCGGGAACTATATACAAGCTGCCGTTCTATTCACACCTGGAATTATACGTATAAACTTTATTTATAATTGTGTATTATTATCTGCAAACAATGCACTACAAAAATAAGGAGTTTCTACCATTCAAATATTGCAACTAATATCTATTCTTGCAAAAATATCATTATTAAAATATCATAAGCTTATTTCAAAAGAAATGTTTAAGAAAAATATTTTAAAAAATTACCAAAAAATAATTCTCAAAAATTTGTTTCAATTTCGAACAAATCTAAATGAAATGACTATTTTCATAGAACTTGACTGGACTTGAAAATGACCTATTCTCAAATGGTTAAGAATAAGAAGTTTATAAAAATCATAAAATAAACATTAAATAAATTTAAACTTACTTACATAATCGTTCTTCTTCTACGCTTCTTTTACAGATTTGACGCAAAAAGATGTATATGCTGCAATCAAGTTCGCTTGTTGCCATGTGAAAAGTGAAACCACTGTTTTATTTGCTTCCTTTTCGTCCTCTCTCCAGGTCTTTCTTAGAAGTCCTTTGTTAACCTTAAAATAATTTTAAAATGAGCACTATATTTAATTTACTTTCCATAAAATTAAAACTTTAAAAAATCTATGTAACATCCTTCAAAGATGATTTATATATATATATATATATATATATATATATATATATATATATATATAAAAATTGTTTATTAAAAATTAGTAAAGAAATTACCTAATTATATTTATACAAATTTATTTGTAAAAGCATTATTTAAATATGTAAAATATTTATGAAATTATGGAAACTTTACTAAAGAGGTAAGTTTTTTTTATTAAATTTTTAATGATATGAAATGTTTTGCTCCAATAAAATGTTAAATTAAGAAAAATATAGATACTTACAAGTGTTGTAGTTGATCTGAGTCCTAGCTGAAATAAAAATTTTGGAAGTGGAGACGTTGGTTCCATCCTCTATTTCTAGAGGATTGGTAAGCCCTGCCACCACGTCAAGGTCTCTCCACATAGGCAGGGGGGGAGGGATGTTGGTTTTTAGGTTAGGAAAGGATGAAAACTTAAACTAAGCCGAAACTTAACCTAACCGAAACTTAAGCTAACCGAAACTTAACGTAAACCGAAACTTAGCTCTAAAATTAAAACTAATACAGTGTACTTCTCAGCGAAACAGGGGATTTAGATGCAAAAACAATGGCGAAAGTATATAGACCTAAGGTCTAGGCGCAAACTTACAACGCAATTAAGCACCCCAACACGGCAGCGGTCAGACACCCTTCCGGCCCTCCATACTGCCGGCCAGAGAGTTAAAAGTGAAGCAAGATGGCCCGAAAACAAATGCCGAGAGATTTCAGCAAACAGACTGATGGTCTAGCGCAAGCTTAACTTCACTTATAGGCATTTCAACACGCTAGCGGTATCACAACCCTTCCGTGCAACCCTTACTAACGCCGAAAATGGTATAAGCAGAGAAAGCAGGGCCGAGAGTTAGCTAACAGGGTATTTATATGGTATTATAATTACAGGGGGTATGTTTAAAAATAGTTTGTTGTTTTGTTGGTATAAAATTGTTGTAAAAATATATTGGACTATTTAAAAGTTAATGTGTAATTGATTAAATAAATAAAACATTTCAAGTTGACCAAATTGATAAAGTATAACATATGTTTGTCAAAATTATAACAGGGAATGTTTGAAAATAGTTTTTGTTATTTTGTTGGTATAAAATTGTTCAAAAATATATTGGGCTTTTTAAAAGTTAATGTGTAATTGATTAAATATTTCAAAGCTATCTCAATGAAACATTTCAAGTTGACCAAATTGATAAAGTATAACTTATTTGTGTAAAACATTATGTAGTGAGTTAAAGAATCTAAATATCCAAAAACAAAAATTGAATAAAACGTGACATCCTTAACCTAAACTAACTTATAACTAAAAACTTATTACATCTGAAAACTTCTGCAGCAGTTTTACATTTGAGATTTGTTTAACCATTCACACCATACCTTATATCTAACCATCACACCTTATTCTAGGCACCATACCTTATATCTACACACCATTCCTTGCACATCATACCTTATATATACACATCATACCTTATATCAACACATCATACCTTATATCTACACATCATACCTTATTCTAGGCACCATACCTTACATCTTCACACCATACCTTACACATCATACCTTATATGTACACACCATACCTTATATATACACATCATACCTTATATGTACACACCATACCTTATATCTAATCATCACACCTTATTCTAGGCATCATACCTTATATCTACACACTTTTCCTTACACATCATACCTTATATCTACACATCATTCCTTATATCTACACATCATACCTTATATATACACACCATACCTCATATTTAACTATCACCCCTTATTCTAGGCACCATACGTTATATCTGCATACTATTCCTTACACATCATACCTCATATCTATACATCATACCTCATATCTACACATCATACCTTATATCTTCACACCATACCTTATATTTAACCATCACACCTTATTCTAGGCATCATACCTTATATCTACACACCATTCCGTACACATCATACCTTATATCTACTCACCATACCTTATATCTGCACATCATACCTTATATGTACACACCATACCTTATATCTAATCATCACACCTTATTCTAGGCATCATACCTTATATCTACACACTATTCCTTACACATCATACCTTATATCTATACACCATTCCTTATATCAACACATCATACCTTATATCTGCACACCATACCTTATATCTACACAACACACATATTTGTCACGTTTTATTCAGTTAGGGTAAAAGCAATTATTGATATATATTAAATGGTAATGGAATTAAACTTAAAATTAAATAAAAAGTCAACAATCATGAATCATCGAGAAAGTAGAATTTACAATAAATTCAAGTTAAATTAAAATGGATTGTTAATTATTGTACAAAAAATAAAATTAAATGTATGGAATAAATATAGTAAAGGTATAGAAATACCAAAAAAGCTGAAGAAGTACCTGTTTCCCACCCGAAGACTTAACGCTATACTGATGCTTCTGGCGCCATATTGGCCAATATATTAACAACCGAATAAAAATTAGGAGAGAGGGGATTATGAAATAATTAGTTATTTGTTAAAACAGACAATATTACGAACATTGTACATTAATTAATTTGTACATTAATTAATTCGTATATAAATGGTATGATGTAATACATGTACAGTACAATGACAGGTTTTAAAATCACCTTTACACAACTGTCGGTTATTTTAAGAAAGAAAAGGATTGATATTAGAACCTTAGAACAAACTCATTTTTGACATTTGAGTCAATATTTTTTTTAAGAAAGGTTATTTATTGTTACAAATATTATAACTCATTGGACAACGAAAAATCATGTCATATATATATTGGTAACTAAATCAAAATTTTATTCATTCATGTGATTATTCAAAAATATCAAAATTTGACATTTAATAATAACGTCAATTTGACAACCTATGTATGTTTTATTTTAAAGAGAACGCTTTGATACATTGCTGCCAATCAAATATGAACCAAGAATATGGTAAATCCTATGTGTCTTATGTTTCACGGTAAAATAAACTCACAGTATACATTACAAGGGCTGGTTTATTATAATTTGCTAGGGTTTATGAAATTTTTCAATATACTACTGCTGTTCCATTTAGGAATATTTGTTAGTATAGTACCAGTATATTTTATACTTTAAATATCAGATTTGGTTTCACATATTTTAATTTCGTGGTTAATACATGACGGTGGGATGTAGACATATTATAAAAAGTGAAAGGAAGATCAATTTATTACATTGGTATATAATCGGTATTTCCGTAGTGATGATGTTCGTGGAATTTAAGAAAGAATGTGCTAGTAATATGAAATGTGTGTGAGCTATGCGTTAAGTGAATAGGTGTAAAACAGAAGAATAATGTTGGTTGGTTTATAACCGTGTCGGATGGAGCCGGCGCCATTTCGCCCACCTGTACTTGTCAAGCAGTCGGCCAGCGTGCAGCGTGTGCTAACCGCAAAGGCCATGCCACTATCAGGCGTCCGCTCAGCGTCCGTATCAACAATCCCAACCATCTCAGCAACACGCACACGATGACTTCACACCGCTCAATTCCACACATCTACCAACCAATTCCCTATACTAACACTCGTCACCAAGGTCTTCACTAATTCTATACTAGACATATATTATATGTAAAACCATAATGTCCTCCTCTATTTAATTACTATTCTTCCCTAAATTCTCCATGAACCAAACCATCTTGTCACATCCTGAAGAAAAGCCATTAGGGTTTCATCAAGTCAACTAGCTTGACGTTTTAGCGAATTACTTGACTTGACAATCAAACTTTTCTTAAATTCTCTACTTGTCTTGGCTTGAGATTGCTTTTAAATTTGTAAAGAAGAAATGGTAAATAAATTGTGTAAAATCTACCACTCGATTATCTACACTAAAACTTTTCACTAAGGGCTTCACTAAATTCTATACTATACATATAATATATGTAAAACCATAATCTTCTCCTCTATTAAATTACTATTCTTCACTAAACCAAACCATTCTATGGCATCCTGAAAAGCCATTAGGATTTCCTCAAGTCAACTAGCTTGACGTTTTAATTAATTACTTGACTTGACTTTTCTTAAATTTACTACTAGACTTGACTTGATATAAACAGATACAAACAGCAGAGGTACTACGTTACATATTAAACACAAAGAAAAACTTCAAAATGATAGCTAGATTCAGATGCGGAAACAAAGAGACAACCAGTATTGGCTATCAAAGAAGAAAGGGAGTGCAGATTATATGGAAGAGAAGATGAAACAATGAAGCATTTAAGAAAATATAGCAGAGAAGTAAAAAGAGAAGTTAGAATAATAGTATAAGTGTATTACACAGACACACAATGTAAAATAACAATGTAAATACATATTATTTTTGCAGATTCTAAGCCACTTGGTAAGAATAAATATTAATAAAGAAAATAAATACTTTATTTCATAGCAAGCAATTTCAAGCTACTTGATTTTACTTGAGGAACAGATTACATTTTAAATTCATTACTAGAACTAGAATAAAGTGAGGAGGAAATGGAAAATAAATTGTGTAAAGTAAGCAAAACCTCGAGTTGCGTAGGAATATTTCATTTCATTGCATTTATCACTTTCTAGAGTACCAACCACAAATTCTGTCATACTGACATCAAAAATTTCTAGCCTAGGAGCTACTAGCTCTCAATAAAAATAACTAGAATACCATTACAGGTATCCTACTGGATATTATCCACTGAAGTACAAGCTATATAAGATTGGCAAAGCTGAAAATAATATCTGTCGACTCTACGAAAAGGACAAATAAACTTTGAAGCACTTAACACATCATATGGAAATGCCCAGTCATAACCGCAAGTAGACTTTACCATCTAGGTAAAATATATATAACAGCAACTGAGATAGGAAAACTGACTTTAATAAAAATCTGAACCTACTTCCAGACAACTAATTAAGGGCCAAGTTGCAAAAGATCTTTAGGTCGCAGTGACAAAAGTGTTTCTATCTGACTAATAATAATCTTCAATTTGTCTATACTTGTGCACTAATTTTATTGTTCATATAATTATCGTCCACTAAATTCTGCATTCAATTTCCTACTAAATTCCTTTCGGCTAAACTATTTTCACTAAAATTCTAAACAGCCCTAAACATCTTCCAATGGGATTTCGGTGCTGTGGAATGATTCAGTGAGAGGTACACTAGGATGTTAGTCAGAGGGAATTAAATGCATGGTTTATGTAACAGCTACCAGATACTATTTTAATAGAACAAATAGAAGAATAGACCAACATTTTTCTGGGTAGTAAATAAATGTATAACGACGACTTCTAAGAAAATTTCAAGGTAATATAAATTCCTACATAACTCTTACAGTTTTGCTCGTACAATGCTCAAATTTGGGCAATTAAGTCACAATTATATACATATAAAAATAAAAAAAAAACATATTTTTAACAAAAATTTATTACGATATTTACTATTTCACCTCCGATTTTGATGAAATTAATTTAGGTTAAATTAGAGTAAGGTGGTTTAGTTTAAGTTAGGTGCGTGAGTGTGTGTGTGTACACCTTTTATATTAAATAGCTTTAAAAACAAATAATACGATTTCAAGGTCAACCTAGTCTGACCGCTATTTTTTATTATCTTTCCCATATTAGTCATGCTTAGTAGGAACTTCTTATCAAATTTCATCGAAATCGTAGTACATGGACAAATTCTGAGAATGCAAAATAAATGTTAAAGAAACGAATTGATAAATCAAGGACCGCAATTTAATGGTTGTACACAATAAGCACCATGTTGAAATTTATTATGCGTAGAAGATGCAAATATAATTTGGGTATTACAGTCCCGTTTTATTTTCTTCCAAAGGGTCAAAAAAATAATAAACGCAGAGCTGCACGATTATTTGTAGCGAGGAAATAAAAAGAAAGCATTCCGTATGCGCGTGTTGGTTCCCAGCATCTGAGCTAGTAGAGCGCTGATGCACGAAATATGAAAGGTGCATTCCCCAACCCACGCAGGCTACCCACGGCCACTCTCCAACGGACACAAATGATTTTACACCCGGAAATTGCTCGGCCACTGCGCACTGCAAAAATCCCAGCACCACACCATGGGACAGCTGGTGCGCGAAATATTCAAACTCCAAAAGCTCTTCCGCCAAAACCCATATTCTTTCCGCAATGGAATGCTTATTATACTATTGGTAGAAGGTCAATAAAAATTAATACCACTACAAATTGATGCTATACGAGCACACATATATGATTACATTAAATAAAATTATAGAATGATATCAATAACAATATTTTTTTATTAAATTCAAAATTTAATATAGGAAAATACCGTGATTTTATTTTAACGTGAAACATGGGATTTTCCACATAAATTATTTCAAAACAAAAACCACAATTATATTTTTCTTTGCCTACACTAAAAATAAGTCTCTTCTCTTTAACAATTCTTCCTTAAGGAAAATTAATAATTATTTACTATTTAATATATCTGGAAAATAAGGTATCATTTATACCGTGAGTTTATTTAAACGTGAAACATGAGATTTTTTATAGCTATGATTACGACTTGACATTTTATTGTTCAATTTAAAATGAAACATAGGGATAAACAAGGTTAAACAATAATAAAATTCATTTATAATATTTGTATTTTGGGTAAGTTTGATGTGTCTAGAGTGATTTTAAAGTCTATTTTTTAATTTTCAATTATTATACGTAGTGCCATCAAATAATTTCGTTTTTAATTTCCCAATTTTTTTGTTTCATTTTAAACTGAACGCTTTTATACATTTCTGTCAATGAAATGTGAAGTCGTAATTATGAATATAGCAAATCCTATGTTTCACGTTAAAATAAACTCACAGTATACATTATAAGGGCTGGTTTAGTATAATCTGCTATGAATATAGCAAATCCTATATTTCACGTTAAAATAAACTCACGATATATATCAATAATATTAAGGAAACTAATATCGCATGAGTTTAATATGAAATATTGAAAGTATTTTGATATGCGAGCATAACATTTGTAATGCGTATAAGAAACAGATGAAATTCTTATGAGATCTATTATATATGCCCAAGCCAATTACCAACATAGTAATTTAGTCACAAAGTGAAACTTTACCAACTTGTTTTTCTCCAAGTTGCAAATTGACGCACTATTAAATATCATATTTCATGTTAGATGACGTACTAGTACACTACATATATATTTTTTTGTGTAAATATATCATGTCATTTAACTAAATTAGGTATAGCTGTTGTATTATATGCCTGAAGCATTATTACTTACATATTTCATACGTGACAACATTGCAATAATAAATATATCTAATAAGTCTATTACCCATTAAGAATATGTCAACCATTAAAATAAATAAATTAGGTATATATCATCGCTTTTTCTACCTACAGCCTAGCTTCACTTCAGAAAGAAGCGCTTAACGGTTTTTAATCGTTTCACAAGATAATATTTCTTGTCTTGCCTCGAAAAACAAGACAAGAAATTTAAGTATATCTTTCATTATTCTTTTATATAAAAATCTTGCCTTGATGGTCATTGTCTTGCTTATTTCTTGTCTTGCAGGTTATAACATCAGGGATTCCCTTTTTGCAAATGACCATAGAATTTCTTTGTATCACATGGAATATTTTTTATTTAGATAATATCAATGTCAATTATCAAATATATATCTTATAATACAATTATTATTATTAAATGAATATTATAAATACAAAAAATCGAAAAGCTGTACTACTCTAAGTATTTTTTAGCAAAACTGCTAAATTTCTTGCCTTGTCTTGCTTTGAAATTTGTAGCTCTTGTCTTGTTCTTGTCTTGCATTTTTTACAAGACTCTCGTGAAACACTAGTTTTAAGGACATGTGGAATAATTAAATATTTTTTTAAATAAATATCAAATTTTATATACAAAATAAACTACAATATTTACAGTGGTCTATTATTAACATAATTGAGCATATAAGGTGTGTAATTACTTGAAACATCAATAGCATTTTCATCATTAATATCTCGCATAACGTTCATATAAATGTCTCCTATAATAAAAAAGTTTTCCAATATATCGGTCTGCATAATATCCCGAATGACGTACAAATAGCTAACTCTGTAAGCAGCTATGTACAGTTTTTCAATTGTTAAGGGACGTTGAATGATCTCGTCGTATTCTTCCTAAAACAATTGATCTTTGAATAATTTCAATAATCAATATTATTTCATGCTTTTTATAATATTTGTTAGTAAGAAGATAATGGAGTATGTATAGGAAAGCAATGAAATTTGAAAATTAAGATCATATGATACTGGCGGTAAGATGATAAAGAAGGAAAATCTTATGTGTACCGAGGCAGTATTCCTTGATTATAGACAAGCCTGTACTTGTTTGTACTTACTTCCTGCTGAGCGATCTCTTCTCGAGTTATGTACACTGTTATATATTCTGCGATTAATTCGTCCATGCTTCTCATCCAAGAAGATCCCATATTTCCATTCATGTTTCGAAGCATATAGTCTAAGACCTATGAACAAAAAATACATTACTTTTATGCTGTTTCCATAAAATTGACCTAAACTAATTAAACCTAACCAGGGGCGGATTTATACTTTTTTGGGCCCTAGGCAAAATCTTTATCTCGGGCCCTTACGTAAAAACATAAAATATACTTATATGTATAAAATTATGTATGTATTAAATATTTAACAAAGTTACAAAATTCAACTAAAAAAATAAATTGCACATTACAAAGAACTTACATTATAATGTTTATAATGAATTATTTTTATAGTCATAAGAAAATAAATATTACAAAATTCACATTTCTAAACAAAAAAAAAAAAACTATAAAATATTAAATTTAACAAATTAAATTTTATTTCAAATATTTCGCCTTCGCGTTTTAATCTCAGAAAATCTATTTATTATTGCAGTATGGTCCAGTAAGTTCCTGGTGCTCTATACACAATAGCGATAAAGATGTTAATTTTTCTTATGCCAGCGTACTACGTAAATAGTTTTTTATTCGTTTCATAAATGAAAAAGACCTTTCTCCACTAGCGTTTGTAATTGGGAGCGTTAAATAAATTCTTAAAATAATATCAATATTGGGAAAAGTTGATAATATATTTTTATTGTGATTAAATGCGTGCATTTCGGTAGGTTCCTTTAAATCATTTTGCTTTGAAAGAAGTAGAAATTGTTCTAATTCGTTATTAAATTCTTCTGTATTTATATCACTGTTGTAAAATTCAGTTATTTCTGTCATTTTATTAACTAGAGTAGTCATTTTATCATCGGTGAAAAATATATTAAATTTACCACTCAAATTTTTATATATTTCTACTCTTTTATTTAACTCTACTAATAAACTATCGCATAGCACATAAAAAGTATTAATTTTAAAATAATTTTTTTCACTTAATGGTAAATTTTTTCTTTGGTGCCAATTTCATCGAAGAATGTTTTTCTCTTTATTTTTCTTCTGTTTTCATTAGCATATTCTACTTCCCTTTACATACGATGCTTCTTTCTCAAAAAATCAAATTTTTGTCGAGTATTTTGTACATATTTTATTAAGCTCATATATAAATCAAGACATGTATGTAATGGTATTGTTTTGTTTTGTAGTGACTTACTTGTTTTATTAATTTGAGTTAGTAAATGATCCCAAATGATCATTAATAATATAAATTCAAACGAATTTTTTTTTTCTAATTCATTTGCTTCAGAACGCGCAATAGGTTTTTGAGAATTATCGGTGTTAAAATATTGCAATGGATTAATTATTTCTTAATGACCATGTCTTATTGCCTTAATAGCATCTACTCGAGCAGACCATCGTGTATCACATATTCGTTTTACAGTCAGTTGCTTTTGTTTACTTTCTTTAAATTTATTTTCTAACACATTCTATAAGTTGAAGCCGAAAAAAATGTAGCACTTCTAGGGACATTATATTCATCAATTATTTCGGAATTTGTTTTGAAATAATATTTAGAATCCATTTTAAATAAATTAAAATTTATTATAAAATTAAAAATGAGCGTAAATATAAAAGTTTGAATCCGGGCCCCAAAACTTTTGGGCCCTAGGCTATTGCCTCTTTAGCCTAGGCCAAAGTCCGCCCCTGAACCTAACTTAAAATATTCAAACCTAACCTAATCTAACCTGACCTAACCTAAACTAATCTAAACTAACCTAACCTAACCTGATCTAATCTAACTTAGCCTAACCTCAACAAACCTAAAGTAATCTAAACTATGATAACTTAACACTAACCTAACCTAACCAAACCTAAAGTTAGTTAGTTATTAGTTGAGTTACCGTGAAGGAAATTAATATAATAATTAAAACACTAGTCCTCTTCTTCACAGAGTAGTCGAAATGTACATCTTGTGAAAAATAAACTCTGTGAAGAAAAGGACTAGTGTTTTAATTATTAAACCTAAAGTTATCTAAACTAACCTTATTTTATTGAATAAATAGTTACATCAAATTTATTAATATATGAACATTCCAATTGTACAGATACTGGTGTGACTATTTATTCAATGATGGAATAAAATAAGGTTAGGTCAGGTTAGGTTAGGTTAGTTTAGATAACTTTAGGTTTGGTTTGGTTATGTTAGGTTAAGTTAAGTTAGGTTAATTTGGATTACTTTAAGTTTGGTGAGGTTAGGTTAAGTTAGATTAGATCAGGTTAGTTTAGGTTAGGTCAGGTTAGGTTAGGTTTGGTTAGATTAGGTTAGGTTTGCAGCCCAACTATTTTGTTATCTTACCTGAACATCAAAAACTGTTTGCAGATTTATATTGTGTTTATAAAACAGACAATCTGCCAGAAGTTTGGAGTTGAAGCAAATTTTTCTAATAACTGCCGAAGTAAAAATTTGTTTCAGTTCATCTATAATGCCATTTCCTTGCACGTCAAAAATAAAGGTTTGTGCGTATGTTCTCATAGCTACATAGCTCAAAGGATGGTACCGACCAGCTGAACATCCAAATCCATACACAGCTAGCTCGTGACAACTTTTAATATGTTCTAAAGCTTTGTGGAAATCATTGTCTACGGAGTTCAAAAATTCGAAGCTTAGGCCGTTTAGCATTTCAAAGTGCCAGTATTGGTAAATATGAGGGACACATGATTGAATCTCATTGGTTACATTTAAAAAAGTAATATCAGGTTTGTTGATAATAATTTCTTCGATATCATTTCCTCGAACATCAACTATAGTGATTGTAGTTGAGTCACTTTTGTAAAAATGTCCTAAGAATTGCATTCCATTTGTAGTTCGTACAAAAATCTTGCTGTACCCCCATATCAGCAAATCCATACTAAATAAAATTACTTTTAAATTTTATTTTTAAAATAAAATATTTAAAACTTACCTATCAATGTAATCCTTAATCCTTAAAGAACACAAGTACTTTTCAGTACAACGACTAAAACATAAGTGATTAAATAATTCACAGTTTTATAATGCATATAAATATTTATTAAAGTACTATCGAATCATATTCTTATAAACAATAATATCCATACCTCAATTCCTTTAATTGTTTCGTAAATAAGATAATAGACCACTTGATACACATATTTATAAGCACGCTAGGACTTTGACTGTTTGAAAACAGTATTAAGTTCTAGATATAATCGTAGGAATGAATTAAACAAAAATTTAAACATTGTAACACAGCTTTATATTACATCAATTATTGCTTTATCGGAAGTATATTAAAAACAAACCGTCAACTCTTTAAATAATTTTAATATAGAATAAATACAACAATATCCATCAAATATTTTAGTATTTAGTATTTGAAATGTAAAATTACAATTTTTAGGATTGAATCTTAACCCACACTTAAAATATTTTTAAAATAACCATTTTTTAGTTCAAAATTTTGGATTGTAACAATTAGTTAAGCTTTACAAATTACAATTTTTGGGTTTTCAGTGTAATATTGTGCTTGTACAGCTGAAATAATCCAAAAATATATATTTTTGGATCCAAATTTTTGATTTTTGAAAATAATCTATTTTGATAGATCACGTTGATCATGCTGATTTCAAATTTTCAAACGGAATTTAATTATCACGTTTCGTTCTCGAGATTTTTTCCGTCAAACTTGCACCTCAAAAAGTGTGTTTTTCTGAGATATCTCAAAAACAAGTTGAGATACAATCTCAACGATTATACCAGTCGATTCTACGGACAAAGTTACATAAAGAAATGTTTTCTCCGCATATAGCTTCTTTGGAACGATTTGGTGAAAAATAAGAAAAACGAAAAAACCTAAATTTCAATTTTTCGTCTAGAAACTTTTTCTCTCTAAAATTTTTTATGTTTTGGACTTAAGTAGATATCGATGCGCTGATTCCAAATTTTCAAACAGAATTCAATTATCTCTTCCCGTTCTCGAGATATTTCAGTTCAAAGTTATACCTAAAAAATTAGGTTTTTTAGGTATATCCCTTAAATGGTTAGGTTTACGACTTCGCTGACCTCATCATTCGATTCTACGGGCAAAATTACATAAGTGTACCAATTTTCAGATTTTTATTCCAACGGACACAATTTTTAGAGAGGAAAAACTGAAAATGGCCAAAATCGAAAAAAATCGCAAGGGGTTCATCAGGCGTTTTTTTCGATTTTGACGATTTTCGTTTTTTCGCTCTAAAAATTGTATTCCTTGGAATAAAAATCTGAAAATTGGCACACTTATGTAATTTTGCCCGTAGAATCGAATAGTGAAGTCGCCGAAGTCGTAAACCTAACCATTTAAGGGATATACCTAAAAAACCTAATTTTTTAGGTATAGCCAAAACTCAACTTTGAACACAAATATCTCGAGAAGGGTAAGAGATAATTCAATTCGGTTTGAAAATTTGAAATCAGCGTATCGATGTTTACTTAAGTCTAGAAAATAAAGAGTTTTGGAGAAAAAAAGTTGCTCGGAGAAATTTTGAAATTTAGGTTTTTCCGATTTTCTTATTTTTCACCGAATCGTTCCAAAGAAGGTATATGCGGAGAAAACATTTCTTTATGTAACTTTTCCTGTAGAATCGACTGGTATAATCGTTGAGATTGTATCTCTACCCGTTTTTGAGATATACCCAAAAAACACACTTTTTTGAGGTGCAACTTTGAGCGCAAATATCTCAGGAACGAAAAGAGATAATTAAATTTGGTTTGAAAATTTGAAATCAGCATAACGGGATCTATTAAAAAATATCAATTTTAAAAATCAAAATTTTAGACCCAAAAATAGATATTTCTGGAGTATTTCGGTTTAATTTTCACTTTAAAATACAGCTATTATCGTAAGTATATAAAAAATTCAGTGTAATATATTTTTTTAGTCGTCTAGCAATAATAGATACAATGGGCCTTCTAACAATGATAGAATTAACGGAACATGCTGGTCAAACATCGAGTACAGAAAATGAAACAAGTAAACTAGAACGGAAAGATGTTTGGGCAATGTGTTGGGCTTCTGACAATCCTCAACTACTTGCAGTTATGGAGAAGACTAGAATGTATGTTTTCAAAGGTGTATATCCAGAAGAACCTATGGCTAGTTCCGGATATATTTGCTGTTTTCAAGTAAATATAAACAAAATATAAATAATTACATATTACTTATTCTATTATACAGGATTTAGAAATTCAAGCTGTTTATAAGTTGCAAAAGGGCGTAACATGGAAATGTAGCAAATACAGTAAATGCCAAATTGCCAAGAGAAAAACTAAATCTAGGGCAAATATTTTTTACGGGAGTTAACCATAGTTGCAAGGACTGAAACTAGGATAATTGTATGCCGGTAGATCCCTGTCCATAAATCAATTTGTGATGAGTAATGAAGCCCACACCTCTGTTTGTTATTATAATCAGTATCGAAGTTCAATCAGCCGCCAAGTACAAGTACAAGGAGCACTAGAGCACCCCATATTCTCCCCAATAGAACATGCACCTAGCAATATCAAGTTCGTCCACTGCATTTAGCTGATAAACGTGTCACCAACAAACTAACTAACAACGGGTCCGCAGGATATTCAGAGCAAATACACTGTTATTTCTTCACCAATTCCAATTCAATATTGTTCTGAGAAACCTCAAACATTGCACCTTTTGAACTTTTCTCTTTTATTACTTGTTATTCGAAGTTTTATCTGACTATCCGAGATTGTATTGCATCTTTAAAAATAAATATCAAGCAATATTTTTATTCCTGGTTCTATTTATTAAAATAAATTCAGTCACATAGTTTGTCTTTTTCATTTAACATTAAACATTAGAAATACCGACTATCCGAAATTGTATTGCATCTTTAAATATAAATATCAACTAATATTTTTATTCCTGGTTCTTATTAAAATAAATTCAGTCACACAGTTTGTCTTTTTCATTTAACAATCAACATTAGAAATATTTCACAGATTGTCATAAAAGTTTTGTGGCTGGCAATATGGAATGCATATTATATTGCAACACGTTGCTTGTTGCTTAGTGGATTTTATCAGACACCTTGTGACGAGGGTGGCAGGTTGGGTAAGTGTCCTAAATCTGTAGCAAAGATAACTTATCTCACTTATCGGTCGGCAGATTAATTAAACCAGACTTCATTTGTCACTCAGCACACGGTGAAACACTTCAGACCTACACACAATTACAACAATGGTATACAATATTGATAATTTCAATCTTCTTATTTATTTGTAAATTAAAATATATCAGTAACTTTTATTTAAATAATAAAACAACATGTAGCTATCGAAACTAAACTTTATTGTGGAACTGAAGATCTCTCATATATAGTCATAAAATATAAAAACTAACCATTGTAATTTCTCATTATAATAATAAAAACTAAACATTACTTTACAATAATATACTTATTGGTATTAGTAATTTAAGTAATAACACGAGGAGGACAAATAATAGCATATGCCGACGACATAGTTATTGTAATGAAAAACAGGAAGATAAAGATTGAAATGCTACAAGAATAATGATCGAAGGAGAAAAACATAAACCTAAATAATGTTGCTAGGAAAAAATGCCGAATACAATAGAATAAAACTGGAGAACACAGCAAGTAGATACATTTAAATATCTAGGCATTACATTATCAAGTACAGGAGAAAGAGAAACTGAAACTAAGAAATAGATAATGACAACGAATAGAGCTTCTTACGCAAATAAAAAATATTAAAAAGCAAAATTCTGAGACTATCACAATGACAAAAAAGAGGAAGAAGATCTAAAAATAATGGAACGCAAAACATACGAACAATTTTAGGACCAGTCAAGATATTAGAAAACGAATACAGAATAAGAATGAACCATGATATAGAACAAGAATTAAAAGGAGATATAAAGAATGAAATGGCTTAGTCATAAATGAAGAACAGAAGCTTTCTTCAAGTTCAATAGTTGAGTGGACCCCAGGCAAAAGAAGAAGACGAAGGAAACCCAGATCAAATTGGCTAAAAGAAGTAGAAGAAGACCTAAAAGCAGCCGGAATTAACAATTGAAAGAACAAAACAAGAGAAAAGGAGTTGTAGAAGAAGATTATAATGAACATTTAAGAAACAGTAAAGGAGATTGATGGATTGATGCACTCTATTAAATAGGATCTAGAAAATCAAAATTTAGTCACATATACCATTGAACACTAAGTTTTGCATTGTATGCAAAACCATCTTTATCAATAAATAATAATTGGAATTGAGGGGTACATTTCTTGTTCACCACATTAAATCTAAAAATGTTTTGAAGAAATGTTGTTCGAAGAAGATGAAAAATCCTATTTTACATTTTATTATTAATATTAATGTTTTCTGCTGTGTTCTTCGGGGTTCTCAACGTCATGGGCTAATGCCATGGACGTCTTCTCCACAGGTAAAGCACCAGGTGTTCGCTGACCGTTTATCCAGGAATTGCAGGCAAGTAGACAGTTGTGGTATTGCTGTGAGTATGATAAATCTACCGTGAGCTGATGATTCACGCTGTTTGTGGGTTGTTTAACATCTATTCTAATCATAAACACTATGCGCATGTATTGTTACGGCTTTATATGAATTTAATGAACAGGAAATTGTTAACATTGGTTTTTTAGTGTTTTTCAAATTATCCCTATCATTATTGTACCTAATACTTAACAAAATTGCTGTGACGATGTTCACTTGTAAATAATTTTTAAAATGACGAAGACAGAATTCCTTCTTCAAGAATAAAGCAATAAGAAAATCTTTATTATTTCAATACATACATAAACGAAAATCACTTTGTAAAATATTAACAAACAAACATTCATAGAAATTAGAGGTGATTTGAAAAACTTCTATTTATAAATGAAAACATTTAATACGTGTTTATTTTAGTTATTTTCAAAACCTCGTCTAAATTTTTTGCCTTTAGTACTTAAAAACTATTATGATAACGAATGTTGCTAATTTATTATAAATTTAATAATAATTTTTTTTTTGAAAATATGATAATAAAAAAAAATTAAAATGCACTGAATAGGAATTTGAAAACAACGATCTGCTATAGCCATCTACCGGGAAAATTTAAACTACAATTATAGATCGCTGCAAGTAATCAAAACGATTAAATTTCTGAAGAGGGCAGCACTATAGTCACCAATTTTAAAATTTTGTCGATATTGTAAAACAGCAAGCAATGAACTGATTTTTGAAGTTTGAATTAATTTGAAAAATTTATGAATATAATGAAAATAAATATGTTTTTCTAATGTAGTTGAGATATGAATTAATATCTTATTAAATAAAAGATAAAATCTAGTATTTTAATTGGGTTACTAGTTCTTATGATAACCGCTATTCGCTCTTATAAAATCATTACATAGTCGGACCAACTATATTTATTTCATCTGCAATACGTGATGAACTACAGTAATAATCAAAGCAAAAAAGAAAAGCGATATTTAAACTAAAATGAATTTTGAGAAAAATTGTAAAATAGTAGAAATAAATACTAAAAATGTTATCTAAAATAAAGAAACATATAAAATATAATTTATTTTTCTTGTTTAAAACTGAAGTTAGGGACGAAAAATATCGATATTTTTTTAAACTTGCAGTTAATGCAACGTCATAAGAATATTTTTGAAATAATTTTATTCAAATACTACAAATATTTTTAAAAATTAAAAAATACGGGTACTTTATTTTTGCTTAAAATGTTGAAAGAATAACAAAAAGTATATACTATATTAATATAATTTGACAACTAGCCCCTTTGTAATATCTCATGTCGGCACCTATGTTGATCTGAAAATATAGTAGGTAATATTTGAAAATTACATTTGAAGCAAGCAAAAAATAGTTGAATTATATAAAATAATGCTTTATAACTAATTACAATATAATTCAATTGTTGTAATTTTGTTTTATGTGAATAAATCTGTCAAATAACTATAACCTCTAGTCACTGCAGTTCAAAAAACTCGTAAAACATGCCGAAAAAATTCGTTGGAGAAAATAGTAAATCTGCTGCAGCTAGAGCTCGAAAAACTGAGAAGAAAGAAGCTGAAACAAGCAAAAAACAAAAGGAAGCAGAGGAAGCATATTGGAAAGACGACGACAAGCACATAGCCAAGAAACAGCAAAGAAAAGTAAGTACCACATCATCTTATATTCTCTATATGAATTCTTTTCATCGGTAGCAAGACACGGAGAAGAAGAAGTTAGAACAGCTACAGAAGAAACAAGAAGCAAAGCTATTATTAGAAAAGGAATTGAAAGAGATTTCTTCCAATACTTCAAAGCAGAATCCTGTGAAGATTACAAGGGCCCAAATTCAGGCTGAAAACGAAAAACGAAATGCAGCAGCTGCTCAGGGGCAAGTCAAGAAAGAAAAACCTAAGACTCACATAGAACAACCGTTAGAAGAAAACATTAACAGACTTCTTCCTGAAGAACAAGCCACTACTATTGACGAAGCCATCAAGATGTTAAGGTACGTAATAAACAATTTCTTATTTTTTCTCTAATCTTCTTTCCTTAGTGTCGACTCCAAAGACGACGATGATATTCACCCAGAAAAGCGAATGAAGGCTGCTTACTTAGCATACGAAGAAAGGAATCTTCCAATACTTAAACAAGAAAATCCTAGTCTTCGAATGTCCCAATTAAAACAAATGCTATTCAAAGAATGGCAGAAATCTAGCGAAAATCCTTTGAATAAACAATAAACTTTCGGAATTCAAAATTAAAAAACTATTGATGTAATATTTATTTAATGTGAAATTTTTGTAAATAAATCACATTTATATTAAACAATTCTTTTATTTGATAAATATTGTGTATATCTAAGGCACTTACATTTCATATTAAAAGTTATATAAAAAATAAATATATTTAAAGCTGATAATTTTACATTGGACGGAAAACAGAACAAGAAACCGTTAAAAATAACGGTCAATTTTTGCTTCTTTATTAAAAACTACTAAAAATCACATTTGTTAACCTTGAAAGATCGATTAATTGTTATATTTAACGGTTTCTTGCCAAGTAGAATTATAATATAATAAATAATACGTCAGTACATTGTCAAACTATTAAAGCAAATCTTAATACTAATGGACTGTTCAAAAATCTTTGTAATTCAATTTGATTAATTAACAATAAAAATACATTATTGTAAATACTGGGCTTAATAATATAAATATGTAAAAAATATAATATCATTTCCAACTCCGATAATTTGTAAAATGTGTCATGATGTGTGCAATTCTGGCCCGGTATTATAAAAAATAAGTGCAAGTGTCTGTAACACAACTCAGTATTTTGCCTTTAAGTAATAATAGTTTGTTTTATTATTACTTAAATAGAATTTAGCTCTGGTATAAATAACAAATTCTGAGAATACCGGGGATAAATCATAAGTTATTTGCTCCACCATTCAATGAAGCACATAACCATATGACAAAGTTGTTCTGGGGTCTCCACCATAGCTTGATGACCTGCTGTAGGTATGACCTCCAGAAACGACCTGGGTATAGTTCTCTCCATTTCACATTGTTGTACAAGCGTAACTGTAGTATCCTGCATTCCATGTACAAGTAAAGTAGGTACTAAAATCCGACGATGAAATGCAGAATCTCCTTCTGACCAACTTTGACCTTCGGCGATATAGCGAAGAACGTAAGATGGTACTGCACAAGACTGGTCACATACTGAGAAGTGTTTACCTCGCGAAGAATAGAACATTGTTCTGGAAAATAATAAAAAAAACAGTGACCAAATTTAAATTTTTAAATACCATAATTATTTTTTAACGTGAAATATCATATTCATGGTTACGACTTGATATTTGATTGACATCAATATGTATTTGATTGTCTCATTTAAAATGAGAAAAAAACATAGGAAATGAATTTGATAGACGTATTAACATTTCATATTATAAGAAATTACAAAATAAAGAACTAATAAACTAACTATCTAAAATTACAATAAATTTTCAAAGATCCATCTATATAAAACTTTTGAAATGCATACTGTATTTGGGCAATTGTAATATTTTGAATCTGAACTTTTCATTGATCTAAATTTTAAAGATTTCTGATTTTAAAGGTCACTGTAAAAAGAATCTAGATGTGTAAGATCGAAGATCTAGCAGACCATTCTACTATTCTAATATTTCCTAATTATTATAAAGATTTTTAAAATTATCTTGCACTTGGTGTAGACCTATCAAAAAAATTAATAATCCAAAAAGCAAATATCAAATTCGTTCTCTAGATTTCATTTTAAATGAGACAAACAAATATACATTGCTGTTAATCAAATATCAAGTCGTAACCATAGATGTGGTAAATTCCATGTTTTCCGTTAAAAATAACGGTCAATAATAATTGGACAAAAAATAAATCCCTTATTAATTTGTAACGTCTTTTGACTGATTAGTACAAAGTAATGTTTAGTTTTCATTATTATAACAAGATTCTACTGTTGTTAGTTTTACGACCTAATTAGTAAGATAATCGAAAGAAAGATAAAAGTATAGATATCTTTCTTGAGTAAACAAAAGTGTATAAGAAACCGTTATCTAATTAGGGATCAGGTACCCTTGGGTCTCTCTTATCTACTCAATTTAATTTTATAAGTATAAACATCGACCCTTCCACAATAATGTTTACATCATTATATTCAACGGACTTTTAAATTAGTTTTCAACTGTAAAAATAGATTTCATTGTAAATTTCTTTAAAAAATATTTATTGTCCATTGTTTTTCAAATAATAAATTATGAAACGAAGTATTAAAAAATTATATATATTTTTTACCGTTTAATTCCGCAAAAAAGTAGTGGCTTCATTAATATCTGCATACAGCCAAAAACAGAAACTTCTGTGGTGGACGCAGGTGGTGCAAGAGGAGTGGGTCCGCCTCCACTTATTAACACTAGTTGCACCACTTGCTGTTCTCTGTATCTAGCTAGAGCTGATGCCAAACTGCACCTATAAATATATAATCAAGAAACAATTTCCCAAAAACTAATGAATTAATTTACCCGAAAGAATGTCCTATAACAATGCACTGTTCTGTCTCAGTACTCGAGACGTATTTATCGAACACAGTAATGGTATCTTTAAGCAAACTGGAGAAGGTGTAAGCTTTAGAACAATTAGGAACAGAGGAGTAGCCGTGTCCTAACATATCTGGAGCTACAACTTCGTAACCAGCACATACTAAACATTGCAAGATGTCCCACCATATTTCTGAAGAGCTGCCTATGCCGTGGAGAAGAAGAACCATAGGTTTCTGAAAAACAAATATTAAATATTTAGACATTTTTTAACTCAAAATAAACTAAAGGTTTTTCTTGTGTATAAGCAACAACTCAGTTACAAGAAGTTACGCTACAAGAAAATATTCTTTTTTTGCAGATTTTTAAATTTAAATCGGATTTTTTTTTAATTGAATCAGATTTTTTAGATTTTTTTTACGTTTTAGCATAATTTTAAAAATGTGTTTCATAAAATAGTAAAGAATAAGTAAAAAATTAAAGAAATAATATAAAACTACGTTAAAATCCGTTTATAACGATATCGCTACAGCGACGAATTTTTTTATTACTGTAACACATTTCAAAGTAAATTTAACAAAAAATCACACAGCAGTGTAAAAATTTTCTGCGTTATTATTAATTGGAAATAATATACCAGTAAAGCCATTTTACCGGCGAAGTTGAACAGATTTTGTAGCTTTTTCCCCCAAATTTTCGTAAATCTAGGATGTTAAATAAAAATTGCAGAACAAGTGATTTAAATCAACGACTTTAAAAAAAATCAATTTTATTTAAATCAATACAACCCTGTTTTTTTATGAAACCTTAAACTTTAAATTTTTGCCCAAAAAACTTCAAAGGTAGTCCTAGAACTTATGGATTTTTTTTTAAACAATTGAAATATTGCAATTTCATAATCAAAAATTATTAATTATGCTACAAGACAAGACTCTTGTTTTGTTGAAATCTTTGCCTCTATAGTATATAAGTAAATTTTACATTTTTATTCAAAAAAACTTTAAAGGTAATCCTACAACTTATGGGACAAATTTAAAAAGAATAGAAAAATTTATCAAGCAACAATTATTATTATTGATATTGATAATATACATAAAAGAAAGATGTACTTATTAAAGCATATTGTGGAAATTATGTTTTTTGTAAGCCATTTAAAATGGTAAAATATGAATTGACACTCCCAGAAATGAGTAATAATGGTTGATGATTAATAAAAACAACAAAAAATATTATGTATGATTTTCTGCAATGATATTTATTGGAATATATTGCGTGTTAAAGGAAAGAATTTCAATAGTAGAGCAAGCGAGTAACCTGGCGATTTCAACCAAATAACGGTTTTGTGTACGAGTAAAAATTCTGCTACACTACTTACCGGTTTCTTTTCTTTGTGCAAACATTTTTTCCGTTGACTTTTCCTGATTTGTACATTATTTATTCCATTTTGTACCTTAATACTTTGGTTTACATACTTATTAATTTCTTTGTATACTATATTATCAGTTTCGTCTTTATTTTCGCTATATGCTAAATTAATTATGCCTGTTTTCTTAGAGTAAATATTTGCGTATTCTTTAAAAGCAGCAACCAGTATATCGCAGAAGAGTTTCTCTGCAAATTCCTCTAGTTGTTTGACTGGTGTGTTGTTTTTGGCACTGATTATAGATAGTCTGTTGGAGTCTCTTGAAAACCTTTGCGATCTTCGAAAGGAACAATTGCAGATGCCATGTCCAACAGACCTGTTCCAACGAGTGAACCAGTATTCTTCTGTGGATAATCTGAAGCTTCTTCTTGAAATGTTTTCCTTAACAGTTCGTTTAAACTTTTGTTCTTCTTGGTTTGGTTTAATATGTATAACACGAAGTCTTTTCCGAGAATTCAAGTCAATAAATTCACTAAATTCTGGTAATCCAGGTTGTGTTGGATGCACAGAACGTCCTAATTTGAAACATGACAAAATATTCGAACTAGAAAAATATCTGTGATCGTTTTCACTGATTATTAGCTCTGGGTAGCTCATTATAAACACTCTTTACATTTTGACAGTCGTGTAGCTGTATATTCTTTCCTTCTTTTGTGTTATGTGGCTCCCAAACGCTGGGTCGACATTTTGCATAAGAATAGCATTATTCAGGAAGTAAATATGGTACAACTTGTTGAGAAGTGCTGGTTTATAGTTGACTTTGTGGCCTTTTAATTATTTAAATTGCAGAAAACAATTATATTTATAGGCGTGGGACTAACTACTATTTATAGATTTAATATAGAATAATTATTTGTCATACAATGTCATTTCTGAGCGAAAAATATCTATAAAAATTTGTACAAAAATGTTAAATTTTTAAATATAAATTCCGTAGCGCTCTGTAGCAGTGGCATATCTAAAATGTTATTTATTTTATTTCCTATTTTTTTTAATAATTTTTATTATAAAGTCAAAATGAAATTTTAATGTTAAATATTGAATATTTAGTTGTAAAAACTATCGAATTTGGTTTAGTAACAAAGTACAGAAAGGGTTAAAATGCCCCTTAGTGCATTCCTACGCACGCCAATGAATTTAAGGCATGCGAAACAAACAACTGTCACTTTGACAACTATTTGTTTGTATTGATACCGGGTATTATAACAGAAAAATGTTTATTTATTTAAGTAAAAAGGTATATATTCAATTAATAGTTTGTTCTTATGGTGGTGGCTTTTTATTATTGCACTTCAGCACAAATAACTTTCGGTATGCACTTTTCACACTAATATTACTAACTTTAAAAATGAATCAATACTAATTTATTCATTTATAGATTGCAATACCCAACAATACAAAACTTAACTGCTTAGCATGGAATCGAGAAGACGGTTACATAGCTGTAGGAGGCGAAAATGGTCTCTTAAAGGTTTTAAAACTAGATGCAGGTAGTGTTTCCCTCTTCCCCATTTAAGTCCTTTCTTATAAGAAATTTTTAGCTGGTGGAGAAAACGAAACCCACAGCAGATCAAGAGGTTTGATTGCTTCAAGTAATTTGTCTATGAATCAGACTTTGGAAGGACATACAGAAAATATCCAAGTAATAACATGGAATGAAAGCCATAGAAAATTAACAACAAGTGACCAAAATGGTGTGATAATAGTTTGGATGATATACAAAAATGCTTGGTATGAGGAAATGATAAATAATAGAAAAAAATCTACTGTTGTTGGTATGGCTTGGAGTTCAGATGGTCTTAAAATTTGCATCATCTACGAAGATGGTAAGTTATTCCTAAATAAACTTTCTTACGAAATTAACCTTCCGCCGGAAATTGACAATGATTTTTAATTGTTTACTAAGAGTAGAATGGGATTAAATTTAAAACATCAAAATTTGGAAAAATGTTTCAGGGTAACCCCCACTAAAATTTAATTTTAAGAAAGTTTCTTCAAATAAATATTGTTGTAAAATTTACCATTTAGCCGGAAATCGTCAATGAGTGTCAATTTTTTCCGACTATAGAATGGGGTCTGACATCTGTTGACAATAATTGGAACTAATCTTTTTCAAAAAAAGCCCTTGTATTTCAAAAACGGTAACCGTTAGAAAAAAATGTTTCAAGTAAATTATTATTAAAATTTAATTTTAAACAACTTTTATTCTACAACTTTTTTAAAAAAATTGCAAATTTATATTTTATAGGTGCAGTAATAGTAGGATCAGTAGATGGGAATCGAATTTGGGGCAAGGAATTAAAAGGAGTTTTACTGTCTGGTGTACAATGGTCACCAGATGGTAAATTTTTGTTATTCACTCTTCGAAATGGGGAGGTGCATTTATATGACAACCAGGGAAATTTTACAGTAAATATAAATATATGTTATATTTTCCAAATACAATATTAAATATTTTAGATGCGTTTAGAAATCCAGTGTATTAATGCAATGAACGAAAGCGTATCTGTTGTTGGTTTAGATTGGTACGATGGTAAATTTGGGTACCCATATAATTTCTGTCCAACATTAGTTATTTGCTATGAAAATGGTAAAATGCAATTGATGGTAAATGAAAGTGATTCAGGTATATTAAAAATTTATTCAATAAAGTATTTATTGTTTAATATAATTTTTCTAATAGATCCAATTGTTGTTGATACAAACATTACAGCAGTTCATTGTTGTTGGAACCACAACGGTTCATTGTTAGCTGTTGCTGGATATCAAATAGATGAAGACAAGAGTAACAATGTTGTTCAATTCTACAATCCATTCGGACAGGTAAAATTATTATCTTTTATACGAAACTAAAAAAAATAACTAATATAGGGTACGTCTGGCGAAAGAGTTGGCCTCTGGCGGAAAATATACAAACTAATACAATGAGGATAAATTTGTAATTAGCATATTGTTAAAATATAATTTTATTAATGTAAAATGGTAATGGTAAAGTGTAAATATTTTTTCGTATCATAGAAAAACCTCACTTACGGAAGAAATAACAAATAGCTCTTGAAATTTGGGAACAAAATAAATAAATATATGGCTGTCTGATTACATTTTAAAGAAAGTGATCTGTAGTCATAAAATGAACATAACATAGCAAAATCACTAACTAATAGTCAATATGAGATCATATTCTAGTTGTCCAGCTTGAAAATTTGTTCTCACATGGTGTATATTTTTTAAAATGACAAAAAATTACAAGAACAATGATTTCAATTATTTGATGAGAAACATAAGTAATTTTGATAGTATGAATGTAGGGAGCTTATTATTTAAACCCAATGTTTGATCATGTGATCTAATATACCATTTTGAATAGATCTGCAAGACATCTGGTGAGCTCGCTCGTTCCTATAACAGTCTAATTTTTTTTTAGCATATTCGAACTTTGAAAGTTCCTGGAAAAAACATAAGTTGTTGCGAATGGGAAGGAGGATCTTTAAGAGTAGCTTTAGCTGTTGATTCCTTTGTATATTTTGCAAATATCCGTCCAGATTACAAATGGTGCTATTTTAAAAAGACTATTGTCTTTACGACATGCAGGCCACAAAAAGCTGGCGTTTGTGTTTCATTTTGGGACACTACTAACAATCAAGTAATATAGAATGTTTGTCGTTTGTAGGTTTATTATTTTTTTGTATTCTAGTGTCATACAAGATACGTTCCTGAACTAATAGCATTAGCAGGTTTTGGTGATTATTGTGTGCTTGTTATTAAATCAGATGCTGAAGATAATGGTGGCAAATATGGTTTGTTACTCTGTAATACACTTGGAACACCAATAGATGGTAAATATACAGATATAGAAGTACAGTGGGTAACTATGAACGCGAGTCATGTAATTGCTGCATCGAAAGATCATTTCTTTTTATGGCAATATAGAATTCCTAAGGTTTCTACAACTGGAGGTATTTTATTCCTCATTTATTTATACATATTTTACAAATATTTTATTGCAGTGAACAGAGGAAAATATAAATTATATCATATAGATGACAGTCCGTCCGGTGCAATAGAAGTAATTCGTGATTTCGACGAAATGATTGAAGAACAAATCAATTTACACTCATCTTCAAATCCTATTTGCTGTTTAACAGCAAGTGATAAGTGTTTAATAGTGGGACGAGAAAATGGACTATTGCAGCATTATGCTTTGCCACATGTGGCTTTAGTGAATAAATATAAGATGTCTAATGCACGACCACATAAAATTGCCATCAATTGCAATTCAAGGTAAAAAAAATAATTAAAATATAAGTTTTATGATCATTCCAATACATGGACATTAAATATTGTTTATATTTATCATATATTATTTATTTTATCACTAAAATATAGAATAAATACAACAAAATTCATCAAATATTTCAGTAATTAATATTTGAAATGTAAAATTACAACTTTTAAGATTGAATCTTAACCCACACTTGAAATATTTATAAAATAACCATTTTTTAGTTCAAAATTTTTGATTTTAGCAATTAGTTAAGCTTTACAAATTAGAATTTTTGAGTTTTCAGTGTTTATTGTGCTAGTACAGCCGAAATATTCCAAAAATATCTATTTTTGGGTCCAAATTTTTGTTTTTTGAAAATAATCAATTTGGATAGATCTCGTTATGCTGATTTCAAATTTTCAAACGGAATTCAATTATCTCGTTTCGTTCCTGAGATTTTTTCCGTCAAAGTTGCACCTCAAAAAAGTGTTTTTTTTTGAGATATCTCAAAAATGGGTTGAGATACAATCTCAACGATTATACCAGTCGATTCTACGGGCAAAGTTATATAAAGAAATGTTTTCTCCCCATATACCTTCTTTGGAACGATTTGGTGAAAAATGAGAAAAACGAAAAAACAGGAATTTCAGTTTTTCGCTCGGGAACTTTTTCTCTCTAAAATTTCTCATTTTCTGGCCTTAAGTAAACATGGATACGCTGATTCCAAATTTTCAAACCGAATTCAATTATCTCTTACCGTTCTCGAGATATTTGCGTTCAAAGTTTGGCTGAAAAAAAGAGGTTTTTCAGGAATAGTCCTGAAATGGGTCGAGATAAAATTTCGGCAATCTCACCAATCGATTCTACGGGCAAAATTACATAAGTGTACCAATTTTCAGATTTTTATTCCAACGGATACAATTTATAGAGAGGAAAAACTGAAAATGGCCAAAATCGAAAAAAATCGCAAGGGGTTCATCAGGCGTTTTTTTCGATTTCGACGATTTTCGTTTTTTCGCTCTAAAAATTGTATTCCTTGGAATAAAAATCTGAAAATTGGCACACTTATGTAATTTTGCCCGTAGAATCGAATAGTGAAGTCGCCGAAGTCGTAAACCTAACCATTTAAGGGATATACCTAAAAAATCTAATTTTTTAGGTATAGCCAAAACTCAACTTTGAACACAAATATCTCAAGAACGATAAGAGCTAATTCAATTCGGTTTGAAAATTTGGAATCAGCGTATCCATATTTACTTAAGTCTAGAAAATGAAGAGTTTTGGAGAAGAAAAGTTCCTTTGAGAAATTCTGAAATTTAGGTTTTTTCAATTTTCTCATTTTTCACCAAATCGTTCCAAAGAAGGTATATGCGGAGAAAATATTTCTTTATGTAACTTTGCACGTAGAATCGACTGGTATAATCGTTGAAATTGTATCTCTACCCGTTTTTGAGATATACCCAAAAAACACACTTTTTTGAGGTGCAACTTTGAGCGCAAATATCTCAGGAACGAAAAGAGATAATTAAATTCCGTTTGAAAATTTGAAATCAGCATAACGAGATCTATTAAAAAAGATTAATTTCAAAAACCAAAATTTTGGACCCAAAAATGGGTATTTTTGGAATATTTCGGCTTAATTTTCACTTTAAAATACAGCTATTATCGAAAGCATATCAAAAATTAAGTGTAATATATATTTTTTTAGTCGTCTAGCAATAATAGATACAATGGGCCTTCTAACAATGATAGAATTAACTGAACACGCTGGGCAAACATCGAGTACAGAAAATGAAACAAGTAAACTAGAACGAAAAGATGTTTGGGCAATGTGTTGGGCTTCTGACAATCCTCAACTTCTTGCCGTTATGGAAAAGACAAGAATGTATGTTTTCAAAGGTGTATATCCAGAAGAACCTATGGCTAGTTCCGGATATATTTGCTGCTTTCAAGTAAATATAAACAAAATATAAATCATTACACATTATTTATACTATTGTACAGGATTTAGAAATTCAAGCTGTTTTGTTAGATGACATTATGGAAACTCCTGACCGTCCATCTAAAGATCATTTACTTTGTCTTGAAGTTAAATCTTTAAGAGATACTCGTCAGTTGTTAGAAAAAGTTGGAATAAATGAAGCAGCTCAATTCATAGAAGATAATCCACATCCTAGATTATGGTATATTCATTTTCTTATTTATTTACAAGTTATTTATAATTTTTTTCTAGGCGTTTACTAGCAGAAGCAGCAGTTAAGAAACTAAATTTAGTAACAGCCGAATCTGCCTTTATTCGTTCTTTAGATTATCCTGGAGTACAATTCGTCAAAAAGTTACAAGGAATTAACGATGAGCAGTTAAAGAAAGCAGTAACTGCTTCTTACTTTAAAGAGTTTGACGATGCAGAAAAATTATTTTTAGATTCGGACAGACGGTAAATTTACAATCATTTTAATAATACTTTATTAAAAAAATATTATTTTAGAGATTTGGCTTTGAATCTACGACAAATATTAGGCGACTGGTTCAGAGTTGTACAAATTATGAAAATGGGTGTTCGTGGTAGCGATATACAAATGGAAACTACTTATAATAATATTGGAAACTATTTTTATGATAGACGAAATTGGTAAGTATATAAAAATGATGATATTTTAAAAAAAGTTTTAAAGTAACCTACCCTAAAATTTAATTTTAAATAACTTTTTTCAAATAAATATTTTTGTAAAATTTACCACTCAGCCAGAAATCTAAAATAAATGTTAATTTTTTCCCGAAGTAGAATAGGGTCCGCCATCTGTTAGCAACATCGCGAACTACTTTTAAATTTCAAAAAGGCTCATTATCTCGAAAACGGGGACCGTTAGTAAAAAAATTCTTTAAGTAACCCCCCTTAAAATTTAATTCTTAACAACTATCTTTCTATAACTTTTCCTCAAAAAATGACTACATCTGGAGATAATTCACTGAATATAATTAATAACGATTTTAATTTCGGTTTTGATTTTATTTTTACGATAAATTTTTATTGTAGGGAAGGAGCAAAAGAATATTATGATAAAGGACGAAATCAGGCAATGTTAATAAAATGTTATTATGCGTTAGAAGATTTTGATTCATTAGAATCAATAATAAATCAACTACCTGAACGTCATCCCTTGTTACAAAAAATTGCAGAAATGTTTGTGTCTGTTGGTTTATGTAACGCTGCAGTTTCTGCTTATTGCATGGTACTTAACATTCCTTACACTTATAAGTAGATCTCTAATTATTTATTTTAGTACGGCGATGTGTATTCTGCTGTAAATCTATGTGTAAATCTCAACGAATGGGACCAAGCAATAACTTTAGCAAAACAAAATAATTTGCCACAAATATCAGATTTATTAGCTCAATACGCAAAACATTTAATGAGCAAAAATTGTTTGGGAGAAGCAGTTGAACTGTTTTTAAAAGCAAATAGATATTTGGAAGCAGCAAAAATAGTTTATAAGTTAGCAGAAATGGAAAGCAAGAAGAGAGAAAATGCTTTGAAGATTAAAAAGTTATATGTCTATGCAGCTCTTTTGGTGGAGGAACATGTTAAAATTATGAATTCAGGTAACATATTATAATATATACAAACCAGATTTAATTTTTTTTATTTAGCATTGAATGATCATTCGATGATTGAAGCAACTGAAGATTTGGAAATAATTGAAAACGCCTGGCATGGTGCAAAAGGATACCATTTATTATCCTTGGTTCATAAATATTTACACGAAGGACAATTACATAATGCAATGGTTGCTGCTTTAAAATTACGCGAATTTGAAGATGTTATTTCAACTGAAGAACTTTATTGTTTACTGGCAGTTGCTTCTTGTTTAAATAATTCTTTTGGCGTTTGTTCCAAAGCTATGATCAAATTAGAATCTTTAGAAGAGGTATTAACGGTACTAAAATCTTCACAAAATTCTGATATTTTTTTTTTTATAGTTGACTGTAGGAGAAAGACAAGAATACGAAGAAATAGCAATGAATATTTTTATTAAACATGGCTTGAAAGATTATCACGTAAACAGAATCGAATGTCCAAAATGTGAAACTTTAATTTCTGAATGGTAAGTGTTTAAAGAATCATTGAATAAATTAAAATATTTATTTTTTTAGGAGTTCCACATGTTCTACTTGTTACACGGAATTCCCAACTTGTATGGTTAGTGGAAAACCACTCACAGATATTTCCAGAATTTGGACATGTCCTACTTGTAAGCACAGTTGCTCTGAAAGAGACATTACCTTGCATAAAAGTTGTCCCTTATGTCACAGTCACATAAGTTATTAAAGGATAATAATAAACCGATTTTTAAAAAATAAAAATCCTGCAGAAAAAAAATGTCAAAATTTGGAAAAATGTTTCAGAGTAACCCCCACTAAAATTTAATTTTAAGAAACATTCTTCAAATAAATATTGTTGTAAAATTTACTATTTAGCCGGAAATCGACAATGAGTGTCAATTGTTTCCCGGCTACAGAATGGGGTCTGACATCTATTAAAAATAAATGGAACTATTTTTGAAAGAAAAACGGTTAATATCTCAAAAACGAAGATTCCTTACGAATAAATGTATCATAGACAGTTGTTTTAAAAGATATATTACTTAGCATAAGTGTTGTTCTTTATTATTGAATAATAATAAACCGATCCATAAAAAATTAAAATAATCCAAAGAAAAAATTTAAAATGACAAAATTTGGAAAAATGTTTCAGATTAACTATCAATAAAATTTAATTTTAAGAAAGTATCTTCAAATAAATATTGTTGTAAAATTTACTATTTAGCCAGAAATCGACAATTGAGTGTCAATTGTTTCTCGTGTACAGAATGGGGTCTGACATCTTTTGAGAATAATTGGAACTATTTTCGAAATAAAACTGTTATCATCTCAAAAACTAACTCCTATTAAATAAATAATATAATGTAAATCTCCATTAAGTTTTAATTTTGAACAATTTTTCTTTTATAACTTTTTTTTAATTGTCTACTCTGAAGATAATTATAAAAAAATGGCTGCATCCAAAACTGTGCTCAATTGAAAAAGATCATTTTATATATTTTTTAAATATCGGTTAATTAGATGTCTTGGTGAAATAAAACACAGCTTTACTCAAAGATAGATTTCTTTAATGTCGACTACAAAGTATGATATAGAATCATGTACAAGTATTTTACCGGTAGATTAAATTGCACGAAGTTAGAAAATTTGGCTTGAAAGTATTAATGTACCGGTAAAATGCAACATCGCACTTAATAAGTACAACATAAACTGTATTTACATATTGAAAAATAAAATATGAACTCTTGAGAATGCTTTAGATAGGAATTTTAGTGGAAATGCCTACATCATGCGCTTGCTAGCCCTGTTCAAGAAGATCTTATCAATGCAGTTGAACACATCTGTGGCGGACTTGGACGCGTCGACTCTATAGTGCAGCCCGCGCAAGCTGTAGTAGTCCACTAGCGGTTGGGTTTGTTGGTGGTAAGTCGCTAGACGCTTCTTCAACGCGTCAACGTTGTCATCTGATCGACGGATCAGCGGTTCGCCTGTAAACTAAATCACAAAACAGTATAGTATATCATAGACAAAACACAGTCGCATCAAATTCATTACAAAGAAATTTCTAATTGGAATAAAAACAATTGAAAATGATTCAACAATGGACATCCTATACCATTTTTATTATTGTTTTGTCTGGAAGAACAAAGTGAAATAAAAATACTAGTGGCGACTAAAAAATCTTTCCTAACAAGCGAAATATCAATTTTTAAAATGAAAATTTTGGCCTCTCTTTTCTGCAAGTTCTAAAAAATACGCATGCGCGATTGTTTTTTTTTTACATCAGGCAACCAATGAAATTGAAGAGTACATATCACGTCACGGCATGTTGTAATAAAATTTAATTGCTTATTGGTCGTGAATGAAGAATGACAAAGTTATTTGACCTTATTATCATTTGATACAGATCAAGTTTCAAGATTAATTATCTTATCAAAACTATTGAAATTTTTATTAATTATGAATGGTTTTTTAAGAAATATTACAAAGCAAAATGCATTTTTATTATGCAATCTAATCTTGTTAGAAAAGCATATTTAATTTTTACATACAATAATTTTAATAAATGATGACACTGCATTAATGAAATAAAAACATAGTTATGTAAAGCAAATACTTACATCATCGGTCATAGATTTCCTGGGAGGATGGAATTCTTCGTGATATGAACGGCCACTTGGAGGATGAATCAATCGTCCAGTAATACGTCGGACGAGTAAAGAGTCATCAATATTAAACTCAATGACTGCATCCAGAGGAGTTCGACGTTTTTCCAACAAATCATCGAGCTAATCAATGAAAATTAGTACAAAATTCACTGATAGTGTAAAATATACCTTTTCGGCTTGAGGAACAGTTCTTGGAAACCCATCCAACAAGAACCCATTTCTGCAGTCTGGACGGTCTAGATTCTTGTCGATCATGTTGACCACCAGGTCGTCACTGACGAGTTTACCTTCGTCCATGACTTTCTTCAGCTTCTGGCCTAAGGAGGAACCAGAAGCTACTTCTGCACGTAGCATGTCCCCGGTAGAAAGATGACATACGCAGAATTTGTCTTTCAGTAAGGGTGCCTGCACAATAAACAAAAATTTTGATTTTTTTTTCTATTTGATAATGATGAAATTTTACCTGGGTGCCCTTTCCAGAACCTGGAGGCCCTAACAACACAGCATTTACTCCTTTAACCTCACTTTGTTGTGGATTTTCTTTTGGTACTGATAAAGAAGGCGGCATGTTGAAGCTTCTGCACTATAATACAGTTGCAAGTAACGTAATATAAATACAGTCTTATTAGATGATATGTTCGATAAATTACTCTGACCAGTGACTTAGAAGTTACAAGGTCAGATAAGTTACCTGGACTTTCTACCGAGATCAGTTTTCGAAAAGGTCAATATAAAAATAATATTTTTTTAAGTTAATTTCAAATATTTGTGTATCATAAACACATATTTTTATATTTTATTAAATTATTTATTTTGTTCTAATTTATTTCAATTTTAAATACTAAAATTCCTGTGAGATGTCTCTCAGTACACTATTTGTGTTTTGTTTTGAATTCCTGACTATTACATGAAAAAAAATGACGTTATCATTTGTTTATATTGTAAACCACGATCTACCAGTTCAATTAAATTTGTGTTGTGTACGTTATTAATAAACAGTTTTTCAAAAATAAAGAATACCTTGTATTGCAGAAGAAACCGTTGGTAAGACATACTTACAAACAAACTTTGTTTTCTTTCTTTTGTAACGGCCAACGCTTTCATTTCCAATTCTTTTTAAGAAAACATATATACAATTAAGTGTTTTGTTTATAACAAATAGTTGAAGGGACAAAATAATTTGTTTGTAACAAATATCGCTGTCAGTCAATTTTTTTTTTAGTAAAATCATTTAATGAAGTTGTTTTTTGTATGGATTTTAAGGATAAAACAGTTGATTGTCATTTAAAAAATTAGTTCGAATCATGAAATAAGATGTAGAGAGACTGTCATTGCATACGACTTGTTGAAACGAGGACTGTATTTTCACTTGTTCGTGAGCGTAGCTGCAACATCAGTTCAGTTTATTATTCATCGGTGTACGTGTGTTGTATTTGCGAGTTGTTAATGTAAACAAGTGTTTGTTTTAAACATTTATTCTGTTTCGAAATGTCGGACAGGCATAATAAACGATCACACGGCGACGGGTCTTGCCGAAAAGACAAAAAGAACTCTGATTCCAAGACCGACAGTGATACTTGTAGGTTAACTCCAATAACAATTTCATTACAACTAACTTAATTGTTATTATTCTTAGTGACTAGTTCGGGTAGTATAAAGAAAAGAAGAACTGATAATTCATCATCGTCTTCAAATGAAGTGATAGTTTCATTGTTTTTTATTAGCAGTTTACTAAAAATATCTGTTACAGTCGGCTGGGGAATCAGTTCGAATCGACCCTAATGTCATAGAGTTGTCGGATTCGGACAGTTCTGTAAGCAGCATTCAGTTCATATCTTCCGACTCTCCAGGAAGGTAAGTTTGATATTAATTGTTGTCGTATGTGATTTTGATTTGATTTAGTGACGGGCCGTCCAACGACGAGTATACTTTTGGGTACAACGACAGCGAAGCAGAAGAAGACAACATTAGGTTAGGGATTGAAGTCGAACGGAGTATTTGTCGAGACAGATTCGGTTTCGTTCTACAAGACCTCCCTGGACGTAAGTTTGTTGTAGACATTTTGTTTGTGTTGACTGTTGACTCATTCATTATCAGTTTGTATTATATTTCTTTGGACGTAAATATTTTAAGATAGAATGTCATTCCTAAATATTTTCAACATTCATACAGTAGGTAGTCATCCATTTAGTTTTATTTGTGTACTCGTACTAGTCAAAATAAAACATTACTTCTTGGTATTATAAAAACATTTAGATATGTAGGTAGAGTTGATTATATGTGGTTCGTGTTCTTACTTTTTTTTTTATTCTGTAGATAATATTAGTGTACGAATAGGTAATTTTACTCACCTGTATTGCTACGGAGGACTGGAACGTGGAAATAGAATGCCTGCAAATCAGCAAAGTATGTGGCGTAGTCAGCAAGCCGACGCTGAGAACAGACGCCGAAGGGCTACGACGACGATGGCGACAACTTCAGCTACGTCGTCCACCGTCGTTCCTTCAATAAACTTACCACAAAATACAGCAACTACTAACTCAGCTGCTTCTGCAACAACTAGGTAACAAAAATCTCTTCTACATTTTGCTAGACTCCTTGGTCTAGCAATTTTTTTACTGTCCTTAAAATTTTGCTAATGTTTTACAATGAAATGTGGATTCGTGGTCTAGTGCTGAGGTAGATCCAAAAACTGTAGACTAACATAATTTTCAGTACGGCTACAACTACGTCTGGAACTTCTACAGAGGATGTAGCTCAGATGGTGAGACAAGCTGCATTTAGGGCTTTTGTACGTAGCCCCGAATCTAGAGATGTGGAAGAGCAACAGAGATTTGCTAATTTACTCATGTTTCATCAAAATGTCTTACCGTATCTTATACAGGATCAACCCGTTCAGAATGTACGTATAAATCATACTTTTACAAATAATAATTAAAAGTTTGCAAAATAATCTAACTTATAACTATGAAAAGATCTATTAACACGATGATTAAAATTGTACTAATTTATTATGAAAATTAAAACTTAAATAATAAGTATCGTATACTATAAAATGTAAATATTGAATTAAATGCGTAAAATTAGATCATTAGATCAAACGAAGCGCGTAGTTTTTCACTTGTTTTAATCGTAACATATATGGCTGTCAATCTAGATCCTTCTTATTATACAAAAAAAAATGGCTGATTTTGTATCAAACTGATTAATTTTTCTCAAACACAGCGTCATATAATAAACAAAAAAAAAACGTTTCTGTCATCCCTCTAGTGGAATTTGTTTGTAATATTTGTATACCGAATCGCGTCGAATATGCACGAATACAGAAAATGAACATCGGTCAATTCTCAAACTATGTAGATCTATGTTTTATACTCTGTATTCAGAAATCAGAGAAATTTGAGAAGTGTGTGCTTCTTCAAATGTGGGAGAAGTTCGTGTTTCTCTCACTATTCCTCTGCCGAAAAAAAGTGAAGTTAACGCCACAATACGTTGACTTTTTATTAAAGCTGAGACAATTTTAACAAATTTGTTTAATCTTTCAAGTTTTGAATATCATTTGTATTTTTTAAATTTTAAATCGTATGTTTTACTTCATCCCTCTACTAAAATTTATATGTACTAGCACGAAATATACAGAATTGCGGCGAAAATGCACGAACATGGAAAATAAAATTGTATAATCATGTTTTGTGCGTGTTTTTTTATAAATTAATATATCATCTTACTATGACTTAAATCGTATGTTTTCTGTTGTAATTTTATATAAAATATGTAAGAAAATACTAACTGTAAACATGTATTATTGTATCACATTGCATACTATGGTACAATTTTAATCATCGTGTTGAACAAACTATTGTTTTGTTTTTCTGACGAATTTAATATAAAAAGCGTTGAAAAGAACACGTCGAGATTTGAGTATATTTTCAGGGGCCACTCCGTTTGGGCGACCGTATAACCATGACTGTCATCAACTCTTTAACAACTGAATATCAATACTCGTCTGTAAGCGGTCTTGAGAATAAAGACTGTGCAATATGCATGGAGACTTACGCAGATGGACAACAACTGCGAAGTCTGCCATGCTTGCACTCTTTCCACAAAGCTTGCGTGGATCGCTGGTTATGCGAGCAGTTTAAGTGCCCCATCTGTCGGTATAATGTAGTAGAACCCATTGGGGAGGGTCGCACTAACACAGAAACCGCGGATGAAGCTCAGAGTAATCCTCCACAGGAAACCGATCAGTAAAAAATCAATGGTATTTTTTTCATTTTAAATTTTAACTTTTGGTATATTTCATAAATCTTATGAAAAAATATTCTAAAACGTTTTTCGTGTTTTACATTTTCAAAAGCGGTGAATACATTTTTTTAAATGAGTAGCTATGACTAAATATTTCTTAAAAATAGCTCTTATGAAATACGTCAGCTAAAATGTCCATAAATATTAGCTACTTTTATTTTATGAATATATAAAATATATTTTTATGGACCGGTACAGTAATTTTTTTCCTATTTACTACATTGAAAGACTAGTATTATTTAAGATTTCGTTCATAAACGTTATGTTTTTAATCACTGCAACCATTTATCATTTAATATTTTTAATAGTCTGATTTGTTTTTGGTAAGTTTTGTTTTAATATCGTTCATTTGTCACTTGTGACCATTTCGTTTATTTGTAGTTTTAATAGTGTGTAGTAGTGATTTGTTCTATTTTATTAACAATTAATAGCTTAGGGAACCACTGGTATATTTATTCCATAAAAAATCCAGTGCAATTATTTTTTCTTTAAGAGAAGTTAAAAATTTTCTTATTTATATGAAAAATTTTATTAAAAAAAATTGTAGATATTTGTATGATACAGTTTTATTTAAAAATCAAAATTTTACAATTCGAATTTTTGCTCATTTCGTAATATATTTGTTGTTTATAAGTTATAATCGTAGTATAATGAATAAATCTGGCAATAGAAATATATAAAGTATATTAGATTTTCTATAAAAAAATAATAAATAATTTGACGTTCTGTCCCGTTGTTCCTACCCGAGTTTGTAAATGTTTATATGTAAAACGTCAAATATTTATTTTTGTTTTTTGTGGGAATACAAACTTTATATGTTATTTATTGCGTATATGTAGTTTTTGAATGTACCTTGATTATTATGCATAAAAATTATGCATTATCATATTTTTGTATAAAAATATTAAAAATGTTAATTTTGGCTGTGAATTAATGCTATTTAATTTAAAATATTTAAATCATTCAAAATTTTCAGTTATAATTACGTTTTGAAAACCTTGAAGTACGTTTTTATTAAGTTTTATAAATGTTTTGACCAATTTTGCTGAGAAATTGAAATTTAATGTTTATATTTTATTATGGTTGGATTTTCATATTTTTTGGAGTGTTGCGTCTAATAATCCTTCACAGCAAACATTTTTCGTCCAACTATAATTCAATATAAAATGAATTGTCAGTATAAGCAGCATAAAACGTACTATTTTCTTCAGTGCTGTGAAGTTTTACAACAAGACTGAATGATAGATGTTGCCATTTAGCAATAGGTAATATGTTACCAAACATATCTACCAAAAAGTATTTTATGTTATGAGTACACGTCCATAAAATTGTTAGCACAAAAAAATGTTTATATTTTTATGGACTGTGTTTAGAGACAATGATTTATAAAACAGCTAAAAGAAATTTCAAATAGTTCTTAGTTCTTTGTTTTATTACCCTATATATTCTTTAATTTTTAAGTGTTTATTTTATTTACTAAGAGTGGTTGGCCTAATACCCCGAGTGTCATAGTTACTCCCCGTGCATATCTTGAGTTGCACGAGATTTATTGTTAGAACATTAGCATTTACGTGTTGCGTGAATTTTGGACTAGAGGGATTTTGAACTGTCATGATTTTGGACTTATGGGATTACAGCTGTCGGGATTTGAGGCTAAATCCACTTAAGATATAACATGAGTACTCGTGTTCATCTTACGAAATTGATTAGATTAGATATTTATCACTAATCGTTATATTCTATTTGAAATATCTTGTAGCTTTAGTTTAACTTAAAGCGACTTGCGAATGGTGCGCTTGTTCCGACAAGCTTGGGCAGCGATTCTCAAAATTTTCTTCTTTTGCAAGATGTACGTAGCATACATGAGTGACGATAACTATGTGTGCACTAACTTAATGAATCCTTAAATCTTTCGGCTAAACTTTTGAACGAACAAGCGTAGAACATCCAGGTGAGCTTTATTATATTTTTATAATTCTTCCAGTGCTGTGAACAGATTATATATATATGTATTAAATGTGATATTTGAATAAAAAATCAAAACAACTACTTCGAAAATAATTCCCTTACTGACATCCCTACAAACTTTTATTAATTTGATTTTAATATTGGGATGTCCAATGATTAAGGGTTCAATTCATATTTATTTAAAAAATATATTGACTATTGTTTCTTTTCTTTGAACGTCATTATTGACGTAAGAAGGAACGAAACATTTGTCATTTTATTTTTATAAATAAATATGGATAAATTTAGTGGAAAGTATTGTTTTTAATAATATAAAAAAAAAACAGTAAATATTTGATTTGTTTAGAAACACAAAATTTGTTTATTTTTTCTGCAAATGGTTTATTTAAATTTAATGAAACTATAAATACAAATATATTTTTTTTAAGAAAAAAAAATTAAAGGGTACATATAAAACTACTTTTATTAACTTTGTTTTAATTTGTTTTTCCATAAATCATCCCTTGTTATAAATGATTCATAATCTACTCGCGTATTATTATCATTATTCACGAAGATGAATTAAAATGTATCTCAAGGCTCATACTAAAAACACATTTAAATTTTTAAAAATAGTAAATATCTGATTTGTTTAGAAACACAAATTTTGTTTAATTTTTCTGAGAGTTATTTGGGTGATTTATTTAAATTTAATCAAACTATAAACTCTTAATATATTTTTTTATGAAAAAAAATTAAAGGGTACATATAAAACTACTTTTATAAACTTTTTAATTTTGTTTAATATTTTTTCCATAAAACATCCCTTGTTATAAATGGTTCATAATTCACTCGCATATTATTATCATTATTCACGAAGATGAATTAAAACGTATCTCAAGGCTCATATCAAAAACAACTTTGTTCAGTAATAAAAAACACTATCCAAAAGATTTCAAAATTCAATCAATTTTCAATTGCATTTCACATTAATGCAGTTTGTTATATACATATCAACAAATAGTGATAACGAAATATATGTTATTATAAATAACATATTATCTAGATACATAATTCAATAACATTCGATGTCTAGTAAAATGTCAAACATTAAATAATGCTTTATTTTAAATTGTTCATAACTTACAAAAATTTAAAAAAATTTAGATAGGCATTTCAAATTTTATTTAAAAACCAATTAAGATTAAAATTTTTATGAATTATTTGTTCTAATTTTGGCACAATGACCCTGAAATAAAAAAAAATATTTCTGAAAATTACTAATAATAAACAAAAATAATTAGTATATATTCAAAATTAATATTAGAAATTTCGTATATTTTTTTCATGTTAACTTTATTACTTTTCGTTTTCAGTAATAATAATAAAAATATTTTTTATAATCTAGTAATCAATTCAATCAGAATTTAATGACCAATATTTTTTAACAATGTATTGAAATTTAATATTTCCACACTGTTCAATTAAAATTTTCAGTATTATTTTTTTTAATTTAGATTTTTTAAAAGTTGAAAAGTTCTTGGAAAAATTGTTGAAGCAAAAATCATTTAATTTAGTAATCACGATTCGTAAGTATTTTATTATTTGTTTTAGCGTAATAATAATTTAGTAGATAATGACATATTTATTTGGTGACATGTTTGGTATTTTGTTTTTTAAAAGTCGTTTTTATGATATTTATGAAACAATGGTAGCGTTTTAAGTGCGATAGTGTAAGATTCTAAGAGCTTTGATTTTCCCAGTCAGTAGATTTAATTGTAGCAATAATCGTATTGTAGTGACGTTTATGCGAAAACTTTTCATTAAATAGGAAAATAATTACTGTGAATTATTCTCATGTCAGCAATTATGTTTAAAAAAAGAACTTGGTCATTATAATTATTAATTTAATTTATAAATAATTGTAATAGTAGTGTTAAGAATAATTTGTGTCAGTGCAGTTTTAGCAATTCGCTGGGTCGCACGTGGAACTGTAAGTGAATCGCGTAACGTTTCGGCAACTACACCACAAGTCAAGTGTATTCAGTGCTCAACATCACGCCTTATTGTAGACTCGACTGTCAATGGTAAATACTCTCTTATAAATATTTACACACAACCACCAACAGTACTCATTATTCCATATATTACATTTCGTTTAAAATTTTAAATTAAACAGAATTAACTCAATAAAAACATCCACCAAAATTCACTTCTTACAATTCCGTAAATTGAATTTATTTCAGAATTTTAAAACCAAAATTTGCTTTCAAATTTCTACATTGTATTTAGAATTGTACATATTACCTAAATACATATTTTTTTAAATAATTTATAAATGCTATGTAACAACAAAGTAACTATTTTTAAATTAATTACATCTGACAAACAATAATATTTATAAAACATTGTAGGTGTCATTTTTAATTACATCTTTGCTTACAAACAACCATTACAATTTCTTTTAAAAGTGTAATTTCAATTTTATAATTAAATTACAACTAGTTTATAATCAATATAAATAAAATTGAACGCTAAAATTCTCAACAAAATTCATTTCAATATTTTTTTTTTTTTGAAAATTATATAACGTACTCTTAACAATATAAATTGTATTATTAATAATACATTCATAAAAACTAGTCATGATATTTACCTACAAAAAAAAATAGACTATAAAATATTAAAATAGAAAATAACAACACTTTTTACAAATTGTAGCAATTATAGAAATAATGAAATAATTGTTTGAATTTAAATATACCATGAAATTTTCCAACAATTTTGTTATTAGAAATACAAAAATAAATACAGAAATATATTGCGGTAATGACAAAAAATGTAGCAATATTTTTATAGGAAATAACAATAATTTATTTTATCATTACATGACGTTTTTTGATCTTATCTGTTTTCAGGAAATTTTTTAAATTGTACCTATTCAAAATTCCACATAAGTATATATTATCTATTTCTAAATATATATAAGGGTTTACCTAAATTTATTTATTGTATTATTTATATATTAGTTTTCTTTTAAGGGTATATATTTTGTCTATGGTACACTCTCTACACCAGCTAAAGTATCCGACAAGAGATATATTTTTTACTGTATAAATATATTATTATAAGACTTGTGATAAAATAGCTTATATAGTAATATGTTAAAAGTGTTTTTTTTTTAATATAAAAATGTAATTTGGATATAATTGAATATAAACATAAAATAATTTAAAATGAAATTCTAGGAAAAAAAATGAAAACGAATTAAATTTGTTGATATATGGTTTTATTGTTTGTGTTTTTACATAAAATAAAAATAAAAAATATTGCTCTAATTTTTAGATAAGATTTTAAAACGTAAAAGCAATTATAAAATAAATATTTTAAACTATAAAAATAATATTTTTTAAGTCATATAAACGAATGTCATAACAGCAATTAAAAGCAAGTATTGTTTCTTAAAAAAAATATTTACAGAGTTTTTTCTGTATTTATTGTTCATATATTTCCATTTTATTCGCATATAAAATAAAATGTATGAATTTTGCAACAATTGCTTTTGTATATATGAATTTTGCGGTGGATATATATAGATAATTGTAGTGATTAGAATTCCATGAAGCAATGTCGCTTTGCATCACACCACATAACAATGAATTAGTTTAGTAAATTTGCGATTAGAGAGAGGAAAAAGAAGAGGTCAGGCTTGCACCTGACTCGCGGAACGGAGGAGTGAAGATGGTCGGGGATGCGAACTCAGGACCGCTGGACGGCGACCAGATGTGCGGCGTGGATAACAAAGGGCTTCAATTGGACGAAGATGGACCTTCTGTTATGTAAGGATAACTTAAATTAGTGTAGATGTGGATCTCGTACGGACACGACCATTCGCGTCTCAGCATGTTTGTGAGTTAGTGTACATGTTCTTCTTACTATGTTCCTCTTCGCTATGTTCTTTAACACTGTGGTTATTATTGTCTTTAGATGACAAGGTAAGATAAATACATCTTTACTACTAAAACTTCCAAATTGTGACAAACAAAATACAAACTAAAAAAAAAAGAAAAAAAAATACCAAAGTTACTTTTACAAGACAGATATTTTATAAAAAAAAATTACAGTTTTTTTTTCAGTATTTTTTTTTAATAATTTTCAGCATATTTATTTAACGTAAGAAAAAAAAAATATAAAAATATTTCCATACAAAAAAGAACTTGGTTTTATAAATAAAAAAAAAATAAACAACAGATTAAAAATGAACTTAATACATATCTGATTTTATTGTACACAAAAATTATAATTGGTACATAAGATTAATTAATTTTACGAGATAAAATTTTTATTTGATAATTTGTAATGATTTTGCAATACAATACATTTAACTTTTCAAAATATCTAATAAAAATGAAAGTACTTCATTTACAGCAAATTAATTTATAATAATGTAACTTTATTTACACAAACACACAAACGTACAATGAATTAAATCAATAAAATCATTTAATTAAAAAAATTGAATTGCGTAAAAATGAAAAATTTATCAGTGATATACAAAATTAAATTTGAATGATTAACAATGCACTTACCACAGTAGCTAGTAGTACCCCAGTACAATGTCGCACTTCACATGTCGCACCAATTTAAAACAACTGAAATGTGATTTCGCATTCATAAAATTAAATGTTTTTATTATGTGTCACACTCAAATTAATAATTTTGTCCATAAAATGCAGTTGTAACTTGAGAAAATATGCAAAAAAGTGTGTTAAATATTTTTTTTTATTTTTTTTTTACAGTTTTTTTGCACAACATATCTATAAAAATATTTTGCTATAATTTATATAATTTACATAATAATATAAATTTGATAAAAACTATTAGCTACAATTGTGTAATTTTGTTTTTTTGCGCCCTGGTTTGAAGTTGAGTGTTGATGAAGACGAAATGTGCACTGCAAACACTTAATATACGATACATATACTGTTTTTACTGATCTCTTGTATCTCATATCAAATGCGACACTCTTTAATTGTGAACACAGGAAATCTGCGATTATTTTCAATGAGGTATACTTCTTTTATATTAGGCAGCGTAAGAACAACTTAAGCTAGCATTGCGAATTTCGTACACTGTTTCGAAAATTCTCTAATACGAAAAATAATGGCGCTTGAGGTGTACTCTTCACTCCAGCTCGCGTGCCCGCAGGTAACGCATGAACGTGTGGAAACGTCTACAAAAAGATTTTGCAATATATATATATATATATATATATATATATATATATATATATATATATATATATTTTATTTTTACTGGGTGTTCGCATATTATTCGCAAATAATATTTTTTTTTTAAATTTCCTTTCAAAGAAAAAGTACTAAAATTGTCAATGAAAAAAATTAAAAAAAAAATATTAAAAAAAAATGTTAGGACAAGTGTTTGTTTTTATTAAACTGTGAACATTTTTTTACATTAAAATAAATGTTCTGTTTATTTAGTCAATTAAACTGTTAAATTTCCACATAAATTCTATTGTTCACGTAAGTAAATACATCATAAATAACGTGTAAATTTGACATAATTTTTGGTCGTGTGAATTTATATGAAATACTCGTACACGTACTAAATTGTCCGTTTTGTAGAATTTTATGTAACAGGAAAATCATTGTTGTTGAATGTGACGTACATTTATTTACTTGAAATTATAACACTGTAATTTATTACACTGTAAAAACTCACTGAAATGCTATATATTGTTCTCAACAATAAGTTTTGACAAACAAATCAGTTCATAGTATACCTGTACACTGTAATTATAAAATTGTAGAAACTATTTAGCCCCCACAAATTTAAATATAAATATATATTCATAAATTAATTTGTGATTTGAAAATTTCGAATTCACTAGGGTTGGCAAAAAAAAAAATATTTAAAAAAATCAAAAGTCATTGATTTAAAAAAAAAATCAAATATATAATTTTTAAATGTTTTTTATTTTTAAACTTATCTAAGTGTTACTGCACTTTTAATTGTTTTGGAAACAATATAAATATTTTATTTCATGAACTAAAACGAAGTCCGTAATAAAACCAGAACACTTTATCTGAATAAAACTAGGAAAAGTAACAAAGAGTTTTTTTCTTTTTGGTACACATTTAAATATTGTTTTTTTTCTATTGTATGACAATTAAAGTGATAATATATAATTTAATTTTAATATTTTATTATATACGGATCACATTTTGGTTGTTATTAATAGTTTTTTTTAGCAAATAAATACAATTTTATTGTGATTTGTATATTTTTGATTAATGATTGGAGTATTTTTTCAAATTTTTATTACAAAAATCAGTTGATTTAAATAATGATTTATAATATGATTTAAATTAAATTATAGAAATCATCCAACCCTGGAATTCACAAATTAAAATCTATTATTTTAAAGATTTTTTTGCATCGTTTTATTCTAAAAAGCAATGTCAAATTTTGTTCAAATCAATCAAAAATGTACCAATGCGTAGCGAAAGATAAACAAAAAACAGAGGTTGATATTATATGTATATAAAAATAATATAAATACATAAATATATGAGAATTGAATTTATTGAAAATGTTGCTAAATTTAACTTTTTATGCTATTTATAAATGGTAATTTAGTACTTGATAATTATAATTAAAATAATATACTTAATTGTTACTAAATACAGATAGTTTAAGTAGATAAACATGTGATTATTTTTATGTATTTCATATCTACATTGTGCATAGTTTATTGTTTGGGATTATAAAATTTTGATTTCTATTTTAATATTGAAATATTTACAGGGTTGCACAAAAATTCAATTTAAATAAAATAGATTTCTTTTTTTTTTATTTAAATCATCATCATCGTTTTACCAACGGAATTAAACAGATAGTAGTTTTTAAAAGTATTACCACATGGTAACATTACTCATACGCTTTTACCCCAATTTTTGTAAATCTGGAATGATAAATAACAATTGCAGAACAAGTGATTTAAATCAGTGATTTAAAATAAATCAATTTGATTTAAATCTGATTTGAATCAATAATTTAAATCAAGTCATTTAAATCAAGCAACCCTGAATATTTTTTTTTAGTTTAGCATAGGTATAGTGGGTTCTGTATTTTTTTTATCGATTTTTCAGTTTTGATTTTTTTCGTAAATCGATTTTTTTGATACATCATTTTATGTAAAAATAGTTTTTTTTTATTTTTGGCTCTTAATATTTTTGTTTAGTTTAAAATTTGCCTCCGAGCTACCCAAGTGAGTCACCGCTGTCCATATTGAATGTATTTTTGGCGGGAATATTTGAAAGTAAAAGAAATGGCGTCGCTACTGCAGCAAATAACAGCAGAATGCAAATTGTAGGCGCGGCAAATATCTCGAGAAAAATGATTTGATACCATACACGCTGACTTTTCTTACAAAAAACTGTTTATGCTAACCAGTACCATTTCCTAGCCAACAGAATGCCTCCAAAAAGCAAAAACACTTCTTTATTAGTTAGGTAGCTGTGATTGCAAACTGGTCAGATGTAGTGCTCAGTGTTTCTGTCTTTTCATACTTTTATCAAAATTATAAAATGGCCAGGTTCTACAAATATCACTGGTATGTTTCACTCTTTATGGTCTTTTCAATTTTACTTTGTTTGTGAGTTAGTTTAAGGGTGAATTGTTAACTTTTATTCTTTATAAATTCTGTCTGTAATTTTTTGTTGACTTAAGTTATTCATAGTACGTTGACGTAAAACTTTAGATATACATATGTAAATGAACAAAAAATTTACGCTTATATTTCAAATTACTATCATCGTTTAATAAAAATATAAATAAATATATTACTAATCATAATCTCAATTTTGGAGTGTTGCATTCGTTTATTTTAGTTTTCATTGACAGTGACATTACAATGTTGAAATGTCATGCAACATTTCGTCTTTGTCCACATATATTTCCGATCGTTAATGTCATTGTCAATAATGCCAATGTTAAATCTGATTTGACATTGAGTTTGACGTCACACAAAACGGTTGCAATGTGACGTCACTTAAGGTAGTTAAGAACATTCGACGTCACTGTGACGTCATGTCCAATGCCTTGAAATAGTTTTCTCGCATATAGGAATTTAGAATTAATAAGAAATATATATTATATTTCTCAAGGTATTTAAACAGATGATGCAATGCTTTTATTTATTTAGTCTGTGCGAAAAGAATTCCCGTGAAAAGTGTGAATGGATCGGAAACCCGTTTTTAATAAATACGTTGGAAAGTTTGCATACGTAGTAATAAATATTAGTAAGTATATTAGCAGAAGAAAAAGCCTTGATGATTGTAAGGTCATGAATTTAGTAACAAGTTTTTCTTGTATTACAACTTAGTATTGATTGTTAACGACATGGATGCGTTCATTTGGGTGCAGGATAATTCGGTGTTTGCTCAATTCACCCCTGCTTATTTCAGCACCGGACAATCACAATACTGTTTATACTTTGTCTATTGGATAGAGCTTTACCCCTTCCACAAGTAGTTATCCCCTCCGGAAAGCTCTACCACCTCCACAATTACTCCCACCACAAAATGTGCACAAATCATGTTTCAGATTTTTACCCCCACCACATTTTTCGCCCCTTCATAAAAATCTCCCACCACAAAAAGCAGCAAATCAAAGATAAGATTTTATCTGAAATTTTAATTTAATTGTTCTGATGATCTGGAGTTTCATTTAATTTAATCAACTTTGAAGAGCTTCAAAATTAAATAATACATATACATATTCAATACACTGCTTTTTTGTCTATTTGTATATTTATATATTTAGTTTTTAAATTTCGGGCGCCCCAATAAGCCAAACGCCCTAAACCAGTGCCTAAATAGCTCCCGCTTTTAGCCGCCACTTTTTTTGGTGGAAGTTGCAATGCAAGTAAAATTTTTTTAGCAACAGATGACCATATTTATTTACCAACAACATACAGTTACTAAATATAAATTTGTGACACTTGTTTAATTGTTAAATACATGTAGGTACCAGTGGCGGATCCGGGAGATATTGTCAGGGATGGGGTTGTAAAAATAATTATATTTAATGAATTTTAATAATACGTATAATATATAAAAAATGGGAACATACAAAAATGAAATCACATGAAAAATTTAATAGTTCGTGTAACAAAAAATTACAGAAAAATATGTCAAATGAACTATTTAACATTTTGTTTAAGGGTTGCTTAAAATTTTAGCCTTCTTCGTGCAACTAGGAATTAGTCTAGTCTTTCTTATTTGCGATCTTAAATTTATTTATTTTTTGATGTCCAAACAAACCAAATTTTCTTTATTGTTACCAATATGATCCGTGTTTTTAACACCTATTCCGTTCATATGTACTTTATTCAAATAAATTTTCCGGAATCTCAGCGGGGATGGTTAACATCATGAACCTCCCTTTGTATCTGCGCCTTGTAAGCAGAAAAAAGCGCGTGCACAGAATACACATAAATAATAGTACATTTTTGGAACCGGTATGTTTGGATGCTGAGATGCGAAGGATTTAGTCACTTCCCATATGGACGTGTAGTGAGAGGATGAAAGGAGTAGAGTTGTACTGGTTCGGGCGTCGCGACGCGGTGGCGTGCGCGTGTGCGGATCGATGGGCCGCGTGGTCCTCGCGGGCGACGCGCGCTAGTCAGCTGTGAGATGTAGCCAGAGAGACAGCGGCCGTCGGGCGAATGGCGAAGTAGCGATGTGTGCATGTGTGCTCTCTGTCCAGCATGAACCACGTTTCGCACGCGCCCCAACCAGCGCCCGCCTGCGATGCCACGAGTGCGAGTAGTGAAAGTGCCTTCGAGATGATCCTAGTGAACAACAGCCCCGCGCCGCCGTCGCCGCCGCCGCTGCCGCCGCCCGTGGACGAGCCGCGGCTGCCCGACGTGGTGGTGGAGACCAAGCTCTTCGAGCCGGAGGTGCAGGCTCCCGAGACCTACTTAACCATCGCTATCCAGGTGTTCATTCCTTTCCTCATCGCTGGCTTCGGCATGGTTGGCGCCGGGCTGGTTCTTGACATCGTCCAGGTGACTCATACACACGTGCTCCTCCAAAACCCTTACCCTGTCAATAAACCATTCTACCATTATCTTTAAATCATTTATAATCATTTATAATCATTGATAAATATGTTCTTTCTAACTGTCTTATCCGTCTACCCCGAACATTCAATTCAAACCCTCTTCCTTTAATTCTCCTTCATTTATTCTTATCCTATACCAACATTTCATTTGTTATTCTTACCTTGTCAATAAACTTTTATTTTCTTCTACCATAACCTTTAAAATTTAAGAGATCATTTATAATCATTTATAAATATACTCTTTCTAACTGTCTAGTCGTATACCCGTCTACCCCTACCATTCAACTCAAACCCTCTTTCTGTAATTCTCCTTTATTTATTCTTATCTTATATCAACATTTCATTTATTTATTCTTACCATGTCAATAAACTTTGATTTTCGTCTACCATTATCTTTAAAATTTAAAAGATCATTTATAATCATTTATAAATATATTATTTCTAACTGTCTCCCGTCTACCCTTAACATTCAAGTCCACCCCTCTTTCTTTCATTCTTATTCTCTTTTATTTATTTTTATCCTATACCAATATTTCATTTATTTATTCTTACCCTGTCAATAAAGTTTTATTTTCTTCTACCATTTCTTTGAAATTTATTAGATCATTTATAATCATTTATAAATATGTTCTTTCTAACTGTCTATCCGTCTACCCCTAATATTCTACTCAAACCATCTTCCTTTAATTATCCTTTATTTATTCTTACCCTATCATTCAACTTTTACTTTCTCCTACCATTTCTTTGAAATTTAATAGAACATTTATAATCATTTATAAATATGTCCTTTCTATCTGTCAAAACCTATTTCCTTAATTCTACTTTAATTATTCGTACCTCGTATCAACAGTTAATTTGTTGTTCTTATCTTATCGATAAATTTTTATTTTCTTCTATCATTACCTTTAAAATTTAATAGATCATTTATAATTATTTATAAAAAGACATTTTTTGTAACTGTCTACCCCTACCATTCATCTGAAAGCCTTCTTTCATTAATTTCAATTCTCTTTTATTTATTCTTATCCTATACCGAAATTTCATTTATTTATTGTTTCTGTCACCTTTTTTTCTATCATCCCATATTTTTAACATTTACAATTTAATTACCTTGCACAACATATTAATATTTTTATGAGTCATTATCATTAGTAATAGATTCCCAAATTGGCAAATTCCATAAATACCCTTGCTAAATTTGTCACATGAGTTACAGGAACTAGATTATTTTTTTATTACCAAATTCCTATATACAATTTCACATTTAAAATTTTTAATGAATCTGAAAACAATAAACAAATATTTTTTATACCTTAGTTAGGTTTTTGGGCTCTTAATAGAAATATCATTTTTAAAATGTTACTAATCTTAAAATGGGCTAAAATCCTTTTTTGTTTATTTTTTTACTACTTTATACTTTTTAATCTAATTATGAATGAAAATATTTAAATTTTATACTTTTTTTTTCAATTTTTATTTTATTATTAAATTTTCTTAAAAACAATTTCATGAAAGTAAATAATAATATTTATGTAATAAATTGTTTAAATATGTTTTGTGATAATGATAAGAATGTTGATATTTACATGTCTGATTTTTTAAATTGACACTCAACACTGATGCAGTAGGTGTACAACAGGTGTCAATAAAAATTGTAATAACTGTCATTTTTTTTAACATATTAATATTTAAAAAATAATACTCGTAGATAAATTTAAATGTTATCATTAAAATAACATTACTGAACAATTCTTTTTAAATTATCAATAATTACTATTTTATCTATATACAGCTCTAAATACACGTATTTACGTTTTATAAAAATAAAAAAAAATCAGATTTTTTAAATTAATAAATGTCTAACCTATATTTAAATATATAAACATTATTTTATCAAAAAAAAAAGATGTAAAATTCTAGCCTATATTTAACCTAACATAACCTAACCTAACGTAACCTAACTTATGCAACATATATTGTAAGTATTACAGGTAGAATTGTGTTTTTTGTTTCAGCATTGGCCCGTATTTGCAGAAATAACAGAACTTGTCATCCTAGTTCCTGCTTTGCTAGGACTAAAGGGCAACCTAGAAATGACCTTGGCGTCAAGGTTATCAACGCAAGCGAATTTGGGTCATATGGACACCCCTAAACAGAAGTGGAGTATGATCGTAGGAAACCTTACTCTCATACAGGTAATATTCAAACATTTATATTTGTTAACAAACTGTCTCCCATCATAATTTCACCTGCTGGAATATTAGCTTGATTCAATTATAATTGTCCATAAAAATTTCATCATCAATAACCAAATTTTGAGTTTGGAATGTATGTATTAAATTGAGCAATTAATTGCTATAAAGAAATAGGTGTAAAGGCTGTAAACTGTCTCCCTTCCTGATTTCATCTGCTGGATTATTAGCTTGATTTAATTATAATTGTCCACAAAAATTTAAACATCAATAACCACATTTTAAGATTGGAATGTATGTATTAAATTGCGCAATTAATTGCTATAAAGAAATTGGTGTAAAGTATGAGTAATTAATTTGGTATTAATTGCACCCTTATTGTAGAAGTACTGATCTGTAATGGTGTTAGTGGCATTGTAGAAATGTCATCCGCGTATAAATAGAATCGCCTGAAAACAAATACAAAAGTAGAGAGTATCACTTTACATATTCTGGCTTGATCTTGTTAAAATGCTGCACAGGTCGTGCTGCATTAATCTATTTATTTTCGTGAGATAGCATAGAATTTTGCAATTTTTCCTACGTGATTGCTGATAATTGAACGAAGATTTGATAATGATAAGATAATCAATTCGGTGAAATCAAATTCTAAAAATGTTTGGTTTGTCCTTATTTTACACAGGAAGTTGTTATTAAATAAATTTTCTATAAAAAAATAACTTGTGGTGTTTTTCCGTATCAGAGTAAAAATATTTTTTAGGAAAATCTCGAAAAAAATATAAAAAAAATATATGTTTATTTTCCATTTTTTAATGTTTTCATGGAAATTTAATATTGCAATATATACCTGTGATATCAAATTTAATCATCTGATAATGCTAGATACAAGTTATTAATTTGTAGCACAATAACATTAAACAATTCTATGTCTATTGCTTGTTAATATTAATTATTAATATTTGTTAATTACGGACAAAATATTTGAATTGTGTGTTATCTATTTTGTAAAATCAAAGCATAACAAAATAATTAGCTCATAATATTTGATACACATTAAGAATAACTTCAAAATCATTAACTAATAATTGATCCAAATAGTAATTAATGTTTATTTATCTAAATATTTAATACTCATCTATTAAAAAAAAAATAAAAAAAAATTGTAACTCTGATTTTTATACTTACGACACATTAGGCGAAGAGAATTTATTTTGCGGCACTTTGGTACTTAGTATGTTTATTTAAAAATAAGAAAAAAGTCTTGTTCTAGTTACTTAAAACGATATTGTTTAACGAATATAATACTCGTAACATAATAATGGATGAAATTGATTTTGAGAAAGAATTTTGTCAAAACTCGATTCTCAGATCGATTTTTTCACTTCTGGTTAAAGTGCCGGTTACTGTAACCATCGCACCGAAATAATAAATAACTTTTTTTTGACAACTTACATCAGTTTTTCGATGCGATATTTTTCTATCAACCGACGTTCAAGGTAACTGGCACTTTAACCAGAGGTGAAAAAGTCGGTACTAAATTAGATAAACAAACACGTAATTCCCCTGTAATCGGCCCCGTTCTTTTTTATTTCATTCCCATAAACGCCCGAAACCTATATCCAAAGTTCAACAGAGATATAGGGAATAGTTACATACAGAAGCGACACTCCGTGTTGGTACCTTTCATGTTATCCTGTTCAGTTCTATGACGGGGCATTGTCTAGACCTTTAAATTTGTTGCCTTCTCCTATCTTTCCCTAAGATGTGACGAAGCTTTCCGATTTTAAACAATGAGCCCTTTAAATTTGTTGACTTTCCCCATATGTCTGTAATTTTCGTTTCTCTGTCTTACTGTCGCTTCTGTATAAATCTATTCTGTGGTATAGGAACGAAATCCAAAATTATTATAATTTTAGCACAGAAAATAAGGTTTTATGAACAAGATAATTTTTCAGTCCATTAGCTATATGTTTAAGTAAAGAAAGCATAAGAGTTGAGGTGACTGATGTTTGGTGTTGTGTGTGTTGTAGTGCCAAGCAATAGTAGTTGATAATTTTAGCACAGAAAATAAGTCTTTATGAATAAGATCAGTCCATTACGGACACTGATCTAGGAGTTGAGGTGACTGATGTTTTGGTGTTGTGTGTGTTGCAGTGCCAAGCAATAGTAGTAGGCTTCCTAGGCTCAGTGATCGCGATCGTGATGGGGGTGATCAAGAACAACGACGTGGAGCTGGACCACGCGTACCTGCTGTGCGCGAGCAGCCTGGTCACGGTGTCGCTGGCCAGCTTCGTGCTGGGGCTCATCACGGCGGGCGTCATCGTGCTGTCGCGCTTCTGCCACATCAACCCCGACAACGTCGCCACGCCCATCGCCGCCAGCCTGGGCGACATCACCAGCTTGGCTCTCCTCAGCTGGATCGCCACGCACTTGTACGAGAGCATTGGTGAGTTCTGTTTCTCTTTCTCTACTGCTATATAGCGCATAAAATAGTGTATTGTCATAAAAGTCTGAGCGACATCACCAGCTTGGCTCTCCTCAGTTAGATCGCGACATACTTGTATGAGAGCATTGGTGACTTCTATTCCGGTTTGTCTCTGCTCGGGTGCCACTACTATATAGCGCATAAAATAGTATATTGTAATATAAAAGTCCTGGCGTCATCACCAGTTTGGCTCTCCTCAGCTAGGTCATCACACATTTGTATGAGAGCATTGCTGACTTCGATTCCGGTTTGTCTCTGCTCGGGCGCCGCTACTATATAGCGCATAAAATAGTATATTGTCATATAAAAGTCTGGGCGACATCACCAGCTTGGCTCTCCTCACCTAGAAAGTCACATTCTTATAGGAGAGCATTGGTGAGTTCTATTCCTTTTGTCCCTACTCGGGCGCCACTACTATATAGTGTATAAAATAGTATATTGTAATGTAAAAGTCTGGGCGACATCACTAGCTTGGCTCTCCTCACCTAGAAAGTCACATACTTGTTTGTGAGCATTGGTGACTTCTATTCCTTTTGTCTCTGCACGGACGCTACTACTATATAGCGCGTAAAATAGTATATTGTAATGTAAAAGTCTGGGCGACATCACTAGCTTGGCTCTCCTCAGCTAGATCATCACATACTTGTATGAGAGCATTGGTGAGTTCTATTCCGGTTTGTCTCTGCTCGGGCGCCACTACTATATAGTGTATAAAATAGTATATGGTGATATAAAAATCTCTGTGTCAGTTTTTAATTTTTCTTCTCTGTTCGGTCGCCACTCCTATAATAACATTGAGCAGTAGGATACTGCGTACAATAGTACCTATATTATGCAACAAGTGCAGAAAGTTATTTGAAAACAGGCTTGCACTAAAATCGTTTTTTAAAACAATAAGAAAATCTGTTTTTTTGTGGTGTAGTACATTTAAAAGAAATCAGTTATGAAAAAAACATATTTTAAAGATTAAGAAAAAACTTAATAATATAAAAAATACAGTAAAATCCGTTTATAACAGTACCGCGAGAAACTGGTTATAATCATTTGTTTGAAAGCCCATATATGCTAACGTATATTATAGCGACGAAATTTTTGGGGTTCCTTCGATATCGGTATAGCCGTATTTTACATTTCAAAGTAAATTAAACTAAAAATTACACTGTTGCAAAAAGTTTCTACGTTATAAACTCAAAATAGTACATTAGTAAAGTCGTTTTCCCGATGTAGTTAAACAGATTTAGCAGTTCCTGAAACAGTCGCTATGGTAACACTACCCACACGATTTTTCTTTTTATTTTCATCCGGATGTTAAATAAAAATTGCGTAAAAAGTGATTTAAATCAACATACTTAAGAAAAAACTTAACTAGTTATAAGTATAGTATTTTAATTGTTATAATTTATTATAAACATTTTCATAATACGATACATTAATGTGGTATACCAAAAGCTAATTAATATGTGAACTACGTTAAATTCAAGTACCGATTTAATTAAATTCTGCGAAGGAATATACTGAGTGTATTTTATTGAAAAGCTGAGCTTAAAACGAAACCCAACAAATATTTACCTGGAATTGGCGCAAAAAGCGAAAGATTTTATTAAATTTCTGTAGAAGGTTGAATTTCCTGGAAAATAGCATTTTCCAGCTTCATGACGTCAGAGCTAGTTGCGGGAAATGTGTCTCCAATCTTCACCTACACAACCGTTACCATAGCAACCAATCTCAGAATATTAATTTAAAACTAATGGAAGAATAATTCAAACTTTAATGGAGTTCACTACAGGAAAAAAAATTACAAAAAGCAAAGTAAATATTATTTTTGTCAATATAGATTTTATTATAGATATCTAATTGGAATGATAATAATAAAGAGGATTAAGTGAATAATTTTATGTAAATGATTACTGAGATTTCATTGTCTAGACTGAAACCAGTTTGTAATCTAGATGTAGCTAATCTAGGTTCAATGTGAGTTTTTTGACTGAGTTGTGCTATCAAGAGATCGGATGATTAGATTTAGCAATTAGAGTGGAGTGCTACAAATCAGACATGTTTAGCGTGGAAGTACGAGTACAATTATCATTAGTCATATGCACATGCTGTTATTTATGAGTTTATCATCTTAGTACAAGTTAAAATTGCTATTATTTCTAAAAACGTGAGAACGTACCCGTGTCTTTTACGTAAATGATAACAGATTTTAATTGGTGATATTAATAATCTTTTAATACATTCATGAGAATCTACTCGTATTTGAAGTTATTTACAAAATTAGTAATACTTATAAGATTATAGATCAAACAAACCGGTTATTTCATTTGTCACCCACTAAATTCTCTTCTACGTTTTTGTTTTTAAATTATATTTCTCTACATTTTTATTCATAGAATTCTTAAATATTAAATCATCTTCCTCTAAACTTTTCTCTACTAAATTCTTTTCAATTAAATTTTCGATTTAACCATCCTTCGCTAAATTTCTCTGCATTACATTTTCCTCTGTTAAATTTTCCTCCGCTAATTTTTTTCCACGAAATTCTGCTCCACAAAATTTATGTATAGGAAAGTAGTATATATTATTATCATAAGCGCCGATTACAAAGTGACATTGATAGAGATAGAGATAAGTAATTTACGTCAGTAATAAAGCCCTGAATTATTAGTATTTTAAAAAAATTTATACCTCCTTCCATTTTTTAGTAACTAATTACTACCCTGAAATGGGTATGAGTTACACCCTTAAAAATATTACCAGTGAATTCCTCGCATCAAAGTACCTATACATACAAATTTTCATTTAAAAATTCCCACTAGTACAGTCACAATTTCAAATTGAATATCAGCCAATAGGAATCCAGATGACCGTTTTCAATGCGCGTCTCAGGATATACCTGCGATCCTGAGACGCTAGCACTCAGTCCTGCTCTGCGGGGCGCCGGGGCGGTAGTGGGCCTTTGGGCCTCCGCCCCGCTTGGTGGTCTGGCTAGACCGCCTTCCAGGGCATCTGATGCCCTGAAGGTGATCTAGTTCAGCCGACTGGGAATTGGAGTACGCTTCAGCGTGTGCTCTAATTCTTGGTCTGCTGAAACTAGAGCACATTCTGGAGCAGATTTAGCTGCTCTGGATTGTGTTTTGGTTTCAGTGGGTCAGGAATTAGAGCACTCAGGAGTGTTTGCTCTAATTCTAGGTCTGGTGAAACCAGAGCACATTCTGGAGCAGATTTAGCTGCTCTGGATTGTGCTCCCGTTTCAGTGGGTCAAGAATTAGAGCATTTTGAAGTATTTGCTCTAATTCTTGGCCTACTGAAACCAGAGCACATTCTGGAGCAAATTTAGCTGCTCTGGATTGTGCTCTGGTTTTAGTGGGTCAAGAATTAGAGCATTTTGAAGCGTTTGCTCTAATTCTTGGCCTACTGAAACCAGAGCACATTCTGGAGCAGATTTAGCTGCTCTGAATTGTGCTCTGGTTTCAGTGGGTCAAGAATTAGAGCATTTTGAAGTGTTTGCTCTAATTCTTGGTCTACTGAAACCAGAGCACATTCTGAAGCAAATTTGGTTGTAGTGTAAACAGAATATTAATTAAAGATTTTTACTTTCCTTCCATCGCTTACTATTATATATTTTTTCTCGAAATTTTATGTTTTGATTTTGGTCATTATAAGAAATTTTAGAAAAGTCGGCGTCCGTGAATATCATATTTAAAATTTGCTGATTTTGAATTTAAATAAATATATTTTCGAATACAGCAGAGAATATTCGTGCAGAGCATAGCTATAAAATTTCATATTTAACCTTAATAAGATATTCTATAGATTTATTGAGTAAACAATAGAATAGATTTGCTTTTAATTGAAGTATATTTATAGAAACCATTTTTTTTTGCTTACAATGTTATGGAAATGAAGTTCTATTTTTAACAAATCGATCAAAATTACATTGAAAAGTTTGAGCACTTCTGGGCAAAATCAATGTTTATTTTTATATCCCGGAAATAGATATGTTTTTGACAAAAAATAAAATTGTATTTGTTCCATATTTGAACATAATGGTTGCATTGTAAATTTTTTTGCAAAACGATATAATTTGAAGGTTGGCATTGTAAAATTTTTAATAGTGGGTGTTGATAAGTAATTTTGTTTGTATGTATTTGATTTTGATATATACTGACATTGTCCTCAATTGAATAAAACTATATTATAGTGACTGGGGGACAGCACTGTATCTCTTATGGGAATTTTTACTGCCTACAGACTACATTATTTATAAATTATGTGTGTTGAAATTCTCCTTGAGTGTACTTCACTTTATAGAGCGCTTCGCAGAGACAACTGTAAATAAATAAAAACATTTCTAAACGGGGTACATTCTCCTCGATAGCTTAAATCATGAAATAATCAGCGGGCAGCTACAAATTGGTGTTCATGTAATTTTTACACTTTTTTTTATCAACGTACTTTAAAACTACTTTTTTGTGTATTTCTGCACATTGAAATTCAGTATTTTTAGAAGTACTCATTGTTTGAATACATTGTAATGCACTTAATTGTACAGATTATTTTTTTTAAGATTAGTTAAAAATATGACGATAATTCATTCTAAAAAAGGGATTTGATCTTACAACTTGTGTAAATTATAAAATTTAACGTGTCATTAATCTATGTTTAGATTATAGATAATAATTGTTGATAATAAATCAGTTGAATGACAAGTGTTTCATTATTAAAAAAATCATTTTTAACAATTTGTTACAATTTAATAATTGACGTACAAAAATATACAAGTACATGTAAGATTATTTTCTGGAATCATTGAACTTTAATCGGGATTCTTTATAAATTATATTTAGTTTTCCTTAAGTGGATCAATTTTCAATATCTTATCAAATAAAAGGTCTTTCGTTCGAATCCCGGCATGTGTAACAAAACAAATTATCAAAAGATTTGTATCTGGTAGTCTGCCCAAAGTACATTAATGACGCCAAAGGCTGATGTTGAGAAATATTTACAGAAAAACTCAATGTAATAACTTTGGAGTTTAATTTTAAATTTTGGTAAATGCACCCCTGATCCAATGCAGTCCCGAATAAATTTTCGTGGGCGTCAAAGGACACACGAATCAATACGCAGGGTCGTCTTCAAATTAATACCTTTGGGACACATTACAAGGATATTTTTAAACTGAACACTTTTATAAGAAAAAGATAATCACATAGGAAAAAGATGGATTATTCAAAAAAAATTAACAATACATTACTACAATATATAATTAGCTGTAAATACATACATACATTTAAAGTAATAAATACTAAAGCTATATAATTTTTATTGTTTAATAAAAAATTGCAATATACAAAATCTTTATCAAATATCAAAACGTTATCAGCATTCCATTGTATTTAAGTAATATAGTCATAACTACCAAGATTATTTTTTATAAATATTGAAAAAAGTTTAAATCCTAGTGATAAAAAGAATGATTTTACTAAAGTCAAGACTAAAGTACATCTTACTTTATATGTAGTACAATATGATAATTATTAATTACATTGTAAACAATAATAAATGTTGCAAAATATTGTTATTTAGTATAGATTAGGATAAGACTGAATTAGAATATATATATTATGAATTTTTTTGTAAATAATATTAAAAATTTAATATCAAATTCTCCTTACAAAAGATTTTGTTTCGAAGTCGGAAATAAAAGATAGAAAAGTTATTAAAGTACAATTTCCGGTTAGATTGATTACGAACAGTTGATCAAATATAGATATAAATATAATATCCGTTATAGAATTGACAGGCACGTGTCTTGTACGTATGCACTTAATTTTAAAATAAACTCATAAAATTATATTTATAAATATATTTCGAGATTCACGCGTACTATTCATAATTATATATAATTTTAGGAAATATAATATAAAAAAATTGTATGAAACATGTTTGCAAACAATAATTTAATTCACAATATTATTTGACGTCATATGATACAATTATCAAATTTTATTCGATTTTAATAATATATTATTATGAACAATGCACTGTTAATTTATTATTTTAATTTTTAACTGGAATACATATTAAAAAGATATCAACATTACAACGACCTGAGATTTTAACTATCCTTTTTACTATTTGTGACGTCAATTATAATGGATGAATGAAATTGATAAAAAATATTTAAAGTAACTCTGCTTTTTAATTTAAACCAATTAGTATTCCAATCTTTAAATGTTTTTTATTGAATATATATAAACGAAATAAATTTTATATTATACTTACTACATTAATAAATAAAATGATGTATTGACGTCCAAAATTTTTCGTAATGAAATCGAGAAAAAAAATTATATTTATTATAACAACTAAGTATGCCAATTTAGTCTACGTACACTTGTAAATTATATAGAATCAATGATCTTTTAAACCGCTATTCATTAGACTTACTTCCCCTTAAGGGTTTGTCATCCTTCCCACTAATTTTCTTGGAGTTTGGGAGTCAAATTTACCGGGCGGCAGACTTTAAGGGGCGGCAAATAATATAAAATAATTTTTCTATTTTTATCTCTCTTATTTTAATTTAGACAGTGTATTGTTCAATGTCGTTCTTATTACATTTTAAATTTGTACCCTATTTCTTTTCTTTTTTATGTTTATTAATTTTTATTGTGCCGCAATCTGGCGTCGGTCCTTTTTATAATCAGTCATTAATTATAACGAAATGTTTTGTTGGTGGTGAATAAACAATTTTATAATATTTTAGACTAACAAATAATAAAACAAAATTATTTAAATTTAAACCTGTCTGATATGAAAATAAATTTACAAATAGTAAATAATAATATTTCTTGGAAATATTATTACTACATAAATACATTTCCTGAATAATACCCAAAAATTATAATTTATATTTTATTACAGTTTAAAATATTTTATTAGTAAAAAGGTTTTTTTTGAGAATTATATGAAATTATGTAAGTAAAAACTATTTTACCTTTTATATTTTACCTTATATTGTTATAAACAATAAAAAAACCTTTAAGGGGCGCCAAATTTTATCTGGTCCCCGGCGTCAATGCACCTTGAAGCGACCCTGAAAATGAATGTTCGGGAAATAGTGATTGAATAATTTATAAATAAATGCAAGAAAAAATAAAAAGAATGTATAATTATTGATTAAACAATTGTGTTTTGAAATCAATAGCGCATTTACTTGTAATGGAATAGCCTAATGGTGTATCCTCTTTCCCGTTTAATTTTCAAGAACAGGAACTTTGTATCTGTATTCAGTATGGAGAGCATTATATAAGAATAATGTGTTAAGTAGCAATGGTAATGGAACCCTACCACGCAATATGGATAAAACCATGGTCAAGAACATGTTAATTGTATTATCATTTTTATTCACACCGCAAAGAGTCTGTAAGTAACGGAAGTAGCTACTCATCAGCTGAATGCTGGACCGTGACGTCAGCTGCATGACGTTAGGTAATATACGTGGGTTGCAGAAATACAGCCGTTTAAGGGAGACTCTCATATTCAACTCCAAACGCGCGGTTTATATAACTAAACGTCAACGTCAAATACACTTCACTACTCTAACAACTCTAATTCAAACCCATTATACGAATATAGAGCTTGCGAAACTAAATCAACATTCATTTGTTTTATACAACTAAAATAAATACCTTTTCTTAATGGAATATTTTACAGAGTGATTCAAATGCAAAAAAAAATTAGGGGATATACTTACACTACTGGATGTACTAAATTAAATACTGCAATGTTAACTCTCCTTTTGAGAATTTTCAACAATAGTATTAAATTTTTGACAGGTATACGGCAAATAAATCCACCAAAAATTTACTTCTCGAACAATAGAAACACCGTTATAAATGATAATTTTTGGACCGTAACATACAGGTACATAGATAGAATTTTTCAGAGAGTCTGTTTATTAGCAAAAATAAAAGTTTTTTTTTATCAATATTAATATATATTTTATTGTTCTCGTATTATAATATTAGATATAATCAAGTACAAGTATGGTAGATCTCTATCAAATTTAGTCTTTTGTCAAGTAGACTATAAATTATTTTAGTAAATACCTGTATATTTTATCACAACCTCAGTAAATAAATGTTAGATACTATATGTATCATGATGAAATAGTTATTTAGGCAACTAGAGTGTAAAGTAAGTGTTTCTTAGTCCAGAGGTCTTTAACATTAAATGTTACACACGCATGTAAAATTTTTTCTACAACCAAAATATTAATAAAAATTAATTTCAAAAGTAAATAAAACCATTGATAAATGTATTTATGTTTGGCTAGCAACAGCTACTTTTCAGACACTAGTGCGTGAAAAATGGCTCTTTACATATTCTAAAGAGGTTGTAGGAAACATAATTTTATTAAAATTTGCAAAATTAAGGGTGGTTTACTTGAAATGAACATTTTTAACACCACTTGTTTGAAAGATGTTTTTAATATTTTATTTAGATATTAACATTACAAGGGAATTCCCTGTATACTATAGTATATATAAGAATGTCCCGATACAACTGATAAGATAGCAGTATCGATATTATTTTTCGATACCGGTATTTTTATATCGATACCAATTTTTTGATATTTTATTAATATCACTATAATTATAAATTCTCCTTCAATAAATGTTATTTTAAAACATAAGAATAATTATTTATGCAACTAGTGTGTAAAGTAAATGTTTTTAGTCGAGTGCTGTTTAAATTATAGCACAATATAAAAATCGTTATATTATGTTACATACATGTTGTATACAACATTTTTCCTACAACTGAAATATTAATAAAAATTGATTTCAAAAGTAAATAAAATCATTGATAAATGTGTCACTAGTGCGTGAAAAGTGACTCTTTACAAACTCTAAAGAGGGCATAAAATGTGTACTTTATGCGCGGTTATAGGAAAAATATGTTTCTACATTTTCCTTTATCCGTTGGTACTTGATAGTGCTGATACTTTTCTTTCAATTTGATATTGGTAGCGATACTTTTCATTCGATATTTTTAATAATTTCTCATTATCGCATACTTGTATATGTACATATTTTATTAGTTTTTGTTATGTTTATGGAATTCCAGGAACACAAGACTGGTTAGCACCCCTGATCATCTCTCTGTACATCCTGGTGATTCCGCTGTGGGTGTGGATCGCAAAGCGCAACCAGCACACGAGGGACGTGCTGTACAACGGCTGGACCCCCGTCATGGCCGCCATGTTCATCAGCTCCATCGGCGGCCTTATCCTGGACCTCATGGTCTCCAAGTTCGAGGGCATCGCTGTCTTCCAGCCCGTTATCAATGGCGTGGGTGGAAACCTGGTCGCTGTACAGGTAACCATAACCCTTATACAGAACGCTATAGGTCGAAAACCGGTTTTTATAAACTGGAAACCGGTTTTTATAAACTGGAAACTGGTTTTTATATACTGGAAACCGGTTTTTATAAACTGTAAACCGGTTTTTATAAACTGGAAACCGGTTTTTATAAACTGGAAACCGGTTAATAAATCAATTAAAAAATTTATAATAAAAATTTAAATAAAAAATAAAGAAAACTATTATTAATAAAATAATAAAAAATTACCATCTGACAAAATATACCGAATAAAATAATGCAATTTAATTAATGAATATTCACAAAAATTCTCATAATACCTTCAGAAAAACGCAGGTAACTTTTCTATTGAAAACTTGCCTAATGGTGACAAAGAGGCTACCTACTTTTATGACTCTTAAATAAAATGTCAAATGTAAAAACTGTCATGTCTCATATTTAAATACAAATAAGAAGATAACAGATATAAAAAAATATTAAAAATCTTTGCGCTAAATGATATTAAAATAAAGGATAACGTTCCCTAAAATCGGTTTTTTTTTTGTCAACAGTTACCGGTTTATATTAACCGGTTACATGCCCTGGTTTCAACATAATTGCAAATGTGGTTTTTTCATAACTCAGTACCTTAGGGGAGGATTCCCAAAATTTGTAAAAATGATATTTTAAGTATTGAATTGAAATATTTGGAAACTAAATTTATCCTTTTAATAAATGAACACCGAAAATTCCTCATTCAGATTTGATTTTCAAATGAAATGTCTGGGAGTCGACGAATTGGCACAACCAGTATAATATGTAATGACCCATAAGAATGTATTTATAAAAACATTACTTTCGGTACCTGTCCAACTTATCTAATTCTTAACAATAAAAAAAATACTTCAATGAATCTATATATTGTTTTCTAATGATAGCACAAGTTAAAAATAGATTTCTTTTTATTAGCTAATGGAATTATGAAAATTAATTATAGTATTATAGGTATTTAGATTAAAATGTCAAATGTAACAGATTAATTAATAAGAAATCTTATAAATGACAATGATATTATCAATTATCAGATAATTCTGTGGGTCAAGAATAAGATAATTGCAGCTCTATTACCTACATATTTACATGTGAACAAAAGGTTAAAACAATTACTCCAACAACAATAAGTGATTGTATTAAAAAATTTAATATATTGATCACTTTAAAGATCTGAATTTGAAGTGGTTGAAGTTACCGCACGAATTAGATGCGCGGCAATTAGTTTGATTTAGATTGTACTGCAGAGTGCAATTATACTGCATCTGCATTATTCAATAAACCTACTGAATTTAATTCGTTTTATAACAACAATATAAAACCGGAATTATCTTCTCTTTTAAGCCACATTAAACCCTAATTTGTTACAATTAGATTAATGGTTTAGCTTGTAACCCTGGACAAAATTTGTGCGATCGTCATGACGAATATTCTTACTTATTCAATTCTTCTTAATGTTGTCACAATTAGAATTTTAGTATTACAATCTATAATTATTGTTAAGAAAGAAAATACTCTTTTTGTTACTACACATTAAACTACGGCATGTAATAAATACTGGGTTATGGTTAACCCTTATAGAGAACGTTATAATAGTAATGGTTTTAGTTCGAAAACCGGTTTTAATAAATTAAAAACCGATTTAAACTTTCAGAAAAACGCAGGTAACTTTTCAATTGAAAACCGGTTTATTTCTTTTTGTTAACGGTTGTCGGTATTTTGGACCTTAAAAATATCGGTTAAAGTTTGCAATTTTCGATCAAAATATCGGTAACCGGTTTATATTAACTTTTTTTTTAGAAAAGTAAATATCTATCAAGAACGTATTAGAAATAGATGATTGAATTTGACTTTTAGAATAGTTGTTTTATATTTAAGGTTTGTTGAAGGGAGGACTTCCATTTTAATTTTAATTAGAGTGATAATTAATGGTTGTCATATGAAACGAAAATTGTATGCTACTAACAAGATTAAATCCAGAAATGAGATGACCGGATTTTTGAAATGGGGAAGTTTAATAAATATATGAATAATTATAACTTAAAATGTAATGAAAGTTAAAATTATGTTTTCATTATTTATAATTCATATTTATAATAGTACTTTTGTGACGTCAGAAGTGAGTTATTCGCATGTCTAGAAGGCATTGACTTTTTGAACGTAGGGCATTGGTTAAGGCAAAATTCCCTGTTGCCATGGGAACCAAAAACACAGAATAGGTTTATACAGAAGTGACAGTAAGACAGAGAAACGAAAATTAGAGAGAGATGGAGAAAGTCAACAAATATAAAGGGCTCATTGTTTAACATCGGAAAATTTCGTCACATATTAGAGAGAGATAGGGGAAGGGAACAAATTTAAATGTCTACACAAGGCTTCAAGGTCATAAAACTGAATAGGGTAACATGAAAAGTACCGACACGGAGTGTCGCTTCTGTATGTAACTATTCTGTGCCAAGAACTTCTATGACGTCATTTTTTTTAAGAAAATTTAATTTTTTGAGAAATCTAGACATCTTTAAGCAAAATATAACATAGAATATCATTATTGAAAGCAATCTTAATTAAAAAACAGTAAACTTCCTGAAACGTCATATTTTGAGTAAAATATAATACGGAATATCACTTTTGAAGGCAATCTTAATTGAAGGTGATGTAAATGAGGGCTGGTGTGTTGTTGCAGGCGAGTAGAATATCAACCGCCCTGCACAAATCCGCCGAACTGGGCATCCTGACCTCGGACTCGGAGACAGACGAAGACACCGTGATATTCATCTCGCCCGTGACCGGCTTCTGTGGCAAAGGTAATGTCTCTGTTCTCACTGACTAGTGCCTGTCTTATTACATGTTATGTTATGCACTCGAGAAAGGAGGGGACAGTAAGTCTGGCGGGTGATGCCCCAGGACCTAGTGCTAGTGTGTTGTTGTTGTAGGCATCCATGCGCGGACCACCAGGGTACTTATGGCTATGGTCGTGCCGGGACACCTGATCTTCATCTACACCATCAACTACATGAAGGCGGGCCATGCACAGCTCACTCCCTTGTTTGTTATTGTCTATCTTTGTGCAGCTACTATACAGGTAAACCATCAACCTTTACCTTTTCTCTAAACCGCCTTTTACCTTAGTTTGATTCAACTTCATGTCTTTGACTTTAGGCAACAAAATCAATAATACTTACTATTCTTAACATTAGATATTTCAAAGTTAAAGTTCTTGAAACCAACCTATAAAGCTAGTGTTGACGTTGAGTTAAGCTTAGTTAAGTGTTAGTTTAGTCTGATTCAAATTCATATTTTTGACTTCTTTACCTTTTTTTAAACCGCCTTTTAGTATAGTTTGATTCAATTTCATATCTTTGACTTACTATTCCTAACATCAACTATTTCAAAATCAAAGTTCTTCAATCTAACTATAAAGCTGATGTTGAGTTAAGTTTAGTTAAGTGTTAGTTTAGTTTGATTCAAATTCATATCTTTGACTTTAGGCAGCAAAATCACTAATACTTATTCCTAACATTAGGTATTTTAATGTCAAAGTTCTTGAACCAAACCACAGAAGAGTTACATACAGAAGCGACACTCCCTGTCGGTACCTTTCATGTTACCCTATTCTATCTCTCCCTAAGATGTGACGAAACTTTCCGATTTTAAACAATGAGACCTTTAAATTTGTTGCCTTTCCCCATCTCTCCCTAATTTTCGTTTCTCTGTCTTACTGTCGCTTCTGTATAAACCTATTCTGTGACCAAACTATAAAGCTAGAGTGGAGTGTAAGTGTTAGTTTAGTTTGATTCAAATTCAAAAGTTTGACTTTAGGAAGCAAATTCATATCTTTGAGTTTAGGCAGCAAATTCATATCTTTGACTTTAGGCAGCGGAATCACTAATACTTACTTATTCCTAACATTAGATATTTTAAAGTCAAAGTTCTTAAACTAAACTACAAAGCTAGTGTTAAGCTATTATTATTTTGCTTTTTGCTAGTTGATTGTATTGCTAGTATGCTCTTTTTGCAAACAATTGCGCCTTGACATTATACAGCCTATAGACATCTACGAAAAACTGAAAATCAAGAATACACCACCACAATTTATAAATTGTTATCCTGTCCTATCCATGCGTATACCTTTAGTAATAATCATTGAAATTAACGAGAAAGCTGTGATGAGAGCAGTGATTATATGAATGGGTGTCCGGAATAATGAGTCAAAATTTGCATAACAAAGCTTGATTTACAAATAAAACTAAAGTAATTCAACTTCGGCAAAATGTGAAAGGACGAAACAAAATTAATTACACGACCTTTGAAGGGCAAATTCGACAAACAAAAACAACTTAGTTGAAATAAAAAATGAATGGATTGAGTATCTTTATTGTAACAGTTACATCACGGTTTATTATTCAGAGAGTTACGGTGACAATGAAACTATTTTTATAAAATCATGAGGAAAAAGGAATTATATAAGTACACCGGATATTCACTACTGAGTTCAATTGAGACACCTACAATGATGTTACCAGACGGAGAGTATCAAAAGAAACCTTGTTATAAAAATCTAAACAATTCATCGCATCTAGCTGATTTTAAAGATACACTTTGTAGATTTTCATCATGTATCTTGATAAATGTTATCAGATATATATATCTTAATCTTTGGAGATATACTGATTATATAGGTATTTGAGTTAATAGATGAATATATTCCCTATAGTCCTAACAAATTTTTTATCGTCGCGTTACAATACGGATTGAAGACGGTGCCCAGTATTAAACTGAATAAAAGAAGATTGCATGTATTTACATATTTGAGTTAATTGATGAATATATTCCCTATAGTCCTGATAAAATTTTTATCGTCGCGTTACAATACGGATTGATGACGACGCCATTATTAAACTGAATGAAAGAAAACTGCATTTTTTACATATTTTAATTAATAGATGAATATATATATATATATATATATATATATATATATATATATCCTATAGTCCTGGCAAAATTTTTATCGTCACGTTACAGTACGGATTGAAGACGGTGCCATTATTAAACCGAATGAAAGAAGACTGCATGTTTTTACATATTTGAGTTAATAGATGAATATATAGGTACCCTATAGTCCTGACAAAAATTTTATCGTCGCGTTACAATACAGATTGAAGACGATGCCATTATTAAACTGAATGAAAGAAGACTACATGTTTTTACATATTTGAGTTAATAGATGAATATATACCCTGTAGTCGCGACAAAATTTTATCGTCGCGTTACAATACGGATTGAAGACGATGCCATTATTAAACTAAATGAAAGAAGACTGAATGTTTTTACATATTTGAGTTAATAGATGAATATATTCCCTATAGTCCTGATAAAACTATAGGGTATATATGATGAATATATACCCTATAGTTCTAGTAAAATTTTTATCGTCGCGTTACAAGAAGGATTGAAGACGATGCCATTATTAAATTGAATGAAAGAAGATTGTATGTTTTTACATATTTGAGTTAATAGATGAATATATTCCCTATAGTCCTGACAAAACTATAGGGTATATATGATGAATATATACCCTATAGCCCTAGTAAAATTTTTATCGTCGCGTTACAAGAAGGATTGAAGACGATGCCATTATTAAATTGAATGAAAGAAGATTGTATGTTTTTACATATTAGAGTTAATAGATGATTATATTCCCTATAGTCCTGACATAAATTTTATCGTCGCCTTACAATACGGATTGAACTGAATGAAAGAAGATTGCATGTTTTTGGTTTGTTTACCTTTGCTGCTTTATTATCTTTTAAGATAAAGACACTAAATAAGATTTTGATTGAACTTGGATTAAAGAATGCATGTGCTTTGCTTTTGCTTGTGGTTGAAGATAAGAACTAAAGAGAGGAAATATTAGGTGGCAGCGTTAATGTACATCGCATACATAATGATCCACTGGATGTGGAAGAAGAAAATCGACCCGGACAACTCAGCCATTCCATACTTAACCTCAATGGGAGACCTGCTGGGCATCTCTCTGCTGGCCATAGCATTCCAGTTCCTTTACTTGGTGGGCGACCACGAGACAGATGGACGGACGGGAGAATGAGTTCTAGCCGTACGAACGCTGCCCAACAAGTAGGCAGCTGCTCACTTATATTCATTTCATTTACACCCTGGGTAGTTATTCGCAATCAATTAATGCCTTAACAGGGCATGTAAAAGATACTGCCTCAACTTCTATCATTGTATCATTTTGTAACATAACTACTATCGTGGCGTTACAACTTACAACTTACAGATATTATTTTTCCTCCGAAGAATCTATTTGACCTCACGATAGTAGTTAGTTAACTACGGTTTTAAAAACCGATTAAATTATCGGTTAAAAATAATGTAGCAATTTAAAGAGTATTATATGTACATCACAAATATAAACTATTTATTGAAACTGGTTTTATATTAAATTACGGATAACGTTCGCTGTTTTCTTCATGCCCTGGAGGCACAATTCTTTGCACATTTCTTTTCGAATTAGCGTCGAAAAACTAGAACATCTAATAAATGTGTAGACAACAAATATAGAGCACTAAACTAGAACAAATAGATCATAGTACAAAAAAGTAGACATTTTAGAAATGAAAACTCAGAAAAGAATAGCATTTTTTTTTTTTTGCTTTTACAAAAAGCAAATTATTGGCTGAGTGACGAATTTGATGGATGAATTTTATTTAACTTTTTAGTATTATTTATAAATATTTAGATGAGTGACATCTAATTGTATTTTACAAGATTTTATTTTTTTAGAAAGATTTTAAAATTAAATGAAGATTTGTATGGATGGCTACGTGTAAAATATTTCATTCACTCTCATTTTTATTTATTTTCTTTTAATGTTTTAAAAAAGCATTAAATGAGTATTATTTAATAAAATTTTTGACATTAATGATTGCGAAGTTAACTTTTTGGAAGACAAGTGTAAAATTGGACTTTCGCAGGTTTCGAAGACTAATTTCAACATGCGACATGACATGCCTTGCGATATAGACAAATCTATTTGTGGTTAAACGAAGATATATATTGTCGCATGTGCGAGATACGTAATAAAATATCGCGCAATTCTAATCTTACTTAGAGGGCGTAAATGAAATGAATTATCGTAATTCTCCTGTTCTTGTAAGCCATACATCTTGTTACAATAATTATTGTGTAGATTTAAGAGAAATTATTTTTATAAAATAATTGTAGAATAATTTTGTTCGCTTATTGTGTTTAGACAAATTGATTGCAGCTGTTACAAGTACCTGTATGATGTGATACAGATAACATAGTTTACTTTTAGCAATAATATACGCTTTTTTGTTCGTTCAGTTTCTTTATTATTCATTTGTGATAATATAATTATTTATTTATGATGCAAATGGTTCATTTCCTTCGAAACAGAGTCCTCAGGCTCTTTAAATTCTGGTACTTAATGTTTAACATTGACACTAGCTTATTGGCAATATATGATACGGGTATCGATGCAGTAAACGCTATTTTATTTTTCAGTATGAATGTTGATATGCGTTACTGTCAAATAAAAACATTCATAGTCATTGTAGAGTTTAAATACACCTTATTATTTTACCAAAACATATCGGGCTCATTTTAGAATCACTAAGTTGTTTAATAATAAACAGAAATGGACAATACAATAAAACAAGCCATTTCTTATTTTTTATTAGCCAATTCCAAATGATTTTGAAATGAATCCCGTATAACTTACCTCACACACTATTAATATTTTGTTCTTTTTTAAAAAGTATAAATTGAATAAAATTCTTACCTTTTTATTTAGGTAAACCCGAAATAATAGGTACAGTATTATTTCTTTTATAGTTCTAGCTTGTAATATTTTTATTTCAGATATAATAAAATGGGAAATCCTATTATGAAATGATGCAACTAGAAATGGAAAGCTATTAATTAAATAAAAATATATATATATATTCGAGATTCAAAATTTGTTAGTCAAATTAATAGTTAAAAGTTGTGAAAAAAATGAATTTATATTTTTAATATGTTCGTTTACTAGAAGAATAAATACACTATATTTTCTCCTAATGGTAAGCAAGGGAATTGAGCAGAATATTATTCTGGGGTTTGATTCCTGCGCTGTACACCATTAATAAATTTATTAGGAATTGTAAACTTACAAGTAATATGTCCAGAGAACAAATCTTGACGCTATAACAATAAACTAAGATTTTGGTCAACCAGGCGACAGGAACTCAATAAAAACTATGAAATGTATACGTCCATCCACTTATGCACATTTGAACAACTGCAAATACTTCTGCCAAAATTTTAACAGCATTCATTTCGGTCGCGACCAATCAAAATACATTTGAAGCATGCCTCAAGACTTCCTTTTCAGAAGCAGGTAGCGCAGCGAGAGAAAAATCGATAAACGCTGTGAGCATTGTAAAAACAACACAGTTGTACACAGGTATTGACGAAGTTTGAGGCAGGACAATTTTTGCCTTTGCACTTTTGTAGTTGGTGCTGCGCTGAGCTTTATTCATCATTATATAGGATTGTAAAACAGTGGTAATTTGAAATTTTTACAAAATTGAAATTTAAAAATACATTGCAAAATTCTTCTCTTCTCATTTTGAATGGTGAGGCACTGTCTCATCTGCCTCTTCCGAGCCGGCACTTCGCTGTAATAATAGGAAAGAAATAAAAGAAAATTTATATTTAATTTTCTTTATTTTGTATCCATACAATACAAATTATAAGTAAAGTAATTAATAGGAAATATACGTATATAAAATGATTATCAAAATTTATCACAAATTTACTTAAGTTCTGCTATTAAACATAGAAAACATCAATAGCTACATCCAAACGGGAACAGGGAACAGTAAAATAAATGCATTAAGTAAACATAATAAATAACATGCACTGTTAAAAATATAATATAAACTATATGGTCTCCATGTTTCTATGTACAGTAACTGACGCCAAAATGCAGTGTTTATTTGGCAAAACCGTAGTTCCAGGACTTTGCTGGGGACTATAAAACTCTTGGAAGTTTTCTTTGGGGGCTAACTTCGGGGACCTATATGCCAAAACAGAAGTATTTGTGGACACTGCATCAGAAGTACAATCATCTTCGAACGAATCTAACTCGATTAGAGCGAAAGAAAGCCTTTCACTTTCTTCATGAGGTGTCATTGTAGAATACCCCAAATCAGAATCAACTCCTGTAGTCGGTTTTCTATACTCTGTAGTGATACAATACGGAGAAATTGGTCCTATGTCTTTAGGAAAATTAGCTAATAGTTTATCTTGATGTCCAGTAGTTTCATCAGTGAAATCCACGTTTAAATTACTCATTTGAACTCTGTGAACTCTACTAGGAGTTGAATTCGGATAAAGGCGTTCCATAAACTGTAGGGAATATTGGCGATAACAGTAGAAAACTAACGCTAAGATAAAACAAAGAGCAACTATTGAACCAGCAGCCGGTCCAACAGACGAATAAGTAGAGACAAATTCATCTTGAATTGCTTCAGGCTGTGAATCTTTGTAAGGACTAACAGAACCTAAGATGCCGTGGAAACACATGTTCAAGGATGTGCAGAACGGATTTTGCAGTTTGGTTTCTCCGTCTATGTCCAAATGGCACCATTCACAACCTAGAAGACCGACGCAACTTTCATACGAAGTGTGAATTTCGCATAAGAATGGAAGACATGGTTTTAGTCCAGCTGCTATGCTGTAGTACATGCTGTTGGAAGTAAATGGGGTGGTTTCTACCACTGACGAGCAAATGTGGTTGTCCTCTGCATTTTTCGTAGGGCAAGTACTATTATCTAAATTTAAAGGACACTCGCAAGGACATTCACATTCGTTTTGCTCAACCCTGTTGCATATTAAGCACAGTCTATTCACCTAAAAACAAACAATGTACATTTGTAGTTGATTAAGTGTTTGAAATACTAACTGTACTGCAAGGGCAAAATGTAGCAACATCTGTACAAGTAAAATTCACTATTCCTATAAATGTGTTTGTGTTTGGAATGGCAGTGATGTAGTATTTTACACAATGTTCTCCATGGACCAGGTTTGATAACACTGAGTCCATTGATGTGTTGAATTTGTAATACCTTCAAAAATGGAAAAGCATTATTAAAAATTCTTGATTATAAAAAATGAAGCGACTGTGCATGTATCTGTTTTTTTGAATTATTTACAAGAAGTTGTAATATAAAATATTTTACCTTTGTATAGTTCCATTCGCATAGTTATTGCACAAAATTTTCTTGACAAAGCCTTTGTGGTTTAACAAATCATTTGCAACTAAAGATTCTTTATGTATGATATGTTGCTGTTCTATAGGTCCTTTGCCATTTAAATCAATTAAATTCGGATGATAGATTAAGTATCCTTTATCATCTATTATAAAGCACTTTAAGGTCTCTTGTTTATTACAATAAGGCACTGTGTCGAGCAGCATTTTATAGATGTAACCAAAGGTTAAATCCATTGCCATTACAGCAGCTATGTTACTAGAATTCTTCTCGAAGATAGTATGAGAAATTGTTACTATATAACCCGCTCCTCCTACAAGTATTTCATTTTACAATTGAATCATAATAGTATATTGTGTAACAAGTGCCGTTACAGAACAAAAAGGGTCGTAGAAAAAATATATTATAAACTTACCGGCATCTAAATACGGAGAAGTCAAAACTATTTTTCCGGGATGTTCCATGGCTCTAACAAACCAATTTCTTCTAGTCGGTTCCAATTCCACATCCAGAATTGAACCTGGGTACATGAGCATCACTCCATTTGAAGTAGCTATGTATCGTCTCACAGTATATTTATATAAAGAACCATGTAAGTGTTGCTGGTTTAAGTACTTTAGCATGTAAGATAAAATTGTTACGTCGCTTCGTACCTATGAAGAAAAAATTAGGTGGATACATAATTATTTATTTTTTACATACGCCATCTTTCAAGCCTGGATTCGCTAATAATTTAGTGTTGTCCTTAATATACGCCATGTAACTTTGTAATGTTAAGGATGTAACTGATTGTCCAGCAATTCCTCGAAGGTATGAATAAGGTGATTGAAAACAAGACGCACTTAAGTATAATATGCCCGCATCTTAAACAAAAATATCAAGTGATTTTTTAAATCTCAAGCTAAAAAAATATGTTTTGAATGAAACGTACCCAGAGTAGAAATCTGGTTCAAATGTCTGCACAAACTCTGAGGTGGCAAGAGATCCATTCTGTGATGCAACAAATTATAATGTGTTGAAGTATCTTGAGGAGTAACTTTTTTATTTTTTGGCAACGAATCTCCTTTTACAACAACACAAATTATGTACCAATGAAGTACTCTTTTCCAAACGTACTTTACTACTTCATTTTCTACTGTAATAAGTTGTGAGCCTTTTTCTTTATTAAGTATTGAATCGCGAATTAAACTAAAATTTTCATGTTTTTCAAAATATGATATGTCTACAAATTTTGGCTGTTCGTGCGTTACTATTGGGCGAGGAAACGATGGATGCGTTAAGACGAGCCCTGAAATTAATTATTAATCATTTTGTAAATGTGTTTTATTATTCTTACCATTTATATTTAATAAAAATGAATAAGTATATTTCGGTTGGCTACTATAATAGGTCAGATCTTCTGCAATGCTACTGTAGTAGATATCTAGACCTAAAAGACCCAAATCTGCTGAATTTCTGCACGGAATATAAACCGAAACAGTTAAATCTGAAAAATATATTATTATAATTTTATGTTTTATGGTGTTTTTAATATTTACCTTTAGTATTTTCTTGCCATATTGGTAAAGATATTCCTGGTTCTATGTCCAACTTATCACTTGGTTCTATGGTATGAAATATTCTAGCTACTGTTAAACCAAGTCCATTTGAAACATTTATAGATTGTAAAATTCCTTGTTTAACATTGGTATTATTAAAATTTAATTCGGATGTTTCAACATAAACATTTTCATCTACAAATAACAAAATGTATGTTTTGTTTTTATGGAAAGATCTTAGTTCTTACCATTTACTTGTACAGTATTTATAATAATAGGTGTTTCAACATCTTTAAAATGTAAGAAAATATTAGATTCATTATAATAAGAACTCGGTGTTATATACAATAACATAATAAGATCTGATTCATAATTTAGTTTTACAGATTTTAAAAGTTGTTTGAACACGATCTGGTGATTTGTAGAACCTAAACAACAGAAATTAACTAATGCCTGACAATATGGGGTTCGGACTAACCATTTATTCTAGTAAGAGAATCAAGAAACCTATGAAATATTTGTTTGTTACTCTGTGTAGCTTTGTAAAGTTTGCATTCGTCAGTGGTGAGTGGATGTGTTTGACTAGAAGTCTGGCAATTGTACCCTGTTATGTAAGGCGAGGTCCACTCATATCCAAAGGCTACCACACCTATTTCATCCCCATCATCCAACATCTCAATCACTTGTTTAGCTGCAGAAGAAAACAGTTGAAAACCGACACTCTCCAATCTAATCTAACAATTCTAAGACACTCACCAACTGATTTTACTAAATTGAATACTTTGTTACTGAAAGTACTTCCTAGATCGACAGCCATAATGATATTTCTTTGTTTAGTCTTAGTTAATGATGTGTATAAGTTCCTACACACGAAATTCTTATCAGGAAAACATAATACACGCAAGAAAAAAAAAGGAAATCTGAGTAAAATGAAACAGGGTTCGGAAAGTACTAAATAAATATTCTTATAAACAGATTTTTTAAAATAAAAATCATCCACTTTTGTCAAAGATAAAAAAATACAAAAATATACAGGGTGTTCCACAACTTAGGACAAAAAATTAAAATCAGATTTGATTTTTTAAAATAAATTTTTGCCAACCTGTATACAAGTATAGTGGCAAAAATCATCATCAGCATCAACTTACCATATGTAAGAATCATCATAATCGGAATAAGTATAATACGTCTTTGTTAAATCGAAAGATGATAAAAAATATACTTGTTTCAATCCGAGATGTGTTATATTTAACAAATGATCCATAAATACTAAAAACATACTGATACAATACCGATTATTTTCAAAGTAAAAACTTACATTGTGATGGGTTGTCTCCAATAAGTTTTGTTTTATTTCTGTCGTTCCCCCCAGAGAAAATGTATACCTGAGTTGACAACGGTAAGTGAAAATTTGAAGAATAATTTAAAATATCAGTCTTAATGTTATTTAAAATGTCGAAAGCTCTTGTGAGTTTGTTGTCTAGTTTCCTAGCCATTTGATCCACATCGCTTTCTTCGTCATGGTAAACAGTGGTAAAGTGTAAGTTGTTGTACATTTTCTACAACAAATAAACATTCTTCCAACTGTGTAGATAATACATTTCACGAATAAATACCTGCATAGATGAAACTCCCAGCTCTACGTAAGCTGCTAGTTTTAGTTTCTCGTTTATTTTAGCAGACAGATTTTTTAAGTCATATCTGTCATAACCACTCTCATTACTTTTAAACTTATTTGTCAAAGAACATGAAATAAAATTAATGTTAAGTAAAAGTATTACGAACCCAAAATACTTTCGTAGACTTTTTCTCTTTCTGAAATTCATAGTGCATTTAAGTGAGGTTAAGATCGTTAAAATACTCTGCACTTGCACTAAATATGATTAATTTTAAGCACACTTCAACATATTTAAGTACTGAAATTATTCACATATTTGTTTACTTTATTTTGTATGTTAGTTTTGTTTATAATTAATCCCCTCTTTTACTGTCTTTACACATGTGAAGTATGAAAACAAGATGAAGTAAGATACAAATTCATTATACTTTAAATATTTATAATAAATTCTTTTTGCATTTAGTATTTGTTAAATTAAAAAATTTGCGTATTCTTTTATTTTTATTATTATAAATAATAAATAATCATTTATTTTTTCAGTGTTTTTTACACTGATATTAATTGATATAATTGTAAAAGATTGTTTTATTTTGATTGTATTTAAAGGTAGAAAATATTTTATTGCACCTTTTATTTTTTTATGAATCCACAATTATCCACAATTATATTGTATACATAAAACGTTTCAGATTTTTCTCGTACCTTATAGGAATTATAGAATACATATATACAAATATAACGCCTATATTTATGTATTGGTGACACAAGGTCGTGTTGGGTGTTGCCTAAAATTTAATTCGAGGGGAAACGTGAATTACCCCTAAACTAGGGGCTGGCGCACAAAACGGACATCAGATTCGTGAGTTTCACGGTTGACTCTATAGGATAGCATACTTTTTTCCCCTAATTTCACTAATTAATTGCATCGTAAAAAACCCTGGACTATAGTCCATGGTTTTGAAACTCTAAAAACACTTTTTCTCTCAGATCCGGTTCAAATTTGGTATACATATACTAGGTACATGGGGCTAACAACATCTGAAGTCAAATTCACCAAGGGGTTGAAAATAAGGGAGTTATTTAATAATAAAGATTTAAATCGCTTATTACGTAAGAACTATAGGTCGTATGAAAATTTGGACACCAAATTCGGAATCTACGAGGTCGAATTAGGGTAATAAAACCAAAAAATCAACCCCTTTATTAGGAACATCCCTGCACATAATATTAACATGTATATATCTTGTGCGCTACATGTTTGAGTTAATGTACTTATTCTACTTGGTATATAGATATTAATTGTTATTTTTCTGTATGTTTAGAAGGATGATGATCTATACTTCACTCCCAGATGCGACAGCTGCATTTCCAGAAAGCTACAAGTGAAAATTATTTATAGATAACTTGTATATATTATGTATATTATTGTATTATTACATTATTATAATTATATGTATTTACTATTTTATAATAAAGAGACAGTCCAGTTATATAATATGTTTTGTTTTTTTTACTATAAAACTTTTTTGCAACCTTTAAAAATAGGAAATACGGATCAAATCCTGTGCTCTCACTATATCTTAAGACGTCGGTTTTTCATACATATGACGAAATAATACGTATCATATGTACACGGGGTCAATAACCTTTTTATTTATTGCATATAGTTGTTATAGACTTATATTATTCCTATGTGTTAACAATTAAATAAACCGCACTGTTATACATTATTTTTAATGCTATATCATTTATATTACATATTCAAAAGTATTTATTTAAATACACAGGGTAGTTTTAAATTTTATTTATTAAGAACACCTTTAACTTATATAAACATAACAGTATTACATAAAGGATACGCTAATAATACTTTAAAAAACATCTTATACTTCATGTACACACGTAATCAACCCTTAAAAAAAGTGGGAAGGGATGAAAGGGTGAAATTATTATTAAAGGGGTACAGGAATAAAAGATATGATGTAATGGAAGTGTTTGTTTATTATATAACAATAAATACACACGATTATGTTCATACAAGTACAATACTACATATACAAGTTATTTCATAATTATTTCCACTTGTGCCCTTCTTGAATTGTGGCTGCTGTATCCAGGGATGAAGTGCAGCTCATTCATCCCCTAAACAATCAGAAAAATATCAGTTAAATACTAAATAACATGAATAACAGTAATAAATATTATATACATCATATTACATCATCAACTAAGGGTGGGGGTGCAATTTGGACATCAGATTCGGAATCTACAGAGTCTAATTAGAGGGATTATTTATCTTTAACACCCTCTTTGTACTTTACCCTGTCTATCATATATAACGGAGAAGTGAAGTTCCATTTTCCGGAAAAAGAAAAATCGGACAAGAAAATTTTTCAAATAAAAGTTGCTTAGAATTTTATTATGAATAAAAAATCCTAAAAAGTTTTTCTCTAAGATTAATATTTACACCCTTTCCAAAATCCCACTTTAAAGTTCAATAACTCCTTTACCATCAACCCTTAAGTGCTCAAGTTATATTCCGCACTAAGTTTAGGTCCCTACTACATGTATGCAAAGTTTCATCGAAATCGGAGACAAAAATTTTAATCGGGAGGAATCGTGAATTACCCCTAAACTAGGGGTTGGCGCACAAAACGGACATCAGATTCGTTAGTTTCACGATTGACTCTATAGGATAGCATACTTTTTTCCCCTAATTTCACTAATTAGTTGCATCGTAAAAAACCCTGGACTATAGCCCATGGTTTTTGACCTTGAACCCCAAATTTTCGGAGTTAGACATGTTATCCCCTTAATTCGACCCTTCCGCTTCCCGTGCCGGTATCCGTTTTTGGCGCTCTCGCTTCGTTCTTACGTAATTCGCGATTGAAGTTCCGCAAGTAGAGCATTATTTTATCCCCATAATATTGACGTGGAAATTTTGAAACTTTGTATATGAACTAAGCTCCCAATACTACATTCATAAAAAATATATAAAATTTTTAGTGCAACTTATAAGGGTGGTTTACTTGAAGATTTTTAACAAATTATTTTCTGTTATCTATATTATTAGGGGTAGAGATCTCAAACATTGTATTTAGACTAAAAACTTAATGCTACACCTTTAAAAAAATTACCAATCTTATAGGGTACCCCAAAGTGATAGTTCTCTTGAAGAAGTTACGAACGGAACTTATCTTTAAGACAGATATGTACTTAAACAATTATCTTTAAAAAGAAAAATTGTATAAGAAAACTTTTTAAATAAAAGATGCTTAGAATTTTATTCCCAACAAAAATAAAATTTTCCTCTAAAGTTAATATTTTCCACCCTTGTAAAATATATAATTCAATAACTCCCTTAATATCAACCCCTAGAGGCTCATATTTGGTTGTCTACTAGATATATGTCCCTAGTTCATGTATGCCAAGTTTCATCAAAATCGGACACAAGAAAATACCACAGTATATTACAACATAAGTAGTAAATATACTTATAATATGTATAGGGGTGCTTTTATTAAAAGGGTGACATAAAATCTGTAAGGGTACATAATTTAAATACTTGTATAGTAAGTACATGCAAAACCTAAATATAGAGCAAAATTACGACATTTTTAAAATTTAATTTAGCGTTAATTGATGTTGATGCTTACATAACCGCATTCAAATTTTATTTAAATTGTAAAATCGCTGTTCTATTTCAAGCCATAGTTGTTAATACTCTAATGTTAATATTAAATACATGCATGATACATATGATACATTTTAAAAAGAAAATGACCCAATTAACTGTGAAACAAAAACATCAACGTACAAAAAATGTTTCAAATAGAAGATGTTCAAAATTTCATTCTCATTAAAATATCCTAATAAAATATTTCTTTAAACTTAATAGTTTTCCAGTTATTTGTAAAATATGTTTAAGAAATTCATAAAAGTAGCGCACAAGATATATGGGACTGTTCGGGTTGAAGGGGTGGTTTTTTGGTTTTATTCTACTAATTCAACCTCGTAGATTCCGAATTTGATGTCTAAATTTTCATACGACGTATAGTTCTTACGTAGAAACCGATTTAAATCTTTATTATTAAATAACTCCCTTATTTTCAACCCCTTGGTGAATTTGACTTCAGATGTTGTTAGCCCCATGTACCTAGTATATGTATACCAAATTTGAACCGGATCTGAGAGAAAAAGTGTTTTTAGAGTTTCAAAACCATGGACTATAGTCCAGGGTTTTTTACGATGCAACTAATTAGTGAAATTAGGGGAAAAAAGTATGCTATTATATAGAGTCAACCGTGAAACTCACGAATCTGATGTCCGTTTTGTGCGCCAACCCCTAGTTTAAGGGTAATTCACGTTTCCCCTCGAATTAAATTTTAGGCAACACCCAACACGACCTTGTGTCACCAATACATAAATATAGGCGTTATATTTGCAATATAAGGGTAGATAACAGCATCTAAAATAAAAAAGATATAGAGAATATTGAATGACCAATCACAAACGAGATCAAGTATTGATTTCTTTAAATGATCAATCAGGTGAATTCGAAAAGTATTGATTTTTTTGATCGACCAATCATATCAGACAAATCACAAGGTTTTAAATTTAAATTTAAAAAATATTTTTATGGGAAAATGGGAAAGTGGTCACTAAATATTAATAACTTTCTGTGGAAATTATTCATTTATATGTGTTCTTGGAAAGAAATAAAACAAAATAAAATTTTAAATGTTTATACTGTAACAATAAAACTTTGTATACATAAATGATATGTTTTAGGAACATATTGTCATGGTATGCAGATTTAATCTTTGGTTATAAACCATGATCGGTGGATAAAACTATAAATAAAAATATTTAAAAACTTACAATTTAATAATACTTGTCATGAACACATGCAGTAATTAATAGAAAATACTTATTTTGTAGTCTTCTTTTTAGTTTTTTCCTTTTTCTTTTCAGTCTTTTCCCCTTGTATTATTTCCATGTCTTTGTCTTTATCCTTTGTTTCCAAATATTCTTTTTCGTTGTTTTCTTGTTTAGTTTCCATATTGTCTTCTTTAGCTAGACATTTTCTTTCTTTTGAATTCTCAGCCTCTTCTTTTTGATGTTCCATTTCCATGTTCTTCTTTTTATCCTTACATTCCATTCCTTGTCCTTTTCTTTTTTTCCCATTTGATTTTTTTGTTTTGTCCGCAGTATTTTCTTCTGATTGTTCATTTTCTTTCTTATCTTCTCTCTCTAGCTGTTCTTCTTTTTCTTCTTGCTGGTCCACTTCCAAGATCTCGATTTTGTATTTGCTTTTTACCTGTTCTTCATTTTCTTCATATGAATTCTTCGTTTCTGTGTCAGTCTCTTCTTCTGAATGTTCCATTTCCATGTTCTCTTTTTCATCTTCGCTATTCATTTCTTTGTCTGAATCCAACATCTCACATTCAGTCTTCCCTTCCTGTTCTTCTCTTTCCATGTCTTTGTCCTGACCGTGTTTTTGCTTTTCTTTTCCGCTGTCATCTTCCTTTCGATCTTGTTTCTTGTTTCTTGTATGTCTTGATCTATCAGTCTTATAGTGTCTCTTTCTTTTATTCTTATTGTCATAATCGTCTTCTTCTTCTACATCTCTTAGCTTACTTCGGACGGTAAATTTCTTGTACACATATTGGTGCTTTGGTTTTCCATTATTACGTAAGCGTTTACGAGTAAAGATTTGTTTTCTTACAATTCTTTCTACTCGTACAGCTACTAGAGGATCGAAATGAACTCTTTTCTTTACTTTTCCTGATTTTATCGGTATTTCGTTTTCTTGAGTTTCACTCATTTCGAATTTGACGGAATTTTGACTCTAAAAATTAAAATAATATTTCATATTATGATCATATATAAAAGCTAATGCGAATAAAAATAAATGATTTAATTTCAAAGTATTAATATTACAATCTTTATTTACAATCTCCGATTTCATGTATGGGATGTTTACATATCAGAAATTTTATAAACAAACATTATGTAACTATAAAAACAAAAACCAAATTATGTAATAAAAATATAATAAACTAGTTATATTTCCAACTTTTCCATAATTCTTTATAATTATTAAAATTTTGCTCTTTATATTTCTTTGTAAAAATTTCCAGAAATTATTATCGATAAAAATTTAGAGGATGGTTTTGCTATAATGTCTGATTTAAAGACAACTAATGTATATTAATAATATGAAGTAATATATAAATGAATAATTTAAAATAACAAATTACCTGTAGTCAATTGAAGAGCAGAAGAGAACTGGAACTAGTTTGATTGAAGAAACGCAATCGTAATGTGAATCAGACTTGAAGAATTCAAAACAATTCTTATCCAACAAGTATTGCCAACTATTAATTTGCAGATAAATTTAACAATAATTGCAAATAAATAGCAAACATTATTGCTTAGTATTTTTATTGTGATAAAAATATAAGATAAGGGCAAGAATTTTCAAAAATCATTATACGCATGCGCTTTATTTTGAATTATTTTAATTACAAAATTTGATTAATTTATTTATTTTAAAGTTCAAATAATTTTGACCGTATCAGACATTTATTTATTTTTTTCATATTTGGCTTAGCGTCGACTATGAGTTTGTAAATTCTTCACTACTGTTAGAAAGATGTTGGGTTCGAATGTAGTTTCAAAATAACGTCAAAATAATATTAGCTGTACAGTTATATTCAGTAACTTTGTAATATTTTATTCAGATCGATGAAAGACATATGCGCTGGATTTTCAAAATTTCCTTGGGGGCACAATTTCTTATAATGAAGAAATACTACAGCAAACACTTCAAAATGCTCAAATTCTTGATCCACTGAAACTAAAGCACAATCTAGAGCAGCCAAATTTGCTTCAGAATGTGCTCTGGTTTCAGCAGGTCAAGAATTAGAGCAAACAATTCTGAGTGCTCTAATTTCTGACCCACTGAAACCAGATCACAATCCAGAGCAGCCCGAAGGCCCACTACCGCCCCGGCGCCCCGCACAGCGGGACTGAGTGCTAGCGTCTCAGGATCCCCGGTATATCCTGAGACGCGCATTATTATCGGTCATAAGGATTCCTATTGGCTGATATTCAATTTGAAATTGTGGCTGTACTAGTGGGAATTTCTAAATGAAAATTTGTATACATAGATACCTTGATGCGAGGACTTCACTGGTAATATTTTTAAGGGTGCAATTCACAGTCATTTTAGGGTAGTAGTAAGTAAATAAAAAATGGAAGGAGGTACAATAATGATTTAAAATAATAACAATTCAGGTCTTTATTACTGACGTGAAAATATCTCGTTGGGGGCATTACTCCATGGAAAATTTTCCTTGGGGGCAAGAGCCCCGATGTCTCCATGTAGTCGGCGCCCATGGTGAAAGATCCTAGAAATGTGTACCCAACAAACACAAAACCAGACAAAATTATGTATATGAGAAATGAAATAATATACCTTTGTTAGTAAAGTAAAAGATGTAAGAAATAATGTAAACGTAGAAGAAAATGAAAAATGGTAGTGAAATCGAACTGTACCACATACAGGTTTATTTACTGAACAACTTTAAAACATCAATTCGCTCATTATATGTCGGCAATACTTATTTATAAAAACAATTATATTTAGATATTGGCACTATACTATTAAATTAATAAAAATTAGTATAAGCTGTTACTATAAATAAAATCAATTATAAATTATCACATACTACGTACAATGAAACATGAATCGTAACTGATATAATAAATTATATACAGGTGATCATATACTGCTGTAAATCATGTTTTTGGTAATTTTAAATTATTATCTATATTATATTACGCGATACTTTTTCATATACTAGTCTTGAAAATCGTATATAAAATGTATCTAAAAAAGTATCATAGAAAATTACTATTCACATTTGATTTAGCACTATTTGTAAATAAACTATATCAACATACTGATACAAACTAAACGAGCGAATAAATACATTGAATGATACTACACTGAACATACACAATAGATATAGATTGGGAAATGAGGTATTAGAATAGGAATAACATATATCACATTCGACACGCCCAACTTCATATTTCATTACAATTCTTAAATCAAACAACAACTTCAATTTTCTCCAGAACTCAACACGAGGCTCATTCGCTAATAAAACATTTCACATAAATAAAAACAAAGTAGACCTATTGGAATAAATTAATAATTATATTAATTGGAAACACGATCTTTGGGAACATCAACAACACAATACATATTTTGTAAATATAATGACAAATTGTTTGATTTGAAACATTAAAATATGTTTTTAGAGGTCGAAGGTTTTCAACCTTTTTATTTGATGAATGACCCTCGAAAAATAAAATTATGAAAAATTTAAAACGATTATCTTCCAGAGAAAATTGTTTTTTTTTTCTTTAAGAAAAATAAATAAAATTTGAAATAATAACGAAATATAAAGGCTATACTACAACGAGTGAATATACGTTATAAAAATACGGATATTGGTAAAATACAGATACAGTACAGATTATTAACGAATAATGAACAGATATTCACACAAATATAATAGATTAGCATGCAAATAATTATTATATCAAAACAGGGCCGGACCGACTAAATCCAGTCATAAGATTTACTAGTTCCTATCGAATTCTAAAAATTCAGTCATAAGTACGTTGAGATTTTATCAAAATTTAACTTTAAAAATCTTGATTTCCCTTTAGGCCAGTCCGTCCCTGAGAAAATGTCAAAGACCAGAGTCGGATTAAGGTGAATACAATCATAATTCAGTGCTCATTTCAGCGGCGTCGCCTGTTTTCAGAGGGACTCCGTTGCTGAAACCGGGGCCCTCTGTTTTTGTGGTTTTGTCCTCCTGAGCCAACCCTGTGCCGTTTAGGTCGCTTAGCGGGCTTGGGACCTACACAACAAAATCCTTCCTTAAATCTAGAAGAGGACACAGTTTTACTTGTTTCTGTTTGTGAACGATCAATGTTTAATGTAGCCGTGTCTAAACGATGTTAATGTTGGGACTTTCATTTCAATTCGGCTCGTAATTACAACAAATATTTAATAGTTGCAGAACAGATGAAAATCTACGATAATTCTTAATCAAAACTATTATTTTATTCCTACACGGAGTAAGAACTCAAGTACAGTTTGTTCCACGAATTTCGAAGGATTGACATAAACGGATGAAAAACTTCTGTACCATAAAATTACAAACGAAAAATTTGGTACAGAAAACCGCAAATTGGTTTCAGATTGTCAGTTTCCAAGTTTAATTAAAGAAATAATATTTTTTAAGATCCAGATTGAAGTACTATTCAAAGACTCAAAAAAACTTATTTCAAAAATAAGAATCTAATTATTATTTATACAATTTACTCTGACAAGTCTTCGCTATTTTATTTAATATTTTTGTTAGGTCCAACACTGTGTACAACAGAGACAGTTTACCTAGTTTTATTTATGATAGATATAAATTTAGATTTCTTTCTGAACTTGAAGTGTTTTATGAGGATCCTTAGAAATTCCGTGAGACAAACTATACCTAAGGTATTTTCCAAGGCGTTAACCACGTTGGAAGTTTGGTGTACAGTTTATGGAAGTCTTCTGGAAGTTTTGGAAGTCTTAGAAATTTCATGGAAATATCGAGGAAGTTTTGGTATTTGGACGAATTTTTAAATGTATCTTGGAAATGATTTTAGGGTTCCTACCACTGATATCTATATACAGGTGTTTCACACCTTAGAACAAAAAACAAGAAATTCGCTAGTTATTTTTAATTTTTTTCAAACCTTCTACAATGGAAATTTAAAAAAAAATCTTTTTGTTTCATGATCAGCACGTCCTACAATTTAATTTTTGTGTAAGTTGTGGAACATCTAATAACTGGATTGGGTTAAAATTTAAAAAAATATATTTATTTTATCACTTGTTACTTTAAAATAAGGATCTTCTTGTATATTATTTGCAGAAAATTAATAATTTAAATTTAAACAGAACTTGGTACTTGTCTTTCACAAGTTTAGTTTTTACTGCAAGATGTTCCACAGTTTATTAAAGTTGCGATTAGAGTACAGAATAGTTACATACAGAAGCGACACTCCGTGTCGGTACCTTTCATGTTACCCTATTCAGTTCAATTACCTTGGAGCATTGTATAGACCTTTAAATTTGTTGGCTTCCCCTATCTCTCCGTAAGATGTGACGAAACTTTCCTATTTTAAACAACGAGCCCTTTAAATTTGTTGGCTTTTCACATCTCTCTCTAATTTTTGGTTTCTCTATCTTACTGTCACTTCTGTATAAACCTATTCTGTGATCAGAGGTAAGTTTGCGTTTGCGCGAAGGGGAATCCCCTACTACTAAATCAGGTGTACATGTTATCTACAGTGATTATATTCATCAGAATATCAAAAAAATGAACTCAAAAGTAATTAAAATTAACTTCTAAACAAAGGTATGAAAGTGGCGAGTTTTCGACGTTACTTGGAAGTCAAGGAAGTATAATTATGTTTATTATATTCATCGTATTACAATTAGGTCTGAAAGTGGTGAGTATGGATGTTCATAGCAGTGGTGAGTTATGGATGTTCATGGCAGTGTTGGGAAGTGGTGAGTTATGAGATGTTCATGGAAGTGTTGGGAAGTGGTGAGTTATGGGATGTTCATAGAAGTGGTGAGTTATGGGATGTTCATGGTAGTGGTGAGTTATGGGATGTTCATGAAAGTGGTGAGTTATGGATGTTCATGGCAGTGGTGAGTTATGGATGTTGATGGCAGTATTGGGAAGTGGTGAGTTATGGATGTTCATGGCAGTAGTGAGTTATGGATGTTCATGGAAGTGGTGAGTTATGGATGTTCATGGAAGTGCTGAGTTATGGGATGTTCATGGCAGTGGTGAGTTATGGATGTTTATGGCAGTAGTGAGTTATGGATGTTCATGGAAGTGGTGAGTTATGGATGTTCTGAAAGTGGTGAGTTATGGGATGTTGATGGAAGTGGTGAGTTAGGGATGTTGATGGCAGTGGTTACTCCTTGGGTTGACGTAGCTACTCGAGGCAGAATTGAAAGTTCGGCCCCTTGTTACTCACTGATACTGATACGTGCTCCGTATGAGTGGAGTGAGAATGTACTCCAGACTAGTGGATCGGGATCTCCGGTGCGCTATAGGGAGCTGGGCTTGAATGTGTTGGGACTGCGGGTGGGGGGGAGGCTTGCGCGCGCTGCGAGTGCTCTGTCCTCTCTGCATCACACACACATGCAAACCAGATCAGTAACTCCCTACACGCCAGTCATCTTGCCTGCTTCAATGCTTCCGGTGCATGTGTTTGTGACACACGGGATCCACTACAAGCCTACAAGCACTACGAGAGCTACACACCACATTAGTACAGGTTAACCCCCGACCGTAGTAGCTCTGTTTAGTCAAGATTGAAGCAGTCAAAAAGACAAAGCACTAAGTATACGATAGTATAGGCATGATAGTTAAGTGTAAAGATATCAAACATCCACGTTTCTCAAATTGGTACATCTAATCCTAATCAACACATCTAGGAAAAAGGATGGGATAATATTTATTTCAAAAAAATATACAATGTCTATCCTATACTAATGCTGCATACTACCAATTTCTCTTCATAAATACCTGCAATTATTATTATAAAAACATAATTTAAAAGAATATAGTGTCAATATCAATCTTATATACTATAGATCTTTTATAGATCCATAGATCTTTTGCCTATTCTACAATAAAGTTCCAACACTACGGTATAGAAATATCTCTATCCTTTAATAGTACAGAAGTGATATACAGCGCATGCGTTGTATACTATCATGTATCTGCGTAAATCTTATATATCTTTTTTATCATAAAATTGTAGATGTAAATTGTGATGGTTGATGTTTACATGAAAATATATAATTTTGTGACGGAGAAATATATGCGTATTTACGCAAGAAAGAGATATATGGAAGAGAACGCATGCGTTGTGTATCACTTTCGTACTGTTGAAAGATAGAGATAAATATGTCTGCACCGTAATGTTGCAAGTGTACTACGTCTACAGTATATAAGGTCGATGAATACTTCTGTAAAATGAGGACGAAACTTGTAGTGTTAATCATTTACTTGTATTTTAAACTATAGTCACAGAATAGTTACATACAGAAACGACACTCCATGTCGGTACCTTTCATATTACCCTATTCAGTTCTTTGACCTTGGAGCATTGTGTAGACCTTTAAATTTGTTGAGTTCCCCTATCTCTCCCTAAGATGTGACGATAATTTCCCAATTTTAAACAATGAGCCCATTAAATTTGTTGGCTTTCCCCATCTCTTTTTAATTTTCGTTTCTCTGTCTTACTGTCGCTTCTGTATAAACCTACTCTGTGCTATATATTTCCTTTATTATATCTTCTTAATGGTGGTGCAGAGGTAAAAGCTGAAAGCATTTAGATAAAGTCGTAGTTAAGCCTAAGTACCAATATGAGAAACTGCGGACGGTGAGTGGTTAGCCGCGATACTTACACTGAAGTGATTGAGATTGAAGGAGTGAGTTTGCGGCTGGTTAAAGTAAATGAAGTTATTGTTGTCCCGCTGCCCCTCGGACTTGACAGACCTGGTGGAGCGCACGCTCTGCCCCCTGGAGTAGTGCAGGCGCAAGGGGCCCTCAGAGTCAGTGAAAGCAGCGTTATTGTCAGAGTAAGGCGAAGGCGCGAGGCTAGGCTTTAGGGCCCTATGTACATGGTGCTTGTTCGCGTTGCCGTCCACGGTAGTCGCGTACACGGGGGAGTGGATCTTGGGGTGGTTGTGGTTGTCATATGTGGACGGACTGGGGTATACATCGTGGGGGTTTAACACTTTGGTATCGCTATTTGGTTTACTCACACATGGGGTACCGTTCACTGCTTTTCCCAACTGACTCTTGTTCTCGTTTGACCTACAACAACACACCACAAGTCATTACACCATCCTCTACCAAATAATAATCAAATTCTAAATGGGAAATAGAGTAGAAAAATATTAACGATAAGGAAGAGCAACAGAATATGATGATTGAAAACCAAAGGCAGGATCAAGAAAATAGGATAACAAAATCAAGCTATAATCAGCAATACAAAAATATTGTCACTCTTAATTTACCAAGATGCTCATAGGAAAAGGAAGAAGAGGAAGATTAAAAATATGCCACACGTTATTACCATCCTCTACGAAATAATAATCAAATTCTAAAAGGGAAATAGAGTAGAAACATATTAGGAGACAAACGTGTTATCTTATCTACAATAGAAGTAGAAAGACAACGATAAGAAAGAGTAACAGAATATGATAAAGAAAACCAAAGGCAGGATCAAGAAAATAGAATAAGAGAATCAAGCTATAATCAGCAATACAAAAATATTGTAACTCTTAATTCACCACGATGCTTATAAGCAAAGGAGGAAGAGGAAGATTAAAAATAATCGCGTGGTAATAAAAAATAGAAATGATGCTTATAGGAAAATGAAGAAGAGGAAGATTAAAAATAATCGAGTGGTAATAGAAAATAGAAACGATGCTTATAGGAAAAGGAAGAAGAGGAAGATTAAAAATAATCCCGCGTTAATAAAAAATGGAAAACAGAAGACGAACAAAACAGAATCAAGCTATAATCAGCAATACAAAAATATTGTCACTCTTAATTTACTACGATGCTTATAAGAAAAGGAAGAAGAGAAAGATTAAAAATAATTGCGTGGTAATAAAAATAGAAACGATGCTTATAAGAAAAGGAAGAAGAAGAAGATAAAAAATAATCGCGCGTTAATAAAAAATGGACGACAGAAGAGGACCAAATTGCTTTATTTGTAATAATAAGAAAGAAATATGGCACTTATTGTATGAGTGTGGTGGATCAAAGAATGAACAAGATTTTGGATGAGAAGAATATTACATAGAAAAAATAGAAAATTAGTACAAATAATATGTAAATAAATAAATGTATTTTTAAAGTTATCTTTGACACGAATAAAATTATATATTTATCAAAGTAAATATAGATCGTGATATATGAGTGAAATAATAAATATTAAATAGGAATTCAAATTTAATAAGCAGTTACTATTAAATAATAAATGTCACAGTTCAGAACACGTATAAAGAAAAGGAGTAACCATTGATTAAAATAGTTTTAAGAAAGTTGTTGATTCTGAGTATTAAATAAATTTTCCAAAGGAGTTAAGCAAACTAATAGTAATAGTAATGATTTGAGTTGGAGAAGTTTTCCTCCAGCCTACAGTAAGTGTTCAGCCCATTTAAAAACAAGTAAGCTATATGTAAGTCAGTAAGATGATGATTAAATGTAAGTGTGAAAGTTCGGCATTACCTTTCGCTGTAGAGCTCTTGTTCGGCGCCGAGCCCGGAGTCTGTGTGCTCGTGGTTGACCCGGGTGTTTCCGTTGCTGCAGTCCTGATCGTTTCCGTTATTCGCGTTGGCGTTGTTGCCGTTGCTTAATCCGCCCAGGAGGGTGTTGGGATTACAGTACAGGGCTGAGTTGCCCAGCCGGTTCTTCGAACGATAGTCGGAGATGCTCAGCGACTCCAGCATCCTACAACCGAACTTAGTCCATTACATGTTTTTCACAAATAATCGTTAGGGCGAAACTTTACACTAATCGGGTCTTCTTCCAATGATAACATTCTTAACAGAAACAGGGTTTAAGTTCCTGAGGTATCACTACTGAAATAAAGCAACACACTACTTTACTTTTCTGTTCATTTAACCTAACGATCATTTCGTCTTTCAGACAAAGTCAGAGGAATATTGACAATCATCTCACGATGTTCAAAAGGATGATGTTATATATATATATATATATATATATATATATATATATATATATATATAAATATTACAATAATCAAGTGTGTTACTTTCTCAATTCCAGAAGTATAGTTTGTCAATATTTTGGTGAATCTATTATATATGTTTCAGATTTGTCGATTACACGTTTTTCACAAATAATCGTTAGGGCGAAACTTTACACTAATCGTGTCTTCTTCCAATGGTACAACATTCTTAACAGAAACCGCCTTTAAGTTCCTGAGGTATCACTTATTTCTCTGTTTATTTAACGTAACGATCATTTCGTTCTTTCAGACAAAGTCAGAGGAATATTGACAATCATCTGATGATTTTACGACGATATTATAGTTAAATTAAATAATAAATAGTAGAATAATCAAGTGTGTTACTTTCTCAATTCCAGAAGTATAGTCAATATTTTGGTGAATCTATTATATATGTTTCAGAGTAGGGCTGTACAATCAGGAAAATTTGTAATTGATGATCAATCCTCAATCTTGATCGATCAGAAAAGATTGATCTTGACTGATCTTATAAATGCCAACTAGGTAAATTTATGGTCGATGATCGATTCATATTTTTGATCTCTATTACAGATACAAACACATATTTTATAAAACTACAGTCGATTTTTTTTAAGTTCAATATCTTTAATTGAAAAATTATGAGAAATATGAAATGGCAGTTGAAACTGTTTTTTACTCAGGTCCAATTTCAGACTAGGTATAATGAAGCCACGTATCGTATCCTGTTAAATTAAGATATGTCTGATATTTTAAGAATAATTTAATCAATGAAGTTCCCTCTGATCAATCAAGATCAATGGTGCCGATCAAACGATCTAATTAATCCATCGATCAAACGATCAGATCGATATGTTTTCCATTGGGATAATTTCGATTGATCTGTCGATCTTTCGATCTAATCCAGAGTAATAAGAACTTCTAAAGCCACCCTAAATTTGGATACTTAGTAATGTTTGAACATTAGCTGTATTTTGTATAATGGAGGGATGATAGAATTTCCTTACCGTGGTAGCATGTTGGAGTTACTGTGATTGCTACTACTGGACGCAATGCTGCCTGCAGTCTTAGCGAAGTCGTTGTGAGAGAGCTGCAGGTCACTCCTAGAGCCGGTGACCCGGACTCCCCGGACCCGGCCCGGATCCGACGACTGTGGCGACGCCGAGTACGGCGGGGGAGGGCTGTACGACACGTGATTGTCAAGCAAAGATGTATCGCTAGGTAAACAACGATAAACATGCAGTGACCATGCGAAAGACAGGCAAACTTGGAAAATAACACTATTTGGATATACAGTATTTAGTGTGTTGCACAAATTATTTCATAAAAATGTTTATCAATGTTTAAAATAAAGTAATACTGTATATTCAAATAACGTCCAAAATAATAAAAAATTCAAGTTCATTATTATTTTATAAAATGACTAAAGATTTCTATGGGGAGTTGAACTTTAAAACATGCCACTATTGTAATTTTTACCGTTTGTATTCCTCTATAGTAGCAGGACTGCAATCAAAATATAATTGTTAAAATATTTATATTTTTAATTAAAAAACTTGCGAATATTCATACAAATTTTATTAGGATGAATAGAAATGCTTGTTAATTACACAGGAGACAAAAGAATTTTGTTAGTTTTAGTTTGAAAACTTTCATTGTTGTGTAAAGTTAGTTACAATGTTAAACAGACCATGTTTAATGATATTTTTTAAAAATGTGTATCTTTAAAATAATCCACTGCAAATTATATCAGCATTGCTACAGCTCGCAGTGGTAAAATTCAGATGGGAATTTTAGTTGTTTAGGTTGTTAGTTAACAGTATTCTAGCGTAAAAATCATAATTAAAAAATGTTTTTATTGTTTAATGATCTTGTGTTGAAATGAGGACGACATAGTATGATGAGGATAGATAGTTTAGAAGAGACCAATTCTTACCTTTTCCCCCAGGCGTGTTTGAGTTTGAGCTGTTTGGCATGATTAGTCTGCACCACAGTGTAGGGAATCTCTCGGAGCTGGCTCTCGCTCATCCCAGCAGTATCTATGAGATCAAACTCCAGGTACTGTTTGAGCTCATCGGGCAGCCAGGCCTTTTCACCTGGAGAGCGGCTACGGCTGCGGTGTTTGCGGTGACGCCGATGCGACGTCTCCGACTCAGTCTCTAGCCCGGAGTTCACGTACCCGGAGCGTCGGTTGGAGATGACGGACGCGTGCTGGATGCCCGATTGCTGAAGTTTCTGGACTTCGCGCCACTGGGAGGTTGAGTCTACCAACTCGTAATGCGACTCCGAATGTCTGAGAGGAGAAGAAGTATTGTAGGTTTAAATGTAAGTTAAGGATGTAGGTGTTTGACGTACCGTCCTTTGCTGAAGGATTTGTGTCGATGCATATGTGAATCTTGCTCTGAACCCGAGTCTCGCTTATTACGAGACCGGTGTCTTCTGTGCTTTCTATGGGAACGACTAGAACATTTCGACAATTCGCTTTCATTGTCGGATGTCCATCTGCTTCGATGATGTCTACGTCTATAAAAAATTGTAGTATTTAATTTGAATGTACTTGTGTAATATAATGTAATTTGAGTATTGTAAGTGTTGTAACACGGTCGCTTGGCGGCTGTGTATTTTGGTAAATTTCTGGTATTGCAGTACTCCAGATGTTACGAAATATGGTGAAAGACGCACTTTTTGCGCCTTCAAGCTTGTTTTCAAAGAAATAACTGTGCGTGTCCGGTACGTGATGCCCTCATTGGACATCAATAGTTGGGTTATTTTTTAGCATAGTTTATACTTAGGGGATGAGAAGAGCCGGATAAACATAAGTTGAGAACTTCTGGATTTTTACCATTAAATGGTGCTCCAAATTTGAAATCTCTCTGTCTTGTTGTGATCTTCGACTTTTGTGGATGTCTTAACTGATCGTCAGACATACCTTAGCATTTCTTAATGAAATAACCAATTAGTTGTTTTACTGTGTGTAAAGGCTCGCTCATCGTGATGTAAATTTGTAAGTAGTGTTTATTGTATTCTGTGTGGATTAATATTGATTTGTAGATCGATGTTAAAAGGTTTTCAAAATTGTTTGTAAATTAGAAAAGTAAGAATTTAGAATTTATATAGAATCAAGTTACGCGTTGTAGTTTATTTGAATTATATAAATGTTATGGATCGCGGTTGATTATTAAAATTTATATAATTTTGTTATTGTTGTCTTTGTGACGTGGTAGCACAACGCGTAAGTAAAACTTTATTGTTCTAATATTACTACCCTGCACCAATTTGACCATATAGTATGTTATCATTATTCCCTTGTCTGCTTCTATCACGGCAGACTTTTAAGTAAAGTGATAGTGGTGGCAGCGACTATCGTTACCCTTGTCTCGTATAAAAGTTGTTCATTAATATAATTCGTCGATTACTTTTGAGGCAAGTAAAACTACATAAATTAATACCCTTGTATGTCAGGTACTAGACTGTCGTCAACAGACGACAGTACCACGTGTTACAGTGTTGAAGCTTACCTTTTGCAAGACCGCGAATCATTGCTAGACTGACTATCAATACTACTGCTCCGGTACCGAGGTCCAGCAGATCGGACGGACCTGGGGCTTGGAGGAGCCAAGGTGTTGTAGAGTCCTCTGGAGTGGGGCTGAGTCCACGGAGCACTGCGCGTACTCCTGGGGGAGTCCGCCCTCTGGTGGCGACCGTGACCGTCGGGCCGGGAGGTTTGACACGTTGCTCTGTAAGGGCTGTCAAATCTACAACCGGCGAGTCAACATACATGCAGGACACAAACAGACAGTACAATCTACCGTCCAAAAATACTTCACACAAAGCTTCAAATCAATCTACTAGCACATATAAACACAATACAATACATGATTTTAAGAATCCTTTTAGCTAAACTCTAGTTTCTATTTCTGCAAGTGCTTTAATTAAACTTACGTCTGAGCTGGTTGAGGTATATTAACGTGTTTCATGTCCTGAGTGGTATAGTGTTCGGAATTTAACGTTTCGTCTAATTTAGGAGCTATAAAAAGAATACGTTATTTATAAAATAAAAGTTAAGAGAAAGGTATTACTTTCAATGGCTCCTTCGACAATTCTACGTTGATATCTTCTAGATGGAGTTCGAGAAAATGAAGGTGGGTTTCGAATTCGCATTTGGGCATCTCTTACAGCTTGCTTTTCAGTCCTACCACTAAAAAATAAATGTCTTAAATATTCTACTCTAAAGTTAACTTGAAAGGAGAGAACAAATGTAGGACCTATAATATAATAGGTAGTTGTTTTATTAATCATTTTAAGGTTTGTGGTATAGGCGGTAATGAAGTTAAAAATTGCGCTGAAAAATTTTATGTTTGAGTTAAAATGTGCTGTATCATTAAATGTTGTATATTTTGTGGATACAAATGATTGTGTTTGTATTTAGTCGAGATATTCTGCAAGCTTAACAATTTTAGACAAAGTGTAAATTTATGAAAAATTCGCTATATGTTTGGGAGATCCATCAATTCATTATTAATTACTCATCTGCCTGTTCACATGTGCACGATTCCCGATTTAAATGAAAACTTTTTGTAAAAGAGTTGTACGTATTTCTCAATAATGCATGGAATCATTGAAAGCGTAGTAGTAGTAATAAATCAATTGTTCAGCAATATTCTGCTTTTAAAATTTCATTCTCTTGCGGATTAATATTTTATTTAGCTGCGTGAAATAGACAAATAGAGTTGGAATAAATACGTACAAAACAGCGGGTTATCTGCTGGTAACTTGTTGAATATCGATTTGCGTTTAAAACTAATTTTAATGCTGTCAAACTTGCAGTGCAGTTGCACACAATTCAATGCGAATTTTCACAAAAAACACATTTGTGTGCGAAGAATGTTACAAGTTTATAACAATTTAAAAGCACTTGTTCTATCGCTTACTTAAATTTTCCTCTTGTCTCTCAGTTTTCAGTTACTTATAATGTAATTGTACAACGAAAAACAAAAATCCTGTCATAAATTTATGAGAAAATGTATTTTCACTCACCTATACCGAAACCTTGATCCAATTGCGAAAATGTCTGGAGTCGTCGGTGAAACCTGGACTAACCGGAAAAAGGCATGATGTTCTACACAACATTTCCAGAGATGTTTGCATGCTGGTTTTGCCGGAGTTTCAAAACCGTATGTGCTTTCATCGTTCTGAAAACATAAACAAATACATCACATATTGTTTTCCATTACCTCATATGCCAGTGGCGATGCACATATTTATATCATAGATCACAGAAAAATGATCAAATAAAATATATAGCAAATATCTCGAAACAGTATTTCGTTATAAAAATTATTTGTATTTATTTCATCATTCTAAAACAATAGTGATAGTGGAGATGCGATGATATATATCAAAGAATGAATAAGTAAATATTGCCTTTTAATAAAAGAACAATAAAATACTTCAGATATGTCATATTTATGTATTGGGCGATAAGAAAAAATAACTTACGTTCTTGTCAGTGACTCTAAGCATGAAATATCGCCCCTTGAAGTAAATTTTCGATATTCTCGGCCAATAGTAGTTCCCTACTGTATTTTTATTCCTAAGAACGATTATTCCACTAGGTGTAAGGCCTAGAAAATACTCGACGTTGTCTTCACCCTGTGTTAACAAATTTATAAACATTTCATTATTTTCACACCCAAAAAATATTACCAAAACTGGGTGTAGGTCTACCCCGTACATTTCCAACCATTTCACTTTGTCTAGGTAGTTTAATTCTGCTACAGCTGGAAGTTGACCACTAGAAAGAATTAAAAGGAACTATTGTGAATATTCAAAAAATATATTATTATACTTGTTTTCTGAATAATACACTGTTAATGTGCGCTAATCATGTATCAAATCCAGATCTTGTACTTAAACTCAAGAAAAACTTAATGGGATAGTTTTATATAACCAGTATAACATCTTAAAAAGTTTAATCGTCAAGGAGTTGTGTTCAAGTTACTTAGTTTATCTACTGTTTCTGAAGTTTGTGATAAGTACAACAATTTCTGATGATGGTCGTGTAAACCAAAATATAATTTAAACTGTAAACTGTGTAAATTCATGTTTTCTATCATTTTTTTTTTTTTGGTGTTTATATAAAAAAAATAAAAGGTAGTATCCTGATATAAGTGTTAGAAGAATGTGTACTAATGATTGATTGTTAGTGTAGTTATTTATCTAAACTTACACTAAAGTTTTGTGAAGTTCCATGATTCTTGTCTCCAGTTCCAAAGTTTGGTTGGAGAGAAAGCGAAATTCTGACACGTAGCCTGGAGAGTGTCGTCTTGGATCATAATCACCTAATTCCGCTGTGGAAAATGTATTCATCAACACAACAACGTTCACACAACAACATTTAACGTACATTTCTACAAAGGAAACCCACTCAATCACCAAATCAACCAACAAACACAACGGAAAATACAAACAATATCGTTAGTTTCTAGGACACGGGTTATACCCAATTGCTATTTTCAGAAATGTAGTCAATTAATTAACTCTGCAATAGTTGCGACTTATAATATGCAGAAGAATGACAAGATTTGTTAGTTTTCCATAAGAGAATCAAGCAAAAATATCAACGAAAAATAGAATAGAATCATTAATTCAAGGGTTTTTATTTACCCAATTACTATTTTCAGAAATATGGTGAATTAATTAATGCTATAATCATTCCGGATTATAATATGAAGAAGAATGACAAAATTTGTAAGTTATCAATAAGAAAATCAAGCAAAAATTTCAAGGGAAAATAGAAATAATATCATTAGTTCCTAGGACAAGGGTTATTCCTTACCCAGTTGCTATTTTCAGATATATAGAGAATTAATTAATTCTGTAATCGTTCCGGCCTATAATTGTGAAGCAGAATGACAAGATTCGTTAGTTATCATAAGAGAATCAAGCAAAAATTTCAGTGGAAAATAGAAATAATATCATTAGTTCCCAGGACAAGGATTATTCGTTACCTAGTTGCTATTTTCAGAAATATAATAAGAAATAATAAAAAATTAATTAACTCTGTGATCGTTGTGGTTTATAATAAGCAGAAGAATGACAAGATTCGTCAGTTATCCATAAGAGAATCAAGTAAAAATTTTAAAAGAAAATAGAAGTAATATCATTAATTCCCAGGACAAAGGTTATTCCCTAACCGATTGCTATTTTCAGAGATATAGTGAATTAACTATCTATATTAAGGATGCAGTTTATTATATTTCTAGTTAGTTCGTAGTTTCGTTAGTTATCCATAAGAGAATGAAGCCAGTTAATTGGAAGTGTATAGATAATGATTTGTAGTGGGTCTGAGTAAGAATTTGTGAGACTTAAGTGAATAATTTCCGTAATTACATTGGTGGAAATTAGTTGAAATTTGTAGAGGGTAACTTACACTGAACGATGTAAGCCCCAAGTTCCGCGGCTAGCTCGAAGCTAACAGGTAATCGCCCTTGGAGAATGTCTTGCTTCACCTGCAGAAAAAACTGATACCTGAAAAGAAACATTTATTTACTGACCGTCAGAATTAAATATGGGGTTTGAAATGGTAACATATAGCGGTAACATATCGGTCGGGGGCATTTATCTTAACGCGAGCGGTTAGGAACTTGTAATCATGCAGAGCCGACGAGCCAACAACGATACGTGATGATATGAGATGCTGAGCCAACATGCTCAGCCAAATATTCCTTCATACATCTTATCTTTGCAATAAACCTTCTCAATCATCCCACTTTTAATTAGTTAATTGCGACTCTAACAATCGAACCCTACCTCACAATAAGGGTTCTCAGTTTTTTTTTTCTGTTGAATTATACATCATCTGTGGTATAAAATTCCTACGTAGAATATGCTCTTAAGTACCTAAGGTATTTGCTAGTGATGTGACAAATAACCGGATAACGAATATTCGACCGAATATTTGGTATTACCGTATAATATATTTTTATACAATCTGAAAGCGTGATTGGTGGTCCTCGATGCGAAGAGACGTGTATTTATTCCGAAGTGCTCGCCCTATTTTTTGTTAAGGTAATTTGAGTTTCCAGATATTTACCGCCAAACAATATAACTAGATAAATTACTTACACTTATTATAGACACATTAATAATAAATAAACCTATTTATATCTTTTGTTTAAAATTTATTATCTATATATTTATATATTTTAACATAATAAAACAGCGTTGTATTTCACTTATTTCTTGACATCGAATATTCGGTATTTTAATATTCGGCTTGTGAACCAATTAGAAAATTCGTATCGTTGATTTTTGTTTTTTTTTTTCGCTGTGTATAGTTTTTGCGCAAAATTATAACGTTATGCGGATAAATTATCGTAACAGAACATGGAAACCCGTTAATGTAAACACTATATTTGTAGTTTAAGTACGCTATTTAAAGTGGAATAAGGTTAAATATAGCTTACAAATATAAATAAAGTTTAATTAATATATGTATGTGTAGTCATTTTATTGTCTTATAAGGCAGCAAGAAAATTCTTACTCAGATGATTATTTAACGTCCACAAAAACTAGTTCCGGAAGTAGAATTTTCATCGACTTAATTGCAAGCCATACACTTGATCCTGAACTTAAAAACTAACTCATTGCATATAAGCGACATGAATGCTGCAAATCAGCCATAAATATAAAACGTTAATTATGGTCCTTTCCTTATATTGCTTATATTGTACTTAAGATATTTTATATTCGTTTAAATCCCACGTCCTTCTAATCTAATATACGTACTTTAAAAAGAAGCGCTATAGGTTGTCGAAAAATTACAATTTATTATCCATTACAGGATAAGATATCAAGATTACCCGATATGACAGAGGCTTTATTATAAAATTTAATTTTTGAAGTGAAATGTTTGTGAACTCTCGCTGTGCATGAGTGGATCGAAACCTACGATAAGTCGCAGAAAAACTGCTATGATATATATAGAATGACTTCAATACACTCCAGGGGTTTCAGAAACGAACATAGCAAATGAAGTAAACGTCTTATACGGCAGATAGTACCCAATAACACAACTGTATACTTGTAGCTGACTGGATTGGATTAATAACGTATCAATTATGTTCCACAGATGTTATCCATTTTCCTGTTTAGCTCATGACTAGAATTTTAATAGCGAAGTACTCCAACCAGCTACTGGAATTTTTCTTCAACAAACAACAAGACTAGGTTTTTTCGAGGTGTTCACTCTTCATAAATAACGAAGGGTTTATTGCCTTAATCACACTCACAAAAAACAGGTCTTAAGAAATTATACAGCTAGGATAATAAAATATGTCGAAACATTTTATAAGTTGAATTTCAAATTCAATTCGTTTTCTTCTTTGGAATACGAGATTTACCTACAGTTCATAGTCAATACAAAATGATAAATGACTTGTTTACTTTATTTCATTCTTCTTTTTCAAAATAATTAAGGGAGGAAATTTATTAGGCAAAGGGAGTGATATTTATATCAGCTAACTACAAATTAACAAAGTTTGTGTTACACTCTGTGAACATCCCAAAGTTCCCTAAATATACAGGTTGTAGCTTTGAGACTAACACCCCATTAGTTTTCTTGTCTGGTATCAAACTAGGCCTGCGGCACTCTTAGGGTACGCCTTTCGGAAATGCCAGAACCGTACGCAACAATTTTTAGCGGTGAAACAATTTGTAAACATCAATCTTATATTTCAGACTGATATTGAATCTAGTTTAAATTATATACCGTAAGTTTTAGCTAAGATGCAACATATTCGAATCTGTCATTAGACATTACTTTGGATACCACTTGTATCATTCCAGATAAAATGCAATGTAGGCAATATAGGTTGTCTATGTTTGATTGAATTGAGGATATTGGATGCAGGCATAATTTACAATTATTTAAAGAAAGTAGGACTCAATATCCCATAAAAGTTAATGTCTGGACTGGCGTAATTGGGGATCATGTAATTGGACTTTTTTTTAGTAATGAAAATATTAATGGTGAAATATATTTGGAACTATTACAAAATCAGATTATACCCAGTTTAAATAATTTGAATTTAAATATGAACGAAATATGGTTTCAGCACGACGGTTGTCCAGCTCACAACCATCGAATAGTAAATGAATATTTGGACAAAGTATTTCCTCATCGGTGGACAGAACTTGGGGGAGAAATTAACTGGCCACCGCGTTCATCAGATCTCTTCCTAATGACTTCTTTTACTGGGGGTTTTTAAAATCTAAAGTTTATAAGGGAGAAACTGAAAATTTAGAAGAATTTAAATTCAAAATTAGAGAAGCTTAACAATAAATACCCGATATATTATATTCTGACATTAACAACCTATGCTCTCTATGTTGTATTTTAACTGGAAAGATACGGTGCCATATAACAAGTGGTATCCATAGTAATGACTAATGACAGATTCGAATATGTTGCATCTTAGCTGAAACTCACGGTATATAAATTAAAAAAAAAAGCAGCTCTCGATTTTGATTCGAATATGAAAACGATTTTCGCTGAACTATTGGAATGAAGGTATAGTGTCTCTCAAACCACTCGGTATTTGCAACATGAGTATGTGTACAGGATGTAGTTTTTCTGTCCATTTGAATAGCAGGCATAGCAGGTAAATTCAGCATTCGATGTTCATACAGCACTTGACTTTTTGTAAACACTTGAAATATACACGGATTGTAAATTTTGTATTTGTACTTTTCAGTAAAATGATACATGATATTTTTATTTGAAGCAGATTATTGCGTATGCATTACACAGAATATTTATAAAGACTTTAAAATGCTATTTTGCGCTCTATAAATTACATAAAAAGGTGATAAAATATGCACATTAAAGAGCTTTTAAAAGAGGGTTTTACCATGTTTAATCCTCCAATGTCCAATGGAAATAATTATTACATATTGAACCATTTCGTTCGTAGACATTCACAGATTAACTTTAATCTGAATTTATTAATCTGAAACTCTACCACACGTGAAAATTAATTTATTACGGAATTTACTCATTTTCAGAGAACTTTTCCAAACATATTTTTAACTTTAATTAAAATATATGATTGATATTTTTAACAACTTTAATTTACTGTGCATCAGTTTTATAGCAAAGTTGGGTGGAATATTTTTAAAATGACCTGTGATTCTGACAACAATACTTAACTACGTGTGTAATAAACTATTATATTTTATATCTAATTGTAAGATATATTTGGGAAATAATACATTTTATATTGTTATAGAAACTAATATGAAGAAGCAGACAAATGATTATAATGTTCGTAAAGATAAACGGATTCCATGAGGTATTGTTGGGAAAGAAACAGCGGCTACACCAAACAAAGAGTACACGTTTACGTATGAATTTTTATGACGATATATAACGAACTCTTCCAAGGTTCCCGAAGTTATAAAACACCCAATTAGCATAGTGTTTGAAGGTGACAGAATGCTTACTTGATCGGTATTCACTATCTAGAATTCTAGATCGCAGTACTGTATATCTTATACATTTCAGCTATGTTTTATTTTCTGCCGAGTTAATCACATGTCTTCAGTGGAATTTTGTCAAAATATTTACTTGTATTTTAGCTCGTACATCAATATATCATAGTGAATAATTTAACATAAGAAAAATAAAGTTATATTACAACATAAGATTATTTATAATCTTTACTGCTGAAGAGTACACATAATGAGAAGTCGTTTTTCTATTAGGAAGTAGTAATATATATATGGATCAGTGATTCAAATACGTAGTTAATTAAAGCTTTAGGGTCATTACCACGTAATTAATTATTGTTTTAAATTATATGTACGCTGCAAGTTGCATCAATTACTGATTATCATTATTTTTGAATAATAATTATCGAGAAATAACAAATAGCCATACAAGTCAAATTTAATTCTTTAATTGAGCTCATTTTAGAATGATTTCCAGATTAATATGTCGCACATACAGGAAATGGCATCAATAACTATATCAGGTTTTCAAATATGGTTTAAATTCTAAATAGAAAATTATAAAAGCTTATGTACTAACATCACAACGTAATTAATTACAACAGTAGTTGATGTACTACATCATTTCAGATTTGGAAATGATTGGAAAATGATTTGTCAGTCGTTTCGAAGAACGCAGGAGATGATTGTAAGAGAAGTAGTTACCGTAAAATAGGGTGAGTTCTAGATGCAGGATTGAAAGTAAAGTATGATTATAGTTTTATTGCAGTGTTGTTTTGTTGTGCCGCTCGATACAGATGGTGTTTCACATACTCGAGGGTATTATTCTTTGGTATAGTTGCGTTTACCGGTTACCCGTTACATTTTGCGTTGATCATTTGTGTTTTCCACTTTTCGTTTTATTCTCCGCTATTGTTCAAATGAAATTTCTGAACCGCCGTGCTACAGATGCTATGTGGAATCCATTTACATAAATTAAGAAGATGTTTAGTGAAAAATAAGCTGTTTTCAAACTGACTTGCACGTCAATTTTTGCGACTGACATTCACATTCGTTCACCGATGCTTATATAATATACGTGTTTGTATTTTCATGTTTAAATTTCCGACTATATAATTTTACAATAAAATTATAGCTTTCAATCAAATCAGATAATTTATATAAAATTTCGCAACGTGTTTTTCAATATCACGTGTACACATTTAAATATTACTTTGTTTTTTGCCGAATTTCTTCACAGTAATTTAAGAAATATTTAACAACAGAATTGTATAATAATCGCAGTGCTGCAAAATCACACATAAAGAAATTGTATTTCTATAACATGTCAGAAAGAAAATATTGTTGAATACAAAGTAATATTGAATATTGTTTTTAAATGGAGATAATTTCCTAAATTTGATTTGTGTTAGTAACACTATCTCATTCAGAGAAAAATTCCGCTTTTGCATATTGTTAACTGTAGAACTTGACTCCATAAAATTATTCAAGCATTCATGGCGTTATTATTCAAGATTAAATTTACATTTAATTATTTCTCGAATATTCTCTGGCGAGTGTTTACCAAAAATGATGGTTCTATCGTTTTATTCAATAAGATATTGAAAGTAAAACTTTCTTTTGACTTCTGACCCTTGATGAAGGATTATTTAATACGCTAATCGTAAAACCGCTATTTTTCGTTATTAAATATCATCGATTTCTGAATATCTACTAGAAATTAAATGAATAGATAGTGAATAGGTCTGTACCTGGTGATTTCTTCCAAGAGTTTGCAAGGATCAGCAGCGTAAAACTTAACCCCGAAGTACAGCGTATATGGATCGGGACCTTTAAGCTGTCGGCTCAACTTCTTCTCCGGGTCCAACCAATGCTGGAATTAAATACACATTAGCAACAGCAATTAGGTTAAGCATCACTCTAACTACTCTGTGTTAGACACACGAATCATTCATCCACATTCCTCTTCTTTAAAAATTCAAAGAACAGATAATTAGAAACATGGTAATTACCAAGGCGTACTACAAAAATTATCTGCTCGCTTAAAATATTATTTCATGATCTTCCAAATCAGTTACGGTTTTTTAAGGAAAATAATTTTGATCTAATTACATTAGGACAAGAATTAGAGTACTTCACATAGTAAGTGAGCATCCCTCTTTAGAGTAGTAAACATTACGGTGATTGGTTTTTACGGAGAATGATTTTGATCTAATTTCATTAGGGCAAGAATTAGAGTATTTCATAGTAAGTGAGCACCCCTCTTTCAGATAGTAAACATTACGGTGATTGGTTTTTACGGGGGGTGATTTTTATCTCCTTAAATTAGAGTAAGAATTAGAATACTTCACAGTGAGAGAGCACCCTTTTCTCAGGTAGTAAACATTACGGTACCTGGTTTTTAGGGAGGGTGATTTTAATCTCCTTAAATTAGGGCAAGAATTAGAGTACCCTTTTTCAAGTAGTAAACATTACGGTTACTTGTTTTTACATAGAATGATTTTGATCTAATTACAATAGAGCAAGAATTAGAGTGCTTCACATTGAGGAAGCATTCCACTTTTAGGTAGTAAACATTACGGTGCTAGTTTTTGAGGAGAATGATTGTGATCTAATTACATTAGGGCAAGAGAAAGAGATTTACTTAATAATTTATACCCGCTTAAATGTGTTCTAAAATAATTAATATTGTGGTCCAGAAAAATTAAATTATATATTAAATTAAAAACGTGTTTCCATAATTCTGTGTCAAAATATCTAGGTATATATTTTAAGAAGTTTGGAACAAACAAATAAATATGTAAGTAATAAATTTTTCGATATACTGGATAAATTTTGTATTTTATTAGTAAAGTCTTACAAAGTTAAAATTATGAAATTACATCTACATTGTCTATAATGTAAATCTATGGATTCAATCCAATTTTAGGAAATTTGTTGGTAAAGTTCCTCGATGCTTGTTATGTGCTGAAGTAACGTTTTACACAAACATGGCGTATAGTGCAGAATTTACAGCTTTCGTTTATTGAAAGTAATAAAACACGTCGTATCGTATGATACAATGTAACAAGAGTTGAATGACAGTTAGGCACTTACCGTTTGCCCTTCTGAGTCCAGGTACCTCAAGCTGAAGTACGCCGTTTCCAAGAGGTTCAAATGGCGAAACACCACGTCTAGAATCGTTTGACCGGTGTTGTTATCCTAGAACAAACATTTTATTAGTCCAAAAAATTCACTACTTAATCTTTAAAGTAGGACATACGCTATACAGCTAATAAAAATAATGTAACAATATAGAATTTTTCCCATATTTGAGCTCTTGCATTCAGAATCGACATGTGTTAATTTTTGGTAATAAAGTTGAAAATTTATCGCTTCACTGTCATTCTGAATGCGTAAGAACTGTATTTTAAAGATTAGTTTTTACAAGATCTGGTAAGGAGGGCAAAGGGATGATTTCTTCTCAGCCCTTGATAACTTAACAGATTTTTTAGAAGTGTCGCGTATCTACGTCTGATGAAGACGCACGTATATCGCTCTGATCGCGGTATGGACAATCGGACGGATTGTTAATACAACATTTAGTCCGACGGAAAATGTAACCGTTTTATTTGTAAAGCTTTTTAAATAATTTTAGTACAGTTTGAATATGAAAATAAATTTTATTTAAGCAAAATCGTGTGTGTTGTCCAATTTGGTCCCATCGCATTCCTTAGTATTGTGTTGTGCATCACCGTCCTTCGAAAAGTCATCAAAGTAATAATAATCATAGGATCATTATTTTCACCCCCCCTGTCACAATAAAAATACATTTACCTAGGAATTCAAAAATTAAATCAATTACAGCGATTCTATACATATGTTCCACAAACAATTCTACTTGAATGTAGAAGCAGTCCAACAATTGATCTACAGTTTTATAGTGAATTTTGTCGATCCAATCCACTTTCCAAGTTTCCTGCAAAATTTTCGTCATTCTCTTTATGATTATTGATTAAACGTATTATAAAATATTTTGAAAGTTTGCTGTGCAAGGTATAAAGCCTGAATATAGCGTAGGTATTTACGATTTGGCGAATAAAGTCTACACAAATCTATAGAGCAGTTTTTAGAGGATTTTTGAAAACAAAGTTCCGTACATTTGAAGAGTTCAGTAGTTCAGTTAGTTGTAAAACAAAGTTGTGTGCTGAAAACAAAACAGTTGTTGATGTACACTTGTTGTTTTTTGTCTGTCTAACATGCTATAGAATTTCGTTAATTAAATTGGATGTTAAACTTATGCATGCTAAATTTACTAAAAATATGATTTTATTTTGTATATGCAAATTTAAAGAAAGTTGAATTTGCAGACAAGAAGTTAAAATGGTTAGTATCTCGTAGTATAAAGTTTGGGACAAAGAGTTTCCGAAAGGTGTATTGACTTTTACAGGAATGTAGAAATCAATCTAAGCCCGCGTGTAAACGTAGTGCGTGATAATATTAATAATCCGTTTGTGGGTTTGCGTTTTGGTGATCGTTTCTCTTTTTGTTTCGTGCGCATAAATTAATACGATGAATGCGGGAGGACGAGCAGCTTAAGGGAATGAAAAACAATGTTAATATTAGGCTTTCAGTCTACCGACAACCTGATTATTATTTCCAAAACAACTAGCTTCAGCTCTGTTATTTTCACTGGTTATGGAATTTCATTACTAATCCTATATTGCATTTTTGCTTTACTACCAATATGAACAATAAAATTAACAAATAGAGGAAAACCAGCCTGGAACGAATATTACCTTGTTATTTAGCTCAATCATTAAGAAGACTAGTTCCCTTAAGATTTTACTTTCTTAATTGGTGCAGTCTGTTAGTTTATGAACCTCCACAATATTGGAGTACAGCGGTATATTTTCAGATCTTGAATACGATACTTTAATATCGAATAAGTAGAGAACTAAACTAACATCTAAGATGAAGATTTTTATATGTCTTAGATTTTTATACATCGACTCATCGATAAATTAAAAAATTGATACATCGATACATCAAAATATCTATACATTGATACATCAAAACATCGATACATCAAAATATCGATACATCGATACATCGAGACATCGATACATCGATATATTAAAACTTCGATATATCAAAACATCGACACATCAATATATCAAAACATAGATATATCGATACATCAAAACATCGATACATCGACACATCAAAACTTCGATACATCAAAACATCGACACATCGATACGTCTAAACATTGATACATCGAAACATCAAAATGTCTATACATTGATACATCAAAACATCGATACATCAAAATATTGATACATCAAAACAACGATACATGTAATATCGGTATATGGATTAAATGGCAAAGCCCTACTTTCCTTTTTTTAATTCTTAATTAATTATTTACAAACATTAAACATGTTAATAATGAAGTTAACATCATTATCCAGTATTTAACCCTTAGGATAATATCCGATATCTCGAAAAACCCCATTGGGTGGTTAAGAACATTTTAAGCTTGACAACCAATAAATTGGAAGGGAATTGTAGATGGATGTTTTGTTGTAAGAGTGAGGTTGCCTGGATTTTGGAAGGTTGCGTGTTATGCTTGGACTAGACATGGCTTACTGATTCATAACACTGGTTGAGGGTAGCATGATAATTATGAGTAGTTGCCGGAGGCCGAACAGACGATAATTTAGTGCATTTCTCAAACCGTGAGAAAACTTAGCCACCGACACGCAAATTCAACCGTCCTACCTCTCAATTTTACAAGAATTTCAGGCTGGAGATACTAACTACGTTTACACACTCTTATTGTTTACAAATGTCTTAATATACTATCTTTCCATTACTTAGAGTACTCATTAAACTAGCCTGTATACCAATACGGTAGCTACTACACAGGTATATCTATACTTATACATAAAGCTTTTCTGATAACGGAACTATTAAAACAATCGTAAAATTAAGGGTTGTTAATTGAAATACATATTTTTATTGCCAATAATTTTACAGGTTTGTTTTAATATTCTACTTATATATTAACAATACAATTAATTCTATTTATAATGGCTGAATCACTCAATCATAGCGGTATTTCTAGTATTTCACGAGATTCTTGTATTTTTCTTGGTCTTGCATCAGTCTTGCAAAAAATGTAAGACAAGAACAAGACAAGAGCTACAAGCTTTAAAGCAAGACAAGGCAAGAAATTGTCTTGCAAGAAATATGTAAGAATAGCAACATTTTCTTCAATTCGTGTACTCTCGCATTTTTTTTTGCTATTTTTAAATATAGATTTATTATAATTATATATTAATAAACGTACAAAAATATGTAAGTATTGCTTTACGAGACAAGGCAAGAAATTACTAAACAAGACAAGAAACACTAAGTATTTTTTTAAAATTGCGTTATAAAATAAGGATAATAACATGTAGTTTTAGTTGTAGTACAAAAGTTAATGAAATGTTATTGTAACGACTGTCCATTTGGAGATTGAAGAAAAACGTAAGTAATTCAGTATCCCGAAGTAGCAAGTTTACAGCAGTAAATATCCTGAAATATGTATGAGGGTAGATCTGAAAGTTTTCCAATTTTTACCTCCTCTCATATCTTAAGATTGCAATTTACGATATATACAAAGTACTAAGTTATTCATATGTACCTTTGATGTATAAGCAACTTGTCAAAAGGAGACTAGCAACCATAATTGGGGAATTTATAAAATTCAGTAAAAGCCACAATATCTGAATACTTGGAAGTGCCTTCCAGCCCAATTAAAGGAAAACAGACGATAACGATAGTCAAACCACAGGCTCCCATTCCACCATATGACCAACACTATAATCACTTATTTTTTTTCAAAAATCAAATTTGATCGTGTTAAACTTTTAGTTTTTTACATATAAAATAAATTAGATACAACTTTTTGTGGTCAGTAATATTAGCACACATTTAACGGGAATTTAATAGTAGATACATATATTTTTTAAATGTAATGTAAGAAAAATAGGATCTGTGGTTTTGTGCTGATATTATAATTATGGTTCTCGTGGTGCACTCTCCAGGGGAGCTACATATTTGATAAACGTTATCTTCGTTCTATATATATTATATGGGAAATCAAAAACAAACCTTAAAAAAATACAAATTTTAGGTTTTTAGCGTATAATTGTGTTTATACATCCAAAATAATCCAAAAATACCCAAATTTGGGTCCAAAATTTTGGATTTTGAAAATGGTCTATTTTGATAGACCCCGTTGCGCTAATTCCAAATTTTCAAACGGAATTTAATTACCTATTTTCGTTTCTGAGATTTTTACTCTCAAAGTTGCACCTCAAAAAAGTGTGTTTTTTGGGTATATCTTTAAAATGGGTAGAGATACAATCTCAACGATTACACCAGTCGATTCTACAGGTAAAGTTACATAAAGAAATGTTGTCTCCCCAAATACGTTCTTTGGAACGATTCGGTGAAAAATGAGAAAAACGAAAAAACCGGAATTTCAGTTTTTCGCTTGGGAACTTTTTGTCTCCAAAATTTTTTATTTTCTGGACTTAAGTAAATAAGGATATGCTGATTCCAAATTTTCAAACCGAATTCAATTATCTCTCACCGTTCTCGAGATATTTGCATTCAAAGTTAGACCTGAAAAAACAGGTTTTTCAGGAATAGTCCTGAAATGGGTCCAGATACGACCTCGGCGACCTCACCAGTCGATTCTACGGGCAAAATTACATAAGTGTACCAATTTTCAGATTTTTATTTACAAGGGTACAATTTTTAGAAAGGAAAAACTGAAAATGGCCAAAATCGAAAAAAATCGCAAGGGGTTCATCAGGCGTTTTTTTCGATTTTCGCCGATTTTCGTTTTTTTTGCTCTAAAAATTGTATCCGTTGTCACAAAAATCTGAAACTTGGTACACTTATGTAATTTTGCCCGTAAAATCGATTTGTGAGGTCGCCGAGGTCGTATTTTTACCCATTTCAGGGCTATTCCTGAAAAACCTGTTTTTTCAGGTCAAACTTTGAACGCAAATATCTCGGGAACGGTGAGAGATAATTGAATTCGGTTTGAAAATTTGGAATCAGCGTATCGATATCTACTTAAGTCTGAAAAATGAAAAATTTTGGAGACAAAAAGTTCTTGAGCGAAAACCTGAAATTCCGGTTTTTTCGTTTTTCTCATTTTTCACCGTATCGTTCCAAAGAACGTATATGGGGAGAAAACATTTCTTTATGTAACTTTACCCGTAGAATCGACTGGTGTAATCGCTGAGATTGTATCTCTACCCACTTTAAAGATATACCCAAAAAACACACTTTTTTGAGGTGCAACTTTGAGGACAAAAATCTCAAAAAAGAAAAGAGATAATTAAATTCGGTTTGAAAAATTGGAATCAGCGTAACGGGATCTATCGATATAGACTATTTTCAAAAACCAAAATTTTAGACCCAAAAATGGGTATTTTTGGATTATTTCGCCTGTATATGAAAAATTTTAGAGTGAAAAACTAAAAATTTTAAGTTTTATTGATTACCTGTTATTGGAAATCTCTTGGAGATGCAAAAATATTTTAATTTTTAAGTGGAAATATGAATTTTGAATTTTTTATTGACCTATCAGTTAAACAGATAATGATTGTGAATCGTAAATCCATTTTTAATTCATAAAGTGAAAGATTTTGTAAAAGTATGTGTTCTTCTTTAATATTCTGGTAATAAAATGAATATTACATAATAAGTGGTAAAATGGAGCAAGTCTGTCTGGTACAATAGTTTTGAATGTAGGTTGTTGTTACTGTGTAGTAATCACTGATCAATTGCAATGTGAATCAAGTACTTGTAGTCCTGTATAGTGATTGCATGGAGCCTTTTGTTTTATTGTATTTGTAGTTTGGAATATTTCTTAACAATGGCTGGATTTGATAGTCCGGGATGTGTTTAGCAAGTGACAGAACAGCCTGTTTGTTTTACAGTGTAAATGTCCTATACGGACCATGGCCAATGGACATTACAAAGATCACAAATCTTTTGATGCTTTTATCATGGAACACGCACGCGATTTGAATTTTGTTCAGTTCTTTTTTTGTTGATTTAAATCGAAAATTTCAGCTGATTCTTTTATTGTTTTAAAATTACTCTTTTGTTCACCGGATATTTAAAATTTAAATAAATTTCTGTATTTGTTTTGCGTACAATAAAGCTTTACTCTCTTTTACCAAATTTGTTTCATCGTTTATTTTGTTTTATTCGAAATAAACAAATTAAACATTTCGTAGTATTTAACCAATGTTTTTGTAATACCGGTCTACCAGTTACTTCTGTTTTATTGACAGACTCGTGTTACTTCACTTAGAGTTCTTCATCCGGAAGGTAATCGTTAATTACTTTTCGTAAGCAATCAACACTATCTATGTTCATCAATACTTCTATTGCACCAAAAACTTCCTCAACAAAATCGCAATAATCCTTAATGATATTTTTCATTAATAATAAATATATTAATATACCGTGAGTAATTTTTAACGTTAAACATGGGATTTATCATATCCATGGTTCCGACTTTATATTTAACTAACAGCAAGGTATAACTGTTTGTCTCATTTAAAATGAAACAAAGGGAACGAATTTGACATTTACTTTTCTGGTTATAATTTTTTTTTGACAATGTTCGCTAAAACCGGTTTTTTATTTTTGGTTAACGATTACCGGTATTACGGTTAAAATTCGCAAATTTTGTTCAAAATATCGGTTACCGGTTTTTATTAACCGGTTACTTGCCCTGGTTTTATACAAGTACATGTTCTCTATAATAATCCTTAATTTGAATGTTATGGAAGTATGCCTGAAGAATATCTGTATAGCGGAGTATTGTGCATATATGTGCACATGAACTGACTGCAAACAATTTAGGCGTTATCGAATTGACAGCTGTCGTAGCCAATATTGATTAGTCCTAAACCCGATTTTGGGCGATTCATATCTCCGTATTTGCTGATAATATATGCGCCACTTGATTAAGTCAAAAGCTCTCAAGAAGGTCGACCAACTCCCCATAAGATTGATGGAAATTTACATAAAAATTGAATTGATTCTGAAGAGAAATAATAATTGACTTAGCAATCAATAAAATAGAACTAGGATATTTATTAGTGTCGTTCGCTCGTTTATAAGACAATATATACTCGCTAAAGATTAATTGTTTAATTGATTAATTTATGGAAATGTATGCCATATTAATACATTATAATTATTTATCAAATGTCAACACTATAAAGTTTATCTGTATTCTCTATCTTATTACCCTTTAATTAGTAACATATATTCAAATTTTTCAAACCTACAACCGAAAATATGTCAAACACAGTTAACTAAATAGGTTATGTGAAAAATTTCATTAATATCTCATCCATTTTAATAAACTTGATAATTTATATTATTGGAAACAATAACTAACAATGTCATCAAATGCAGAATCGTTTATTTACCGCAAAGATCAAAGTTTGCATAATTGCACGCACGCACACAACTTTGTGTCAATATGCAAAGAGATTATATGATTGTAAACTTATGCCACTAACAAACTTCACTGGATAATTAGTTTGATCTGCCCACGCAACATACAATTTATATCTTAATCTTATTAACATATTCTTACTCAGATCAGTACATGATGAAATGTGTTCCGAGCTCTACTATTTATAAACTAACGTTTTGGAATATAAAGACTCAAAGGTGGAATTGTTATTCTCATATCTATTGTACCAAATAATAACGTCGAGACTATAAGAGGATAAAATAACCAACATTCCAATTTCATTAGATACTTAGAATCAAAACAAGGCGATATTTCTTCGTATTACGTGTTCTTCTAAACTATTAAAATAATAACATCAAAGTGATGATATATAGGAACTTCCATTAACCTCTGTCTACAACATAAGAAGATTATATTTTCCTCTATAACATTTAATTTTGAGGAAAGCATATTCAATCATTTTCAAAAACAGAAGAGTATTTTGTATATAATCCTATTTTACAGACGCTAAATGAAAATTACATATCCACCCTTATGTTCATGCATTATACCATGTAATATAATTAATTACATCCCTGTACATTTCGTTAAATAGAAAGCAAGATTTTGTTGAGTTAATTATGAACACACGAAAATATCAACTATATATCACACGAAAAAAACACGGGGGTGATTTTATTAAAAGAAAAAAGTAGCAGCATATTAAATTATATTTATAGTGTGTTCCAACCCACAAGTTTTCTCTAAATATGAAATTTTTGCCGAAGGCTGCACAAAAAAGCTTTATTTAATGAAGTATGAATGTTCGCAGGATAAAATGAATTTTGCGAAATTATTTGGAGGTAAAAATATGAAATTCTCCCTAAAAGAGCTGATGGCAATATCCCAAAATGATGTAGAACAACGAAGTTATGTTAATAATTACTCAAAGTATAACACAAATTAATACCCTCCTTAATAAAACGCTCAGCTTCAAAGATCCTCCATCGTAATACAAATTTACGTACGGGAATTAATATTACATGAATGATATGATCTTTTCAAAATTTCAATGCGTAAATAATATATGAGGCAAAGTTTTTGATGTAAATATTAATCTGCAAAATTTGCTTTCATGTGTGTGTAATTTACATTAATTAATTTTCAAAAACCATTACATTTGCATGAGCAGATGCAGTGTTTTTCTGTTTTATGATATTCGTAATTCTAATTAACAAATGCTTTCCTTCTGCAGTAAAAGATGCATTATGAACGATTGCACTACATTCGTTCTATATATGGCTGCATTTCAAATGAAAAACACCTAAGCGAATATAACTTCATTATATTTCCTCTACAACATATATTAAAGTTCAAAATTACTTTCGATATAATACAAGTCAAAGATCTTAACTATGCTTGTTAGAGAACTTTTCTACCAAGCACAGGAACATTGATAAAATAATAAAAACTTTATTTGTTCGACCACATTTTTAATTTTGCGAAGGATGATTTACAGCTATCGTAAAGATAAGCCGAAAAGGGTGAAAAATGGGTAGAAATAAAGATAACAACTGGGGCTGATAACATATATAACAAATTACATGGGACACGGGGTAACAAAACATTGATAGCTGGACTGGACTGCTTTACAAGGATCGAAGGTGATAGACAGTGCAAACGATCCTGTAGGTAGAACAAAAGTGATGACCCAAGCTCCCGGAGTAATATTCCTGCAGTGGTGGCACTTTCAGGACTCAAAAGGGGCACTGTAATTCCAAGACATGCTAGGTAATTCATCAAACATTCCCAACTACGACGAAAGCAAACATAATTTGAAAATGGTGAATGAAATACTTGGTAGTTTAATTATGATGGTACCATTTCAATAAGCACAAGATTGAATTGATACTATTGTAGTAAAAATTCAATCCTGGGGACTAAATTTATTTTGCTTCTGCATTACGTATTCGTTGAAGCCAAGAGATTCTAAGTATTTCATCTTATCCCGACCATTTCATGTGCATGTTTCATATGTAATTGAAAAATAGGTGGGTACGCTAATAAATATTGCAAATTCGATGGAAGTAATGTAAATTGAATGTTGCAATTATAGGATCCGTGTTCGGATCCCTTTTCTGGGCCAGCGGTCAGAATTTGGTGAATATTGATGGCTTCCGTAATGAGTATATCTCAACCCATTGGCTGTGAAAGACGTATCTACTACGGCCATTACAGATATAATATCCACTGATGAAATTACATTCTCTGACGTGTACAACTAAACGGCTTATAAAGGAGATTCATCCTGGCGATATTTTACCATTCACTAATTATGTTACTGCCTGGAATAAGGATTATTTCCATCATATATTTTATAATCCCAATGCTTCCGACCCGAGATTTAATACAAAAGTAGAACTACACATTCGAATAAATGGTTCGTTATCAGCATTTAGATACATTCGTCCAAAGCTAATGTTTTACTTGAACGTGTTTACAAGAAATCGTTAAAATTGAAGTTTAATGTAGGCTGTAGGCCTATGTAAGTATATCAGAGCGTTTACTACCAGCACTAGAAGAAATAATTAGTGCTAATCTACACGAAGTTCTAGGTAGTTGTTGAGCAATACTACTCGATCTGTCAGATATAGAAAGTTGATGTATGATGCAAAATGAAAACTACTCGTATTTTCATCCTCGTTAATCGTTCTGACACACATTGCAATGCTAATTACCAATTCGCATACACCCGACTTTTCAAAATAAGTAAATCACAAGTATCGGTTTCTCTGGACTGCACTTTTTCCTAATTTGAAAGTCCCATTTTCGCATTCATTTGTTGTGTGTGAGGGCACGTGACAATGGGGATTGTGGGAATGAACAAAGAGTTTTTGTGTTTGTTTAGCTTTTGTTTTTGACTGGGTGAAGCTACATTATAATGGCCTATTTTACTTGCTTAATGTATTGGCAGTACACTATTTATTAATTATATACTGATTCATCTGTTCATCGGCTTGACAAACTTGGCTTGTCAAGTCTGGTTATCATGCCTGGCTTGATGAAAAGTTTATGCACACACGATCAAGCAAATTTGAAGCTTTGACAACGTGATACCATCTATCACGAGTAATAACCTGTCATTTGTGAAATCTAGGATTTCGTTCGTTAACCCTTTACCAAATAAATTCGTGCTACTAATATTTCAAGTGATAAAAATAGAAATTTAATTTTCTGTGTTATTTGTGTAGCAGTACGATGTTTACTGAATGAAATCTTTATAATTCTCGTTGCAATATAGTTTCTGAAAGCAGTTGTACGGGAATGTTTCCAATTTAGCTTGATCTGCAGTTACCTTAACATATAAAATTTAAATTCGTCCGTAGCTTTGAGCAAGGAAATAGAGATATTATAAATCGAATTGTCGAGCTGTCAACATAAAGTTCCTCCTCATAGAGGAAAACACTGCAGTGGGAATATTGAATGTCTAATCCCAAATTGCCAATATACTCCAAGTGCTCTATGCTAGTTTTTGCTGCTGTTTACTAGTATATCAGTTCACAGCCATTTTATGATTCTTTTATCGTATACGAACGGTACGGTGCTTCGCCGATATAAGCTCGGAAACGTTTGAGCTAAATTAGAAACCGAATTATTCACGAAAGAAATCAAGATTTTTGCACATGATACCGAATGGAGTGCTCTGTATTAAACACGTTTCAGGAAAGTCGTTTTCGAGCAATATCAGACCATTTAAATAAATAATTCGTTTCCATTCTAACTTGTCCGTTATTTACATCAGCACATTTCATAACTGGGATGATTCATTTCATGAATTAATTTCGATTCAGTTTTAGTTTTTCGTATGAAAATTCGGTAGCGCCGTGCATGGAGTTAGGGGTAGTTTACGATCTATCTCGTGTTCGTGCACATAACACTTGTATTGTTTCGGCTGACCCCCAGTGATTCCCGGATTAGTGCAGCAGCTCCAAAGGGTGAGATGAAAGATGAAATACACCCCCAAAGAATTGGCAGAAAGGGAATCGATAATGAGAATTAGCCAAAAAACGATCTACCGCACGCGAACTAACCTCGATACTCTAATGGCCGTTATCTTCAATCGCTTTTACATTATGATTCGGCATTTAAATCGGAAAGTCACCCGTAGGCGCCCGAATTTCTCCTACCGTCATTTGTTTTCATAAAATCAAATAAAGGACCTTCTTGTTTATCACCACACGTTTGGATTTTTCAGGATTTTCAATTCTATATGACTCTTTCAACTAAAGGTGTTCTATCTGTTTCATAAAACCTTTCAATTATATTTTGGTAGTTTAAATTAACAGTCTAACTATACGTCTATAATTTTAGGATTTTGAATTCTGTATAACTGTTTGAATGAAAGGTGTTCTGTTTGTTCTATATAACCTTACAATTATATTTTGGTGGTTTAGATTTACAGCTTCACCATTCGTCTAGATTTTTCAGAGTTTTGAATTGTATATGAGTTTATAACGAAAGGTATTCTATCTGTTCTATGAATCCTTTCAATTATAGTTTGGTGATTCAGATTAGCAGCTTAACCATTCGTCCACATTTTTGAGGATTTTGAATTCCGTATGACTCTTTGTTCTGTGAAATCTTTCAATTATTTTTTGGTGGATTAGATTATCAGCCTACAGCGTAAGTAAAACTAGTACTAAGATAAAAACTGTTGATATATGGATAGTTTTAAATGATAATTATTGGTAGTTTATGAGGTCTTATGAAGTAGAGAATATTGTGTTAGTGCTGGCGAGTGTAGAGATTGAACGTGGATGCATAATAATTGAAAACGAGCGATTTAATAGTGCAGCTGTACTTGCCCTGAAGTTGCCCGTAGATATTCGCGCAGCTCGTTTGAAATAATTTGTAAATCCGTTATTTTACATGTGTACCAGTCGCCCGAAGCGTTTTGTCTTTCTGTTTGTTCAATTAGTTTCACATCCCCACGTAGCTCGGCATTCATATCCGCATGCACTAGCTGTTAGACTGTGACGGCACATAATGAAGTTTTTACGCTAATGAAAAAACATTTTTATATTGAAAACGCAGACAATTCGTCAATTTTCAAGCAGGGAGGAAAGCAGATCGCTTTGGAGATAGACGCAGAGGCACTTTAATGTAATTGACTATAAATTACACAGAAGAGATGGGACGATATGTTATCCAACTTCCTCAACCAGTTTTCCTATAAATACACATTTTATGCAGTCTTACGCAACTTATGCATCCCTTCAATATATTCCAATACTGACGGCAGCTCTTGCAAACAAACATTTATTTTTCTCTCAAGTAACTCTAACTTAAATGAGCTCAAATCTTGTTGTATAGTTACCTGAAGTATAATAAACAAAAAATTATAAAATGTTTATTTTCAATAAATTTGTTTACCAATTCACGTGGGACTAGTATTGTTAAATTTACATTTTAGTAATGCAACTCTCCAATTGTAACTTTAGATCAACTGCAAATGCAACTGTGGTAATTACAGAGCCAACGCTGTCCGTAAAATGTAATAATTATTAAAGGGAAATTTTATTCATGTATAATGAATTTGTTAAAGTTGAAAACAATGTTTTATTGTTTAAATATACAGCTGTATTCGGTTCTCCAATATACGAAATGTATGTAAATGTCATGTATATGATCTCATATATCCAGGTCTGTACTAACATATTTTTAAATAAAAATATGAAAAAGAATACAGCACATTTACCTCCGTTGAATTTTACATGAAAATACCCAGTCTTTATTATCACACAAAAAAAAACAAGTAATTTCATTTTGAAAGTAAAAAAAATGTACTTTCATATCTTGGACTGGTTAGATGGAAATAAGCGGCAATTTTCCTGAAGTACATCTCCTTCGAAGTGGCCATTTACATGATGCTGTTTTGTTTTTTTCTCTTGAGATTTTGGGCTTTCGCTACATGCAAATAAGGTCAGGTATGAAAGTGTGGCTTGTCAAAACAAGTTGAAACAATCGAAAACAAGAAGGTAAAGCACGGTATGACAGCCGAGAGGATAATTGTAAGTTAATTATGCTATCCTAGGTCATTTGCCAACACTCGCCTTCGCGCATTAATCATACATGACAATATAATGATGTAACGACCTATATCGCATTGTCGGAGGGAATACATATATGCCATACACATGACCTTACACTTTTTAATGCTTTGTAAAACCACTTCAACTTACGCCGCTTCTTTAGCGGTCCAATTATCTAAAAGTTCGGTTCTTCTAAATACTAGAATTGTTTGCAATTAACTTCTGCGCCATATAAAAGGTGTTTTTAAGGTGAGTTTATGTTTATGGACAAATTGTACTTGTTCGTCGAACAGTTTGGTGGTGAAAAGATAAGAGCGAAACTAGCTGCAAGTTATCGAACAGAGCATAAGTGTACATCAGGGAGTGGACGATCGTTTCAGCTTTCAGGCGGCCCAGCGCTTTCCTGAAACCGTTGATGGTGATGGTTGTGCGATACTGCAGACGATGTTTCCAATGGGGATGCGGTGAAGACTTCTGTTGATGAATGTAGCATATTGCGTAGATAATGAAAACAAGATGTGCTTCCCTTAGGTTTGGGAAGGAAAAGTAATTTATCCCAATTTGCACGTAATTATAAAAGTTGTTGGAGCTGTAGCGACGAGTAGAATTACTGTTCGACTACAAATTATAAGTTAATTTGGTTAACACGTGTATGTAGTGCTGCTGTGTATTTATCAGATCCGCCCCTGTAAAGCTGACCGCAGACGAGCGCAGTCGACGAGCATGTTTACGAGATAATGTAACACCTCTGTACACAGTTTATGGGGTAGGACTAATCATCGTGTTTACCAATGGAGAATTACACAAGTTTTACTCGATTTCATTAACGCTACATTGTCTACACTTCGTTAATGGAGACGCATCACCTTATTGGCACGACATACCTACAAGAAACGGGGTTGATATCTTCGCCCATCATACACCTTTACCTTTACTAAGCTTCTCTACTTTTAATTAAAAACTCCAGCTCTGAGTAAAAGTGTCACTCATCTGTGTCTCTTTACTAAATTGAAGCAATATATTCGCTGTATTCAAAAGAAGCGTATATATATATTCATATCAATGTACCTACTAATGTTAGAAGTAGCTACATGACCGTTTGTAACATAGAACTGAAATGTTTAATGGTCTTTTGGAAGACGAGTATCGAGTGTGTTTTTCACTTCGTCAAAGAAAGCGGTATTATTAAACAATTTCCAAAGCACCAGTGCCCACAAAATCATGTGTTACAGTTTTTTGTCCGAAGAAAATTACTTCTCGAATATGTTACTCCGTAAAAAACTAAACGACTTTTAATTATTCCTGTTATACAACAACAAAGCAATTTGTAAAAAACTAAGCAAAAACTAAAACGTCTAACATGAGTCGTGCAAGAAAATCATTAATTTGATTGCAAACAAGCCTAGGAAAGACTATACGTAGGTGCTGAGTTGACAGCAACAGAGAGGATAAGTAATTGAATTAAATTTAAGAAAGTATCATTGTCTCGAGGATTTGTAACTAGTAAACTTGCTTTCTTCTTCGATTTGTCTCGTTAACGCAAAACAGAGCATTCCAATTTAATTCACAGTACGTATTGCATCAACGAATACTCTTTGTAAACAAATGTTACCGGCTTGCTGAATAATTAAACCATTTTGTACTCTGTCTAGTCCTTAGTGGATCAGTGCTTACCGTTCTTGTATTCTCAACCTATACTCTTGTGTCCGAATACAACTTATATTATCAATCAAACTAATCAGAAGATTAAAGAAAACTATAAAAGTAATAAATTTATATGCCATTTTAATTGCCCGTCACAAAAAATATAAAGAACTGAGAGGATTATTTTTAATGAGCATATAAAATAATAACTACTAAACATCAATTTCCGTACTTTGTATAAGTGCTTAGGAAACGGTTCCAATTTCGCAGAAAACATATAAATTGTGAAGATTTTGTATCAACTTACAAGATGTCATTCAATTTATTATTATAAATTGTATGCTAGAGGGAGCAGAGGATTTTAGTTACGTTGTTATTGAAAACGACGATATTGAGAGCTAATGAAAGAGTGTGTAAGAAAAATAGACATAATCATACAGGACGAAATGCGCGCTTTGAAGGTAAACCAAATCTCTGTTAGAAACAAAGATCAAAGCCTTGCTAACATTTTTTCCAATTTCAGTTTGACTGGAAATGACATTAAATTCATTTTTAACGAAATCGAATACTTTTTGCTGCCGTCAAAGTCTGCATTTTAACCGAAATCTGATTACGTCAAAATTAATTTCGAACAAAGAAAAAACTTTAATGTGAATCATTTCTGTGTGAATATGTTTGGGACCTGGGGGAAATCCTACATATTGTGCTGGGTATCATTCCACTTTGACTTTTAACAAGCTAGCAGCCTTACAGACAGAATCATTACACCTTTTATTTTTATCTATTTTTTATTTAAGCCTTGACGGAAAATCAATACTAAACGTAGATACTACAATACTACACTAATATTTCATCTCGACGGGCTTTACCAATCTAATGTTTTATAACAACTTTCACACACCGCAATAACAATGTATCATCGCTGCTTTTATCCAGACAATGTCACATTTCAATAATGATCATACACACAAATCAAAATATTACCTTTTATTATTTACTCTCCATTACTTCACAACTATATTTTCGTTCATTTTGTTACAATGTATACAACCACAAATGGTGTTTTCTGCAAAAAACCTTTTCACAATACGTTCATTTCGATTAAACGGTACAACCATTATAATTTTAAGATATACAATTGAAGATAGTTACAGTACAGCAGAAATGTAAATATTATTTTAATAAATTTATTGTAAAGAAATAGTTATTTGTATATTAAGGGTCAAAAGTATTATTTTTCATTACGCATATGATATTTATTATACGAGGCGAGAGATATCGTATACTTTGGTATCGATTTCGAAAAAAAGGTATTTTCAATATACACCACTATTAAGATCATTGTAAATTTAAAGATGGTTATAGTGTAACTGAAATGTAGATGTTGTTTTATTAAACTTGTTGTAAAAAAAAGGTATTTTCAATAAACACCAATTTTAAAATCATTAAACAACTGAAGATCGTTACAGTGTAACCGAATGGTAGATATTGTTTTAATAAACTTTTTGTAAAGAAAAGATATTTTCAATATACACCACTATCAAGTAAATTTGAAGATGATTATAGTGTAACCAAAAGGTATATATTATTTTAATAAACATATTGTGAAGAAAAAGTTTTTCCAATAAGTACCACTTGTGGTTTTATATCGTCACTTTTACGTAACTCGACGTTCATATTTTTAAATTTTACATTTGAGTCACATTAGATTCCATTAAGTTTAAATTTTATGTTAGTGGAAATAGTTATGAATAAATAGATAAAAAGCAAATAGAGATGATTATACGTTATCCAGTTTGCGTAGAAAAATAAAAAAGAAACGCGGTACGTCTCAGTGCAGTAGTGCCAAATTCGCACTCGGTATTGTAGTCAGCGGCACAATTAGGATAATGACGACAATTTTATCTTTGTAAATAAATCCGCGGCTCGTAACTCGCAACCGTCAACAGAAATGAAGGAAAAGTTTCGTTAGCAGCGCGAATCCCAAGCAAACACAAAGAAAACATGGAAATAATCGTATTGAATCCATATTCTCTCATTCAGCTTCAGCTATTCTCTACACCTCTCTCAGCACAATGCAAGCTAAATAAATATTTTCCTTTAATAACCTTTATGCTATATTCTTCCAGGAATTAAAAACGTTCGTTATGAAATTTCTTTCTTCAGGTATTTCTGCATCGAATCATTTTCTCTAATTAATATTTCTTAATTGAGCTTTTCTTTTGTTTTCAATATATATTACAAATCATATCTTCCATCACCTTCTTGTTATTTCTTCTTGCCTAGTAACAATTTCACATACCGGAATTATCATTTTTTGGAATCAAAACATCAAAAAGTTATAATTTTTCTTAAGGTTAGAAAAAATATTGTCTTATTATTGTCCTGTAAAAGACATGAGTTCAAATCCCAGCACCACAAACCATAATTTAAATCAGTGGTTCTCAAAGTGGGGTGTCTTTCATTACTTGTAGGGGTAAGTATTTTAACAATTCTTGGATTTGAGCATTTGAACCTTATTCTTCTTTGGTTGTCCAAAGAATGAATATTGAATCGTGTTTACGAATTAAAAGTACAACTATTTACTCACTTTTTTTGAACAAGAATTCTTGAAAAATGTATTTGAAGATTTAAGCTTGCAAAAAATAAGAGACGAAAATTTGTTAAAATCCTCAGATAAAATTAGAACTTTTAAAGACAAGATATACAAGACCTAAAACATTTGATAACACTAAGAATATAGATTCGATACAATTTTCAAATAGTTTTGATACATATCCTGAAATATTCTGAATTTTCTTTAAAATTCTTTTTGATATTTATTCAGAATAAGTATCACAATATAGGAGCCAGAATACTTCGAGTTTTAGTTCAATTTTCTACCTCTTGTGTGAATGTGACCTGAGATTCATACGACTGTTAACATCAAAACTAAAAAGAGAGAATGATTGAAGTAATGTATCACATGTTTTCCTAAAGTTAATAAAATGTCTTTAAAATTTCATGCACATAATGTTGGGGATGCCGGAATTTTATATTATCAACAATTTTGAGAACCATTGATTTAAATGAATGAATTTGTTAATTGATAGTGGCAATATTTTTGATGTAGTATTATTTTTCTTTCCTAGCGTTGAATATGGTGAAATGCAGGAAGGTAATGAAATAATAGAGATTCTTGTATGCACGGGATTGAAAGCTGAAAGCAATGAGCCTATTGTGAGGAATGACAATGTAGACCATGTGGTAATGGTGATGTATTTGTCCCATAGAGGGCAAATACCTTGGACACCCAATACTGTTGTGGGATCAGGTTAATAATGACAAATTTGGGATCCGTTTGGATGAATTCCACTAGGTAATCCTGTTCATTATTACTGCCCCAGTTTCTTCAAGTAAATTAATCGTTTTGACATCCATTGTTTTGACAAATATTGACAGCTGTATCCCAAACAGGATTAAGACGATATTAATCAAGAGAAATATCTTATCTCTTGCGATGCAAACGATGTTTTTCCAAATAAAAAAGGTCTGGCATAAAATATTAAAATCTAATTTGAAATATTCTTTGCCCTTTTGATGAAATTACAAGGATCGCTATAAATGACGGAAAAATCATAGTAATACAATGCGAAAGGAAATGAAATTTTAAAGTGGCTCTCTTTTAGAGATAGAAAATAATTACTATGTAAACTCTGCTCGTTTCAATTCCTTTGTAAGTAATTCTCTTTTAATATTTCTCTAAATTTTTCTCAGTAGATTTCTGCAACAAGATAAATTACTACATCTTAATGAACGTGAATTCCACCAGTATTATTTTTAAAATATTGCGATGAATGCAAAAAACTATCTTTTATAATATTTTCTTTTTAATGATATTACGACGTTTACTTCCAACTTGAACTTTGACAACTTTCCAGGGTCACTTCTTATTAGGAAATTAAATATGTTTTATATTAATATGTTAAACACATCTTTCGTGTGACTTAATTAATTTTAATGTGACTCATGAATTTTAAATAAGACAAATTTCTGACATTAATTCTATTTATTACTTATAAATTTATATATTTTTTTCGCACCTTCTCCCACAAACAGATTTGTAATATAGATTTGTTATTAGCACATAAATGATTGTTAATTTTACCATATTTTTATTCAAACATGAGGTTCGTAGAATAAATTTTATTGATTTGGTTGAAATAATTATTTTTCAATGTATTTTATGTTATGATAATTTTAAAAAAGAATAATAAATAGGATATTTGTGTTGTTAGTAAAATACACATGTGAGAGAAATAATAAAATATAAATAGCATTCAGCGTATGAATGTTTAAACGAACAAATATTTTCCCCTTGCAAACTAACCATTGTTTAACAAATAAACAACAAATAATTTACTATCAATGTTTAATTTATGTTTTACTAATTACATATGTTTAATTGTTACCAATTCGTTGCTAATTATATGGTTTAATGCCTTTTAGTTTAACATTTGCGCAGCATATAATAAACACAAATTAAATTGTTATGTTTGTCAAAATGGCAACAATCACAATTTAACCTATGATGTTGACAACATTTTCCCATATTCCTGTTTTCAATATGGACCGTTTATGTTTTCCTTTATAATGTGCGAAAATATTAAGTCTAGCAGATTTGCCATAGGTGAACAACTCTTTATTTGGATAGTGTGGTTTGTTCAACAAGTACAAGTAGTTTTAAAGGGATCTGCATTTGGCTTTATTTATTTTTATGTTCTGTAGGCTATTTTGAGTCCAAGATGTTAGTGAAGAGTACTTTGTTTAAGCTTAGTATTTGCTAGAAGTCCTCAGTAACAACTCCCCGTTAGATACTCAGGGTTATGTGCTCTCGTTCCTCAGCAGATCGTGTTACCGGTTGCCGTTACCGCTTGTGTTGGTTACCGGTAAACCTGTAAGCAAGCACTGCGTTTACCAACGGAAACGGAAGAGGAAATTCAACCAGGAAACTTCAAACAAGAACGCCTTCGATACAGAGAATATATACTATATAAAATTAATTAGATACGCTTTTACAAAAAAATTACTTGTATTGTACAAAATAGTTTTAACTAAATATCAGAGTTGAACACAATACAACAAAAAAAAGTATCAATACCAATTTGTAAATTTGTAGAGTAATAATTGTATTGTTTTTGTGTACTGTATCCGCATGTATTTACTTTGACGTGTGGTAAAATTTGAGTAAAGTTTTGCATCCGCAGAGAGTTAGAAGTTCATCATTGCCTCTTGCATAATCAGAACAGCAGAGTTCCCGGTTTTCCGTATGAAAAGATGGATGCGGTGCTTACTTCTCAAAGAAAACCTCCTTACAGTTACCGCGTTATAGGTACACAAGTTTGCGTTCTACCCTTGCAGTCTGAGTAAATAATGCTAATCATGTTTGTGGAATACTCGCTTTTAATTTTATGTATTCAGTTTTTTTCGTGTGTAAATCCGTGAAAAGATCCGTAGATGTTGATTTATTTTTTCGAGTGGGTAAAAAGTTTGCAAAAAGAAACCATCATTTTATTTTAAAAAGATTTATGCTAATAAGAGAAAAATAGAAAATTTTACTCACTTATTTCTGTTTATATTATTCTACGAACTACGACCTCACATACCTGTAACAAAACAAAAATAATTTCATTAAAATATACAACATAAATATATTATTACAAATATACATTGCTAAATATAAAAATTAGTACACATACATAAAAATGTACGTAAAATTAAATGGAATAAATAGATTTGTTACATATCCACTGATTTTTTTTAGTAATTGTCCCGTCCCTATAATTGGGTGTAAGATATGGCTATAACGATTTCACCATTGAATTCCACATTAAAATCAGAGCATTCTAAAGTTACTCTAATTCTTGACCTATTGGAATTGACCACATTCTAAGACAGATCGTTGCTCGAGAATTAGAATAAGTACTTCAGAATGCTCTAATTCTTGAACTACTGAAACTGGATCACATTTCAGGGCAGCTACCTGTCTGGGATTGTACTCTAGTTTCAGTGGGTCAAAAATCAGAGTATTCTAAAATGTTTACTCTAAGTATTGACCTTCTGAAATTGGATCATATTCTAGGGCAGATATTTGATCTAGAATGTACTCTGGATTCAATAGGGCAAGAATTAGAGTAAGCACTTCGGAATACTCTGATTGTTGCCCTACTAAAACTGAATCACATTTCAGGGCAGCTACTTATCCTGCTCTAGTTTTAGTGAGACAAAAATCAAAGCATTCTAAAATGTTTACTCTAATTATTGACCTGCTCAAATTGGATCATATTCCAGAGCAAATAATTGGAGTAAGCACAAAAGAATGCTCTGATTTTTGGTCTGCTGAAATTTTCATTAAGTCAATAATTAGAGTATTTTGAATTCTTAGAATCAGGGCAAAATGTAGGGCAGAATTTAATGAGGCACTAATGAGCATTGAATCGCATTCTGGAGTATACATAGTTGTTAGTAAACATGAATACTCTGATCCTTGGCTTACAGAAGCAAACCAAGAGAGTAGATGCTCTGGACTATAATATCAAAACAAATATGTAATTTACAATTAGCTGGCAAATATTTGAGTATCTGGTGTTAATATAGCATTGTGATATATTTAATAAATACATTCCTGAGCGAGTTAATGTTTTCAGCAATTTCACCCTTTGTAGGATAATTTGAGAAGTATTTTTCAGTTTCAGAGTAGCAACCTGTGCGTATTTATTAAAACGTCAAGTTTAATTATTCGTCGTATATTTCATTTCATACCTACTCATAATTCTGAGCTAGAGGGCCTGACAATTTCATTGCGCTTTATCGCAAGGTATTTACTTTTCAGTCCTACCCGCTAGTTATTCCTCCACACGATAGGGTACAGAATAAGCTTCGATTCACAGCTCGAGTACTGTTAGAGATATTGCGTAGCTACAGCGAGTCGCAAGGATAATACGCAGCCATTCATGGACAAAGCAACAGCAGTTATTCACAAGTGCGACACATTTATACACAGCTTAAAATTTCTTTGTTGCTTGGTTTTTAATTCTCACAGTCAGTTGAATGGACTAGTCTTCAGAAAAAAAATTGTGCAATCGTCGATATGATACAGGAGAAGAGTTTTTCATTACATGTACATAAGGTATTTATGGTTCAAAACATTTGATTTACAATAGTAGTTTTCTTATACCGTTGAGTGTGGTGTGCGTTGAAGCGTAGAGATGTATTATTTTGGCGGCAGAAGAAATTTATATTAGCAGTTCACAATGGGTAGTATTCGTAATGAGAGCTATAACTCACTGTATGTTATATTTAGGAGCACTGGAGAATATTATATTTTTCTTAATCTCGGTTGGAGTGAAATATTGTCACGACAGAAATGTACAATTATACCTCTGTGATTTATTCTTAACCTTGATTTTGAAACGACCACCTGGGTATTATAGCCTGGACTTATATCGGTATTAAATTACAAAATTGTGGTCAGGCTATGTATACGCGATACGCCTCGATCAAATATATCTTTATCTAACTTTTTTTCATATAAATATCCCTTCGACGTGTAATATATTTTCATAACTGTTTATTTACTTTAATGTTTAACCCTTTAATTCATGAGCATTCTCAATTTTCGTAACTTAGTATTTGGAATATTTTGTACATATTTTTGAAGGTTTTTTGTACTGTTGCTGTTTAAGACTTGACTAAATCTAAATCTAGTTCTTGTCTTGTACATATCAAGACTCTAGATTAAATAAACTTTTTTTCAAATTTTATTTTTTTTATATTACCTATCTATAATTTTTGATTTTTATTTACATTTGAAAGAATTTTGTTGCTATAAATATTTAATATATTAGATTATCAAAGTTGCAGTATACTTTTTGAAACAACAATTTTCTGGAATTATGGAAATACTATTAGAAAGAAGTTATGAAAAGGAGAAAAAAACTGGATCTATAATCTGTTGTATCTATTATCGTTACATTTACTAATTTAGTTAGTAGGTAAGTAACTATTAATAAACCTTGTTCATCTTAATTGAGAGGAATACCTAATAATGCATATTACCTACAAGTTAATAATCAATCTATAGTCTTGGAAATTGTTTGAAGGGTCTTGATCTAGAATAGACAAGACAAGATTCTAGTGTAAATCTAGACGGTATCACAGTTTCTGGTAAACTAATTGCAGTGTTAAAATCAGTTTTGTTCATTGTGTGGCTGAGTATTGTAGGTAATGATTTTCCTGCACGACTTACACCGTTAAGTGACCTATACTCGCACTCTATACGCGGTTCACTTCGGTTCAACTGATCGTTGGATTAGGCTTCACTTTCAAACCAATACACAACATATTCCTTCTGTTTCTTACTTAATAAATAATGTAAATATTCTAATTATTTACTTATCTATCTATTTCTGTATTGGTCCAGAATAAATTATAATGTAGAAATTAGAGATAGGATCGAAGCCGAATTATTCGGTATTCGGCATATTTTAATACCGAATATTCGGTTACAAGAAATAAGTGAAGTACAACACTATTTTGTTATGTTAAAATATATAAATATATAGATAATAAATTTTACACAAAATATACACTTATGTTTAGTTATTATTAATGTATCTACAATAAGAGTAAATAATATAAATAGTTATATTCATTGGCGGTAAATTTTTTGAAACTGTAATAATTAAATTTAATAATAATCAAACAAGAAATTACCTTAACAAAAAATAGGAAGAGTATTTTGGAATAAATATACGTCTCTTCGCAATGAGAAACACCAATCACACTTTCAAATTGTACAAAATGTATTATTCGGTAATGCCGAATATTCGTTATTCGGTTATTCGGCTGAATTGCTATTCGTCACATCACTAGTAGAAATAGAAAAATGGGGAAAGGAAAAGTTGTTTATTTCCCATTTCGTTTGACAAAACCAACGTTTATGAAACGTATTTAAACAGTTGACACCCAAATAATGAAGTGTAGACCGTCTCGAAGGGCTTGTTTTGTTTCGTACATCAAAAGGACTGCAAGCTGACCGCAGACGAGCGAGTTGTTTTCGCGTGTGCATGTTTGCTTTTACGCGACGCAGTGGTTGTATAGCCCATGTCCTATGCGGGCTCGCTCAATACTAAGATTTGTTTTGTACTAATTGGCAAATGGGAATCGCATCCAATTATTTCATTCTAGTTTTAATTATAACCACAAAACACCTTTTCAGCAGAACAAACTTTTGGCTCAGGCTTGTTTACAAAATATCATCACGAGTTTGAGTTTCTAACTTCTATTCCGTATTATTCCTCTTTCCATAACCATGTCTGTATTTTCATTCATAACTAAATAACTAGCCTCTAAAAATTGAAACACTAATGAGTGTTAGAGTTGGAGAAATACGTGGAAATATAACATGTGATATGTAGCGATAGTTGTGTACAAAGTAACAATGCTGAAATTGAATTCCGTGCATATGTCACGTACTTGGCGTATTTATTTACAAAGTCATCGTTCTTATTTTACGCGTTCTCTCCTCGAGCAAAATTGAATGAGGGGAAGAATGGCTTTTGCGAGCGTATGCATTTAATTATGGCATAAAAGTTACAGGGTGCGTCATATACCATGCATACATTTTATCCTAGTTAGCAACTCGCAATCTTTTTAAAAACAAAATACTCGTAAAAATAAATTGAGAAATGTTGCTTCGGTTATTCACTTCCTGAAGGTTTACTTATGTCTCTACTTCCTTATTCGTTTCCAGTACCGTACATTACATTCTCAACACCAAAATATATTGTTATAGGTAAATAAAAACACTTGGTTATTCCACAATAATTATTATATTAATGACGATCCTTTCGTCCTGAATCAGTCTAATGATGTCCGAAAGGACAAAACGATCGTCACTAATGTAATAATTATTGTGGAATAACCAAGTGTTTTTATTAATCCGTCTCTGTAAAATTGTTCATATGCAGTCGAAATAATCTAAAAATACTCGTTTTTTCATATGGTTCATATTGGTAAACTCTAATTCGCTGATTTCAAATTATCAAAGAGATTTTTGTTCTTAAAGTTGTTTTTATTTATACTTCAACAGGTAGTACTAATCGCTTTTATTAATCAAAGCTGTATTTAAGTGTGATGTGAAGTATGAAGAAGGAAAGTGTAGGTAATACTTTTGATGGTGGTAATGCAGGCAGGTAAAGAGACATAATTATCGAATGTTTCCACCGTTTATCGAGCAAAGCTATGAAGCTGTACGAAGCAGACTGTCGGGCAATATGAAAGATGAAATGATATGCTTTATGCAGTGTAATGTATTTGAAGGATGTACGGAGCGTTGGCAGAATAAAACGGGGAAGTTTCGGATAATAACGTGACGTCTGCTCTACACGGTCATAACGTACTGCATTTACGTGAACAAGGCGTAAACCTTAGCTCACTATGACTACTCGTCACTCTACGTTTTATGGAGACGTAAACCTTTTAATGGCAGGCGTTTTCTCTACGAAAAATTACTTTTGTCTTTCTTCTAAACTCATATTTTGGCTCTAAGGAAAATACTCTGCATTGTTTTATTAATTTTTTGTACTACTTAGTTCTTTAAGTACTCCAATGTAAAGTACATAATGTGATTTAAGTAAGAGATGATAAGGTAATGAAAAACCGAGAAGATGGTTTGGTTTTGTGTAGTCTGGTAAATCCTTGACGAATGTGATTCTCTTTGTTGTTGTTTGGAGAAGACAACAACTCAGCGATAAGGGATCAGGGAACATTTAAATACACAGGGCTTTTTACGAATCCATTGTGTTAGGTAATTTACGCCTAGTGAGCAAGAGTAAAGCAGGCTACACACTTGCCTGGCTCATTCTAGCAGAAATGTTCGCGGGAATTATTTGCTTGTACCTTCCGCTTCCTGTTGTGATTTCCTAAACAAACCGAGGGAACTCCTCAATATGCCGGTAATACGCGATTTCCTTTATTTCATAAACACCTCGACAAAAAACATTTCCTTATTTTATTTCAAATGAATACTTCTTTAAATGGTAGAAAGATAAATAATGCCAGGTGGGATTTGAAGTTGGACTGGGCAGATCAGTCTCCTTTCAAACAAACAATTTGTTTGATACAATCAACTTGGAAGAAAAATCAATAGCTTTCAATACCGTCGTGTATTTGCTCAATGCTTAACTCCAGAATTAGTTTTATTTTTGAACGTTTTGTATTTAAGCGCAAACTTTATGTGTATTGAATTTCGCTCACATGAAACGAATATTTCCAATATTTCCTTTTACAACTGATACTGTTTCGGTAATTTGTATATTGAAGCGGTGATATCGATTGTTCAAACAATATAAACTTGTTTGTTTTGCACAAATTCCGGACAAATACATGAAATAATGAAATATAAAAGTAAACACTGCACAAGAAGTAATCAATTGTTGTACTACTGGGGACAATCATATTAAAGTGCCCAATACGATATTTCTTTCAAAACAATCAAACTTTTTCCTATGGACAGTAAGAAATAAATTCCAATAATATAGTAAATATTTTAGGCGGGTAATATGAATGATATTGTACATTCCATATCGTAAACGTGATATGCGTTACAGTTATTCTAATAACAAATTGCAAGCGTGGTCAGTAATTGCGTCAATTTCGCTAAATGTATCAGAATCAATATTGTCATGTACAGGAATTAATATATTAGTTTATTTCTAATTCTGTAATAATATCGAACTGAATTAAATTTGCATGCGCGTTGAATATTTCAAAATATCTAATACATCATTATTCAATATCAAATTATTTTAGGTAAATATTTTATTACAAATAAATTAACATACATTTGAAATTAGGATTATGTATATGAGTTTATTTCTAAAAATAATACTATTCAACTCTACATTAACCGATAGAAAAGTACAATATGCAGTTTGGAATTTGATTCCAATTGATGCCTAAAGTTAACCAAATAAGCAAGCTTATTACAGAAAGAAATATTGGGAATGAAGGTGTTTAAAACAATTATTTCGTCGCCCTAACCAACACGTAGAAAAATATCATTTGCACTCATTGTTTTCCATTGAAATGTAGTCTCTTTTCCCTGTTGAGCTGCCACTAATCCAATTCTTGCCATGCGCACGTAAATTAAATTGTTACGAACAATTAAAAAAAGAGAACGAGTTACATCGGCAGCGAACCATATAATTTCCGTGTGTTTCGCTCGGTCCAACACCAATAGAAATCAAATGAATACTTGCTCAAATTGCTGGTGAATGCTGCATCCCAAAGCAACATAATACCCTGCCTATCATGGGAATTATACACGGTGTTTTCAAATTAAACAATACTTTACACATAAATACTCAAAGTGGCTCACCTTTTCACCGAACTTTCAAACATTTTTCGATAGGTACAGCTTGTAGAAGCACTACGGTATCTACACTTTTGTGCAAATTAAAATGACCATTGGATCATTTGCTGTTTTGAGTAAATTTATTACTGAAAAATATTTCCATTATCATCATGAAATGATGATAAAATTAAAGTATGAAGAACTTTACTTTTGTTTTTCCTAGAACGCTGTATGAGACGTGAAGTTCGGTTCCATAAGTGATTCAACTATTAATAAAAAAGCTGATTAGAAGTTTGAAGAAGTTGTAGGCTAATGACCTGTGTTAATTTATGTTCCTTCCAGGAATGTCGTGCTATTTGAATGAGTTTTTTTATAAGTATTCGTATAGGTAATAACGATATATTATTCCCGCTGAAGGCAGTTTCCGACATCACCTCCGGATACTTATAACTGTTATTATATCGATTATAAATAAGATTGAATCAACAAGTAATAAATCGAGTGTAACACTTTCTACGGAACATTTTACCAAAGATGTCACGTATCATACTAATTGTAAGCTACAGGAAAAGGAGTCTAGTCTAATATTAAATTAATAACAAACTGGTTTGTTATTCCTTGTAACAAACAAATTAGGCACTTCCCATGTTTGATAGCTGCTCTAGTTCAATAATTATGTATTCTGTGTCATTATATTTTAATTATTTCCTTTCAAGTTTTTCTGAACTGTGTGAAAGACATTGTGTCGTCTTATTGATGCCCAGAAAAAAAACCGTTAAATCGGCTTGGGAATATTGCCGAACACCAATACTATATTCAATCATCATAACATAATCAATCCATCTTTCAGTTTTTTTTAATTGATTGAGTGAATGCTTATGCCAAACTTAAGAAACCATAATATTGTAATGAAAGGAAGAGGATCCGTATAAAGTTGGTGTAGTTAGTAAGTTACGCTAGTTTAGAATAGTGCTTCCTTGGAACAATAGACGCCGGTATAAAAGCGTGAAGTAACGAAGTAGTTAGGCACAGCAGATAGGTTATGTGCTGGATATCGGGCATCGTTGTCTGCTGAATAACTTCACGATCATCCGGTGAACTGACGAGAGAAACACAATTATCCAGGGGCGTACTCTTCGTATTTCCTTCAACTACCACACACTTAATCCCCCTTTCTACAACACTGCAATTCTTTACATCCATGTCCATTGCATTTAAAACTTCACTAAAAACATTCAAACATAAAAAAAATATTCCATTTGTTATTTGGCACCGTACCATTCTAGACAAAATGCAATATAGGGAACATATTTTGTATTGTACCAAATAATCATTTAAATTTTTTCTTCACTTCACAATTAAACTGACCTTTACAGCTAGTGACTTTTACGAAAAAGTAAAAGTTTGGCTGGAATAAGTTAATCGCCCTAAAACCCGGAACTTTTATATATTCTAAATATCTTTGGCAAACAATACCTTAGTAAAGTTTATTAACAAAAGTTTCACAATTAAATACCGTAAGAAAATCGGTTGGTTCTACGTAGATCAAAGTTGACACTTTACGCCAACTTCAGATTTGGCCTCATTAACATTGACAACCTATGATGCCTATGTTGCATTTTATGTGGAACGATACGATAGCATATAACTAGAAGTATCCACAGTAATGACTAATGACAGATTAAAAAATGTTGCACCTTATCTGATACTCACTGTATAAATGTATCATCACTCACAGCTTATTACTAAGTTCTGGAAAGAATAATACATTTATACTCAAGATAACGAATATCAGATCAGGGGTGAGATTCTATAACTTTGGTTGCTATCATTTGAACTTCTTATTATATCAATTGCAAATATCAACTACAAAGTATACTTACAATTCTATAACAGTAATGGTTATTTATTTTATACACTACAAGTTTACATTGATAAGGGAATGTCTTATATTCATTGCAAAATTGAATTTCTGCCATGGTGACATTTGACGTTTGTAATTGATATAATAACAAGTGCAATTGTTATTTGCAGTTGTTATGAGTTATGGAATCCCACCGCTGGTGTGAAAAGTACAAACAGAAATAGACGGTAAAAAATTTGATTAGATATTAGGTGGGACTGGAAGTAAAATCGTGAATGTGAATTGAAGCCAAGATGAATTTGAAGTGCGTACAAAGTGAAGTGAATTTTTTATCGCCGCCTATGAGCTCCTGAGGTCAAGACCTTATCGATTGATCATAATAAGAGATGGTTTGATGTGCAGTATGTAAAATCACTGGAATCACCCGCTTACAGCAGATAAAAATGATTGGAAAGCCTGGCCGTTTGTACCTGAGCAGCGGAGTTAACCGGAGTTAAGTGCGTGATTGGAGCGGCCGCTCCGAGCAAGCGAATACATCAACCGTATGAACTGTCCACTGATTATTCGACACTGATGCTGCTCTGACCATTGATCGCCCGAATCACTACGTTTCGGGGAGACCGAGAAATAACCTACACGTATCAGATCACTTCATTATCTATCAAATCGATCAGAAATGGACAACATTCCCACACCACCATTACCTTCGCTGTTTAGTTTTCAATGCCAATATATATCTACATTGTATTGATAAGTACAAATGAAGAAGAGACATTTTGTTAACATGTAAAGAAAGAGAGAATCTGGAAGCATTTAAAGTTGAAAAGTGAGGTTATCGGCAGAAGAGATATTTATTAGAGGTCATTACGTCATAGAGTTCGGGAGCCGATAAGATAAAGCTAGCAGCTAATCTGGTTATTAGCGAAGAAAGATTAGTCGTGTAAAAAGAACAAGAGCGACGTTGTTATCAGGTAAGGGTTGGCAAATTGCGGCATGTCTCCATGGTAATGGCCACTTTGTCCGGCCAGAACGGAAACGGACATTTCTATTATAAGTAACGACCTCTTATTTCTCACTTTCTGTTGTTTTTCTAGCCGCTCTAACCCCCACATATTTTTACTTTGTTAATGTTATCCATTTAGTCAACGCGCAAAAACTTACTGCCGTATAATTTTTCTAGTGTTTTACGTTATTAAAATTTTTCTTTTTCTGTTTATCAACGTTTCAGCGAATTTCCACAAGAAATTAAGTGCACTGCATTAATACCAGTTCATAGAATGTACTTTTATTTACATTATTCACTAAATCAAACCACTGTTGGTTTATGAAAAATTTTACGATCGTCGCGATGAAAGAAAATGTAATGAATTTATTCTTTTAGTATATGTGTTGCTACAGTGCTTTATCACCGATGAACAGCGCTAAAAATACGTTCCGGTTTCCACATGATTGTTTTCTTCACATGTATGTACCAATTTATCTTTAAGGTATCAACTCAGTATGAGTATAAGACCTGAGGAACAATCTGAGAAAAAGTTGATAAATCAAGTAATATGTAACAAATTATGATGACATAATTATGAAAATGTAAGCCTAGTTGTAAGTGGGTAAAGGTGACAGAAATATGATCAATTCAGACAAAACTAATAAATAATATTAATACGATCGTTAAGGCAGTAAAAAACCTAAGAGCCAGTAGTAAACTGGTTTTTATCCACATTTTAATTTATCGATTTGACGATAGGAAACATCCATAATCAATGGGACAGTTTCCTTTCTCATGCGATACCGTTACGTTGTTCAGGATGTGATATTAATTTATGATACACTTAATTTCCCAGATAATTCGAAAATAACCTGTCACGCCTAAAGATAACCTCAGATTTATGTGGATTCAAAACAAGAGACCGAGTACTTTGCGTTTTTGTAGACAAAAAACGCAGGAAATTTGTTACAAGTCAACGTGTCCTGTTTAGCATACCGTCCGCTTATACAGAATGATAAACACTTTTAGATAAATTTTCGACCAACTATTTTTCAATAATGCTAACTATTTTAAACTGCTGATCTTAATATAATTTATTACTTTCAATAAAAAAATCGCAAAATTATATCAAAGAGAATGATGAAAAATGATTTATTGTAGTTTTTCCAATATATTGGTAGGTGAATGATATTCGGCAATTGATAGAGTAAATAGAGTTAGTGTCGTCTTGCCAGCTAAGTAGCTAAACCAAGTAAACAAAAAGCAAATACTGAACTTGCAAACCGAAATTTACATGTAAATTGCAGCATCTACATGAACATCCACAATCTACAGCTACAGCAAGGCGATAGAACAGAAGCATCAGGGTACAACTTATAACTCACTAACTCTCATAGTTTTATTATCATTACAGGATAATTAAACTTTATTATATTGATACTAAAATTTCATACAAGAAAGTATAAAGGTGTTTGTAAGTGCATTGTCTTCGTCTAAGCAGATTCCACTCAAATGCAATCCATTTACAAACTTAAACTTACAAACTTTCTTATCAATGGAGTTTATTTCACTCTTCTCTGCCAGGAATTTAATAAAAGTGTAGCTGTAGCTATTTAAATATCATATTTTAGGGCGATTTCATAAAAAGAAGATATATTACGTGCCGTCTAAATGGCCTGAAACGCCAAAAGCCTGAATTCCTGATTCCATTCGCTTTTCACTGCAAATAAAAATTGTTGTTCATAAATTCCACACCGGCCATTTTCATAAATTATCATTTCATATTTAATGCATCAAACATAAATTTTCGTCCATTGAGCGATAATACGTATAAAAGTTATTTATTTGTCAAACGGATATTTCAATTGTTCCAAATCAATTGCTTTTTACATTTTTTGTATAAACCACCATTACACATGCAGTGGACGTAATACCAAGCAATCCCTAAGGGCTATTTTTTATTTCCACATATGGAGAGTAGAAGGTATTGTGCAAGGGATGAATGTGATTTAGCAGGATATTTGTCTTTATGCGAAGGCTGTACTGGACGGCTGAAAAAGGCACCTTCCCTCTTTTCGTTTCTAATCGAAAGCGAAATGAATCGAACCTGTCCTTTGTAGTAGATTGAGGGCATTAACATTTGAAAATTCAAAGAAGAGCGTTTGTAATCTTTGTATATGTTAAGGCAGGCCTAAGTCAACAGTGTTGAGAGGAAAGGAAAATCAAGATCAGAACGATTTCCGCTCAGGGCTTCGACTTCTCTAACCAATCACAAACCGCCTCCAGACACTATAATATCACTAATTAAACCTGAACGGTACATGCTAATAATATCACTTCGCAGGATGTGCTTGCGACGCAAAAAATCCACATAATTCTACCAATTTGACAATGGCAATTATACCGCAGGCAATATTTTACATTTGAGAAAAACTCCTATAGTTAGGAACATTGATTTAAAGGTCCTATTGTCTGAGCAGAGTGCTATTTAAAACTGTCCGGCATAATGCTGCATTGTTGGTCGTTCGCAGCTTCTCCCCAGACCCAGTATTCTCAAAATGTTACCCAGCATCACCATTTCTCTTTCACAAAAATATTATATTTACTTTCAAAATTTCACTTATATACTTAAAACCAGATATTCGATCCGAATCGGAACTGAAACTAAAACCTAAACCACAACGAATTTACTTAATTTTTAGAAATCTAACCAGAAATCGTAACCTAACCATCTGAAATAAATCGGTTACCGAACCTTCATTATTAAATTAAGTTAGGTGTTAGGTTTTGAACTAATTTTAATGCAATTCAAATGTTTCAATAAATATAATGTGAGGGTATTTTATTGTGAAACATGAGATTAATCATAGCCAGTGTTACTAATTTGACACTAATATATCAGAACCATTTCTTAACGTTCTTTTTAAAATGAAACATAAGTTTTCAAGTTTACGTCATTATTAACAAATAAAGGTCTCCTAATTTCATAAATCTTGATTTTTCTTTAAGTAGAGAGTATTAAAATCAGTATATTATTATACAAAGTATAAAAAAGTATTTAATGGTATTATGTATAATAATTAAAGAATTAAAAAATAAAATTACTCTAAAAACCTCTAGAAACCTCGATATTATCTTTATTATGTTTAATTTTAAAATGAACGCTTTGTTACATTACTGTCAATCAAATGTTAAGTCGTAACCATGATGATGACAAACACCATGTTTCATGTTAAAATAAACTCTTTAAAAAATGCATAGATCAGATATCATTTATTTAAATATTGATAGTAATGTGAACTATTAGTATTCTATTTAATTTGCATGTTGAGTAGTTTCTAAAACTTATTAGCAAGTTTTACATTATCTTTATACATTAAAAGTTTTTAATTTCCTGAAAACATTTTGAGAATAACTGAAAGTAATCCTGCGCCAAACCTATTATTGTTTGTCGTATAAAAAGCAATACAATGTTAATACTCTGTGTACAAAATAAAAGTGTTAGTATTATTGTACTATACGGGGTAATTTCATCAGAAACTAATGTTTCTTATGTACTCAGCACTATACACATCAAATTATAGAATATTTACTCTCTGTATTTATTGAGTTGAAATAAAAAATGTTTGGTGCACACTCCATATAAATAATGAGTACTCCAATGAATATTTCTAAAATTGAAAGCTTTAAATCGTTGGTATAAATTATGATATTTATTGACTCTGCAAAAATCGCATTGACATTGGCAATACAAAACGACGAATTAATAAATAATTTACGCAAAGGCCAATAATTTGAGTGAATGTTTTACATTCCTGTTGTGTAGAAAATTAAATAAATGTTTACATTTTCATGTATCATGTAATGAATTTTAGATGTATGATTTTTCAGGGTTGTAATTGTTAATTAAAACTACGTAGAACAAATATAGGATTTTTCATATTTCAACTTGTTTTCATTTTCTAAATTGGTAATTTAACGAGCTTAAATTGAAATTTGAAAATGTTGCATAATTTGTAGCACTAATGTTTTTCACTACGTGATCGCTTAGTTCCAATACTACGAATAAAAATAATATCTATTTATAGTAAATATAAATCCTGGAACTGAAAATTTAATTCCATAAACAAATGAGTTCGTTATCTGGTTTATAATTGTACAAGTTGCATGATAGCTACTGCTGAAACAAAGGTTCGTGTATTCGCATCCCACGTAGTTTGTGGTGTGAATTCCCTTTTATAATTTCTATCATTTATTTTCAATGTACTCCACATGATAATCGTGTAAATATATAATTAGACTTTAGTTTGGATTCGTTAGCAAAACTATATTTACATACAAAATTGTTATCAGGACAGGTTATTGTTAAAAATTTCAGAGGAAATGAGTTTTTATTGGATTTTATAAATTTATAGCAAAAATATTTATAAACCATCTATCATTTTAATATTTCAGCTAGTTTGTCATGTTCACTAAATTGGTAATAAATATAAACAGTAAATTTCTAAGAAGCAAAAAAATTATTGCGTGGATGGAATAACGGTTTTGATTGTGCATGCAAATCAGTGGCGTAACTAGAATTTACAGCCCCCCCCCCCCCCCCGCAAGTATATACTTGAGGCCCCCACCTTTTCGGAAAAAAATTATAAAGAGAAACAGGAATTTATTAAATTTTCTATACATTCAACACATCGAAATTTTACTAACCTATTGGCACTATTTTCGCTGCATAAATCAGTGTATTATTGAGTTTTACGAAGCTAACAAAGAGTGGTGTCCCCAAAATTCCACCACTACCTGAAGTTAATAATTAATTATTTGTGGTATTATTTATATATATATATATATATATATATATATATATATATATGTATATATATGTATATATATATATATATATATATATATAAATATGCAACATCAGCAATTAACGCTTTCAAAACCAATGGACACTTTCATGTTCTATCAATAACAATGTTAAGTATTTTATTCTACTTGGGACCTGTTATATAATTTGTAATTTTGAATGATTTTTAATTTGCCGAATGATCGCTCAGCTTGAAACTGTTTTTTGAACTAATTGACTTACTCAAAAACAACGAAAATCCAACATCAATAATACAATTGTCAAGAGATAATTTTTGCTTATTTTCATATTATTTTTAATTATTAATGAAATATCAATGATGCCGATAGTGATAGTGTCGCTATTTCTTATTTACTTATTTATTTTTGTTAGTTTTGTAGAAGCAAAGTGAGTGATACAAATATACTTTTTATACAATTTGTACGAATTGAAGTAACATGTTTGAAATTTGGAGTTGTTCGAATGTAATGTCTCGCTATTTTTGTTGTGTGAATAAAAGACAAAAACCAAACGTAGCCAGAAAAAAACTCTCAAATTAATTAGTGTAAACTATGTGAAATCTTTTTGCTCCTACAATTTTTAATAAACAGCAGCATTCGAAATATTCCAGTCATGCATTGATTGAATGTACATCAAACAAATTTTTCGATGAGAATAAATTTCATGGTTTGCAGGGTTGTGACAGCAGTGCAATATGGGGTGCATGCGGCTGTCTTTGTGCCTTGCCGCTCGCCAGCGTCATGCCTGTCTGGCTCTTGCCGACCAACTTGGAAATTAAAACTTTCTTTTCAATATCACGTATGATTGCGAGCAAGACAGATGCAGCCTGGGACTTCGTCATTTAAAATGCATCTAGCAACCCTTCCTTATACCTCATTACCAACATCATCCTCATCAGTCATCACTCTTACTCTAGTCTTATCAATTTCACAACGTCGAACATTCATACATGATGTCCATCCTTTATTAGAGTAAGTGTCTATATTTCATTATCATTGACACCACATTTCTAAAGGCAAAATTATATTATGGTCTACACTCTACAAATATGTTTAATGACAAATGTCATCAATTGCACAACATCGAAGATTCATACATGATAATATACTAGATCAAATGTCTACATTTTTAAAATTATTTTATCATCATTGGCAATACTTTTCTAAAGATATAATGTTCTATGTTCTCTATAAAAAAGTTTAATGACAAATGTCTTATCAATTGCACAACATCAAAGATTCATACTTCACAATAAAATTCTTGATTTCTATAATAAATTGACATCAAATGAACCAGGTTTATATAGTTACTATATAGCAAAATCGCAAAATGAAGATTCTGTTCAATTTTACTCCAGGGTTGTCAAATTCACAACCGAACATTTCTATAATTTTAATCATCATTGATTATTGAAGAACAGAGTGGTGTATATATCTATTAGATTAAAGATTCACAATATTTTCAATCTCTACTCTTTCTATTATTTTTATCATCATTGGTTATTGAAGAACATAATGTTGAATTCATCTATTAAATTAAAGGTCCATATTGGTGTCAACCTCTGCTGTTTTATTAAGTTTGTCATCTTTTTTATTGAAGAACAGAATGATGTATCCATCTATTAAATTAAAGGTCCACAATGGTTTCAACCTCTACTCTTTCTATTATTTTCATCATCATAGGTTATTGAAGAACGGAATGCTGTATCCATCTACTAAATTAAGGTTCGCAATATTTTCAGTTTCTGCTCTTTCTATTACTGTATCATCAATGGTTGTTGAAGAACAGAATGCGGTATCCCTATATTAGATTAAAGATCTACAATGGTTTTAACATCTACTTTTTATATTATTTTTATCATCACTGGCATATTGACAATTGTCAAATTGTATTTGAAGCTAATAAAATCTGTGATTTGAAAGAAGCAACAAAAGAATTAATTAGTCAATCTTAGAAGGAAGAAGACCTTATGGACCACAGGTATATCATCCTGGATTTTTGCAGATTAGTTGATTTTGTGATCTTCTATTGTTATTAATGTGATATTAAAACAGCGTGGGTATTAATAAATTCAAATAGTAACGAAATAAGAGCGTAATTTATCGCATGCCTGCGGCTTATGAACAAACATCAATATTATGATTGATCGTTGCGTAGTAGGATTGTTCTTCTATCTCGATAACAGACTTTCCAACGCACAAAAACTCCTCCAGTTCACTGCACCCGACCACATACGCACAGCATCCCACATCTTGTACACCAGAGGCCTCTGGCTCCAATCTTTGCCAGTGCTGGAGGGAAACTATTAAACTGCAATAAAAATATACCCGCTACCTAATATGTTTCTTTTCTTCTACATGGGATTCTGAAAACTGGTGATCTCTGATCGGGTACTACCGGGTTTAATTCTTTATCATCCCTTTAGTGCACTCTCCAAAACAGTAAGGTGACTTCTGGTACACTTCCTCTTTGGTATAAATCCAAACAATCCTTGGCAGTTCAATTGATGGGTCAGTAAAAAATTAAAAACTAAAATCTTTTACATTTCCAAGTTATTTCCAATCACAGTTAAATATAAAAAGTTACAACTTTTAGTTTTTTTACTGTAATTTTTTTTTCATTTACAACCTAAATAATCCAAAAATGTAGTTTTTGAAAATAGTCCACATTGATAGATCCCGTTGCGCTGATTCCAAATTTTCAAACGTAATTTAAATATCTCTTTTCGTTTCTGAGATTAATGATAGAGATTTTAATAATAATATAATTTTGATGTAAAATACAGAGCATCGTAGTTTGTAACAGTCGTGCGACGTTTGTACGACAAATAATTGGCTTGAGCCGGATTTATAGTTGAGTTGTTGCTACGCAATTCTAGGTTCTTATTGCACTTGATAACGCATTGTTTTAAGTAATAATAGTAGCAATGAAGATTTTTTCTGAGAATAGGATTTAACAGTAATAGTTGACAGTGCATGCAAATGATCAACTTGAATATTGTTTATATTTTATTTTATATTCAATATGCAGAAAACTGGAAGTGGGAAATAGGTAGATTATCTTGTACCGAAAGAAGAGATGGAAAGCAAATGTAAGAAAGAGTTTAGATATTGAAATACGAAGGTATAACAAAAGGAAATAAAGAGTACTTGCCGGTGTGAAGTGTACTTTAACAAACTCGGGTGATAATAAAATATATTAGACCGTTAAGCGCAGGAAGGAATCTTTTAAGCAATTTGGGATTTAATTTCCGAAAAAAGATATCAAATTAGTTGAAGGGAGGGAAAGAAAAATAAATTTACTTGTTCTTTATTCATCATTTCCCGGAAGCGGAAACACAACCCTTCCCGAGTGATAAATGTCTCACAATTCTCACAATAAAACAAATTTCATTTAAAACCTATTTATGTCTACCCTTTTCTTGTGCCCTTAAATTTATATCACTGCGAATATTCCGCAAAAAGCCCCACAAAAACTATCCACAATAAGTATTGTGTCTCCTCGTAATTGGAAAAATTCCCTTTCAACTAGGAATCATCAGTTCGTTAGTAGATAAATCGCAGAGAAAAAACGCATTCCTCCGCAACACAAAACAACAGGCGGTAATATCGCGCAGCTAACAAAATGTCAATATTCCCAGCGCCGGAAGAACGCCAGGACGCCAGGACGCCACGACGCCCCTTGCAGTTGCAATGTTTGTGCCCCGGTGGTCAAAAGGGCCCATACTCCATACGCCATGCCCTTGCTTCGGGCACAGCTCCAAAACTACGCTCTCCATCATTACACAAACAACGCCAAGGAAATATGCTCTTAAATTTTGCAATCGTCGCACAACATAAACACTAGCTTCAGGTTCGATTCCCTATTACACCAACCAAAAAAAAAACTAATATCCTCTACGGTATAAATAAATCATTCCAGATCTGGGCAGTAATTAATTACTTCAGTAATTAAATTACTAATTCAATTAATTTTAGACAAAATAGTAATTGTATTTGAATTTCTTTTAAAACAAAGTAATTGTAAGTAGTAATTCCAGATTTTTTAGAAATAATTGAAATAAGTAATTTCTTGCAATTTCTGATATATTAATTACTTTCTGTATTTATTTTTTTTAAGGCAGTATAATTATTCTCAAATTAAATTATTTTAGATAGTATTGTTTTTTCCAAGTTGTTTTAGTATCTGTTTTATCTACAACTATTGAAATATGGGTACATTATACGTGTGATACTACATATAATATACTACTCATATTACACAAGTGTAATATGAAATGTCATGATACACGCTACACTTTTCTGTAATAAATAGGGCATATAATTTAACACATAATATTTTATTAAACTGTTAATTTATTAATAACATATTTTTTATTATAAATATCAATATATATGCTTGTAAAAGTATAATAAAAACAATTTGAAAAGTGATTTTGACATTTAAGTGCTACTGTGGCGCCATCTGTTAAGCTATATATGAACTACCCACACCTAACTGAATATTTAACAAATAATATCAGATTTGTTATATGCCTGATAGTTGTAGATAAAGTATAGTATTTGACTCGCATAATATGGCTACATTACACTCAGATGATTAAAAATACTCGCTACCGCTCGTATTTTTAATTACATCATCGTGTAATATAGCCTACATATTATGCTTGTTAAATAATATACTATTATAACGTACAATAAACAAGTATGTGATGTTTTACGAGGTAATACAAATATGTTTTTATTCGAAATATTGCGATTTTTAATTACTGGTAATTAGTAATTCAATAATTTTTTTGGGCAAGTAATTTAATTATAGAGTAATTTAAGTACTTTTGAGTAATTTTCCCAGCTTTGAATTAACGATGTACAATCTATTTTCTAGAGTTTATACTCACGTTATAAATTTCTGGTACAAAAATTATTGAACTTTTATCTTGCACCTTTGTCATCTCATTACACGGTTACGATTAATAATGTGAATGGCAACTGCAGGAAATAGACTATATATATGTAATGATTAACTTATTTACTTAGCTGCCTCAGGTAATGGGTAAAATGTTTTGTGATAACTGCTGATAATGATGATATTTAACCTGAAGCATAGTGGAACGTAGTTAAGGTGCAGTCCATATTTGAGATGAAGGTTTTTACGTGCGGTAATTAAAATCGCATTGACAATAACTCCAGCATAAAGAAGTTTAATTATCTGTAATATATTCGTCGTAATCTAGCTTATGTATGCATGATGGGACGTATGTCTGTGACATATAACGTGTGATATTAGCGGCGCAAATAAAAACAGGGAAAATGCTTGCTGTAAATGCGGCTATTTGTAATCATATCACTCGCAATTCACTCCATTTTATTTACAACACTTTTTTGCTAAATTTTATGCAGCTATGAAATTGTAAATTGACAAATGAATTGTTTTCTCTTTACTTCATTTCGATAACGAGGTCACTCTAAAAAAAAACTGATTCTAATGATCTGTTAATCAGTTAATCCTTTCCAAATTTAAAACTTCTGTAGGTTTAACATGAATATTATTTGGAATAATAGTTTACGTATGTAGTAACAACAGGGGAAGTAATTTCCAAAGCCGGTGATGCTGTATTCTTGTGTAAATCTGAAAATATTTGAAAATATCGAATTTTTATCTTGAAAACTTTCAAATTTTACTAAATTTTGTTTGTAATATTTTTTAAAGAATTAGCTACGCTGATATCATATTTGCAAACAGAATTTAATTATCTGTTTTCGTTTCGGAGATATTAGCTCCCAAAATTGTACCTCAAAAAAGTGGGTTTTTTGGATATATCTCTAAAATGGGTAGAGATACAATCTCAACGATTCTACGGGAAAAGTTATATAAAGAAATGTTTTGCCCACATATAAGTTCTTTGGAATGATTAAGTGAAAATTAAGAAAAACGAAAAAACCTAAATTTCAATTTTAAATATCTTTACATTCCGTTAAATAAATATGTTTTAGTCACAAATTTTACTTGTATTTTAATGTTGAGTTATCAGCCAACAACTTTTTCAAGAACATTATATAATTGAAAAAAATCGTGTTGTACAAGATGAAAAATTTCCCAAACAATTTAGCGGTATGAGGCTAAGTAGTATTTCTATTCGAGTACATAAGCGATAAAAGCAGCAAATTGTAGGTGTCTATATAAAGCATAGCAATTTCTCAACCGAACAGGTTACAGGTCACGAAAGTAACATATACTTTTAGCACAACTTTTTACGCATATTTGAAGGCTAGTTACGTAATTGTGACCTCCATAGTCTTAATTGCTATTGTACAAGAATCATCCAACATTTTGGAGATGTCACACAATTTCCCAGAACAACGGTCATTATTACGTTTAACTATAATAGAGTCTTAAAACTAAAGAAAAACTAAATGTTCTCACACTGAGAAATGTTTTCTACAAGTCTAAATCTTCATTATTTCTTCTTTCATTTCTTAATTATAAGGTCGGTTAGCTTTTGTGGCTTACTCGTTTTTAAATCTTGATATAAATCTGAAGATGACGTAATGGAGATTTTTATCTTGAAGGAGACAGATTGCTAGAACAATACCCACTGCTTAACTATTTTACACAACATATGTGCTGTTCACATTTATCATTAGGACTATTCATTGGTGAGCTAAGATTTTTAGCAAAAAGTATGAGATTATAGTTTTTTGAAAATAATATTTTGAATTGTGCTCGGTGAGATATGAATCATTAGTGGAAAGAAGTTTTTTTCAATTTGAAGTAGTGACCTGTCGAGTTTTAAGTACTGCAACCATTAATTGATGATGCAATAATCGACTGCCAACTTTTCACGTGTTGTAATCCATTTAATCATGACAGCAGCGAAAAATTTCAAATTCTGTACACTCTCTAAGTCAATTAATACCCTCAAATTATAGCAGATGCACGTATGAATTCATAATAAAATGGGACAAACCAGTTACTAAATAAGTAACTTAAGTACTCAATTCTCTGTTCCATACAAATGATTCAGGTGTTTGGGTGTGAACCTTGGTGTAAAAAATAGAGTAACTTGAGAAGAAATCGACTTTTGGCTTTAAAAATAAATTACAGTAATATGCCTTGTAGAGAAGGTTAATTTTGTTGTTTTCAAACAGTGTAAGTAGTCGCTTGGAAATTAATGCAACACTGAATAACCCAAGATTTATTTTAAAAAATTGACAATTTCTTTGTACCTTATATACATAATTAGTTAATTACTACTTTGGTAGTTTTAACTAATTTTTGAAATGGATATTATAGTGGGTACTTGGTGGAACATATTTGAATACAGGTAAACAAAACAAAAACACTTCCACAACTGATATTATCTATTTTTATCAGAGACTGAGTCTGATCATGTCCGAAAGGACGAAACGATCGTCACTAATATAATATCAATTGTGGAATAACCAAGTGTTTTTGTTTTGTTTTCCTATATTTAAACTAATTATATATATATATATATATATATATATATATATATATATATATATATACTGTATATATATGTGCACAAGACAACCTTAAAATGTGGTTCCATATGCATACAGTCATAAGTTATTTAGTGGTCCATTTAACCTCTACTCTGAGGATAGATAACCTAAATATACTGAGAAGAGATGGATCTGAGGATTATTATTGTTAAAAAGATAATTTCAACCGGTAAATATAATATTCGCACATAGAAAGGTAGACGATCTAGTTGCTATTCCACGAGTTCTGATGAACTGGCGTTAAATGGTTAATCAGAGGGTGATGATTGTGAAAACGAAAAAGGGGATGCAAGAAAGATTATTAAAAAATAAGGATAAATAAGGATTATTGGGTAAAATGTGTAATTTGTGGTTGTTGTTTATATAAAGGTGTACCACATATAAAAATTCCAAGAATTTGTTTACCAGTACATCTCTTCGTAGCCCTAATCCGATTCACCTATATAGTTCAGGATAGATGTACTTTTTTTTAACCTTATAAATAAGTTGTTATAAACATTAATTGAAGTGGTAACTATAGAAGATAGGTTGGATTGAGATGTTTGAGTGTGAGTTTCGTCATACCAAGAATCTGTTAACCAGTTCATCTCTTTATAGCGCTAATCCGATTGACCTATAATGTACAGGATAGTTGGACTTTTTTTCTTTATCCTTATAAGTAAGTTGTTATAAATATTATTTAATATTATAAAGAAACAATTATTTTTCTTCCCGCTAGTGAGTATATGTTAAGTAATTGAAGTGGTAACGATAGAAGATAGGTTCAATTGAGTGTGAGTTTCGCCATGCCAAGAATCTGTTAACCAGTTCATCTCTTCATAGCCCTAATACGATTGACCTATAATGTACAGGATAGTTGAACTTTTTTCTTTATTCTTATAAGTAAGTTGTTATTAATATTATAAAGAAACAATAATTTCCGTTAGTGAGTATATGTTAAGTAATTGAAGTTAGAGGATAGAAGATAGAGATGTTTGTGTGTGAGTGTGGCCATTAGCCGAGTTCCATCTCCTGTAGGAAGCGGTGCACGCCTGTCGATCTCCTGTGGCCGTGCCTATGTGAGTGGTGCGTTTGGTTTTTTCGCAAATGAACGGAAATTCAAATGCTGCACACGTCCAGGAGCGTTGATCGGTCGAGCGCTGCTCGAGGATTCACTTTGACGCTGAAGAGGGGCCATCCAATTTTAATTACGTTACATCAATTACAAATTTCATTACATTTCATACGAGGATTTCATTTACCAAATGGCGCGTAACAATAAATCTAATTATTTATTTGTTTACGTGGGTATTTCAACAATGCAACAATTGCATTTTAACGGCGCATATTCACACCGAAACTTACACACTAAAATTCTGTTATAACCACTTTCATTACTTTAAACTTGCATATACTTATATTCAGTAGTGTTACATTAAGCTTATAAACCGATAAATTTAATATTCCACATTTAAAAATATTTGTACAGGGGCAGCATTTAAACGTGGCAAGGGAGTTCAACCAAGAAAATTATTGAGGGAAGATTATACTAACTTTTACTTTTTCAGTCATTCTTTTTGTCTTTTGTAGTATATTACCTACCTGACTCAATTAAGTATTTATTGCAATAAAAAACATAATTATTAAAGTTGATATAAATCTTTATTATTGCCTCTCCAATAAAATTGTTGAAATCCCGCCACTGAATTTGTAATTGTAATCAATTTTTTAAATATTTTTTATTAAATTCGTATTACATGTAACAAAACGTTAAAGTTAATCTTTTTTGTTTTATAATGTGTTAATTATTTTTTTCTAATTTTTAAAGTTCTTTTCGATTTTCCACTGGATATTGTAAAAGTCAAATAATTTCGAACTGAAATAAATAAATAGGTACATATATTTAATCATGTCCACAGTTACTTTTTGAAGCTGTTCTGTCTGAATGATTTTGAATTGTGACGAGTCTGACAAATATTCCCTATGTTTACTCATAAAATAAACGCTTCAATATATTGCTGTAATTCGTGGTAATGAAACTACTCTATGTTTACTGATAAAATAAACTCCCGATATATATATATATATATATATATATATATATATATATATATATATTCATTTTTCAAAAGTACAAGTCAAATTGTGTGGTATTAAAAAGGAAGTTTTATTTTTTTCCTAAACTAGTAGCCGGTTATATGAATATTACTTAAATTTTACCTTTCCCTTAAATGGACAATATTTCATCGATATAATAAATCAAATGAACTATTCAGCATAGCTGTCAAAGTTTAAATTAGCATTTTTTTGTTTATGTAATAATCCTGATGCAAATTTTTAAAATGAAAGTTTAAATGTAAAAGTTGAAATATTCCGCAGTTTAATAAGTTTATAGTGCTTCAATGAGCAAATTGGCTTTTGATTTGCAGTAAATTAAATGCATTCTGCATATCCAACTAATAATTTCCGCACAAAGTTGTAAATTTCACACATGGGGTATAATTCCTTAATTAATGAAACAACAGAATGTGTAGTTTAGTGCGAGATTTGGCAGTAAATAGCGAGCGCGCCTGCACCAAACACTAACGTCTTTCGGCGAACTTACTACGTCCAGGCTGCACCCGTCACTTGCGAGTAATTCATGGCTCAATCAAATGTTCATGACATTCATTTCATTTTCAGGAAAAATGCCAACGGAATTCTAATAAATTTCCACGGGTGTTTTTAAAACAAATGTGAAGGATATAAGAACTGCACCAAATGGACACTCACTCAAGTTTTTATCTTCCAGACGAAAACTAACCTAAATTTCATTCGTTGTTTACCTGTCTAAAGTTTTAAATTTTATTAAACAAAATATAGAAATAATTACATTCCATAATTCTGTAAATTCAAACAAAACTACTACTGTAATCTTTCAAGTCAATGAACCAAACGTCAAAGAAAAATTTAATCTAAAAGAGTTTTAGTTTCATTACTAGGAGTAAAGAGTTTTATAAATCTATGCAGATTGTTCCATTGAAATGTAAATTTGTCATAAAAATGAAAATTTATTCTTTTTAGTCTATATTTAATTTGCTAACATTGTTTCTTTAAGAGAATTTTTCGCTAATAGTTTTCTGCTAAACTTATTCATTAAGTAACATAATGAATCTTGTATATTGATATATCCAGCCAAATAATTCTAAATTTGCTTTCTTATATTTCTGTTTGAGAAATCTTTAAAGGCGATAAACAATGAAAATTAAATTTTCAGCGTTCTCACATTTCGGATTTCCTGGTGTTTGATTTGTCAAACAAAGTAATATACCCGTGCGAGAAAACAAAAAGACTTCCTGGTATAATATTAATTTTAATTAAACAAACGTATAATTTATAAAGGGAAGCCGTGGATGTTAGACAATGACTTAGACTGCGAAACCTGCGAATTCACCCTTGTATGTACTTTAAATTCGTATCTTTCCTTCAGAGACTTGCAATGGGATATCGTCCTGAATTATTGATTTGTCGTTCTTCATTATTTCAATTTGTTACAATAATACAATAAGTAATTATTTCTTTATAGTATTATCTACACTTTCCATAATATCAAATTCATTATTGAAAGGTGTAATAAAGTAGTCTTCAATAGTTCCTCACAAACTTGTTTCCTGAAAACTTTATTTGTATTTTCGCTGATAAAAGCACTTTACTTTCGAACCGAAAATGTCGGTATAGATTAGGTTAAGTTACGTTAGGCTAGGTTAGGTTAGGTTAAGTCAGGTTAGGTTAGGATGAGTTAGGTCAGGTTAGATAAGGTTAGGTTAAGTCAAATTAGATTAGATTAGTTTAGGTTGGGTTAGGTCAGGTTAGATTAGTTTAGGTCAAGTTAGGTTAAGTTAGATTAGATTAGATTAGGTAAGGTCAGGTTATTTTAGATCAGCTTAGGATAGTTAAGATTTGCTTAGGTTAGATCAGGTTTGATTATGTTAGGTTAAATTAGATTAGGTTAAGTTAGGTTACATTTGAGACGAAAGAGGCATACCTCTGCGAGTATTTATAATATTAGGTTAGCTTAGGTTACGTTTTTATAAACCCACTAAATTCCTAAATTTTGCTGGTACTCTTTTACTACATTTTTTATGCGCTTAGGAAATGTTTAAAAGTATGAACAGTTTGTCATACAGCCATAGTAACTGTTGTCAATATAACTTTATAAACTATAAAATGATAGTAGTAATGATATTTATTTCCCTCTTGTAAGTTCTACGGTAAATTGAAAGGCAAAGAATCTCGATATTAGAATACATAACGAAGTGATATTTAAGGCTTGTAAAAATGCGATGCAGCTAATATTTCAATGCATTTTAATGGTATGGAAACATTACAGCATCTTCAAAGAGTTTCATCAGTGACAATATGAAATTTGCATGAATTAAAGTTGAAGAAGTTAGCGGAAAATCTTCTAAATACTTCCATTCTTTCCTTTAAATATCCATTTAGGGAATTGGGAATTCGTATGTAAGAAAGTTTTGTAGATATACATATGAAAAAGCTACCCTTTTTACAGACATATTATTAAATTTTTAATGCGAACTTTCCCTTGAAGATTACTTTCTCTAAGAAAGTAATTAATAAGTATATTAAGATAGAAATTAATACCAATTAGATCCAAGATCCATAACTAGAGATATCAATTATTAATTGCTTACTGCTGATGACTTTTTTGTAATATATCTGTTATCACCTTATTAGGTTTCCCTAACTTAGTAACTATGAAACTGTTGCTTTATTGAACCACAGGTAGCCTTAGGAATGAAAGGCTATTATTGAGAACAAGTAGCTTTGGGAAAGCCATTGATAATGGTGATAAGTTTTTGATAATTTGAACGTACAAAGCGAGGGATTATATAAATCGCAGATTTGTGTAACGTCGTCTTCATCTGTTGCTCTCGCTTCCTTTGTATTTCGCAGTGTTTCAATTGGAATTATGTATTCCTAGAAACTCGCTCGGTGAATTATGAAAACACGCTGTGTGAAATATGAGGAGCAGTCTTCGCTTTAATCTCAACTTGTATTTACTTAGGGTTAAGTCAATTCGCATCGATCAACTTTTCAATCCATTTATAATTCTCAAATAAAATCTATTTTGTTTTACCAACTGGAACAAGTAGACTAAATAGATTACGAATTAGAATCACCAGAAAAATAAAAGCATAGAAAAATCTAGAAAAATATGTTGGACAATAAATTAAGCATTACATAAATAAGCACAAAAATAGGGACACAAAACACATTGCTTCGCTAATAGACTAGTAATTATGAACGCAACAAATGAAAGCAAATTAAAATAAAATATATATTTTTGCAAAAAAATCTACAGCACGGCAGAATGAAAATTTTAGGCTTATACTGGTGAATTTATCTAAATATTTTCATTCCGGAATATAAAATTTTAAACAGGGAACGTTGTTATTAAAGTTGGATATCGTATTTTATTGGAAAAATGTAAACATAGCTTTATACACAGTTTTATTCTAAAATATATTTCTGTTCCTTTGAAACTCTTATATTGCATTTATAACTTATTCAGGACTTCCAGATATGCTGTAAAAAGATATGAAAATAGAGCTATTATTACATCTTACTTTTATTTATATGAATTTCACAATATTTCCACGAAAATTGAAATTAAATCAAATTCATAACATTACAGTTCATGTATTTCTCGTTTTGCTAATGAAATTGTTTCTCTGACAACATGACTGCGAAATAGTTAATACCTGTAGCCATTTAGTTTAAGGGTTGTTAATCCATTATGATACATAAAATAATTGAATATCAATTATTAGTATCGGAAATTTCAAATGCCATTATACATAAATTTATGAAAAGCATGACTTTCGACGTAAATGAATATTTCATTAAAGGAAAATGACGTATTTGAGAATAGTTTCATAGAATATTGTAAAGGCGTCTTACATAAAGAAAGTAGTAGTTAGATTGGAAGTTAATAAGTAAAGTTTGCAAGTTTTTTCCTTAGAAAAAACTGATGGTATTTATCGTACAAGTAGACTTCTCTGATACAAACACTTTGGGAGGTGATTTATTATATAACTTGTAAATCCTCCAACAATGCTTTCATCACGTCAAAAGACTCTGCCTAGCTCTAAATTGATTTTTAATCGAAGCTTTTACATACAGCTAATACTAACAGATGGTGCTGTTGTAAACAAAAACTAAACGACGGCAGATTATTTATAGAGGATGTATCAGTGAATATGAAACCGAAAAAAAAACTAGTTAACGGTTAACTCATTTTGAGAACGTTATAAAAATAACGGTTTTAGTTTGAAAACCGGTTTCTAAAAATTGGAAACCGGTTTAAACCGTTTAATATTCGGATATTTATAATAATAATAAAATTAATTTAAAAAATACTTTTATGAATCTTCAATAAAATGTAAATTGTAAAAACTGTCATGATTCATATAGTCAAATAAAAATACAAATATTATAGATATAAAAAAATATTTAAATTTTTTTCGCGCTAAATTATATTATTAAAATAAAGGTTAATGTTCGCTAAAACCGTTTTTTTATTTTTGGTTAATGGTTACAGGTATTTTCGGCCTTAAAAATATCGGGTAAAATTACGGTTAAAGTTCGCAATTTTTGTTAAAAATATCGGTTACCAGTTTTTATTAACCGGTTTTTTTAATTAGTTACATGCCCTAATTATAATGGTTATAGTTTTTAGTAAGATAGTAATAATAGTAGTAGACGTAACCTGTATGTGAGTATCCCCATGAGGTTGGCCCCTTAGTGAGTTTCCAATATAGTAACCAATCCGGTAGACATACCTGCAACAAATAAAGCCCGTGAATGTTTGTCGGTGGCTAAATTGAGTGTGGTATTCATGTGTATGACATGTAATATGTAATAAGCTCTGCTCTGATATATTTGATTATTGAGCGGGTTGCTATGTAATTTTCAATGCATGTTTAGCTTTTGTTGAATGATTGCTCAGGGCCCTCGAAACTACAAGTAACATAGGGATTATTTCATCAAATCACGTAGCACAAAGTTATACTCTCACGCAGCCACGTACGTGTATAACACATGTACACTCAAATGGGGATGTTATGTTTTCACCAAAAAAACCAATCACAAACAAAATAAATTATATAATACTTTACTTATTACCCTTTACTGGGTCAGCCAATTTGCTTTGTCACATATTTCGCTAAAATAACCTACGATAATTGTATGAATGCTTTGTTACAAAAGAGCATAGCACCCATACAAATTATCCAGTTATGTTTTTTTTTCAAAATTACTATTTAAACCTTTAAATATAAATCTCATGATTAGGGTTTAAAAAATAATTAATTAATAATTGCATAATTATTTTTATATAATTATTTACACCCTTGGTTAGAGCACCCATCCTATGCAAGAGAAAGCATTTTACGGTTAATAACATTTATATTATTTATAATTAATAATTGCGATGTACAAGATAATGTACAGGTAAAACAATAGCAATAATTACAATTTTCTATTTTCTATTAAAGGCCTACATACGCTCCAGCTTAGAAAAACTAGTTTACAACGCAACCTGGTTCTGCTGATTGCGTTTATTTCTTCTATCTCGTAAATTAATAGCCGCAATGTGAAATTTCATTGAGTGTACTTAAGCATTGTACGTAGCGTACATAAAAATTCGAGGTATAACCATTTGTTTCGCAAGTGTTTTATTTTCCCGACAGATATAGATTGTTCCAGCACATGCGGTCTCTAGACGATCTACGATATATAGTTACAACAAATTCTAAATGGATATGTCACTGGGCTTCGCAGATATAAATGGAAGATATAGTCAAGGAATTAATATAACATTATGAAGTATGGCAATGCTTAGTTCCTTTGTGTTCTGCAACTATTAATATAATAGAGTCGAAGACTATTTCCTTGCGAAGTAAAATGAACACAGGTAGAATAGTTATCTTTACTCCAGTCTTTACGAGAGTTGTGAAACTAGTGCATTTAGAGACTCCGAAGATCATCGTAGTTAAAGCAAACAATTAAGAAGGTGCTGTATCTATTTGGTTATGGTATGACTTGTTTGATTTGTTAATAATTAGAGAATAAGGGTCGGAATAATTAATAGAGGAATATAAATCAAGAGACCCATGTTGCCACTATAATAAATTATAAAACACAAAGGAATACGATTCGTTATTCAGCATCGCTTTCGACAATTCACAAGATCAAGATTACAATCCGGGATGCTGCCCTTCATGAAATTCATAACCCTTCCAAATTAATCTCGTACTTAAATAATTCATCTCACACCATTTCATCTCCAGAAGTTGTTATTCACAAAAAACAATTATCCGTTTCTAAGAAGTAGAAAAACGTATAATTAAATGGTCTTTGTTGGGTCGAATAGAAAACGTTATCAAGCTCACGACAAGCAATTTAATTTTTCTTTCATACTTGTTTAGGTTTATTTTAATATTCATCGACAATTTCTTCTCTATTCTACTTGATAGTGGCCTTTTTAGCCTAGCTTCCTCATTCACTCCATCCGAAGTTCAGACTTTGTAATTGAAAATGTTACGGAGAATACCTGCGATGTTATAAGAGGATGACCGGAACTTCCACATACCACCAACTACGATCTCTTCCTTTCCTTCACCCGATATCACTTCATTATTTTTTTATCGGGACATTACTTCCAGTTATTCTGTGTTTATATTTAAACCTCTATCAGGATCTTTGAAGATCAATGCAAGCAATGGGGATTATACTTAGGGATGTTCCGATACTACTGATACGATACCAGTATCGATACATTTCTTTCAATACCAATCTTCCGATATTTCCTTAATATCAGTATATTTTATCCAGCATTAGAAAACTTGATTTATTTAATTAATTATAAATGTCTCTTTCTGATTAATATATTTTGAACACGAAACTTACTTTTTTTACCCAAACGTGAAAAGTCTTGAAAATTCAGAATATTTTTACTATCAATAGAAATATCTGGAAAATAGCAAATCTGTATTTTTAGTGTTAATAAGAGTTTTAGGTGTTCTTGTAAACATTTCCAACTTGCCTCAATTTAAAATATTCTTGCCTTTATAAGTTCTAATTTTATCGGACGATTTTAAGAAATTTTCATCTCTTATTTTTGCATGCTGGAATTTACTTTATTCAGTTCTTTAAATACATTTTTCAACAAGTCACAAAATTTAACTTTGTGAGTAGGTACTTCTACTTTTAATTCGTATACACGATTCAATACTCACTTTTGAACAACCATTTGATAACAGTATGAAAAAGCCAACTACTTTGAGAATCAGTGCCTTAGTTACATGATTTGATGAGACAAATTTTGTCCAGACAATTGAATAGGATGAGAATTTTATTGAATAGCAGTAGTGTATAGGAATCGAACATACAATATCCATTGAGTTATTTTATTTAGTCGCATTGCTACCAGAGTTAACGAATAGGATGACAACTAGAATTGTTTGCAGGAATGAAAGTGAGGTATACTCGTAGATATGTTTTTAACTTTGTGAGTAGGTACTTCTACTTTTAATTCGTATACACGATTCAATACTCCTTTTGGACAACCATTTGATAACAGTATGAAGAATCCACCCACTTTGAGAATCAGTGCCTTAGTTACATGATTTGATGAGACAAATTTTGTCCAGACAATTGAATAGGATGCGAATTTTATTGAATAGCAGTTGTGTATAGGAATCGAACATACAATATCCATTGAGTTATTTTATTTGCGATGCTAGCAGAGTTAACGAATAGGATGACAACTAGAATTGTTTGCAGGAATGAAAGTGAGGTATGTTTGGGATTCGATCCACCTTTGTGATCGGGGCTTGTAACAGGAGCGCGCTGAAATCAGGAATAATTAGAGTGTTGCGGGTGTTGGTGTAGAGGTCTCCTAGTCGTCATTATCTCCGAGTTTGCTCTCTCTTTGTAGATAATCATACCTCGCCAATTATTTCCCTTTCGAGCTCACCGTTACCGGCAGCCCTTCGATCCGGAACCGGAGGATGCGACGCGCCGATTTCGGATTTGTTACCAGGTGACGAAACCATCACGGCGTCTTCACACTACACAACTCTTGGAGCTTCACACAAAAAATACTTCTCTGGCGACAATAACGTCCAAATCCTACTTTTTCTTTTATTTCCACTATTATTTACTTTTTATAATAAAATAAATTATATTCTTCTCCGAAATCGTCTATCGTAAAACAACTTAAAGTTAAACACAAAAAGACCCTACAATATTTGTAAGATCAGTATACAATAAACCAATGTTGCTTATTAAAATCCAAAGCCTACTTTTTGCCCTTTTCTCTTTTATTTCCACTATTATTTACTTTTTATAATAAAATAAATTATATTCTTCTCCGGAATCGTCTATCTTAAAACAACTAATCATTGAACATAAAAAGACCCTACAATATTTGTAAGAGCAGCATACACTAAACTAATGTTGCTTATTAAAATCCAGGTATTTTAACATTTTAACAAAAAAATTATTTAGATTTGCGTATGTTAATTTTGTTTTTTCTTTTTTGTCTGATAATGTTTGAACAGCAACGTATTACATTTTATTTTTGTCTGAGAAAAACAAAACATTGTAAACTGTTGGTATATTAAGACTGACAAAACTGGCATTCGCGTGCTTTAATTTGCGAGAAATAGCGATTTCCCTGAGGGTAATATGGCGTACGCCACTGGCATGAAGTGAACTTTTCTTTCAAATCACGTACAGCTTCAAAGGAACGAATCAATTTCTTCCTTCTCTTTAAATATTTCATTTTATTCAACAAGTTACTAAATACACTCCCTTGGTAATGTAACGAATTTTGCCATTAATTAATTAATTAATAATTCTACCTTATCATTAACTTCTCCTTTCGAAATCAAAAAGTTGCTTCCATTTCTAATTAAATCCTATTTAAATTATTAAACGTTGTGGAAAGTGTCGCCTAGCTCTGTTTGCTACAACTTCTTTTTTTCATATTCAAACTGAAGTATAGCACACAAAACATATCTAAGCGTTGTGCACTTAACATAAACTGATAAGAAATATAGTCTGTTGACGTAGGACCAGACGAAACAAATTTTTATCTTAGATGGGAATTATTTATTGGGTACTTAATACATGATTAACTGCTTTAATGTAGGTCTGAACGAAACGTGCTTGTAATTTGATACCAAAACCAAACACAAACCACTTGAGATTGTGTTTAGATTGTTGTGTGGTCCTGTATAATTTCTAAGACCTGTTACATGTTCATTTAAAATGTGCGAAAAACATATGTCAAAATCATCACAAAACTGAAATTATCAAAAGAATCATCATCTTGTGGTATTGTCCCAACTTCAAATTTTGAACATTCCTTCCTTGTACTTGTTTCATGAGAAGTTTTACTTGCATTTTCATTGTGTAGATTGTCAGCCTACAGCATCTGTAAGGGACTTACAGTTTATAGTAGGTGTCAAACTATTCGGACACAGAAGTATTTTTATTTAATTAAAAATTGGTAAAGCTGTAATTTGAACCCTTATAAATTGCACTCAAGTAGAGTCACCGCTGCCCTAATCAAGTAGTAAGGTATTTTGGTACATAAAAATATGAAGAAAATAAATGATCCAATATTGTATTTCCGTGTGTGAATTTGCTGGTGGGATTTTGGTAATAATTGATGTGGAATGAACGACGATTCGGGTCGTTCCCTGAAGTCGTAACCTAGGCGGGATGTTTTTTAAGGACATTAGCAAAGCAACTATCAAAATGCGACGTTTGGAATCCGCTCACGACTGCGGCCTCACGTGTTTCTATTCTGAAAGCCAGAGACGTCGTCTGTGCTTGCTTGGAATTATTCTTCATTGCTTCGTGTCTCTTTCTCTCTCGCGCCTGCATATCATTACTTGTTATTGTTTTCCACTCGCTCATCAGCATATGAAATATTCCTATCCTTCTTGGAAATCGGATAATCACACCACGAATTTATAAACGCATAACAGGACTTCGCATGCTTTCTACAGCCAAATTCAAAAACGCCAATTTTCAACTAACCTTCTACATCATCTTCCAATCAAAATTTTCACCAAATTATAACACAAGAGAAGTAACCCCTTTCGATGTGTTATCAACCCAGTGTTTTTTTTGTTTGATTTTGGAAATCGGATACTCACACTACGAATTTATCAACGCATAAAAGAACTGCGCATGCGTTTTACAGCCAAATTAAAAAATGCCAATTTTCAACAAACCTTCTACATCATCTTCCAATCAAAATTTGTATATAATTTGATCAAATTGTAACACAAGAAAATAAACCCCTTTAGATAAATTATCAACCTAGTGTTTTGACGAGTTTGGAAATCGGATAATCACATGACGAATTTATAAACACATATCGCCAATCTTCAACAAATCTTCTACATCATCTTCCAATCAAAATTTGAACATAATTCGACCAAATTGTAACACAAGAGAAGTAACCCCTTTTGATGAGTTATGAAGCGAGTGTTTTGGCGACTTTTCCTAGTCCGGACCTGACTAGGCCGTAGCGATTCGCCGTGTTTGGAGGCCCTTGCTGGTTTACTTTACATAGCGTGGACCAGATACTCTGGAACGCTGCACTGTTCGGCTTTGTGCCTGACAAATTATCCTCTTCCGTAAGTGTTTTTGCGATCATTTTTATTCGCCATTCGCCCGTCCTATGAATTCCAAAGTCGCGTGCAGTTCCAGTGACGTACGCTCAGAATATCAATACAACCCAAACTTTTTCTCAAATCGTCGTTTAATTTATCTGCCGTAAATTCCGGTATAGATTCGATTGACCTGTTTAGACACAAATGTTTTCTTGCCGATATATACATAAGGTATTTCCTTACATAGTAGTAATATTTATTAATGTGTGATGTTTTTAAAGCAATAGGATTTAGAAAAAATGTAGGGGTTGTGTTTGTGCGAAGAGCAACGTAATAATTTTTGCTAATACGAATATTCGCACGCTGTGGAATTCTTTGTGCCAGCGCTCACATTTCAGGAAATTGTAAACTGGCAGTAGGTATTGAAGTTGGAGTTTGAGTAACCTTATCCACAGAGCAAGTGCTTCAGACGTAGACGGAAAACTTTCCTGCACCTAATTATACCTCATTTTATACGTAATATGAATTCTTCCCTGGCACGGTCAAGTATGTTAGCTAATATAACAAAACACCTCTCGTTTCCACAACCAAGTTCTTTCATATCTCTATGCCATCTTGATTTGATATGTGGGACAAGCTTTCTTTATGTTGCAAATTACACGGAAAACCCATAAAGAGATAATGAATGAAAGGATTATCTGATGAACCGAATATATGCCCGTGGACAAATGTCAATGTGAAATCCGAAACATCAAATGTAAATACTAATAATGAACCTCGAATGAAAGTAGATCACACCAATTCCAAAATTACCTACAATTGTTGTTTTGTTAACATGAACCTATCACAATCATGTCTACCAATACATACACACAATAAGAACTAATTAAATTAAAATATTCAAGTCAAAAATTATACCTTCATAAACTTTTGTAATTTTACTCGTACAATACTTAAATTTGAGTAGGAACGCCACATTGTGATGTATTATCGAATTTTGTAGTATTTGTCCAACTTTAAAAATTATTTTTGTTTTTATCAATCTCCTATGTTGAGATACAAGTGATGATCATTTTTAAGGAAATAATGGACAGATTTTGATGTGTAGATTCCAAATTTTTACCGTTATGTATTTTAAATAACTTTAAAAGTGAAACTGGTTTGTTTTAAAGTTATCACCAAGGAGAATTGTTTGAGAACTGCGACTCTAGCGAATATAATTGCAAATTTAACACATACCAGATGTACTCGTGTATTTTTTGTTTGTTTAATTCATTTATAATTGCATTATTCATTTCGCATAAACCATTGTAACCATCTAAACAGTTTTTTAAATTCCTCCAATTAACAGATCATACAAATGATATGTCGCTCTGTATTTTTTCTACACGCATATAAAAACTTCAACATCCGCACATCACCCTTATATATGGGGAAATAAAAAGTAACTATTTGTTACAATACAGAGCGTAGGGGAATATTTTATCTCTGCTATCCAGGGTTGGTAACCCTTTAAAATAACTGTTTTGTTTGGTTTTCAATTCGCAAAAATTGCAATTTTAAGTTTCAGAGTCTAATTTTAAATTCGATTAACGGCTATTCTACACAAGTGATTACAGGTATTAAAACTGTAGTGGAGAGTGTCCCACACTAGGAGACCTGATGACATATTTATCTATAATAAGATTCGATCCGCTTACCAATTAGAGCGCTCTTTGATGCAAAATTTATGAACTGACTGCTACTCTCCTAATACTACGGGATGTTCCAAAGCCTCAAAGGAGGTTTTATGTGCAAGTTGGTTAATTTAAACATGTACAATTGAAATTATACCGTAAATAATTACACTAGCCATTTACATGTTTGTGTAATAAATTATGTTAAGTATGTAATTTGCAATTTTATATAAAGTTTTTTAGTAAAAGTTTAATTAAGTTTTATAAAACTCGTTTGTATTCTAGAGAAAATTGTGTGGAATTAAAATTTGATGTACTGCTTGGACATGACATAAACTGTGTATAGAACACACGGTATTTTTTCTAAAAGTGTAAGCTCGCTAAGTATTCAGTTGAACGACTCTACCGCAACGAATTTGTAAGGTGGCAGACGAATATTACGATGATTATCAAACATTTCTGTCTACGAACTGATTAACATTACATTTGCATTTTAATTATGCAGATTGTTTTGGTCACGGTGAAAATACTTCCAATGTATTTTTGCTTCGTAACGTAGAGAAATGAAAATTAATAGGAGAAATTCTACAATTACAAAAGCAAAGATAATAAATTTACTGGACCAGTTTTTTGACAATGTATAATCATTATATTATCAGCAATTATTATTAATATAAAAAGTTGATTTAAATCATTCATAGTTTGTTTAATAAACTGGTTTGGTTAGACTTTACGTAAACAACTACTAACATGCTCATGTACCAATAGTCAAAAAAATTAAAATTATTCCTGTTCGCTTAGAAACTAGAAATGAACTTGACGTCTACTTTAGGTTTACGTTGGGTATTATTCAAACAAAATCAATGCTGATGACAATTGATTAAATGTACACCAAAAATAAACTTACGAATGATCAAAAATTAATGTAAAAAATAGTAATTCCCAATGTTTGTACTGTGTGCGTAATATTTCAAGCCGATATCAAGATCACGTCAATCTCTTCCCATCATTACAGCAAATAAAAAACAGTGTACTAGATAGCCTTGATCATAACGCCAGCTCATTTATATTGAGATGATTTTGTGGCTAATACACAGGCAAATACACCAGACTCGTTTCGCTTTAAAAAGAAAACCACCGTTTCCTGTTGGATTGTAAATTGTTACCAACATTTTCATGCACGACCACTCTACGACCAAATTGTTCTGCAATTACCCTTTGCTCAAGTAATATTCCGCCATTATGTCACTAAAAATAACACACTAATATCATCTGCTTTACGCAAATTATTCTCAACAATGAAATTCGCAAAACATGTCCCGGTCTTTCCACACCTTTCAGACATTAAAAGCATAAAGCATAAAGGAGAAAAGAAAAATGCTTTTAATTATTAAGGATTAAGATGTTAAATTGCTTATAAATAATAGCCTTGTCTAATTTTTTTTAAACAACCTAAAAATGTAAGAGCATCTGTTAAAATAAAAAATTCAATTACTAATATTGGTCCGTAGGTTTAGAAAAAATACTATTACTTAAGGAACTTGTTTCGTAACAAGTTTTACTTGCATTTTAGTGACGAACAGTTGTGAACCGGCGTATGACAAAATCGCACCAAATAGTAAGTAATATTTTATTTATTTATTTATTTATTTATTAGTGATTCATGCTATTTTGTTTTGTCTTTATTATGATTTGTTGTTTACCCTACAAATTTCTTAACCATTTCTTAAACATATGTCTTCCTAAGACCCACTCCATCTTATCAGTAACCTAAGTTGCAAACTTTCTATTGTCTTCCACCATTCTTACATAATATATAACCACCCCTAATCCAAGAATCTCTAGCTGATCCATCAAGATCACACAGACTGTTTCGTATTCCCAAAATCGCTCTATGATACCGAATCAAATATATTATGTTAAAAATTACACAGTCAATCAATCTAAAGAAAAGTGAATAATAAAAAGTAAAAAAAAGTAAGTAATCAGCCTACAGCTTGTGCAAGGAACCTACAGCTTATAGTGGGTTTAAGTCAGAGTACGCTAAAGTTAAGATACTATTGTAAATAAAGTTTATGAGTTATGATGTGAGACGATGATCGACTGGAAAATAGATATAACGAATGTGTAGGTAATAATCAGGACGCAGTCGTAAGGTTTTTTTATTTTGTCGATTAAACCAACGTTTTGATCATACTATAAGTTTTGACACTACTTTACCTTGAAGTGGATGATAAAATAAAAACCTTACGACTGCGTCCCTACATTTATGAGTTAAAGGAAAGGTTTAGGTAGCGATAGGTTTGGTTGTGTGATTGAAAACAAGAATGGTTTAATGGTATTGTATGAAGGGTGACAGAAGCATAGAGGGAGTTAATTACAAGCATGTAATGTGAAAACTATGTGTTTAATACGCTGTCCCTGATTTAATAGTCCTCGTACCCCAATTCTAACCTAAACTAAGCTAAACAGCGGGGTCTGTGTAAAATCACGTGTTAATCCCACTATATGCCCTTGTGGGATCCAAGATTACCTGTTCAACTTGACCGCTTCACTTCACACTCGAGCCCTGTGCGCTGCCAACGGGAAAATTACCCACACCCGTCTATGAACAATGCCAACTTTCATCTAACTCCCTTCAAACAAACCTACACCCAAATATACTAGCGGTTTACCTTTCACAGTAGGAGATTCTAAAAGAAATGTATTTAGTAAACTTTTAAATACTTATATACTACCATAGATTAACGTTTCTAGAAACTTACCACTATGGGTATGTCATACTTACAAAGTATCGATACTTGGGTATAAAAAATACCAGTATCGGATTGAAAGTATCGAAATAATAATGTAAAAAATATAATAAAATCAAATGATCCATACTTCTACATTACAAGCACCAAAAATGCAGTTCAGTTTTAGCAAGTCCTTTCCCAGAAATAATAAGTTAGTTTAGTGTTCAAAATATTGAATCAAAAAGAAACATCTATAATTAATTGTACCTGACACACTGCAAAAACAATATGTCAGTTATTTACTGCGGTGTGATTCGTTAACCACCATGTGTCAAAGTCGTCAACAAGTATTCAATGCTGGAAAAAGAGTATATTTGTAAAAAGACAGGAGAAAGATTCATGAACTTCACGGGACTTTGTACCTCAGTTGGTAGATCCTACTAGAAATGGGAAATACTTGGGTTCAAATCCCAGTGAAGTCCATGCATTTTTCAAAAATTTATTCTTTATTGTAATATGTGTATTGAAAGGAGAGTATCAATACTGGTATCATATCAACTTTACCACGTTAAGAAAGACATCCAATGGTCTTTTCTAGAATTCATCCCTAATTCATCTTTATCAACATATATGTACCAATTTGTTTATAATATTAGAATAACTTCTTATTTTGTGAAACCTTAATTAAAATAGTATCTTAAGAGTGATCTTTATTTTAAAGATCTTTTACATTTTATGTTACTAGTTGTCGGAGAACAAATCGACCGAAAATAAATTTAGTTTTTTGTGTTGGTTGAAAATATGTGAGTATATTTATCTATATTCTGGAAAAAAGAAAGGCGAAATCTGAAAAGGGTCCATTGGCAACAAAACTATTAAAAGTATATATAAGTTGGGGAAAGTTTGATGCGGTGGTGGTCATATGAAAACACATTGACGCGGTGTTAAGCGACGTCCGATTTGGAAATCCAGGGCTGAGGGTTTCGGTGACCCTAGAGAGCAGCACTGCTCGGCTTCCTGCATTGTGGATTCGGATGAAAAAACAAAAGGTAAAAAATTCAATAAAAGAAAGAGGATAAGAGTAATGAAAAATAGATTTAAAAATTGACGATTTTTCCGCCTGCAAGCTTTCTGTTTTTATTTGTCAAGACAAAAGGTATTTATTATATTAGTCATCCGTACCAATCTCCAGACTTCACTTTAAATAACATTCCTTATTTTTGCTCTCATAAAAAAAAATGTTTTTTTTTATGGCACATTATTCCTAGATGCAGATCCTCAAGTACCTATATTCTAATATTTTTATACTTTAATCCCTTATTTTTGCTCTTATAAAAAATTGTTTTTTTTTTTGGCACATTATTCCTAGATGCAGATTCTCAATTATCTATATTCTAATATTTTTATATTTTTATATTAAACAAGTACTTTAGGTACTTGTTTCGGTGCAAGTTTAACTTACTGAATGTAGTACTTTGATGATGAATTTATAAAATGTATGCGAGAGATTGAGGCCTCTTAAGAAGCAAAACTAGTTACAATGTTACAGGAAGCTGTTTAATACCGGAAACAGAGGGCGTGGTCGCTCTTATAAGCGAACAGATGGGAAGAACATGTTTTGTGTATTGAAACAATATATTTTGTTGATGTGAATAATTATTGGTACAAAATTGAAATAACGATTACAATTTTTTGTTTATAGGTTGATAACTGAACGTGTTTTTATGAAGCTTATTGATTTGCAAATGAATTCGTATCTATATCCTGTTGATAAATCTTCGTGGTGGAGAATAATTTAACAATTTGACAGTTTGCATTTGCAGTAGAGTTATTAAATGAGACTTATATCCGTAGATTTATTAGATTTCTTCTCTTGTTGACAAATACCCGCGCGCGTCGACGATATGAATTTTTTCTTTGTGATTTTTTCCTGGTTTATAAAAAATGTAAAAGAAAGGTGCGAGAAATTACTTTTCTTAGCCTTTTATTAAAACTCTTGTTTCTAATTCGACCAGGAATTTCATATCTTGTAATTCGGGAATTGAAATAGATATTAAAAGAGCTAGGCAGGTGTGAAGTTCCCAGGACACGAACGGGAACGGGAACGGAAGGGGAATTGACTACTTGTGCAGTCAACCAGATACCAATATCACTTTATACAAGCTTTACTCAATACACACGAATCACATGTGCTTGCTGCTTCAATATGCAAAAGGACCTCATATCGCTTCAACTTCAAATTCTACAACTATTACACTTTTTCTAACTTTCCTCTTAAAAGAGTATTCAAACCAGGGCATGTAACCGGTTACAAAAACCGGTTAATGAAAACCGGTAACCGATATTTTCAACGAAAATTGCGAACTTTAACCGTAATTTTAACCGATATTTTTCAGGCCGAAAGTACCGGTAACCGTTAACCAAAAAAAAAAAAACCGGTTTTAGTGAACATTAATCTTTATTTTTCATTTAGCGAGAAAAAAATTTAATATTTTTTTTATATCTGTGTTTTCTATTTGTATTTGAGCATGAGTCATGACAGTTTTTACAATTAACATTTTATTGGAGAGTCATAAAAGTAGGTAGTCTCTTTGTCAGCATAGGCAAGTTTAAAATTGAAAAGTGACCTACGTTTTCTGGAAGATATTACGGGAATTTTTGTGAATATTCGTTAATTAAATTGTATTCTTTTATTTGTCATATTTTTCTCAAATAGTACTTTTTTATTTTTTTTAATTAATTATTCTATTATTTTTTTAAAATTAAATATTTATAATTACTTTTTTAAATTAATTTATTTTAATTACTTATTAACCGATATATTAACCAGTTTAAACCGGTTTCCAATTTTTAAAAACCGGTTTTCGAACTAAAACCCTTATTATTATAACGTTCTCTATAAGGGTTAACCGTTAACCAGTATTTTTTCGGTTACATGCCCTGATTCAAACAGATCTGAACTTTTAAATACTGAAAGTACTGTTTCATCAAAATACACTAAAAAGTTTATTTTAGATAAACAACTGTTCATTTCGTTCATCGTTCTATAAATCAGTGAATCATTATATGCACAAAAATATAAATATTAGTTTGTAAATAGAAAATGTAGGTAACGACAATACGGTATATTTGTTTATTGCAGTACACAAAAAATTGTTTTGAATAGTAGTAGTCAGTGATGTTGAACAATTAAATAATTAAACCCGCTGGCTAATTATTTCTAAATAACAATACCGCTAAACCACTTACAAGTAGTTGTAAATTTTTTATTGTACATTTGCCTATACCGTTGTTCTTTATTTATTGTCTGTACGAATTCTAACTGTTCAAAAATTGTAGAGATTATTCCAAGCTTGGAATTATTGACACGTTGTTTGCAAAGTTTCGGCATTGTTATGAATTTTATCGCAGACTTTAAAAAAGAATGTTCAAGTGTTTCAAAAATCCAATAAGTTTTTATGTTACTACCAAAACGTACGATAATGGTTTCATATATAGCCGCGTAACTTTTAAATGCCTATAAAAATAATTTGCATTTTATGTGCAACAGGATTCAATCTCCTCAAATTACAATCCAGGAAATATTCCCTAGATTTAAACACGCAATTCAGGAAAATGTTCCAAAACAAAATTAAAACTAAATTTATTTGTGACCACTGTTAAGTTTTGGGGTTCAAATCCCACAGACCGTAGTTCATTGACCTTTAAAAAGCAATTTACGTTAAAAATAAATTTCATCATGCTCAAAAATTTGTTTATAAGATTTAATTTTACAAGTACCGAATTTCTTTTTATTTGTGTTGAATTCAATAAAAAATAAAAATAAATTGAGAAATATCAGCCCCAATTGAATTTGGATTATGAATATCTGGAAAACCGGAATCTTAAATTGAGGGCGAGAAGTCATTGAGAACGCCGAAAATATTCAAATCGTCTCTTTTCGATCCTGTGTAATGACAGGCTGTTCTAAACGATAAGGGACGCAGATTTTGTTAAATAGGGCGAAAGGGTCAAACTATTATGGTCATAGCATACGAATAACATCAAGGAAATTAATTTTGAATTATTGTTACATCGTGAGACCCTTGCTCTATAAATAAATTACGAGCTAAATCTATATTTGGATTAATCTCGAACATCGAACATGTTTTAAATAATGGTTGTATTTTTTTTATTCAATAATATTTTGGTTCATTCCTTATCTGTAAAATATAGGATAACCAATAAATTTTAATAGTAATAATAATAATATGTATCTATTCATATTTGGATTCATCTCGAGCACCAAACACTTTTTATTCAGGGAAATTTCCTAAACTATTTATATAATAGATGTTTTTTTTTATTCAATAATATTTTGGTATACTCCTTATCTATAAAATATAGTATTACCAATAAATAATATAGTAATAATAATATGTATCTATCTATATATAGATTAATGTCGATCACCGGACATTTTTTATCCAGGAAAATGTCCTTAACTATTTAAATAATAGTTGTCATTTTTTTTATTCAATAATATTTTTGTTCATTCATTATCTATAAAATATAGTATGACCAATAAATAGTAATAGTAATAATAATAATATGTATCTATCTATGTTTGGATTCATCTCGAGAATCGGACATGTTTTATGCAGGGAAATGTCCTACACTATTTTAATTTTTTAATCAATAATATTTCGGTTCATTCCTTATCTATAAAATATAACCAATAAACAATAATAGAAATAATAATAATGTGTATGTATGTTTCTACTTTTGGTTTCATCTTGAGCTTCGGATTTTTTTTGTCTAGGGCAATCTCCTAAACTATTCAATTAATTGTGGTATTTTTTATTCTTTATTATTTCCCAAGTAAAAATAGTTTTTGTGCACTCTCCACGCCGGAAAGAGTGCCCTGGATGCGACGTATAGTAAATGCACTTTTCGACATACATATTGTGTTTATTTAGCAGGGTTAGAATGTTATGGTAAGACCCTGTAGATTGTAAAATAGAAAGAGTTTTGCGTTGGTGTGATTTTGGAAGGAATGTGTATTTTGATATGTTCGATGACATATTTATTTAATTTATTTTTAATAACCAGTCGTTGCCTTGAGCCGAGCGATATATCACTTCGAATCTTTATTTATTTTGTTGATTTGTTTCTGCTGCTTGTCCAAATATAATTTATACCAAGCTGTGACAATTCAAGGCAGTGGAAATAATAAATAGATTGATATAAATATGACAAATGCGAGCCAATCAAGGACGGACATAAAAATGTGAAATCTTAAATCCAATTATTATAATCCCGCATGTTAATGGCGAGATGGTGTAATAATATACGCACTTTATGTGTAATTATTGCTTTTTAATTAACATATTAATGCGCAATTATCAATATGCTATTTTATACACCGCCTTCATGAAAAGGATAATGTCAAACATTGCTTACTATTTTATTTTTCAAAAAAATTAATATGTCATCAATGACTTATAACCTATTACCTAATCAAGATAATATGGGCAGTGCACTACAAAGAAGAATAAGTTTGTAATTCCCTATGTGTAATTTGGCAATAAATTAATTTGTAATCTAAAAAATGATTGTTTAATTTAAAAATGACTCTTTTAATTGAGATAATGCTATATTTACAACAGGAGTGCATGCAATAGTAAATATTATTTATTAAATAATAAAATATTTACGCGAGATATTAATTGAAAAGCACTGTGTGGGTAATAGCAGGTATGCGGAATTTTTAATTAAAATAATTCTACCGTGTATAAAATTTCAATATTAATAATACAACTTTTAGTCCTTTTGGAAAAAATGAGCGCACAATATAATACAGAATATATTCTTTTTCCTTTTGTTGTGAAAAAATATCGACATTTTACGAAACCCACGTAAAACTCTGATTATCTTATTTACATGCGAGGGTCCTAACGATATTTCCGACAGAATCCAAATAAAATGCCTGCAAATGGCAGAAAATTTATTTTTCCATTTTGATTTGTCAGACGGAATGTGATATCTGATACCTACTTACAGATTTCCGGAAGTCAAATTGTATTCGTACCTGAAACAAAGAAAACATTACTATTTACTCTAAAAGTTACTACAATAACAATTGAATTTTAGTTTTGAATTTGAGGGAGACTTGCTAGTGTAGAGAGTGCAAAGCAAGGATTACTAGAAAAAAACAAATACAGGATTCGGAGAAAGCACAAAGCTTGATATTTCAATTTATTGTGAGTAATAATTGATAGTGTTATAAAAGTAGAATGAATGTAGAAAAGAAAATGAAAACAGCTTCCTGACTGAGCAAGTATAAATTTTTGATGATTCCTATTTCATATCCGAGTTGAAGTACGAGATAGAAGAGAAAATATGATCTCGACTCGACACTACATAAAAACTGGCAAAGTAATATTCCATTTTCTTCAAATTTATTCACTCTTACAAGTCTCTATCTCCGAATTTAAAATAAATTTTGTGTTAAAGGAATTTTTATTAGAATTACCTTTTAGGGATGAAAGGTAATTTATTTAAAATCTGTTTAATATTTATAAAGGGTTGAGCAAAAAGTTGTTGCAGCGTTTGAATTTCAAATCTAATTTTGCAGAGAAACATTGAAATTACAGGTGTATTTTTAATAAAAACATATGCGAAGCAATTTCATAAGTAAAACAACAACCAACATAACCTTCAGGTTTTTTACAATGTATTAGTTCTCGAAATTCCCTCGGAATCTCAGGCTTTGAAAAATCAAAAGAGAATTCCAGGCTTGCTTACTTGCATATTATTTATATCGTAACGTCAACACAAAATTGGTACAAAATCCGCTATAAGCTTCAGCCGTCCTGTTATGGACTTCGGTCTGTTCAACAGTGTAAAGTACAAATAAAATAAAATTATATTAAAGGACAGACAGATCAAGATTTAGATGTTATAATCAAGTCCTGCATCCTAAAGTGCTAGTTTTGCATTATATCTGTGAGCAATATTTGATTTTACCGGGAGTTTATTTCATCAGTAAACATAGAATATATCATTACTATACTTACGGTGTAAATAGATTGACAGCAATATATTTAAGCGTTTATTTTATGAGTAAACGTAGCGATAATTAACACGGAATAAAAAAATATTAAATAATAATTAAATTATAAATTATTTATTTATGTTAAAACACTAACACCTAGTTAATCCCAAAGTAATAACCTTTGTTAGAAATGTCAAATAACTCCAATCCCAATTCATAAAAATTATTCAGTCTGGTTGAAATGCAAAAGATCTTGATTATTTTTTTTCAATCGGTGCTCGGTTTTAATAGAAAAATTGCAAAATAGTATATGTACCAAATTGCTTTAATATAATATGTAGACAAAAATAAATAATAAATTTGAAATATTTACGAAAAAAAAAATAAGATTCGAAATACCAATTATCAAAGAAGCGTGTAATATAATTGACCGACGCCAAATTGCAGCACAATAAAAAAAATCTATTAAACATAAAAGAGAAGCAATGCAGTTTGTCTAAAATAAAAAAAATGCAATTTGCATATTGAATACATGTATGAAATGTTAGCAGACAATAAAATAAAAATAGTATAATTATTTTATATTTTTTGTCGCCCCTCAAAGTCTGCCGCCGGGGTATTGAGAACCACTAACACTTTCGCTTGGAATAGTGCTGATTATAGTACGAAAAAATTGTATTTAATATAAATAAAAATATGTATTGAATCTAATACCTAAAGATATTGAATTTGATGGACGCATTAAACTGATATAACTTATAAAAATTTATGTTTGTTGGTGCATTGGTCTGGGTTTCCATCCTGTACATAAAAATGCAAATGTGGAGATATACGGTGGCACTTCGTTCAGCAAAATCTAAATTTATTGTCATACGGCATTTGGCTTCTTTTTTCCGGCTAATATTACGCACATACTATTTGCAAACATGCGCATAAATACATGAGTGAATACCATATGCCATAAACAAAATATCTCTACGTCGCGAATATATGCGAAGAGAATGCCATATTTTTTCACGTAGATCATAACTTTATGTGAAGCCTATATTATTTTTTACTGCATGCATCATGCTTAATAGAGAATTATTATTCTACTGGAAGTTACATTTCAGTTTGGATTTCATTCATCATTTTGCCGATATTTTCAAAAATAGCTATTTCATAATTATCGACCTAAACTTAGTAAGTATACTAATGTGCTACTTATTTTCAATGTTAAGTAGTATAAGTTATTGAGATGTGATTGATGTAAAAGAGAAAATACATTACACTTTGGTATGTAAGCTAGCGTGTTGAAAATAAAATTTATGGTGGTTTTTGTTTAAGTTGAGGTTAGAATGTGATACAATTATGAAATGAAATGAGTCACGATTGATACATAAACAAAATGAGTAATGCAAGTAAATGTCATTCTATGCTCGATTAATTTCAATAATAATAAGAAAATTCTTTACAATATGTATATGCAAATATTTATAACAACAATTACAAATCCAATATTTCATTGTATATATCTAGAAACCTACTCGATGACCATATATAAAGCATATGGAATCATTTAAATATCACTTGAATTCCAAGAACTGTTATTTATTTGAAGTTTATTAAAATTAATTACAAAGAACAAAATATAAATCATGGGATACGTCAGTGGGAAAAATGAGATTGATTAATGTAAACAAATATGAGTTTTATGTCGGCACGTTCTTTGCTAATCATAATTAATTCGTATGCACAATTAGTTAATGAGTTATTGAACTGTGAAAATGTATCGGATTACAATACAAAAACTCAAAAACACATGTTTGCTTTCTAAAAATTCGGATGTTTTTTTTTGCAAAAATATTTTGCTTTTAAAAATCTGTTTTTAATTACTGTCCATTGTTGTTTAAATTTTCATATTTTAAAAGTTAGTACAATGGTTAATTAGATTTGGAAATAATTTAAAGTTTCAGTTTATTAATGTATAGAACATCCAGAGATTTTTCACAGAAACTAAAGTTTTTATCTGAACATGAAAAACTGAAAAGAGGAAAACTTTTTGTGGAACTTTTGTTTTTTGTATGTGAAGAAGACGAAATTATTTTTCCTGCAATCCTTTCAATCTTAGCGGCTTTGTTTCACAAATTTATTCACATGAATCCTCTCTTAGAATCTTCCTTTTAAATTTTACAAATAAATATACCATGACTTATAATCCTGTACACGTAAAAAGTACTAACCGTTGTGTTATTACCAGAGTCGGATTTATATATTTTAGGGTTTGAGACGATTCTAAAATTTGGGCCTTATAGGTACTTTATTTTTTTGTTCTACGTACCTAAACCTAAAAATCTTTCTATTATTTTTCCCTATAAATGACTTTAATGTCTGGAGTCGAATCTAAAATAAACGAATAATTAACTGGTTCTTTCACTTCCTCACTATTTTTCTTTAATTTCTCTCCCATTAAATCAGTAAATTCGGAACAAACGCTACCTTTTCCTTTCTGTTCATATTATTGTTCTAAATATAAGCAAGTTAAGTAATTCCCGTTTGAATTTGTGCTAAAATTTCGTTAGTCCCACTCGCTTAATAATTTTATAGTATCTACTATTCTCTTTAAAATATTTCACAAATATTGTATTTCTTCCAGTATTTGCCTTTATAATTGTTGTATCTATTTTAATTTTGGCAACTTGTTTCTAATAGGCACATGGACTTTACATGATCAGAACTTTGTTCATGTAACTTCAATATATGGGACACATTTTTGTAAGTAATAAAGTAATCCCAAGGAAGACAGTTAATAGTTTCATTTAAAAGAAATTTGGACCACTAAACTAAATCCTGTTATCAATTTCTCTGTTTAGTGCTTTTTGCTTAATGCAAAATCCGGCCCTGGTTATTAGAAGAGAATGAAATGAGTAGGGATTGAATATTAGAATGCAAGTGCGGTTATTCACGCTGTATTTTACCCGATGTGGAATGGAGGTATGTGGTTTGAGCACCGTCCATCCACGTTGCCAGGAATGAAGGTATTGTGGATACGAGGCAGTGCTAATTGAGTAAGTGTACTGCGTTCCCGATCTGATTGTGAAAGAGTGTAAGTGATAACCACATGCAGTGGAGGGCTGAGCCGAGCTGACGGGTCTCTTGGCAACGCCCTCAGCAGCGATGAATAACAGCAGCGATCTTAAATCCTGCCACTTTATACCTGTTAATAAATTCAGCGAGCAGGATGACTGTTCGGGATGAAAACTGTCGTTTTTCTTTGTAAGGATCGCATTGTTACCACGGTTCCAGGCTTTTGGAATATGGGTTATTTTGCTTTGTGCACGGGATACAATACCGTGAATATGTCTTTTTCAACTTTTTCCACAGGGTATCACATCTCGATAAACGTACTTTATTTTCAAAAACAAATTATACAGCTCGTCATACTCGACGCACTTTTCGATCCCATCCACTAAAATTACCAAAGCTGATGATACATTGGTTTCATGCTTACTAATGAAAATGGAACGGGCAATAAAGTCACAACAAGATCCTTTTGTAATGCGTAGGACTTCTCATCCTCACCTTTTCTGGATACTATTATTACCCCATTGATAATTTGATGACAATATTAAAATTTGAATAGTATTGTATCACCTGTAGGCCCACATTACTAGATGGAACAGGACAACAAGGAAAAATGTTCTTATACTACTGATACGGTACTACTATCAATACTTTTGTTTTTGTTTCGACACCGGTATTTTAGTACCGGTACCAATGTTGTGATATTTCATTAATATCAGTACATTGCACCCAATTTCGAAAAACATATAAATGTTTCTTTCCGATTTTTTATTAGTTCTGGGAAAAAGGCTTGCTAAACAGTTTTTTCTTGATGCCTTATCCCAAATATTGTTACATTTTAACATTTTACTTTCAAGTATCGATACTTTTCTTTCGATCCAATATAGGTATAATGGTTCAAACATCTTAAATGACCAGGTAGATTTATTCCAATCAGATGTCTTGAATATCCTAATTATGGAATTTCCAACCAATCCTGTTATTGTTAACAGATGCTAGTATAGTACTTAAGAACATGTAACAATTATTGTATTCAGTTAATTTGTATATCTTCTGAAGAAAGCCTAAGAAGCCGAAATCGATAAAGAATAAAATCTATTTTGTGAAACTTATTATTGTTTTAATAATGTTTCATCAAGAGTCTACAGCTGAATCCATTAGGTTTATAGGTATAAGTATTGATAGTTTCTCAGTATCTTACAAGTATCTAAAGTACTCATTTAGTGATAAGTTTTTCTTGTATTTTAGTGATGCAGCCTCTGCCTCTTATAGTGGATTGGGAAGTATTCAGACGATAGCCCAGGGGTAACATAAGAGTGAATATATCGGTGGGTGATTTTAGCGGTTGACAAGGCCATTGGCCACATGATTGTTGTGAATATCTCGGTAAGCTGCAGCTCGCAGTTTCCCTGCTGCATTGTCTCCGCTCTTGTTTGGCTTATTTCCCGTGGCGTCATGCTGTCTTGACGAATGTGTATTCGTTGCTAGACAGCTCGCGCATTGAGCCTTTCATTCTGATGCGAGTGTCTGCTTCATATCGCCAATGATTCATACATTACATGCATAGGCGTGCAGTGGGAGGGAGCCCACATACATACGGCATACTTAAATATATCATCATCCCTCACTTCGGCAATCATAACCGCGACCTTCTCCTTTGCCAATCTTTATCCAAATTAAATTACCCTGGCTATAGGGTGACAACTCTCTCACAACCAAAACTTAGCTTCGCCAATCTTTATTCAAATAAAAATACCGTCTTGTCCGAATCATTCGGAACCAACTATAAACTCCCTTGCACTGACTATAGGGTGACAACAGTAACTTGAAGCCTAATTCCAGCTAAATATTTTGTGCCACAGATGATATACCGTGTGTTCCAAGAAAGAGTTGTCAGAGGTATTTAAAATAGGAAAATATTTTTTGGTAAATAAAAACAGTTCGGCTAATAACTAAATCACCATATTGTACAGAACATGTATTCCTATATGTTATTTAGTACACATTACTTCATTTTAATAACATAATTCACTGAAATTTGAAAAACAGAATTAAATATTTTTAATTTATCAAAAACTGTTTTCCCATGTTCCGTATGACAAAACTTTTTTGGAACACACGGTATATTGTAATAACAGTCTTAGACAATGTCGTGATTGGTTCCTTTACAATTATTGATGATTATTTTTTGTTATCACTTTTCGAGTACTATTTTTTAGTGAGAAATAGGTGTTAATGCCAATGAGATGTATTGTCAACATAAGAATGGATCGACTAATAGATTTGTGTGATACCTTAGACGGTATTTCTCGTTTTGGTTTTGAAGGAAAGTGTAATTGTATCGACGATGGTGAGTCGTCAGACACAGGTAGGGAGTAATAATGAAAGGTGCAGAGCAGTCTTTGAGACATTAAAGCAGATTGTTTGTAGTTTGTTTTGTAGATTGGAGTTGATTAAAATATAACAACAAGCCGTGTTTGACACATATACGGATACGGCAACGTCGTCCCTCTGCATTCAAGCAACTTCTACTTCGTATTTAATTAAAACTTTCAGTTTTTTACCGTCGTTTCCATGAATATGTTGAAATTTAATTAAAAACTCATTCTTCCTTTTAAGCTTCACATATAGTTTTGTGTTCAGTGTTTTCTTTGATCTGGGAAATATTAAGCTGCGGTGAACTACGTTACTTACTTTAATCAAGACGTAAGAATAAATTTCTTACGCCGTGAGAGATTTTCAGGCGTCACGCTGTTTCCAATTCCAAATTTAATTGCAAATTTTAAATTTCTATGAAAATTATTTCGTTTGATCTCGCATTAGCTCGCTTCGGCGGCTACTGGATTAGCTCAAACTCAAAAACACCCAAAAATCATTCGGTATTGTATCTCCCTCGTTCATTCATCACTGGACGCTGTTTACCTTCACTCCAAAATTACAAATTTTAAAAAATAACACAAGTATTCGCTAAAATAAAGGTGTGTACACTGGGTGAAAGAAGTCACTAGTATTCCAAGCAGGCGAAATATGTTCACTTTTCGATCATAACATCATGGACATTTTTCCACGCGCACAGAAGCATTCATTGTTCGTCGTTATCACACAGACATAAACAATGCTGTCGCGTATGGTACCGCAACGATATTCCGTCATTACCGAATTACTAAACAACCGTTCATCATTTTACATAAACATCTTCAACTTTCTTGATTCATATTCACATTAAACAAATAAAGGATTTGTTGTAATTATAATCTAATTTGTAAAATTCTTTCATTCTCCCGGATAAAATATATGTCATATATAGAAAATGATAAGAAGAATAAGATGAAATCCAATTTAAAGTTTCTTGCTGACATCTTTCTCATTAAATGACAAGTAAACTTGTATTACGGTAGGTACTTCAATGAATCTAGTGTCAATAATGACAATAAAGAAAGAAGAAGTAAATTGAAGCCATGTTCGTCATTCCGGAATATGTGTGACTATCGTTTAAACCTATCCGAGTATGTGAGAATGCGGTGTGCATTCAAATAACACCAACACAGCAGTAACGTACACAACCAACAGATATTGAAAACTTCCTAGACGGTGACTTATCCAACTATACTTCTTACTTTATAATTGAGTACAGATAATTGTGCATTGTTGTTTACTGGGGTATTTAATCCTAGAACGAAAATCGAAATCTATACCAAAGTGATATAAAAGTCAAAAAACATGGAAAACTCTATTATAACTAGATAACTAAATTGATTCCTAAATATCAATGACAAGGTGAAGTTAATTCATCTTAAGTAGAATGAAGATGGAAGAATAAAATTTTCTGGATTGCAGTCAGGATTTAGAACTTTATTACCGATACAAATTGTCTTGGCCTTTCTAGGCCTAGGCATTGACTTATGCTGGCATACGCGGTAGAAATAACGATCATTAAGTAAATTCTAAATTGAAGTTAATGTTCATTAGAAAAATAAGCAGACACACGGACATTACTTGAAATTTCTTGCACATGCGCAAATGCAATGTAAAATAAGATAATGTCACTAAATACGCAGTAGTAGATTCTAGATTTAGAGTATTATCCATGCCACTATACTTCATTGTCAATCGTTAACAACCTCAACTGTCATTCGATTAGCGATGCCAACCAAACGCTTCCCATCATCGGTTTCTAAACTTCATCGGCACTTTCCACGTTATGAAGTTTGAAATGATCATTACCTAAATTATTGTATGACACATGGCAACTAAATTAAGTATTGACTGTTACAGAACATTAACTTTTGTCGTGTGTTCCGGGTATTACACTCCCTGAAGAAGGTCTAGGTCGAAGTTAGTTGGAGCAGTAACAAACTCTTAAATCCTAAATGAATTAATTGTGGAAAGAAGCAATTGTTGTTAAAGTGGCAAATTAAGTATTGACTGTTAAAGATCGTTAACTTTTGTCGTGCGTCCCAGGTATTACACTCCTTGAAGAAGGTCTAGGACAGGTCGAAGTTAGTTGGAGCAGTAATAAACTCTTAAATCCTAAATGAATTAATTGTAGAAAGAAGCAATTGTTGTTAAAGTGGCTATTTGTAAGACGTTCTAGCGAGTAAACGAACGATTGGTTGGCCTGTATTGTAGTTCTTTGTGGAAAGAAGGAGACTGTCCATGTAGCAGTTTTATAAATTCGGTTGTGCGGTCGCTGTGTCTTGGAGCAGTTGGGCAGTGATTTTCTGCTCAGTTTAAAGCATTATGGCCCATCGTTCGCTGATCGTTCGATCGTTTGCAGTCCAGGTACATGAAAGTAACAAATGATGCAAGAATCTATCTACGAATTTTTGTATTTCTTATGTTTTGTCTTTGACATTTTGCTTATAACCGACGATATAAAGCAGTAAATTACAAGTTTTCCAAGAGAAAAAAACTAAGTTCAACAGTGTAGGAAAGTCTGTAAATAAGAGACAAACAGCAGTAGTTGTAAAACGAGAGACAGATAGAATTTCAAACAATTTCACAAAGAAACATCCGAACTTTATTTATATTTCAAACAACACACCATTCTATAATAATTAAAAACTGCAATTCTTTAAACTGAGTAACTACTTTTACTGTATTCCCGTATATTCCTTAATATCTTTGTCAATTAAGAAAACCTGAAACAATGACTTGATTTATATTCAAGCTTAGTTATAAACCCTATCTTCCATCTATTATCTCGCTGTCTATTAAGGTGATTATTGTTTACTGGAAAAAGCAAACAGCCAACAAAAACAACACAAGTCATACAGCAACTACAATTAATGGCAAACAAATATAGCCTTAATTAACCATTATAACTTTAGAACAAGGGCGCCTGGCTACAAAAACTAACGCAGAAAACTGAAAACATATCTTACAATTATCGCTCTACATTGTTTGCGAACTAATATGAAGATATTGCGGGTGAATCTATTCGTTCACAAAACATTACTTTTTACTTTCCCTGCCAAATAAATTCATTAAAAAATCTTTCATTTATTTATTTACTCTTCTTAACTCAATCTAATAAATAAATATTAGAAATAAATAACGTACAATAAAGTATTCATAAGTGAATTTGAATTTTAAAAAGGGGGCGTGTCTCTATGATGCCTCACTCTACAAAAGAACATGATGTTCTTGCCGCACAAAACACTACAACTTCTAGACACCGCTGCGTCCGAGTAATTTAAAAGGGACGAATCTTCAGGCTACTATTTTAAAGTAAAAAAAACACTTGTAGTTGATATTTGGTGGAACATTTTAAAATATGCAATAATTAAATTAAAATATTTGATTATTCTTCATTTTTTTATTTATTATTATTAATAAAAAAAATGTAGGATAACAAGTGTTTTAATTTTATGTTATTCAAGCAATTTAATAAAACACGTGTAACTTGCTTTTTTAGAATTTACTTACAAATGTATAAAGAGAAATATGCAAGTCAAATTATGTATAAAAATGTTAAAGAGGTGGTTAATTTTCTTGATTGTATTAGAGAGAAAAATTTGTTTTGCTTGTGAAACGCTGGCTGAAATGATGAATATAATTTTAGGCTGTAGGCAACGTATCAGGTTTCATGTTTAGAATTTAATTTTGAAACATAGAATTTAATTATGCGAAGTGGGTTTAATAGTGTGCGTGCTACACTTAAATCTATGGGGGTATTACATTACAATATTCATACTTTGTTGGTAGATTAGGATAATTGCAGTATCATCATTGGCAATTGACAGGTTTTGCATAAAACTGCAAACTACTTAATGATATAATGGCCGCTTTACTTCAGTTTCCAATATTTTCTCTTTACTCTAATTTCTAATTGTGTAGCTAATTAACTATGAAATTATTAGATATTATGTAATTTAATATTATTATATAAACACACAACAGCAAAGAGCTTTTGATTTTTATTGAATATTATCTAATAATAATTAGTAATTATGTAAAAGAGAAACTTTGCAAAAATGTAATTAGTTTTTTGTCAAAGCAGACTTTCTTTTTACAATTACTCATTTTTTAGGTTTTATCAGCGAAATTCTTTTTGAAGGACAGATACATATTTGCCTCTATACATCAATATGGAGTGACGTTTGTTAAGATCTTCATATATTTCCCGTGTCCATTCAAATGTCTTTAATTCTGACAACTGCAATATAAAACAGAAGCCATTTCTCTCGCTCTAATCTCTATCCTACTATTTCACTATTTTTATCTAGTCGTATGTCCTTGTCACTAGATACGCATAAATTCCGTAATCCATAAACTATTCGGATGAATGTAATGATGACTGCTATAAATTTTATAAAATTTTACTTGAATTTGAAGTCAAAGTGTGTCAACCAAATAAAGCATCGTTATAAACTGTATATACATGGTGATATTTGCAATTGTTTTGTGTAGTATCTTTACGGTAAATATTTGCAGATGTATGAACGGTATATCTCTAAATATGTCGAGTATATGTCAAGCACATATCATGTTGCAAAACAAAGCGTATGGCCGACTCAAAGGAAATAACCTAGGTAACCATTGGTATCTACCTACAACCTCCGTCAAGAAAAAAACGACCAGTCTTACCGGGACGTAAAAGAGGCATATGACTAACACATTTATAACTAAAAGCGAAAACAAAACACTTCAAAATCGATATTAATAAATCAGAACCACTACGTCACTTTATTCAATGGGATATGTAACCAAACTTTAATTTTTACATACATCACACAAGACCCGAAAATAAAATATCCGTATTTTATTAAATCAATTCATTATACACAGTTTACCAGTATTGCATAAAAAACCGATTTTTTAAAATTAAATCATATTATTTTATTTAAATCAGATTTTTTCAATTTTTTTTAAGAGGTGTAATTTCAAAAATGTGTTTCACAAAATAATAGAATATTATATTTGTAATAACTATATTTATGCAAACTAATTTTTATTTTTATTATTATAATGAGAAGCTATAGTGGTTAGTTTTTATATATTATTATTTATATACTCAAATTTAATTAAGTTCACATACCCAATTCAAAATTCAAAATGTTTTCCTACAACCGAGCATAAAGTACATACTGTATTTATTTGTATTTGTAAAGAGTTACTTTTCACGCACTTGTGCGTAGGCAACGTAAACACATTTATAAATGGTTTTTTTATTTTTGAAATTAATATTTATTAATATTTCGGTTGTAAAATTTTGTATGCAACACGTGTGTAATAAAGTGTTTTTATTTCGTACTATAATAACAGCACTCGACTAAAAAACACTTACTTTACACACTAGTTTCATAAATAACTATTTCAGACTCATGAAGATTAATTTATATTATGATTTGTTTCGGTAAGATTTGAATCTGAGATTTAAAACAAAGCTGAATTGTAAGTGTGAGTTACAGGTTGTAGAGGTAGGATTTAGTGTGAAGTATTTTCTTATAGATAGAGACACCGGAATAATTTTTTACCTGCGTGTGTATACCTGATCCCATTTCATGATTATATGGCATAAAATAATAATTTGTTCCAAATAATTTATGCCAGTGATTTTTCTAAACTGTCTCAACAATCACAAATAATTTGATTGGAATTTCAAACTTGCGAGTGCGTTTTTAATCATTTTCATTTGTCAAAACAAGCAGGATAATTCATTATAAAATCGTGCATTTTACAATTGTTTATATTTTCAATTTAAATCAGCATTAATATACTATTAATTCATGTACCTGAAAAACTGCACTTTATTTAATTGATAATTTAAATAGTGCAGTCAATCAAAAAACAATTAATTGAAAAAATATTGACAAAAAGCTATTAAGCAATGAGTAAGCGTAGACATACTATAATTACTAACCAATTTTGTAGGAGTGTCTATATATAGAAATTATAATCAAAATTTCATTTCAAAAGTAGTTCACGCTCATAAATTTCATTGCAAAATTACCGTACAACATTTAACATTAATATTTGATATATTTACCCATAAGTGGGTGTGCCAATTTTGGACCAATCAACCTCGTTGCATATAACCTCTGTAATTAAAAATTTCAAACTTCGAAATAAATTTTGATATTTGTTCTATATTTTAAAACTGCATGTTAGTATCAGTGCAAATATTTGCACATACTAAGAACTTGTTATGTTACAATTTATTACAATTGTTAACAATAAAGAGCATTTATCTTAACTGTCGCTTAAATTGCATATAATTCATTGTCATTGTAATCATTTCAACTTATTTATAATGAATTCAATTAGCGAGCTAGAAGTTTTACAATAAATATTTGCCAAGGTGTGGTAAATATAAATAATGAGACCTATACCAAATAGGGTATGGCAATTTTTAAAATATTCTTTTTGTTTTATAATCAGCACGTCGTACAGTATTATACCTTTTAATTTTTTGACCTAAGTTGTGGAACAGCCTGTATACAGGGATTAAATAATTTACATCTTGATGGCAATTTGTTTTAAAGATTTATCCTGTCAAAATCTTTTCAACAAATTGTCAAGAAACCAAAGGTTGATATAAATAAAAAAATATCCAGCCAAATCCAAACTGTAGTGGCATTACTAACGATATTTTTTTATTTGATAATTACCACTGAAATATAGTTCATATAAAATAATTTATATTTATTTAATTATTTCATTTTTCGACTATATCTATTAACTACTCGATTTTTAAGACTTTTATGATATTTTAACTTCTACTTTCTGTTTTGAAAGTCACGTCACATACCCGAAGACAATGCATTGAAAATTCAGTCTATACTGTGAGATATAAAATTATATACGATTCCAATAATCTCTTTACGGTACAGAGTGGTAATAAAAATAATTTACAACTCAACAGGACTTTATGTTTATGAGTATCGGTTATGTTCTTAGTATAAATTTTCCAGTATTTATTGTTTGCTTTATTTTCCATTGTTCTTCGTTTTAATATTCTGCTATTTAAATTTTACATATTTGTGATCCTTTGTTATTGAACAAATACTGTTTAGTCAATTTTTCTGCTGTACGGTTTGTAGGTTGTAGTTTCCTTATAGAATGAAACAGAACAGGATTGGATTTTTACCTGCACCAGTTCTATTATTCCCGTAGTCCGAAAATGATTAATAGGGCGAGTTGAAATAGCCGAACTAAATTGCTTGTCCAACAACACATTGTTTTAAAACGGGCAACATTGAAAAGTATAATTACAGTTTAACCGAATTCTATTTGGCAAGGACTTCGCCACATATCATTACGATTCTCTCTACCATTTTACAAACACGAAATGCTCTAGAATTTTTTTCACTATTGATGCTCTTTCGTGGCTTAGTATCTCAAAAGTAAATATATGTTGATTTCAGTGCAGAATTTGATATAGATACTCGGTAAAAAAAATTATACTTATTATAGCTTCAACATTTTATACTATTTTTTTTTTAATTACAATCACTTTTTTAACGGTCACTTTACCGATATTTATTCAGCAGACTTACTCCATTTTACCACGTATTATGTAATATTAAATTTATTACCATAAGGTTAAAGAATAACGTATAGTTTTATAAAATATTTGAATTTTTGCGTTAAAAATATGTTTTCGGTACACAATCATTATTTGTTTAATTGATGGGTTAGTAAAAAAATAAAAATCCACATTTCCAATTACAAATTAATATTTTTTTACATCTCTAAATTATGTCCCATTACAGTTGAACATAAAAAGTTACATTTTTTAGATTTTAACTCTAAAATTGCTTATATACATCCGAAATAATCAAAAAATACCCATTTTTGGGTCCAAAATTTTGGTTTTTGAAAATAGTCCAGATTAATAGATCCCGTTAAGCTGATTCCAAATTTTCAAACCGAATTTAATTATCTCTTTTCGTTTCTGAGATTTTTGCGCTCAAAGTTGCACCTCAAAAAAGTGTGTTTTTTTGGTATATCTCCAAAATGGGTAGAGATACAATTTCGACGATTTTACCAGTCGATTCTACAGGCAAAGTTACATAAAGAAATGTTTTCTTCGCATATACGTTCTTTGGAACGATTTGGTGCAAAATGAGAAAAACGAAAAAACAGGAATTTCAGATTTTCACTCGGAAACTTTTTGTCTACAAAATTTTTCATTTTCTGGACTTAAGTAAATATGGATACGCTGATTCCAAATTTTCAAACCGAATTCAATTATCTCTTACCGTTCTCGAGATATTTGCATTCAAAGTTACACCTGAAAAAACGGGTTTTTCAGGAATAGTCCTGAAATGGGTCGAGATACGCCCTCGCAGACCTCACCAATCGATTCTTCGGGCAAAATTACATAAGTGTACCAATTTTCAGATTTTTATTCCGACGGATACAATTTTCAGAGAGGAAAAACTGAAAATGGCCAAAATCGAAAAAAATCGTAAGGGGTTCATCAGGCGTTTTTTTCGATTTTCGCCAATTTTTGTTTTTTCGCTCTAAAAATTGTATCGCTTGGAATAAAAATCTGAAAATTGGTACACTTATGTAATTTTGCCCGTAGAATCAATTGGTGAGATAGCCGAGGTCGTATCTCGACGCATTTCAGGAATATTCCTGAAAAACCTGTTTTTTCAGGTCTAACTTTGAACGCAAATATCTCGAGAACGGTAAGAGATAATTGAATTCGGTTTGAAAATTTGGAATCAGCGTACCCATATTTACTTAAGTCTAGAAAATGAAAAATTTTGGAGACAAAAAGTTCCCGAGTGAAAAACTGAAATTCCTGTTTTTTCGTTTTTCTCATTTTTCACCAAATCGTTCCAAAGAAGGTATATGGGGAGAAAACATTTCTTTATGTAACTTTGCATGTAGAATCGACTGGTATAATCATTAAGATTGTATCTCTACCCATTTTGGAGATATACCCAAAAAACACACTTTTTTGAGGTGCAACTTTGAGCGCAAAAATCTCAGGAACGAAAAGAGATAATTAAATTCGGTTTGAAAATTTGGAATCAGCGCAGCGGGATCTATCAACGTGGACTATTTTTAAAAAACAAAATTTTGGACCCAAAAATGGGTATTTTTTTATTATTTTGGTTGTAAAAACAAAATTTTACGCTAAAAACCTAAAAATTGAATTTTTTTAGGTTTGTTCATAACCTCTCTTGCTTAAAATCATATATGAAGAGAATAAACAAAAGCGTTTGAGTATTAAGTAAATGTAAGTAAAGTTAGCTTTTCCCGAATAAACGGTAAACCCTTCGAAATCAATAAATCATTAAAGCCGGCCATAACAAACAGTCCGGTAATGAATGAGCGTATGTTAGAGCAAGTTCATGCACTGTGTCAAATTACTATTGACTCGCCGCGGTGTAATGAAGAAACATACATGCCAAGTACGTCCTCGGGTATCGGTAATGCAATGCCTACCTGTGTTTCGTGGACCAACTCCTGTTCGTCCAGCAGGACGATCTTGCAGTGGATGGAACGCGGCGACGAGCAGAAACAGTCCATCATCTCTACAACAACAACACACGTTAATATGCAATCATAAATTTACAGTAGCTACGTCATGTTAAGATGTATGTGGTAGTGAGTAGAATTTATGTGTGTACTCTCTACACCAGCTAAAGTTCCCAAAGGTAATGTTCATTAAACACTCTTTAAGGATAACAATGTAGAGATCATTTATTTAAAAAATCCTTTAATAATACCTGAGCATGTAACTGAAAAAAATGCAGTCCATCATATTTGCAACAATAACATACGTTAATATGCAATCATAAATTTACAGTAGCTAACGTCATGTCAAGATGTATGTGGTAGTGAGTGGAATTTATGTGTGTACTCTCCACACCAGCTAAAGTTCCCAAAGGTAATGTTCATTAAACACTCTTTAAGGATAATAATAAAGATCATCATTTATTTAAAAAATCTTTTAATAAAACCAGGACAAGTAACCGAAAAAAAATTTGGTTAACGGTTAACCCTTATAGAGAATGTTATGATAATAACGGTTTTAGTTCGAAAACCGGTTTTTAAAATTTGGAAACCGGTTAATATATCGAATAAAAAAATTAATTAAAAAAAATGTATTATAAAATTTTATTTTAAAAAGTACTATCTGAAAAAATATAACAAATAAAAGAATGCAATTTAATTAACGAATATTCATAAAGATTTCCGTAATACCTTCAGCAAAACGCAGGCACCTTTCAATTTTAAACATGCCTAATGCTGACAGAGAAACTACCTACTTTTATAACTCTCCGATAAAAGATAAATTGTAGATTTTTATTTAAAATTATTAGGGAAGCATAAAATTACGAAAATATGATATTACATGTTAAATTACTATGTTAGGTTTAAATCATCACTCTAATGTATATGATAGAATGAGAAGAATTTATGTATGTACTCTCCACTCCAGCTGAACTGCTCGGGAGGTGACTTCTGTAAACGCTGTTAGTTACTTTCAAAAAATATAGAGATTATAAATTTATCATGTATCATGTATTTAAAAATAAAACATTAAATAAAAGTAATATATTATTAAACCCTGTGGTGCATTCTCCACTCAACTTTAAGTGCCAAGTCATGTCTAGCAATCATTTTCTACGGTACAATAAATAACTTTATTCGATTTCTGCGATAAAGTATTTAAATTCACATAATTAAAAAGTCCAGTTGTATTAACTGCTGTTAAAATTTAGATGGGTGACCGTCTATTGATATATATTTAATTAAATGTAGTATGTGTATAAATACAGTAAAAAAAACAGTAGAAATTTGTAGAAAACTATGCAAAAATGTAAGTTTTTTAAAGAATACGTTGAATATAATGCGGAGATTTCAATAGTCGATGACACGAGAAACCCAATAAAAAAATTATTATTTTTCAAATAATGTTTTAAATATAATTTTAGTGTTTATTCAAAAATACAATAAATCCTATTAACCTGTATTAATAATCAGGCAATAAATTAACCGTTAGGTTTATTAGATTTTTATATTTTAATTATGCTAGTAGTATTGTTTACTGTATACTTTATGCACCTATATTACAAAGGGCATTAGAGATATCGATACAATTCGATAACAATATTTATAAATTCCAAAGTTTATATTTGATTTACAATTCGTTTCAAATTAATGCACTAGGTCGTAAATGCGTATAAAACAACAATTATAAAAATTGTTTGTTTATCAATACATTCCTCGCTTTTATGTGCGCTACATTTACTTGTACTTTAACGACAATACCATTAAAAATGCTCGTTAAACAATAAAATGTTTAATATCAAATTTAGTGTTTGTTTAAAATTTTTAAAGAATGTGTAACAAATTTTAGTTTATGCAGTGGAATTAAATGTGCCCCAAGGTAAAGTGAGTAAGCACGGCTATGTCGTCCAATGGCCGCTTGGTGCAATGACATCACACTGACCGATTCTGAATCGCAAGGCAGAATTCGCAATGAATAATCAGTATTTGTGATTCATTCTTTCAGCAATAAATATTTTTATTATCGCATAAACTGCGTTGAATAAAATATCAAAACTTAAGGTTTTACACTAAATGAAAACGTCAAATTTATTAGGTTTTTATTACTACTACTTCAGTTTGTATCTGATAAGCAAAAATATCAACACTTAACGCCTACGACTTAAATAAAAATTCTTGTTTGAATTATTAAATTCTGAAAATTTGCAAATATAAATTAATTAACACGTTTAATAATTTCTCGGTCTCGAATACTCCTACGAAACATAAACTCGTTTTCCAGTACCGTACTAAGGAGTCATAATTATTCATTTAAATATATTCCAGCTATATAGAGCACGCATAATTCCAATAAAATTTAACGGATTTTGAGTTTTTAACAAAGTTGGATTTATAGCTAGAACCACTTAAACTTGATCGATTAGGAACAAGAACCCATGCAATTCTAAGATAGTTCTAGGGTCAATTTCATCTACTAATTGCAATTTTTATGGCTACGTCAAATAATCGTAAAACTTAGAAACTTTTATGACGCGACTATAATTATGTTAATACTACTTAATATAATAAGTGCCTCGAGGAACTTTACTACAAAGTATTTTTTAATACTAATTAAACATTTGAAATTTTATACAGGTAAATATTTGATACTTCCAAACACGAATCAATATTGTAATTTGATATCACAGACATAATAAACAACAAATAAAACTAAGAAATTCCCAAGTAACAATTGAATAATCATAAATTTAAACAGAATACTAAACGTCAATGGATAAATTTTATGATATATAAAGTTTTTATTGTTTATTTATACAGTACCAATAAAAATTGCAATAATAATTAGAAGACATTTCCAAGTGGAAACTGCGATATAAGTTTTCTGTGCACGGTTTTCTCAATAAAAACTACCTTCTTTGTTCTATTCTCATATTAATATAACGTGATTCAAAGTGGAATACAAATATAAGTACAACGAAAGGAGACTTTGAAATATGCAAAAAATAAATGCAATAAAATAACGTATAATACGAAGTAATAACCATTAAAATTGTGTTGTTTACTGCAGCTGTACTAGATGTGAACGTGTGAATCATATTTCATTTCTTGTTTACAAAATAAGAACAACTGGAACATATACAGGGGAGAAATGCCATTATGCAGCAAATTATGTTTATTAATAACAAACAACTCTTTTTGCAATAAAATTATTACTATATTTCTCACAAATGTTTTGTCAACTTGTTGATGTACTACTTTAGCACCGATTTTGATAAAATTTAGCAAAAAGTTCTTGCTAAGCATGAAAAACGTAAGGAAAATAACAAAAAAATATCAGTCAGATTTGGTTGAAATCGCATTTACTTGTTTTTAAAGTTATTTTTCTAACCCATCATAACAACCTAACCCAAACTAACATAACCTAACCTAACCTAAACTAACTTAACCTAACACAATCCAACCTAACCTAACCAAATCTAACCTAACCTAATACAACCCAACCTAACCTAACCTAATCCAATCTAACTTAACCTAACCTAATTAAATTAGGTTAGGTTAGGTTGGTTTGGTTTAGGTTTTATTAAGTAAGCTTAGGTGCGTGTGTGTACACACCTTTAGTTTAAAATAGTTTTAAAAACAAATAAACAGCGATTTCAAAGTCAACCAATTCTGACCACCATTTTTTTTATTTTTATTTATATCTGTGCCATATTGTTCTTTTGAATTACAACGGTCAATTAGAAAAATAATTATATTTAAGTTTATTGTATATATATATATATATATATATATATATATATATATATATATATATATATAATGTATTTTTTCAGCCTCTCAACTATGACTAAGTAAAATAGTACAAAACAATGAAATAAGTAAAAATGGTTATAATTACGGAATGTAATATTATGAAAAATTTTAGACGTACAGTTTAAAAAATATTTCCGTTATATTTTTTTGTGAGAGCGAGTAATGTACTTCATAGCTTGCTTCCTAAACAAACGCAGTAACCTGTAAATATGCTCCTGATAGGGTAGCACTCCGCATGTAAAATGTTTGCGTATGCCTATTTGAAACATTTGATTTGCACACAATAATAAATCAAGTTGACTGGTGCCTGTTTACTCACTACGACAATGCACCGCAATGTTGTTGTTATTTGCAAAATAGTTTCATTTTACACAACAACAAATATTTAAATTTCAAGTGTTGCAAATGTATTTTTTCATCTATCAAGATTCATTATCACAAATTCAAATTATAATAATTAATATTAACTGTATATGCTAATTTTTCAGATCACTCAACTGAATATTTTTAATTAAATAATTATTACATTTCATTATCAATTGAGCAGTTTTTTACAATGATCTTCAATTCTCAACTATTTGCAAACAATTTTTAATTTAACAGAAACATGAGAGTGTTGATAATAGAATAAATATAGTCTATTGATTATTAGATCGTTACGCTTTTAATATGAAAGAAAACTAATAGGAAGTCTAAGATCAAAAGATCATGCTGTGAACTAGAAATTGTTAATTTCCAATATACTATCTTTGTAGTGATGTAGGTGATTTTCTTCTATAATTATGGCAAATTATCTTTCAAGCTTTCAAGTTAGTATACATAAGGATATTTAATTTTGGTTATAGAGAGATTTTGGTTGAAATATGCAAGCGGATTGGTGGATAAACAATGGATAAAAACCCGTCATAATATATTTATTTATATACGAGATAGAATGAAATAAAATTCATCAAATGAGTAATTACAGAAAAATAAAAATAAATCAATCAAACAGCAACGTATGTTTTAATTCGTTTATCATTAAAAATGTATTTCATGTGCGCTTTATGTCCAACGTCAAATGATGCATATAATAATGCCAAATCCATTGCGAATAAATTTGTAAATCGCGAATATTTAAACGTGCAAACAGCATAAAGAAATATCAAACAAAGCATAGCTCTTCCTCAAAAATGTAATTCAGCATTGAGCAGAAAAATTAGCTTTGAAATAACAGTGTTATAGTGAAAATTAATTATGTATGAAATGGAAAACGCACTAACAGAATGGAACTACAAAATCGGGGTTTTTTACTAAAGTCACATATCCAATACCCGTAATGAACTCGTGGATATAAGAGTGCCACAGGCACACACGGTTCATATTGTTAATAGCTAGACGCTACACTTCGTTAAAATGTCATCCGCCAAACAATAACCTAAAATATATCATCATTGTTCCACACAACACATTCCCACAACTAACAATAACTAAATCACTATTATTGTTCAGCTCAAGCTTTACTAGCTTTCAAACGAATTTACTACCATTCCGACACATTATACTTCATTTGCCACTTTCGGACTCCAAAGTAAATATAACAATTCAACAATCACAAACATAAACAGGTAAATCTATAATTATTTTATCTATTAAGTAAGTGTAAGTAGCCGCTGGAAAATTAATGCAGTCAACACTGAATAATCCTGGAGTTAAAAAATTGCCAAAAAGTTTTGTACCGTATATTCACAATTAGTTAATTACTACTTCGGTATATTTAAACTAATTATTTACGTATATACTTTATAAATATGTGCACAAGACTTAACGTAAGCTAAAACTGTGGTTTTATTTACACAGTAATAAGTAATTTAGTGGTCCGTTTAACCTCTGCTCTGAGGACAGATAGACCATGCTGAGGAGAGATGGATCAGAGGATTTTTATTGCTAAAAAGATCAACTCAATAGTTAAACACATAGAATTGCACATAGAAATTCATGAATTCTGAAGAACTTGTTAAATGGTTAATCAGAGGGTAATGATACTGAAAAAGCTAAAGATTATGAAAACGAATAAGCGGGATGCAAAATGATTTAAAACAACGATAAAAAACGATGATTGGATAAAATTTGTAATTTGTGGTAGAGTGTACCACATATGACAAATGACAACAATATGCTAACCAGCACATCTCCTCATAGTATCTAAGGACACCGTCCAGGGAAGTTCGAAGAGAAAGAAGAGAAGATGTTCTGTTAAACGATTTTAAGTCAAGACAAGACTGGATGAAAGAAGTTGTTAAGAATAGGAAGCAATATAAGTATAATATATGAATTAAGATTAAACTATAAACACAAAGGTAGATACTAAGCCGACTGGTAACCAAGATTGAGAGAAAATCCTGTTCGAATTGCGTCGCCGCTATTTGAATTCTGATCGACGATTGAGATGAAAGTAAAAGGGTTCTAGCTCAAACAAAATCGCAATCTACCATCAAAAGAAATTTTAAATACAAGATTAATTATTCCAAAAGAAAAACCTCAAACAAAAAATACAAAAGTGCCAAGATTAAAAACAATGATAGAATTAATTTAATATTGATCTAAACAAAGAACAAAAAATGAAATTGTTCCGGGCTAAATTAATTCCCCGCCAAAGGAACAGAAAGCGACTTGTTGTTCTTGCTGAGTAAATACACACTATAATAATTCTCTTCTTCAAACACTCATCGCTTACTTGTCACGGCGCCTTTACGAATTAAGCTACAAACATACCCAAACATATCGCATTTGTAACGAACAACACCAAACAAAAATCAATCCAAAACTTGTCATCTTGTCTCCAGAGACCTCAAAGGGTAGTAAAGACATTTTTTAATATTGAGAAAAACTGGGAAGTACATACAACAATCTATCAAACCACAAAATCTAAGTATTGGTTGTTCAAAAATAGATACAACCTAACAACTATCTCATTCGATTTTATGGAAAATGTTTTTCATGTATCAGAGATCTCAAAGGGCAGTAAAGATATTTTTTAATATTGAGAAAAACTGGGAAGTACATACAACAATCTATCAAACATCAAAATCTAAGTATGGTGGTTCAAAATAAATACAACCTAACATCTCATTCGATTTTATAGAAAATGTATTTCATGTATTTGAATACATATTTTCACAACATTATTTTCTTTGTCTTCCATAAACAACATACAAATATAGAAAACAATATACATCGTTATTTTATTCTAAAGAGATGTATTATATATTCTTTATAAAAACTTTAATTATATCAAATATTTGAACTATGACTGTAAATTAATATGTGATCTGTTCTAGTGATCGACTTCCTCAAAGTCACAAAATAAATGGTGTGTGATATCCAAATACCGATATAAATGTCAAAAAACAGAGATGGATTCATTACTCTATATTTGAATATATTTCTGTGGAGATATATTTTTCAATCTTTGATTTAAAATTGTAGTAAACATATTCAAAGGCGGAGATAATAACGACTTCTTTGATAATTTATTGGATTTTCCTTGTTATCTCTACCAGAGAAAATTGTATTTCCATTTGTAATTTGTGTATAAATATAGAATATATATTTCATAATAAGTGCTTTTTATAAAACCCTTATTTCTGCTATAATTTTATTATATAAATAGCAATAGATAACCTACATTTTATACCACTTCTTTGTGAAATTGCAAATTTAATTAGACTAATTTTTAATGCATTTCACAAGATTGTTATTGAATTATATCGTAGAGGGTGTTTATCATTTTATTATTGTTCTCTTCAAATGATACAGAATACAAACTGTCAATTTTTTTTGTAAATCTAACCACGTCGTATTTGGATGCCTAAATTTAAAATAAGCCTAACACATTTAAACCGTACTTCGAGTAAAACCTGGTTTAAATATTTAAGCGAAGGCAACCGGACATAAGTATATAATTTATTCCATTTTGTGTAATATTGGTATTATTTGTAAAACGCGAAAATATACGTAAAAGCATTGTTCCAAAGGACAGTTCCAAAACAGTAGTACGCCCTGTGGATCGCAAATGCCGCTATCAGGGTAAATTTGGCGCAATTTATCCTGGGAAGAAAAACCAGAGGCTGAGACATTCTGTCTAGGACACTCGCTACAGTTACACTTTCAAATAAATGAAGTTTACATGCGCACACATTTAAAATGTCAGATTAACAAATTGGGAACATGATGTAGGAGTACGCACTACAAATTCGGCCGTTCACAATTCCTTCCTTTTAATTGCGAGCATCAATCTAGAGATAACATGCCGAGAATTCTCTCTTATCATTTTTCCTTCTGTTTCTCAACCGCATTCGTTCCAACTCTACCACCGAAACTTATCAATGAACCTTAAAATACACTATATATATATATATATATATATATATATATATATATATATATATATATATATATATATATCACATCATTTCTCTACAAGAAAAATTCAAAATGTAATTAACGTTTAATAGTTTCAATTCAATAAAATAAATACATTAAAAATGCTGCTAAAATTGAAAACCTAGCTCTTAAAATATATTTAATTTTTACTACTCATTCCAAAAGTTTAATTAGCATTTTATTGGCAAAAAAGTAGTTAAATATTTTTGTAGACACAGACTCCATATTTCAATTAACACATTTCGAAATTGGTTTTCAGATACCAATTACAATATACCATGCAAGATTTGAGTACTGGACTACAAGATATTATCCAGTACTCATACTATTTGCAATTTGTAATGAGTAATTAAAATAAGGAAAACAATGATGATACATTAATTAATCATTTATTTACTTAAATTTTGTTTGCATTAAGATATGAGCAAATTTATTTCCAAAATACAAAGTAAATATAACAATGCCGATTTATTTTGTTTATATTTTCTACATTACTCATTGTTTATTATATTTACCTGGTGATTTCAATAATTAGTACTTTGTTTAAATTGGGGAAAAATAACAGTTCATGTTTGTGTATGTTTCAATACTAAATTATTTACATACGACGTATCAATTTAAATTAAAATATTAATTTATTTTTCTAATACATTCATAAAATAGGAACGTATTATTGTAATTTATATAGTGCAAAGAATTAATTAAAATAATATTTATATGAGGAAAATATAACAATTTTCACCTTGAAATTAAAATTAAAATACTGTGTGACTATGTAAGTAATAATTTGGAATATATTCTGATTGTATTTTGTTTAGTACAAAAATTTATATATGACTAAGATTATATCTAACAGTTTAAATACTATAATACTAAGAGTATATTGAACTCCGTTGTGAATATATTTGATCTGTTTAAATAATATTTGAAGATAGATTATTACTTATTTATAAGAATTGGTTTGTTACTGTTTCAATATTAGAATAGTAGGAATATTTAAAATTTTAAATATATTTGGTTCTTTGGAGATATTTTGATTATACCTTGTTTGATAAGTATTAATATTTAGAATAAGGAATATATTTGTTCCAAGACTTATATTATTAGTTGATTATTATTTAAGTTAATTTAATTGTTAATATATTAGGTCCAGTACTTTGTTGTTGTTTAAATAAAATTTTGATGAATTTTGGTAGTGTTTTGTTTGGTATTGAAATATGAAATAAGGTATACATTTCTTCTTAGACTTGGATTGTTAATTTGTTACTGTTTAAGTACTGGAATATTACTAGTATGTTGAATGTAATTATTAATATATTTAGTCCAGTAATTAGTTGTTGTTCAACAATAAATATTTGAATTTGGAATAAAGAACAAATTTGTTCTATGACTTGGATTGTTAGTTTATTACTGTTTAAGTACTAGAACATTAAGAGTACATCGAATATAATTGTTATTATATTTGGTCCATTACTTTTTTGCTTTTTAAGTACAATATGAAGTTATTTTGATCGTTGTTTCATAATGGAATTTGGAATAAAGAATAACATTTGCTCTAAGTCTTGGATTGTTAGTTTAAGTACTAGAACACTGAGAGTACGTCACATACAATTGTTAATATATTTGGTCCATTACTTTTTTGCTGTTTAAGTACAACATAAAGGTATTTTGATCGTGTTCTGTACTGGACTTAGCAATAAGGAATAAGTTTGTTACTGCACAATATTAAGGTATTTTTATCGTCTTGTTTGGTATATTTGTTGTACAACTTAGATTATTAGTTTGTTACTGTTTAAGTACTAGCACACCAAGAGTACATCGAATACAATTGTTTATATATTTGGTCTATTATTTTTTTGCTGTTTATGTACAACATAAAGGTATTTTAATCGTGTTCTGTACTGGACTTAGGAATAAGGAATAAGTTCGTTACTGTACAATTTGAAGGTATTTTGATGGTGTCTTGTTTGGCATATTTGTTGTAAGACTTAGATTATTAGTTTGTTACTATTTAAGTACTAGCACACCAAGAGTACATCGAATACAATTGTTAATATATTTGGTCCATTATATTTTTTGCTGTTTAAGTACAATATGAAGGTATTTCGATCGGGTCTTGTTTGGTATATTTGTTGTAAGACCTGGATTGTTAGTTTGTTACTATTTAAGTACTAGCACACTAAGAGTACATCGAGTACAATTGTTAATATATTTGCTTCATTATTTTTTTGCTGTTGAAGTACAATATGAAGGTATTTTAATCGTGTCTTGTTTGGTATATTTGTTGTAAGACTTGGATTATTAGTTTCTTAATGTTCAAGTACTGGGATACTAAGAATATGTTGAATTTAATTGTTAATATAGTTGGTGCAGTACTTTGTTACTGTTTAGTAATAATGAAGAGCTTATTTTGATGGTGTCTTGTTTGGTATATTTGTTGTGCGACTTAGACTACTGGTATAGTTGGTGTTAGTTTGTGTGGTATGATGTGGAAGAAGCTTACTGTTGTGGTGTCCTAGCACATGGACGGTGGGCTACAGGTGCACAACACTTCTCACAGCGGTGAGTTAACGCTAACGGACACTGGCATGACTCGGACGTTCAACTCTGGGGATGCGGCGCGACACGTGCGACGTGGATGGAGGTCGGAGCGCAACTGAGAGCCGAGAGTGCCGAGAGTGCCGGAGTGCCTGAGCCGGGCCGGACCGGGCCGCGCGCGACCTACCAACCACCTGTCGTGCCCACAGCCCACCTTTAACTTCGTTATATACACCTCTATGTTCCTAGATAGGACTTAAGTTAGTCTTGCTACAATCCACTAACCCATCTTTATTCCACCTTTAACAGGATCTTCATCTTCCATCCACAACCCACCTTTAACTTCATTCTTTACCACTATATTCCTAGATCAACCTACCACCCACTAACCCATCTTTATTCCACCTTTAACTTCAATATTCCATTCTCTGTCATGGAACAGAACCTTCATATTCCATTCACAATCCATCTACATTCCACCTTTAACTTCATTCTAATCATTCTTTACCACTGTATTTCTAGATCGAACAGAGCCTCAACTACTTAAGTCAGTCTTGCTACAACCCGCTAACCTATCTATATTCCTCCTTTAACTTCAATATTCCATCCTTTGTTAATGAACAGGATATTCATCTTCCTTCCACAACCAATCTCCATTCGACCTTTAACTTCATTATAATTATTCTTTAGCACTGTATTCCTAGATCGAACAGAGCCTAAACTACTTAAGTTAGTTATACTACAACCTATCAACCTAAATATATTACACCTTTATCTTCAATATTCCATCCTCTGTTAGAGAACAGGACCTTCATCTTCCATCCACAACAGATCCTCAACTACTTAAGTCAATCTTGTTACAACCCACTAACCCATCTTTATTCCACCTTTAACTTCAATATTCCATTCTCTATCATGGAACAGGATCCTCATCTTCCATTCACAACCCATCTCCATTCGACCTTTAACTTTTTTACTACAACTCACTAACCCATGTCTATTACACCTTTAATTTTAATAATGGGGTAGTAGAATAATTAATAATTATCAGTAGTACTACATTCCTAGATGGAACAGAGCCTCAACTACTTAATTTAGTTTTACTACAACCTATCAACTCATCTCTATTCCGCCTTTAACTTCAATTTTCCATTCTTTGTGATAGGGTTTAATGTATGTAGTACAAATAATCATTCTGTAGCATTAAATTCCTAGGTGGAACAGTGCCTTTTTTGGAGATAGTTTTAGTACAACTCACTAAATTATCTCTATTTCACCTTTAACTTCAATATACCATTCTTTCAGATGAGGTACAGTGTACATAGTACAAATAATCATTCTGTGGTACTAAATTCCATGATGGAAAAGAATTTCAACTACCTAAGGTACTTTTTGTAACAAGTTTTACAATTGTCCGCAAAGGATTTATAGCTTATAGAATAGTGGAACCACTCGGATATAGTTTTATTTTTATAAATATTGGCAAAGCTGAGATTTGATCTTCAGATCTCATACTCCACTAGCGCTAACCAAATGATCCATCGCTGCCTGTATTTCCCATATATCACTTTTATAATAATATATATCTACGATTCATCATCATCATCATGTATGTAATACTATATTCCTAGATGAAATAGGGCCTCAAGTACCTAAGGTACGAACCGCGTAGTTTGGTCAGAAAAATGTTGATGTTTATTGGAAGAAATGCACGCACTGGTTCCAAATTTTCAAACAGAATTTAGTAGCTCTTCCTATTCTAGGGATATTTGACCTCAAAATTTCACATTGAAAATTATCTCTTTTCATTCTCAAAATATCTGTCGTTAAAGTTGGATGTCCGCTGTTTTTCTAACACTTACATATGCTAAACATGTGGAATATACATTTAGTATCACCTGTTTCCACAATTTTGGTTGAAGTTGGTACTAACAATAAAAGTATCTGTGTATCGCAGTTTGCAAGTAATTTGCAAACACTAACTGCAGAAAAAGCTGAATTCTCACTTGTGCTATACTCCGCAGGGTACCGAGGAGTATAATGTTAATATTGCAAGTATTAATGGTTGGCTGAAGGAAGTGTACTGGTCGTTATTTCTTAGCTAATAAGCCACGCATGTTAATAAAGAACACGCATTATATCTTATGATTATTAATGTAGATCTTTGTTCGGCGCAAAAGGAGAAAAATAGCTGTACATGCGATAGATAACATCGCGTCTCTTCTCAGACCATACGACATACGAGGTCAGCTCTACTTCCGCTCATTCAACGCTTATCTGATTTACTTATTGCCCGGAATAGCCCGGAATTCAAACCAGACGCGAAGGAGTTCATCATTTCACTGTCGAGCATACCATTTCATATTCGAATACGCAAAAATAATAAATATTCACTTTCAAACTAAAAAAAATAAAGAATTTCATTTCAATTTCAGAATGACCTAGGTCATCAAATATTTATTTATATCACAAACTATTTATTTATTTCTCTGACTCTGACCGATACTGACTTCCTGCACTGGCTGCACACTCTGACTTATATATCTGCCGCCAATTAATTTCTCGAATAATCCAGAACCTTCTGGTCTCTTTAAAATTCCAGAACAATAGCGGCGTCGCTCATATCCCACTTGACCTTTAGCGCGACTATAAAAAATTCTAAACCCTGCATAAAGGGACGCCGCTATATTGTTCAAGAGTCTGGAACACTCTAGAAGGTTCGAGATTAATTACCCGTAGGTATAAAGTGTCGCAACCTGGAGTGTGGACAATAAGTTGAGACGTTGAGAGTGACGGAGAGTAGAGAATATGAAATCAGAATCAGTAGTGTGAGTCGAGTAGAATAGAGTGAAGTGAGTCGAGTCGAGGCAGACGGTCCAAACAGTAACATGTAAAGTAGAAATAAATATTGTTTGTTGCGAAAATAAATAACGTAGAAATAAATATTGTCGTGTGAAAATAAATGAATATAAGTTAATAATTAGTGTGTTAGTGTGAATTACTAATCTTTTAGTTTACTTTGAGTTATTTTCGTTATTTAATAAACTTGCAATAAAAATATTCGTGTTTTGTAAGTTTTTACCCTTTACCTATATAAATAAACGTTAGAATATTTCGTATTGAAGTTATAATGTGTTCCGAATTGGGATTTTTGGATGAAACAATTGTGGTTGAAGAGAAATATGATATTGGTTTAAATATAGGAAATGTTGGTTGGGGTGTTTTAAGCTTTCCTTGAGCTCAGCGTTTTTGCCTGCCGCCTGCCTTTTCCGAATTCGCTTTCCCGCAGCGGTTATTTGTTATTTGTGCTTTATCTCGCCATCAGATGTGAGCTGGGTACAATGGAATGAAACATTTCCTCAACGACCTAATAAATTTTATATAATTGTCTCTATAGGTTTTTCCTCAATTAATTTAGATAACGTTTATAAGGATTTCGTGACCAGAATAACATTTTTTCAATACTTAACTAGCTCGAAAAGGATTCCAAATGACCGCTACTCAATTAAACATTCATAAATCATTATCGAAAATTAGACATGATACATCTTACTATAAATCAATCATCAATCAATGTTAACCATCACTAACAACTTTTCAATCGCTACATATATCATTTACAATACACACCTCACAACCTTCAAATTTTTACATCCTCAACAAAAATTTATTAGACGTGTTTTTACGATTGTAGGAAATAGAACATGGTGCAACAAGTGCAGAAAGTATTCACAGGTCGTGTGGTCGTAGAAAAACAATTGTGAAGAATTTGTGGAATGTAATGGCGTGTATTTCATCTCCTCTTGATTTCTTCTTGAAAAATGTGCGAGAGGAGAGGAAAAATCGAGGATGATACGCGTTGTGATTTATGAAAATTCAGGAAAAATATGAGGCTTTTATTAAGGAAAGTTTGTGTGTAGAAATGAATTACAAGTAGCTGTATCTAGTTGCGCTGGGAACTTATCGCATAGTTCCGAATAAAATATTGTCGCGGTATATCGTTGTTTCACTTTGATTAAACGGCATGCTTTATTTTCTAGACATTCCACACACATGCTAGACACTTTATACTTGTGTCTTGTAATTAGGACTTCCAAAATGTTTCAACTATTCAAATTACAAAATACTGAACGTCGAACCAACTCCTAAGTCTTAAACAACTTTGTTTACATGCATAAAACTACCACATTTGCACATAATTAGTAATTCACAAATCTTAAATTCGTTACGTTGTATCTCAAAAAAATAGAATTTCTGTATGAAAAACAATTCGTCATAAAAACATATATAAGTTATAGAACTCATCAAAAAATGATTAAATGTTTCTTTTAGAAGCAATTAGGGTTTAAAGTCAAGTAGCTTAACGGTTTTTGTGAATTACTTGACTTGACTTGATTTTCTATCTTAAAACCTGACTTGATATCAAGCAATTTCAAGCTACTTGATATTTCTTGATAAACAGATAGCATTTAAATTTAATACTGGAACTAGAATGAAATGAAGAAAATAGAAGATAAATTATGTAAAGTGCATAAGACCTCGAATTACTTACAGGTAATCTTTACATTGTAGGAAATCTTTATTGAAAATATTACTATTACTATTTATCTTGAAGAATTACTTGATTTCTCAAGTACTTGAAATATTACAATTTGACTTGACTTAAAATTGATTTACTACTACTTGACTTAAATTTAACTTGATTTCAAGTCAAATTAAGTCAAGTAAAGTAGCTTGAATATAAAGTCAAACCGTGTAACCCTAGAAGCAATGATCGATTGAAAATGCAAACCATACATCCATACATGCATTTATAATGTACACAATATAGTAAACATACTGAAAAATTAATACGGGTATTGGACAGAATCAATACATTTATTATTAGTAAATGATATTACGATATTATTATTAATTGATTAAGTTTGTCTACAGCACGACGTTCTGAATAATTCAGCTCATTCATAATAGCGCGTTGGTCACTGAAATTTTTTCCACTTTATTAATCACCAGATATTTACATTTCATTACAAAATGTCTTGCTATTAAAACTTTCAAGTATAACAAAGTGTTACATATTTCATTGGAATTTGCACGGGCACTTTATGTCATACATAAAAACATCTGTACACTCTTCACTCTACATCAGCTATAACGTTTCATTAATAACCAATAACAGCCATACAGTATATTTACATTTTTTTATTCAGGCGTCTTTATTTTCAATTAAAACAAACGTATACAACAATTCAAAGTTTAAACATTCGAAACTTAAATAAGAGAGAAAAAAACATTATTTTTGGAGCCGAACTGAATTGTTTTCATAACAAAAAAAATCTGATGTGTCCAACATATTACCTCTCGCCACTGTAGTAATATATGTGCGTTCAATTTGTAGTTTCATAATTAGTTTCTTATTGCAAATCAGAATATTTTTAGTTCATTTCATACCTAAAATATCCTTCATCAAATTTGTTTGACCAAGAAAAAAGTTATTTTTGGCGTTTTTTTTTACTTGTATCGTATTCGAGTTATCGTGGACGAAAAATCGTCAGATACATAAACACGGACATTCAGACAACACGGTAAAAATAGCAATATCGTATTCTAGGGACCCCAATTCGTGCTCTTATGTTGAAAACTCACACTTCAGAAATTTGACAATACCTACCTTATCTATATATTGATAAGTAAGAAGTACAATCGTTATAAATTTAGTAAAAGAAACTTCTGTTGCAGAAGTATTTTTAACAATTGTTGATTGGCTCATCAAATAATTGTAAGAATGCTGTGATTTATATATTTTTTTATAAATTAATGATAATTATAAATATCTCTGCACAAAATAATCTTTCCTGCAGCTCATTAAAAAGCAAAAAATATTGGCATACTCTGAGCCATTTTGAAAGGATTTTTACTCGGGATTCTATTTTGGTATTTAATAATGGCAATTATTATGTTACTGAATAAACGAGGTAGTGAGTAAATTATTATTAGTGAATTTGTTACGGTGTGTGATTCATTTGAGTAAGAAGGAACAGAGCGTGAACATCTTTCTCATACAAGAAGTAACTAACATTGTGTCTATGGTTTGTCATGTATATTTACTTTAAACTTATATCTTAGTAAATAATACTTCATTCTCGTTAACTGTATAATATGTTCCCGGGTTTATTAAATGATATAAAATATAAAAAATCTAATTTGGCAAATTCAATCACTTTTAAAATATTTGAAATAAAATAATATTTATAACAGTCGTTAAGAACTGTACCTGGTACAGTTTTTATTAAGTAATAAATAAATTTAATACGTTTTATTTTACGAGTTTGATATATAAATATTATTGTTCAGCTGTTGACTCAAATATCGCGTCTTTCGAGTTAATCCATAAACGTTTCATCAATGCGACAAATTAAAGGTAAGTTTGTGTAAAAATTTTCGAGGTTACATATTCTTAAAACATATTTGAATTCTGCCTCTCCAATTTAAATTGTAAATGGCCGTTTACAATAACAATTTTGACTGACTTCTCAAAACGTAACCTTTGAGAAAACATGCTCAATATTTTTGACATTTGTCCTACTTCTGTCCATCAAATCTACTTTCAAAGGTATACCGTCTTTACTTTACTTCTTGCTAAATTTTGCAACGATATAACATTTAAAAACATTAAATAGTTTTGTTGGAAAAATAATTATTTTGTAGTAACCATATATTTAATGTGTACTTGATTATATTTGTAATGCAACGCTGCAAATATTTAATTAAAATTTTATTATAAATTTCTGTTAATTGTTTTTCAAGCATATGGTCATTTGTTTCGTGGAAAATAAAATAAATTCATTTATTTTCACCAAAAATATATTATGAAAATGTGGAAGATCTATTATAATCTATAAACGTAAAACGTTTTGTTATTAAAATGTTTCTAAAATTAATTAAAATTAATATTGGATCTATAAGTTATATTGCCTATTGTTTTTAGTTAGTAGAGATAAAAAACAATATGTTACATACGTGATGCATACAACATTTTTCCAACAACCGAAATATTAATTAAAATTAATTTTGGTCTACTTGTCGATGTACTTCTTCAACTCCGATTTCGATGAAATTTGGCAAAAAGTTCCCATTAACAATTACAAATATAGCGGTTAGTTTCGGTTGACCTTTAAATAGCATTTAACGCACTTAACCTAATCTAATCTAATCTAACTTAACTTAATCTAACCTAACCCAACGTAACCTAATCTAACCTAACCTAATCTAACCTAACCCAACCTAACCTTTTTTTTTATTCGTGACTTTTTTTAACAACCTTCATTAGCTAATAATTGAATGCTGAGTTCTTGGGATGATAATATGAGATCTATTTGATTTGTAAACTTTGTTCGCGATGAAAAATATAATTTTTTTTTAGAAATACATTTTTTTTTTCAGGGGTAATAGGGGATTACTAGTTAGTTTTTATTCGTGACTTTTTTTAACACCCTGTATTAGGTAATAATTGAATGATGAGTTATTGGGTTGATGATATGAGATCTATTTGATTTGTAAACTTTGTTCACGAAGAAAAATATATATATTTTTTTTAGAAATACATATTTTTCAGGGGTAACAGGGGCTTACTAGTTAGTTTTTATTCGTGACTTTTTTAACACCCTGTATTAGGTAATAATTGAATGCTGAGTTGTTGGGATGATGATAGGAGATCGATTTGATTTGTAAACTTTGTTCGCGATGAAAAATATATTTTTTTTTAGAAATACATATTTTTTCAGAGGTATCAGGGGCTTACCAGTTAGTTTATATTCGTGACTATTTTTAACACCCTAACAGTAGGTAATAATTGAATGATGAGTGATTTGGATGATGATACGAGGTTTGTAATTTGTAATCTACGGAAAGTTGTGTGTGAATTAAAACAATTAAAAAGTACAGTAATTAAAAAATCAAAAAAATCATAACTTATTTGGTTTTATTTAAAGGAATAATTTTTTAGTTTTTTAAATAAATCATGATTTTTGCCAACCCTGGTAACAGGGGCTTACTATAGTGACTTTTTTCAACAATCTTCATTAGGTAATAATTGAATGATGAGTGATTTGGAAGATATGAGGTTTGTAATTTGTATTCTCGGGAAAGTTGTGTGTGAATGTGAGTGTGTGGATGATTGCAGATAGTAGCATCTCCCCGTGAGTGAAGATGGTGTTGGTATGAGCATCACGGCTGATGGCGGTTATTATGAAATCAGCAGGAAATCAATTGGAAGTTCTCGTTGCATGCGTTGATATATGAGGCGAGTCCCATAGTGCCATCTATTATTCCGTGAGATCTAGTGAGCGTAGAAAACAAGAGCGCATCGTCCGCACGCTATGATTTCCTTTGTACGTGACCTTGAAACAAATCACTACTTTCCGAGTAGTTCATTGACTTAGCCGACAGCCAACAATCTTTACACGGAAATTTCAAATCTAACACACTATAGGCTGCCCCATTATTCTGCTTTAAACATATATTTATTTACTTCTTCTTTCTTTTTTTGCGCTCATCAAAACTTCGCCTTGAGTATAATGAATTTGTTTATTGTTTTTTAAATTGTCATCCAAATCACATTAACTTTTTACTTTTCAAATTTTCTAGTTCTATATCCAGTCGAAAATATATAATATAATATACTAGCTTAATCCTTCTATTAATCAATAAAATTTATCAGTATACAATAATCAAAAATCGGCTTGACTTTAATGAATTTGTTTATTGTTTTCTAAATTGTCATCCAAATCGCATTAGCTTTTTACGTTTCAAATTTTCTAGTTCTATATCCAGTCGAAAATATATAATATAATATTCTAGCTTAATCCTTCTATTAATCAAAAAAATTTATCAGTATACAATAATAGCTATAGAAAAAAAACCGAATTATTGTCATCGATCAGTCTTTAAAATAAGTATCATTTCATCTCCTCATCCTATTTTAGTAAAAATGATCTCAAAATATCTAACAAGTAAATATCATGTAAATAAATGTCTTGCTTCTAATTTTTAGTAGAGGGTTGGCAAAAATTAAGATTTATTTAAAAAATTATAAAGAAATATTTGACACTGACAGTACGTTTGTTGTCGCAGCCATCCCCGTCTCAATAGCTAGCTGACGTTTTACAAACACAGTGCTATTCATTTATGTTTTTAATTAATAATTTAACGATTTCAGAAAAAATATAATGTATATCTAAGTACTAAAGTAATTTTTATTACTCACATGGTTTATTTTCTCGGCTATCACCTCATAAAATAAATTCCATATGCGTAATAAAAAATTATACTTTAGTCCCTTGATATACAAATAACTTTTAACAAAATAATATTTTATCTAAAATTATTACTCAGGTAGAAAATACATAAATTAACATGGGGTTTTACATATATAAAATATAACATATAATGTCAAATATATTTTGCATGTCACATTAAAATAAGTAATATCAAAATGTAAATAGATATAAGTATGTCAGACTAGTTAATTAGACATATCGGTAATTTACTTATAGGAGATAGATGGATCCTACAATTCCTAATAAGTACATTAATTAAGATTGTCATTAGCGAAATGGTACACCCAGTAATGGGCAACAAACCGTGATGATGATGATACTTTCTTCTTTATTATCTGTACAGCGTGTTCCAGTTTAATATAAGGTGCAAACTAATAAGCCTTCAATATCATATTAATTAACAGTAAAAAAGTGAATAATTAAAGTGAATACGGTAATGAATTGGTCCTGAAATGATACGTAGAGAAATGTCTTAATTATACGAATCCAGCATCATTTATATAACGACCGCGCGACATCTCGTGTGTCTGTTGCTAATGATCAACCGGATATCAATTAAGGAATAATCGAGGAATTGGAATATCGGCAATTTATTGGAAATTTATATTCGACCGCGAACGGAAAATGATAATTGTAAGACGATTATTTTACACCGGAAATCCATCATTAGTTTTATTCGTTTTCTCAAATTTTTATTGTTGTTATTTTGTAAATAAATATTCAAATTAAATACAAAACACGACAACTTGATTTTGTCGCATATTATTTTTATCCATAATTTCTCTCATTCCGTATCTATTATCTTGCATAAATTACAGTACACGTACAATAAATATAAAAATACTGTTAAAATAACAAATATTTTATTTTATATTTAATTGATAAAATAAATGGTTGTGATTTTGAAAGGGCCGGCTTTAAATGAATCAATAAGATGTACAAAATTTTAAATTGCACCCTTATAATTTACAAGTCGTAATTTGATACAAAAGATCCTAATAAAGGATGACTTTTATATTTTTTTATTCGCATCAAATTTTTTATGACCTTTTCGAAGAAATATTTTTCCCACATTACAATAACCTTTATTGTGCACTCTCTACACCAGTGTGTGTGTTTGGTAAACACCCTTTTACAGCAGAAAGTTATCATCCACTATTAATTTAAATCAACTCAACCTAACCTAATGCAACCTAACCTAACCTAACCTGACCTACAAAATCAGATTAGGTGAGGTTTAGTTAGGTTAGGTTGGTGTAAGTTAGGGCAGATTAATTTAGGATGGGTTAGGTTAGGTTAGATTAGGTTAAATTATGTGCGTGTGTCTGTACACACCTTTTGTCTGACCGTCGCTTTTTATTATTTTTCTCTATATTTCTCTCTATTCTATCTTAACCAATTCTAACCCAACCTAACCTAACCTACCCTAATCAGATTAGGTTAGTTAGGTTTAAGTTAAATTAGATTAGGTTAGGTTAGGTTAGATTAGGTATGTGTGTGTACAAACCTTTTGTATAAAATAGTTTTAAAAACAAGTAAAGCGCTGCATATATTAACCATATATAAAAGAAATCATTACATTTTCATACAAAAGATTTTAACTTCAATTTTCAACATTAGCTATTAATATCAAATTTAAACTTATTCTTAGTATAAAACTCATATACCTACTAGTAATAGGTATATGATAAAACTTAAAATTATTTTGAGTTAGATCACCAACTAAACAAGTACTCTATGCTAGTTGCCTAGTTAGTTTAGCGATATACTATACATGTTAAGTAATCTAATGTTTTATTACAAAAATAATAATATCTAGAATAATTTTGGTAATAACAAATATATTAATTTATTTAAACAAAAGCTTAGTATAGTTTATATATTATCGAACCGTTACTTTCGTTTTTTTCACCGTATAACTCTTGTATATGTTGTACACGACATCTACAATGTTCGAGAGAAGGAAACAGGTTTATCGAACGTACACAGATGGCGTATCTAGTTGAGAAACAAAGCCAATATTACAGGAAACTTCATATAAAGCAGGATTCTTCTTCTTGTTTTTAAATATTGTTTTATGGATAATATCAATAGATGTAGATGGATAGCAATGTGATCAAAAATTTGAAACTTGACGGAGTAAACACGTTTATGGCAAACTAAAACTTTTAGTACTAAGTTAATGCAGTATTTTAAACTTAATTGCTATTGTTTTTATTTGTACAGTAAATCATTGTTGTTTCTTTTACCTGAATTTAGTTATTGTTCCAGCCATATTAGTTATTCGAAAATTATATATTTATATACCATACAAATTACGAACAAAAAAAAGTTTTAACATTATATTCTAATTTATTGAATTTAAGCTAAAATAAAATAAAAATGTATTAATATTCAAAGAATGATCTTAATTTACAATTACAAATATGTGAAATTATTGCACATATAATATATAATTTTTTAGAAAGTAAATCTAAAGAGAATACCTTCGCGATAAATAATTGACTGAAAATATAAAAAATTAAAGTTATTGAACTGAGGAAAAGTGTAATTCCAATAATAGATTGGACATAATATAATTATTATTTCTGTCACGGTGCGTTTCGATCTAAGATTTTTGTCATAAGATACGTCATGAATATGAAAGCAGCTACGGATGAATTCATTATAGGAATAATAATTTTTGAGTTTTTCTTCATTCCCGAGTATTCTATACCGTGATTGATCATGATTTGAATTTCGCGGAATTTGAATAAACTCGTGAAATAATAAACAACTGGAATTGATACATTCGCTGGAAATTCTTAGAATTTTTATCACGAATAAAGAATTAGATTTTTTGGAAAGAAGCGGATTTGACACAATTTCGGAAACATTTCGAGGAATTACTTACACACTATTACGTATTAAACTTTTCATAGAATAATTGATAAAACATTAATATTGTTCTGAACATGTTTACCAATATCAAAATAAAAATCATAATGCATTCTATGAAGGTTGTTTGCAAACTCAAATAAAATATTATTACAATTATTTGTGTAATATATATCATATTTTTATAAGTTTGTAACCCGTATTACATTACAGAATTCAGTATGTAAACAAAAATTTAAGGTAAAAACCGTTAAAAAATACAGGCTACAAGCTATATTTACAATTTTATAATTTGCTAATGATATTAATGTTTGAACGCAGTGTATTTTTATCCAAGGGCGTACGGTTTAGGGGCAAATCCCTACCCCCAGAGGGCACAACGTGGGAGTGTGAGTGTGTTCGCATAATCTCGCCATAACATTACAAGCGTCGGACATAGGCGTACGCACATTTTATGGCACGGGGTTTCAATAATACTTTCCACAATGCAAGCAAGCTAATGGTTTCATAATACGTTAACTATTTTGAAGCCTACAGCTTAAAGTGCTTTCCAAACTAGTCGGATACTGTAATATTTATTCTATATAATAACATATTTTGAATATGTTTTCAATAACTTGCTATACAACAATGTTAACAAATATATAATTTCACTTAAAAAGTTTACTTATAATAAAAAAATTTAAACCGCTATTTAGCTGTGACGTATTAATGCCTCTATAGAAATTGACATAAAGTGAGAGAGACAAACATATAACATGGTGCAAAAAATAATAAAAATACAAAAATATTATGTTTTGGTTCTCAACAGAGAGAACTCATATTTTTCTTTTCGTGTTTATTATATTTTTGAATAGAATAGTTCTCATTTATTTATTTTGTGGTACCACAGATGTCTACTGTGCTGTCGAAACGTCAAAATTTGTAGGAAATTTATAACAATTTATATTTCGCTTATTTATCTAAAAACGGACACGAAAATATGAAAAATATTAAGACACAACTATGTTTGAGAAAAAATATTTGAAAAACTGTGGAAATGTTTATTTTCTCTGTGTTCTCTATTTTCGTGCATAATCGGTATGATTCGGTATACTTCGTGGTAGTACAAATAAATTCTACTAGAGGGTCAGGAAAACGTTTTTGTTTTTTTTATGACGCCGTATTCAGGGAGAAAATGGAGAAAGTATAATTAATCAGTTTATTAGAATAATCTCATTAAAAAAAAATAAGTAGATCGTTATTATTTTTTTTCAGTATAAATAATGTACGAACATAATTATAACTAGTATAAGCTGAAAGATTTTTTGTTTAAATAAAGAAATAAAGTGTTATAGCTTGAAATGATGAGATGGTATGTGTAGGTTTTTTGTGCACCCCCGTGGAAATATGCAGTGGACGACTATGAGCTCCGTGGCTCATCCAGATCTGAAACATGACATATCCAAAACAACGGATTCTGGGAATGTAATTACCAGCGTATACGGCGTTGTTCATTTTCATCTATATTAGGCATTAACATTACGCCGTGTGTATACAACACAACAAATTCTTATCATAATATTTCACCTCGTCCCTTTCGCCTTGCGTATCTGATGCGCTCGCTTTGTTAACATTATCTCATTATCAATAAAAAACAATAAGTTAGCTGCTTAAAAACCTTCCACTTCCGTGTCTTGCTTATGCTGTTAATTAAGAATCAACTAATCAATATAGTCAGTGAAGCACGTAAACAAAGCGTTCATTTTTTGTTTCATATTTAGTTCCCAGGAGATGTGGAGGTTCAATAAAATATTACGTGATTTGCTAAATACTCACATTGTCAATTCACAAAATTGTCTTAAATATGTATTTGCGTTATATTTATCATTTATTTTAAAATTTGCGACCCTATTTCAACAGTTGTATATTAAAAAGACATTTCACTACATATTTTTGAAACATATTTTCATAAAACTCGTTTTGTAAAACGTTTATATTTTTTTTTTTTTGTAGATTTATTACTTCACCTCCGATTTTGATGATATTTGGTAAAAAGTATGTAATGTAACCTAACTTAACTTAACCTAAACCTAACCTAACCTAATCTAACCTAATCTAATCTAATCTAATCTAACCTAACCTAAACCTACCTAACCTAACCAAAGGTTAGGTAAGGTTGGGTTAGAATTGGTAAGAATAGGTTAGGTTAGGACAGGTTAGGTTGAGTTAGGTTAAGTTACGTTGGATTAGGATAGGTTAGGTTCGATTAGGTTAGGTTAGATTAGGTAGATTAGGTTAGGTTATGTTTATAAATGCGATTTCAATGTCAACCTAGTTTGACCACCATTTTTATTATTTTTCCGATATTTGTTCTGCTTAGTAGGAACCTTTTGCCAAATTTCATCAAAATCCCATGTATGTAAAAAGTTAATTTCACTATAGTTTAAGAAACTATAAAAATTCCCAAGACTGCTACTGCGCTGTTCAACAATGATTTTACATTTTTAAACGATTATTTATGCTTATAACGATAACAATTAGAACATAAAAAAGTTAATGGAAGTTGTAAATATGTGAATTATTTACAAAATAAAATTTTATTCTGTTCAGCATGTAATTGTTTTGCATTCTTGCACGATTTGAAAAATAAAATTGTATTTTATGATCGTAATGTTATTTATGTACTTGTGAAATGTGTAGAAGGAAATATTATAAATTTGGATAAGCTGCACAATGTTCCAGACTAGAGAGAATAAATAATAGAGAGCAATATGATATCTTATTTTTTGGAATGCATTGAATGTTTTGTATATGGTGCATGATTAAGCGAACCAATGATCAGTAAATGCTCTATCGAAATGAATCGCGAGAATTCAAAGGCATAAAAACTCAAACGTTTTTGACGCATTCAGCCATCTGATTGCAGGATTTCATGTTGATTTTTCTATAGAATAACTTCAAAGGGTTACATGATATTTTTAGTTGTATTTGATTGGTCTTTCGTACGTAAATTTCATAATTTACAAAAATATATTGCTTCGGATTCACCATTATTGATATTTGTTCGGGACTATTAAATTGAAAAATGCTGTTGTTTGCCATGGCTCCAAAGCTGTGATGTTTGCGCTCTGCTGCTGAAATTTGCCAAATCCCAAACTGCATTCAGTGCATCCTGGGCAACTTGGTCTGTGCAAAGCAGTGGTACTAAAGAAGCCCAGGATGTGGGAAAGTTTGAGAAGCAAGCAGCTAGGCAGGGATTTATGAATAATGATGTACGTTTAAACTTTTGATAGATTACGGGGAATTTAATTGAGTCTTCCGATTCGCTACGTTGCAGGCGTGAGGGAAGCAGACAAAATGCGGCTAACAAGTTTGTTTTCCACCCTCATAAATAACTTTTTTCGCGGATTGCTCAAGTCATCCTAATGTAAATACATAGTTTTAAACTTAACACGAATAACTCAACAGTATTGATCACAATACAACTTTTAAAAATATTCCTCATACTCTGCTTCTTCCCTTTTCTACACATACTTCAAAATAAATTACATAACTAAGTAACTAGGATATAAGGCAGAATGTAAAATGGTTTTATTTATTTAATTGGGGGTGCCAAAATAAATTATTATAATAACCATTTACTTTACTACTATTATTTCATACTGTGATAAATATTCCTTGGAAAAATAGTTCACGTATGTAGTAACAACAGGGGAAATAATTCCCAAAACCGCTGATGCTGTATTTTTTCGTAAAACCGAAAATATTTGAAAATATCGAATGTTTACCTCGGAAATTTTAAAATTTTACAAAATTTTGTTTGTCTCATTTTTTAAAGAACTAGATACGCTTATACAAAATTTTCAAACAGAATTTATCAAATTAACCGATGGTTAAGGTAACCGGTACTTTAATCAGAGGTGGAAAAACCGGCCCTTGGATTAGTTTTTGGGCATTTTTGAAGAAATTAGTAGAATAGTTTAATTTAGGAATGTTGTAGAAAAAAGAAGGAGTGATAGATTTTTGTGTAATTTTTGATAAGGGGGGGTGTTGTAGTGGCACGTGACAAGTTCTCAAGTGATCTACTCGCCGATGTAGATCAGATACAGCTGATCCTAACTTAAGTGATTTGGATTAGGTTTTCGGCATTTTTCAAGGAACATCCAGTCATCCAGAATAGTTTAATTTAGGAATATTGTAGAAAGGAGAAGGAGTGATAGACTTTTGAGTAATTTTTGATAAGGGGGGTGTTGTAGTGGCACGTGACATGTACTCAAGTGATGTACTCGTCGATATAGATCAGATACAGCTGATCTCAACTTAAGTGATTTGGGTAGGTTTTGGATATTTTTGAATTTATGTGTAGAATAGTTGAATTTAGGAATGTTGTAGACATAGAATAGTGTAATTTAGAAATGTTTTTGAAAGGAGAATTTTTGATAAGGTGGGGGGGGGGGGGTGTTGTGACAAGCTATTATATGTAGAGCAAATGGGTGTTGGTAGTTGAAGCACGCGGTGAATACTAACTTAGATTTAGGAGTTTAAAATGAAGCGTTTCCTATATAACACGAGCCTCCCTTTCCTTCCTGTGTATGGAGTCGGGTACGGGAGCCAGCTAAGCACAGACTACCACTTAATTGGTTTTAAGGGCGTAACGGGTTATGCAAATGCTGCGCGTCTCTATGACCGTTTCACAGATTCACCCACGGTGAATACCAAACGTCATAGGCATACGCAATACATTCATTTCTCTCTCTCTCTACTCACACAATCATACATAGTCAAACTGTACAATCAATTAAATGTTTACAAAGAAAGGGTTTTTCAAAATTTGGAATAAAAAGAATAAAAGTGGTAAGAGAAACATTATTTTAAAATATACTGTAACCATACGCAATACATTCATTAATATACCTATTTCTCTCTCATTACACATCAAATGAGGAAAACACACAAAACAAAACTACACAATATTGTCAATCATAAAATGTGAAAATATTTACTTTACAATAAATTAAATGTTTACAAATAAGAAAAGGTTTTTCAAAATTTGGAATAAAAAGATTAAAAGTGGTAAGAAACAGAGAAACATTATTATTTCAAAATATACTGTAAGCAAAATAAAGTCAGAAGGAAAAATGTTTCACTAATGCCTCGCATTTCAACCAACTCAATCTTCTTGTATTCAGTGTTGTGTTTTTTGTTTTTCGCTGCTTTGTGTCTTATTTTTTCGGCGGAACGGAAAAGAATAAGTAGAGTATCTTTGAAGCTTACGTTATGCTATCTGTGCAGTGTTTCTATACAATCACTCCAATACTTTACCATTTTCCCTCTACTATCACTTTTATTATTATAACCTTACCTTCATTCAAATATCAATATGACTATCCATTAATTTAAATACGTTACTTCGGGATGCGATGGAATTCTCAGCTATGTTCCCTATGGAATGATATTATTGTATTATTACTGTAATGTTGTGTTTTTTGCTGCTGTGTGTCTTATTTTTTCGGCGGAACGGAAAAGAATAAGAAGAGTATCTTTGAAGATTACGTTATGTTATATGTGCAGTGTTTCTATACAATCACTTCAATACTTTACCATTTTTCCATCTACCATCACTTTTATTATTATAGCATTACCTTCATTCAAATAGGAATATGACTATCCATTACTTTAAGCAGCGATGGAATTCTCATCTATGTTCGCAATGGAATGATATTAATACTGTAGCGATCCCAAGGTCACGACTGGCTCGCGTGCTTCTATTCTGTTATCCAGAGGGTACGAGAACATTCTCGAATTTAATTGTTCTACTATATAATCCCCGAGCAGGAGATCACGAGGACAGTCTGATATTAATACGTGTATTAAACGTGAATAGTTGATGATATAAATAAATAGTTGGGATATAAATATCTTGTAAACAAATAGTGCATAATGTTAAATAATCTTAGTGTTTATGTTTGTTTATTTATAATGTTAGTTATTTTATTATCTTTTATTATTGATATTTCGTTTATTAAACTTATATATTTAAATATACGTGTTTCAATTATTTTTCAACTTCACCTAAATAAATAAAACGTTACATTACTATTATTAGTGTAAAGTGAAATTTATGATTTGCATATTAATTTGTAGTTGATTTGGAAATGAGATAAAGTAAAGAGTAGCGTCTATATCTGAGGTTTGTGGTTAGTGCTAGTAGCGGTCAAACACTAGGGCTAATTGTGTCTTCTGGGGATGTAGTAGATTAATACGTAATATCAGCGGTGGCTTTGTCCTGATGCATAGGCAACTCGTATGTGATGTATAGACAGAGCTTGAGTACAGCTAGTACTTGAATAGCTAACCGTCTGGGAACAGACACTCTCTAGCCGAGTACTATCACAAACGTCACTCAGAATTACTCCAAATATATTACTAAAAGATATAATCAACCCCGCTCTGAAAATTAGAACAAATATGATGTGGATACCACATGATTTCCTTGCATGTAAGCGAAAAAATACTGGTTAATGGTTAACCCTTATTGAGAACTTTATAAAAATAATGGTTTTAGTTCGAAAACCGGTTTTTAAAATTGAAAACCAGTGAATATATCGATTAATTAAAAAAATATATTATGTACCAGTGAATAGCGATTCACAAAAATTCCTATAATACATTCAGAGAAATGTAAGTCATTTTTAAATAGTAACTTGATGCCTAAAACTGACAAAGACACTACCTATTTTTATGACTCCAATAATTTTGCTGTTCTTCATTTAACATTCTTCGGTTAATAGTTTTTGAATTACGAGAAAAATTCAAAGACACCCTTCGAGCAAAGGTTTTTTTGAAGAAGAGAGGTGTATAACTAAATACTTATAGCAGTTCCTGAACAAAATAACATTCTACGGCTAACCATTTTTTAGTTATGATATACATATACGTACATACATTTGAAAACCGACTTTTTTCGCGATTACAATACTTCCATTCCTTCGGACAAGGAAGTAAAAAAGACGAAAATGACTACAAGAAGTAGAAGACATAAACAAACCCGGAATAATAAAATGAGACAATGTGACAACAAAATCTTGAAAAAAAAATAGGAACAAATGGTGAAGATTACACTAAGAATGTATGAGGATGTAAATGAACTAGTAGTAATAAAATGGAAGAATAACGTTTAGGTTTTATTAGCGTAAGAGTACATGTGTGAAAATTAGAAGCGATGTAGTGTAGAGGGAGAGAATGGTAGAGAAAGTAATGTAGTATTTATTTGGATATGGGAAAATATGAGGAGTATTCGGTGCTCGTTGTAAATTTGATTTAGCGTCGGTGCATTCCAGGTTTTTAATTAGTACACCTTGAAGGGCGCTGCCGAAGAAGCAGGCGGCGACGCTGCCGCCGCGACGCCGTGCAGCGCAACATACAAGCATCATTACAATTTTGAACATAATTACGCATATTTTGTTCATACCATGAATTTCAAGCCCTGCTTATATTAAAATTCCTCTTGTTATGCGATGTAACAAGCTCTAAGAATTTTTGCAACGTTTCACCGTAGAAAATAAGCAATTAAATGAAAATACTTGCAGTTTTAAATTGGATTTTATGTATGGTATTAATAACGCACAAGTTGTAAGTGCTACTTCACTTCTGATTATTTATAGGCCGTGCTCAAATGAAATTTCCCGCATTTCCATCTTTCTCAAATATACATTATTTCATTACTCTTTATTAAATCACAAAACACCACGCATCCATATATTTTTTAAAAATCAACTAAAATGAATAAAAGTATTTTCATTTATTTTACATATTGTTCCGATTTTCATTTTCTGTTTTTCATTCATTTATTTAATAATTCACAAATCCCTTACACGAATTGTATAAAGGTAGGAATTTGTCCTATTTACCTATTTTCCTAATCTATTTATTTGTCACACAATTTGCTCCAATTTCATTCTTCATCTATTTGTTGTTCTACATTCTGCATTTAGTATTTTTCCTAATTTTAAATACTTATTTGTCATAGAATATGCTTTAGTATCTGTATTTGCTCTATTTTCACCCTAAATTTAGTTTATCTAATTGCTTCATGTACTTACATTATTTTAAATCGTTGTGCTACTTGTCCCATTTATTTAACTACTAGTCATTTATCCCCTCATCTATTTCCTCACATATTTTGATCTAGATTTGATCTAGTTTCAAGTAATTAGTATGATCTCTAATCTCTAAGTCCTGATCTACTATTAACCTATATTGAACCATTTTTTAATGTTTCATTGCGAATATTTCTGTGAATTTCACTACTTTAATATTTGTTACTAATTTATTTTGAGATGTGTTTATTTGATAATGTTTATAATATATAGTGTGCGATGAGTGAAAAATAGTTGTTTGCGAATAGCAGAACACGAGATTTGTAATGTAGCAATTAGTAGTAGTGGTAGGCGTGAAATGCCTTAGGTATCGTGTGTCCATGCAAATGTTACCACTTAAACTGCTTACGCTACAGGACTACAGGAACAGGTACAGGAGTGTCCAAGTCCTATCCCACTCGCCAGAGGTATAAAGGACTACCTATCATCATTACACAAACTGCGGAACTTAAAATAGATCACCATTTAAACTAAAAAAAAACACATGTTTCTAAACTACTATTCTGTATAATTAAAGTCGCTAATAGCAAAAAATATTCGTTACCAATCAGCAATACATTTCAAATGAAAATTTAGAGAAGAGGATCGAGTTAAATTTGTATAATGATTAGTACATATTTTGGTCAACTTGTCGATATACTACTTCACCGATTTTGATAAAATTTGACAAAAGGTTCCTACTAAAATGGCGGCCAGACTTGGTTGACCTTGAAATCTCTGTTTATTTGTTTTGAAAACTATTTAATACAAGATGTGTGTACGTACACACACCTAAACTAACCTAACCTAACCCAACCTAAGCTAATCTGATTGGTTAGACTAGGTTAGATTATATTAGGTTAGGGTAGACTGGGATAGGTTAGGTTAAGTTAGGTTGGATTAGATTAGGTTAGGTGCGTGTATGTACACATCTTTTGTGTTAAATAGCTTTAAAAATAAATAAATGCGATTTCAAGGTAAACCGACTTTTATCACTATTTTTGATTATTTTTCTCAACCTAACCTAACCTAATCTGATTAGGTTAGGCTAGGTTAGATTAGGTTAGGTTATGTTAAGTTAAACTAGGCTAGGTTAAGTTGGGTTAGCGTAGTTTAGATTAGATTAAGTTGGGTTAGGTTAGGTTCGATTAGGTTAGGTTAGATTAGTTTGGTTGGCTTAGGCTTAGGTTTTTATGTAATGACTACGAACAATTCTTGTCCGTGTCACGACCGCATAGCGTTGAAGGTATCGGTACATAAGTTGACGAAGTGAGTAGTTCCGGTTTTAAGGACGAAGGTATACAATGTTCTATGGATGGCTCCTTCATTTTGTAGATTATGGTAATTTTGTGCGTAACCTGTATCCTCTTATTGGGTTGTCACTTATGGATTTGCATTACAAATATACCTAAGTATTTTTAACAAGAAATGCTCACTCAACAATTCATTACCATGTATATATTGCAATCAAAGCTTAAAGCAAATACATAGGTACTATACATTATTTATTATTATTACTTTTCTTGCCCAAACGTCTAGTTTCTTTTCATTGTTTTTACTTAGCGCACCCATAATTCACATCCACACAAGACTGTCGTATAACTGATCTATATATTCTTATTTTGGCTGTTCTTCCTAATTTTTGGAAAACATTGTATTCAAAAACATTCCGTACGCTTTACTTCCTTTAGTTATTCTCCTGTTTATCTCTTCATCTTCAACATTTAGGTTGGTAATTAAGACAGCCAAATATTCAAGAGTTCACCTTCTGAAACTTATTTATAACTTTATACTCTCTTCCTTCGATTGTTGGTTTTTCTCTGTTGCCATATATGTATAAAAACTCATTACACTTTTCATCAGAAATCAGAAATCAGAAATGAGTTTTATTATTGAAGTAAAATGGTAGCTCGAAGAATTAGCAGCGTCGATGTGTATGTGTTGGTTGATTGTTAACCTATACTTCTTTTAAACAAGGATGTTTCTAATTGGTAACAACAAAATTATATTCTATCTTCCATTCCAAACTTTATACTCTCTTCCTTCTATTTTTGGTTTTTATCTATTACCATATATTTACGTATAAAAACTCATTATACTTTTCATTGCAATGATCATAAATGAATGTTATTATTGAAGTAGAATGGTAGTGCGAAGAATTAGCAGCGTCGTTGTGTACAGTGCAGGTTGTTTGTTAAGCTGAAAATTATATTCTGTCTTCCATTTCAAACTTTATACTCTTCCTTCGATTGTTGTTTTGCCATATATTTACGTATAAAAACTCATATTTTTCATTGCAATGATCACAAATGAGTTTTTATATTGATGTAGAATGGTAGCTGGAAGAATTAGCAGCTTCGGTGTGTGTAGGTTGTTTGTTAACCTATATTTGTTTAAAACTAGGATGTTTCTAATTGGTAACAAGTTCTCGCACGTAGCGGGTTGTTGAGTGTGAGGAATGAAGAATTGTGAGGTGTTCGCCTGCAGCTCTGTAGATGTGCAACAGCAGGACTACAGGACGAGCAGGACTACAGGACGAGCAGGACGAGAAGCAGGCTTGCACGGCAGCTCCCCAAGGCTATCGATTGGTAATTCTCCCTTCGGTGGTTTACAACACACACCTGATTCCTCAATTAGTTCAAGCTAGAGCCTTCAGGAACAAATCCATAACTGAACAGTGGCCCATTCAAAAATACATTCATTTACAATCACCATTTCATATCTTCACTTTAAATTATTATTTATATATAAACCTAAAACCTAACTAGTTAAGGAATTCAAAGAAATTAATAACCATAACTGAGCAACAGTGTCCCATTCAAAAATTCATTCATTTACAATCACCATTTCATATTTTCAATTAAATTATTATTTACATATATAAACCTAACAGCTAACTAATTAAAAATGAAAGAAATAAAGTAGTACTCAAAAAAATGAATAAAATTTGATAAAATGTTTATAAGTAACAAACGAAAAAAATATTTCTATATGAATTATTGGTTAGCAAATATTTCTCCTTTTTCTCTAGGTAGCATAATCAAATTCTCATAAGTAATATAATAAGAGCCATGAATTTATTGGAAAAATTTACGAATAGTTGTCATTTTTGATCCGAGTTGAGTAAATTTTACCTATTAAATTAATAACTCGAATTATATTTGCTTGATTATTTCACGAATGACAACAGTTCACACATAAAATATTTGATATCAATAAAATGTAACCATATGAGTATGATATTGTGGTATTATCAAATTTCCTCATTAAAAACTATCCAACCAAAAACTGTGTCCATCAAAAGAAGCATTCTGATTGGGTGAAAATGATTAATTTTTTCTTTAGCAATAATAGTATTTTCAGGTATGAATTGAATTATTCTAACACATCCGATTTTTTATCTAGAATTAAAATTAGGTTTGATTAGGTTAGGTTAGATTAGATTAGGTTTTCAAAGATAAGATTAGTAAATATTAAGTTTTTTTTCAGATTATTTATCTAGATTTTATTTAGCATAACACATTGTTCATCTAATATTGCTAGTAGATCATCTAGCGTAGCTAATTGATAATGCGTTCTGTTTCTTCAACTATAGATAATTATAGTAATTCGTGTTCATTAAACATTACAATATTTTGTAATAAATATAATAATATGGATGAACTAAATATGGATTTCATTTGAAGTACACTGTAGTGAGATGATTTAGTGATGTATATGTGGAAATATTTGTAATAAATAGAATAATATGGATGAAGTAAAGATGAGTTTTATTTGAAGTTGTGGTTATGTATGTGTGGAAATAAGGAAGAATTGAAAGGATGAGAGTAGGAAGTGAATGCATTTTGTTTTGTTGTGTGTGAATCACAGCGAACCCTAGCGGGTAAAAAATGGTTGTGCAAAGATTTGTCAATAGACGGTGTTTTTGCGGCATTTACATTGTTCATTACCGTGTACAAGTTAGCCCGGTTTGTTTGCTAGGCAGGACATTTTTTATTATATAGTAAGTTCTGGTCTCGTTCACTAAATTTTCATTAACGGGTGGCTGTAGCTTGTATGTAGGTACGGAGTGCAGACAAGCGGAATCGCGAGGTAAACGAAAAAAGGCGGACCGGTATTTTCAGCCTCTGGAACGTAATCTATGGCATTACGGCCGGAAACCAACAGCGCCACTGCCGTTTGGAACACCAACTAAACACGCCGCAAACTGCCCACGTACTCCTTCATGTACAGCTCCAATCTGCCAGGTCTCAAACCGGATGGGTCACCGCACATTCATAACCATTTCATAAAACTATAACCACAAATCTATTACCCATTGTTGGGTTTATAACGAAGAAAGTGTTTATCAGACGTCATCTTGCGGGCACTATATCTGGTGTAGAATGTGCACTACAAGGAATAGTGTAAAGTTTTATGTGGAAATCTACTCACTATATCAGGGATTAAAATTTTAATGAGGTCCATATTTCAATTGATGTTTGCGCATTCAAAATCTAAACCATATCAGCAGTGCCGTGCAAAGGGTAGAAGGGTGAAGAGGGCGCCAAAATAATTACAAAGTATGACATATGGATAGTTATAGTGAAGGTTTTTTTTTATTTAAATCGGAGTTTATTATGAAAAAAAAAACATATTATAAAAATAAGTAAAAATTTAAGAAATAATAAAGAAACTACATTAAAATCCATTTATAACGATATCGCTTATAGTGAGAAACTGGCCACAACGTCAAAATTGTGATCCCTTGTTTTGAAGCCCACGTACGCTAATGATATATATATATATATATATATATATATATATATATATATATATATATATATATTCGTAAATCTAGGATGTTTAATAACTATTACGGGATAACTGATTTAATCAATGATTTAAAAAAAACAATGTGATTTAAATCTGATTTAAAATTGTTTGAGTGCACTTTCTTGTATGCTTAACTTGTAATTTGACCTAACAATTTCATTAAAAAAAATGCCTGTTCCTGCGAAAAATCTAATAAATAAAAATTTTCTGTGGGAGCACTATATGGTCCTACATTACAGCACTATTTTGCACAAAAAAATACCCTTGTGGTACAGTTTTAACAAGAGCTGAATACCGGGAAAACTTGTATTATAAATTATCAATATATTGAAAGTATATAATTAAAAACAATTAAATATTAAACTGACAAAAAAATACGGATTGTGTGTCCTATTTTAAAATGTTATATATTATTCAGTAATTTAAAACCTAGTTTCGGCAATTTATATTTAAATAAAAATATCGAACAATTTAAAATTAAACTGATATTTAAAAATACAGTTTTTGTGTGCTAATTCAATATGTTATATGATTATTCAGTAATTCAAATCCTAGTTTCGCAAATTTTTATCCAAATAAAAATAACGTACAATTCAAAATTAAACTGACAATTAAAAAAAAATACGTTTTGTGCGTCCTATTTCAAAATGTTATATTATTATTCAATCATTCAAATACTAGTATCACCAATTTTTATCCAAATAAAAATACGAAACAATTCAAAATTAAACTGACATTAAAAAAGTACAGTTTGTGTGTCTTATTTCAAAATGTTATATGATCAAAAATTCAAATTTAAATATTGCTAATCTTTCTCCAAATAAAAATAGCGAACAATTCAGAACTCAAGCTTTAGGTTTTTGGAACGAAGTATAATTCTCAATGTGGTCGCCAAACCTTACCTAGGGTTGTAGTGTCGATGATATGGTGTTTATACGAAGCATGAATTGGGCAGGGAAGAAACCCCAGTGGTCTAAATGTGAGCCCGGACTAGCCCAGGCTTTCGGGATCTCCGTTGCGCAAATGTTTGACGATAATTTGTTTTATGCTTTTCGTTCGCCGAATTTTTTGTGAATTTACTGATGTTTTGTCACGACACGAGATACTGTTTCGGGCTACACTCAATTTTCTCTTCCAGAGCAAAATAAGATGGATATACTACTGCCTACTGTGCTCTACATCATATTTTACAATTTACACAAAGGTACACAAAAATATCTTAAATTCTCAAACCATAACAACTTTACAAACAACAACATTAGAAGAATATTATAAAAGAATTATTGGTTAATAATATATAAATAAACGAGTTTCATTATTCTCATTTTATTTTCTGAGAAAGAGGCTTTCCAACAAAATAATCCACTATTTTGTAATAAGATATTTATATCCTTTTATTTCCTAGAAAAGGCATTTCAAAATTATTGCGAAAATAAATAAAATAGCATTGAAAACACTATTAAACAAATCAGGGCATATAACCGAAAAAATACTGGTTTATTGTTTAATAACAATTGCAGAACAAGTGATTTAAATCAACGATTTTTTTGTAAATCAATGTGATTTAAATTACTTGATTTAACCCAGAAATATTCACTACTGTTTATTCATATTGTAACCTATAAAATGATTTGCACAAAAAAGTTATCTCTATGAACAAACACTTTTGCAAACTGCAGAAAATGTTTAATACAGATACACCCTTAATATTTTTGCTTGTATGTATCTACATATGTACACATTCAAGAATGTTTTACAGTTAAAAATAATTTTATGTTACTCTCAAAAAACAAGTGAATGTCATTGCTTCTGTTATTGTTTACTGGCCATTTTAACACAGATTTCCTGATAAAATAAACATATTTACTATTCCTTTACAGGCACTCATAGCTGATGTATACTGTACACCACAATATAGTTAAAGTTTAAATTTGTTGCATTGGTTATGAACAATATTAAATCAAAGAAAACATTAGAACTCACCGTTTTGAAATTTCCATTGATGTTCTTTTGTTGGGCAAAGTCTTAAATGTCTAAGCACAAATACACAATGAACAAAATACTAATAATATTCAATATTTATTATAAATAATATAATGTTTACGCACTTTTTTAAGACATAAAAACACAAACACTCATGAAAACAAACTGCCACACACTGCCGGTAAGTTAGGCGCAGACTCGTACGATGTTGACTCACCTGATTTTGTTTATTCCTGCTTGCATTTGTTATTAACGGTTTCTTCTCATTAGTAATCGGGTTTGTAGTGCAGTGATAGTGTTATTTTCGCGACTGTTTCTGTGAATTAAGAAAGTGTAAGGTAAGAAACGTATTAAATAGTATTTAAATATAGTAAATTTAATAATGTATGTGTAGTAAATACAATCACAACAACCAAAATAACCTTAAATCATTTATTTGCGATTTTGTTCATGTTTCATAAATATTTATGTTATTTATAAATATTTATTGGTTGAAAACTAGAACAATTGAAATAAAAAATAATGTATTAAGCATTTATATTGTGTTTTGTTTTTATTTATTTAAATGTCATTGACACAAGGTCATTTCTACATATAGATTTTGAAAACCCTTTAACAAATTATGTGGTATGTTGTTATTATTATAAATATTAATTGTATGTGTAAGTGTATTTTTCAGAGTTGTAAAAGCAGTTGAAGTGCAGCAATAGAAAAATCATGAGAGTCTTCAAATGTAAGTTATGTTTTTATCAATTTCTTTTGTTTTACATTGAAGTATAAATGTTTTGTGTGTACTTCTAAAGTAACAAGGGGAGTAATTATTGTAAAGAGAGTAATGTTGTCTAATTTAGGGTTAATTTTTTCTATGTAAGCGATACTTGAGAAAAAATTGCAAGTGTAAGACATAAGATCGTATTTCTCAAAGTACGTAAATTTCACTTTGCAAGTTAATTATAAAACAAGGAACACAGGAGACCTTATCATTGGTTATTTGTTGTTTTACACTTTAGCAATAAAAAACATTCTAATTTTGTAATAAAAATGAGAAACTTTGTACCGTTACCACGTTTTGTAATTTATAACAGATTTACATGGAAAGCCTGGCTTTACAACGAAATTGTCTTCTAAAATGGTTTCGCGCTCAAACCAACTCAATTATTTAACGCTGAAAAATAACCCTCTACCGGGGTGCATTCTCCACCACACTGCACAGTGTTTCCAAAACCTGTTACCATTTCATATACCTATACAAAAACACCTCCGTTATTATAGTTCTTGTACAGATATTTGAAAAATGATTTATGCAAAGTTTATTATTTATTATAATTATTAATCAATTGTTTATTATACTATTCTACCATTTCCTCTACAGTTATTAATGATTCTTAAAATTTTTGTTGCACTTGGTGTAGGCCTAAAACAATTTATAACCCAAAAAGGAAATATCAAATTCGTACCACAATTTGCTTAAAACTTTATAAGGGACAATTGGCTTATTTTATAATGATTTTCAAATATCTCTTGTAAGAACTACATCGGTAAAAATTACGAGAACTAACTGACAATTTTGGAATGTTGAAAGGATATATTAGAGTTCGTTTTCTAGTAAGTTAAACGAGCATTCTGGATTTTTCGCCAATTAAATGACGGGTTATATTTATTGTCTGCTACGTCTAGATATTTTTACGTTAGAGTAAACATATCTGTGCTTTTGTACGTGACCCAGGTTCACCGCAAAAAATTTCCTGAATCGACCCAAATGCTTGAAAGATAACCATGAATAATGATCTGACACTTGGCAAAAACTATATTCAATTACCCACCTACAATTATACTAATCAGATTCGCTCATTTATTTCTGCACTTCCAAAAGTCTTTACAATTATTTTTATAAACATAATATGAATCTTCAAATTTTTACAATGAATAGAAATTATAAAAGATTTGTTTGCATATTTACAAGAATATGTAGCATACTTTATTTTGATTTTCTTTGCTGGTTGATGATTAGGTGTAGGACGAAAATTTTCTGGGAATCAGTCAAATTTGGGGAGGCTCTATTTCGGCTCAGATCGGTTACTACCCCATATAGGCAGTGGCGGCGCTAAATATAGGATATATATATATATATATATATATATATATATATATATATATATATATATATTTTAATATAACAAAACAGCGTTGTACTTCACTTATTTCTTATAACCGAATATTCGGTGTTAAAATGTGCCGAATAGGCCGAATACCGAATAATTATTCGGGTTTGGCTTTTGATATTATAAAATAAAATTTTAAGGATAAATTTTAGTTCCCTGTCTATAAATATTTTGTCATGAAAATATATTTTGTAAATGATTCATTGAAAAGAAATTGTAGGGTTAAATAGAGTATAGTGAATTAAAAATTATTTTAGTTTTAATTTTTTTATTAATTTATTAGGTACTGCTCTACTATTGGGATTTAAAAAAAATATATTGTTATATCTTGTAACTTAGTACATATATAAAAGAAAAAGTAATTTTTTTAGAATGATGGTCGAACAGTATTATTGTGAGAGTTAAAAATACGATGAAAGGTGCACTATTAGAAATATTCGATGTTTATTAGAGGTAGTAGTAGTGGAGCTTATAGTGTGAGGAATGGAACTCTTTTTACACAACAAACGCGCTTTTCACAACACACTTCAAAGGCATCCGCGAAATAATTGCCCACTACCTGTCATATCAATTTTATTTTATAACTTTTACTGAACATTGAAAATTGGAGCTGCGTTTCAAATAATACACCAATGGACAAGAATAAAATTTCTCATAAATAAAAATATTACGTTTCATTCATATATTTTTCATTTATTTCAAAGTATTTCGTCTTGGAAAAACATCTATATTGAATGTCACTAACAAACGGTCGTTCAATTCCTTGTTAGTTTGTTAATAAAATTCTATTTAGAGATCTAATATCAAATGTTGCTTATTAAAATAAAATTGTATTCATGGAAAAACATTTTTAATGTTTTCTGTTAGCATAAAATCAAAATTATTCCTTTAAAAAATTATCATACATGATTTTAAAACTATGTTTCTATCGTCAGTATAAAAACATGATGTGTCAGACACATTACCTCCCGCTACTGTAGTAATTCTATATAAGTTTTTCAGTACATTCAATTTATAGTTTAAAAATTAGTTTATTATTGCAGTTCAGGATATTTTTAATTTATTTCATACCTAAAATTTCCTTCATAAAATTTGTGTGACAAAAAAAAACAGCTATAAATTTTACAATAAAACTACTTCATATTAACTTTATTTATTTATCTTTTAAACTTACATAAATAATTAACAGACTAAGAAATATTAAATATTAATAAAAGACATGATAAATTATTTATTCTTTTTAACACTTATACACACTAAACAATTCATAAAGGATTTAGCCACTATCATCGATTAGTTAGTCCCAGTTTATACCCCTAGATAACAACCTGAAATGTCAAAATATAACCCCAATTTATAAAAAACAAAAAGTATATTATTTAGTTCCAAAGATAACTCTATTAGTTTGATGGAATTAGCAATATTTGTAGATGATTATCAGCATTTCCAAAAGATACAGAGAAAGATTTGTGGTGATATTTGACAAACTATAAGTAAAATACTTTGATTACACGCATGCGCAAAGCATTCATTCATCTATGGTTATAATCAATTTTTTTTATTAAATTCGTTTTACATGGAACAGAAATGTTAAAGAATATTTTTTGTTTTATACATGTGCAAGTTAATCTAGAGTCTAGAAACAATCTAGATTCTTGATATCTAGACACGACTTTTTAATATTGGTCAAGTTTTGTCTAGATGTGAACACTAGCGAGAGGTGTAAAGGAAAATGACTTATTAAAGAGAAAATAGTGGTATTTAAGAGCGTAGGTGAGAAGCAATACCAATACACTTAGACAGTAGAGTATAGATCTATGTTGTATACCTGAACGTAGCAAAGTTTCACAAAACGGCGAAACTTTCTTAATCTGCGCTTCACATTCAAGTCTTAGGCAAATTAAATTAAAATTTAACAATAAGTACTGTTGCTTGTAGGCTGACAAGATAACTTACTTTACACTACGCTTTTATAAAAGTATTTAGATTTATGTTTCAACTAATATTTAGCACTTTCCCTCAACTTTATCAATTTCATCCAACTTTCCTATTCATATCTCAGACTATTTTACTTTAAGAATTTTTCAATTTTACGGTAAACTTGTATCGAAGTCGAGAAAAACTTATACAATTACCCGGAAAATCACAGAAAATCTCTACAGCACACGTACTCCGTATGCTATAATCAACAGATTCTGCATAAGCTGAACCACATATGAACTATATCAGAACTCAATACCGACATCGATATCGTAATACCAACAAAAATCAATGCAGGACATACCTTATCATTACATTGAAAACAGTTTAATAAGATAAAATATTATTTAACTGTTTTTGGTATTTTTGTTGTTGTAAAATTTGTACTTCTAACAACTGCACCCCTTTTTAAATGTCAAATTGATAACCTCAAATATTTTTCTCAGTAGGAAAACCGAATACGCAAAACTAATTTAAAAGTATATTAAAATTTCATAACTCATAATGTATGGATTTATAAATACTTTTATAATATTTTAAATGCATACGGACAGATAAATATGGCCAACTTTATTGAACAGAATTACCATATTTCACATTTATATATATCCCTAGATTGCATTATTATTTTGTAATTGAAATTTTTATGATTTTTATTAAATAAGTGAAGCGAAGTATAAAAAATAATATATACGTTTTATACGACGTATTGTACTATTCGTATTTTTGGAGCACTCGTCGAGCCCCAAACAACTCATGGAACAATAAACCGTCTAATAATAATTGCAAAATAATAATCTATTTTTAATTTTACAGTGGGGTAATAATAGACATTAAATATTTGTTTCCATTAATAATGTAATAAAGTATTGGAATTCAGTCGTTTTTCGAAGCCTTTTTTCAGCTTCGACTGGTTTCAACCCAATTTTTTTTTTTGTGTTTGCTCCATTCTTTTTTGTGTTTTACCTTTTATGTTAGGTTTTGGTTATTGTAGCGTTTTCATTACAGTAATGAATTTAAATGATTTTTCATTTAATTAATATACAGTGGAATGAATGTAATGAGATGAAAGGATAGATTCGATTGTAAAGTTATGTCCATTAGTTGATCGTAGTCGGTTAATTTATTTATAGTTAGTAGTTTTGCAATGAAATAGTTATGATTGCAGTATATTCCTTTGTGTACCTATTCCAAACGCTTGCTTATGCTTAGTACTCCGTAATAAAACGTTTATCGTACACGTCAAATTAATTGCGACAAATTCAAATGAAAACTTGAAATTGAATTATATGTTACTATCTTAATTAGCAGGTTTAATTCGCTCCATAACAAGAGAGCATCGTGTCGGGAATTCGCAATATGAAGGATTTCAATTCCCGTATTGTTTTTCCCGGCAACTTTGTTGTTTACAGCAGCCCTATCGCATTATTGCTGCTTTGCTTAGCACATATCCTGACATGCAATCCCACTGTCATTCTACGACGCCTCTTTCAGCAAACACTCTTTCTTTCGCAAATCACTTCCTACTCAATAATAACCTCGTCATCAAACCAAACTTAAATAAATTCAAATATTTCAATTTTGTAATAAATATTTATTAGGAACAAAATTCAATGAACAGAATTAACAAATTTTTTCAAACGCATTTCAAAATTAAAAATTTTTTTAATTTTCTTTTTTAGCTCGCTGTAAAATAAAAATTATTATTATTGCTAGTAATAAATATATTACAAAAGATTACCTTTGGCTTGGTTCCTTTATTCATTTTCATCTTCTGCATTACTTCGGATTGAGGCTCCACTTTCTTCAAACGCGGGATTCGAGAACGAAACGCAGACTTCTTCTAAAAAAATAAAAGTTTTATTGACTTAGTAGTAATACTAATGAACATTGCAATGCCCCCAAAAAGACATTTACCTTAGCGCAGAATTTTATTACATTAATAATAAATCCCTAATTTGTTATTATTTTAAAGAATTATTGTTCCTCCTTCCATTTTAAAATAACTGAATACTACCCTAAAATGGGTGAGAGTTACACCCTTAATAATATTATCAATGAATTCCTCGCTTCAAAGTACCTAAGTATACAAATTTTCTTTTCAAAATTCCCACTAGTACAGCCACAATTACAAATTGAATATCAACCAATAGGAATCCAGATGACCGTTTTTAATGCGCGTCTCAGGATATACCTGTGATCCTGAGACGCTTTCACTCAGTCCCGCTTTGCGGGGCGCCAGGGCGGATGTGGGCCTTCGGGCCTCCGCCCCGCCTGGTGGTCTGGCTAGACCGCCTTCCAGGGCATCTCATGCCCTGAAGGTGATCTAGTTCAGCCGGCCGGGAATTGGAGTACGCTTCAGGGTGTGCTCTAATTCTTGACCTGCTGAAACCAGAGCACATTATGGAGCAGATTTAGCTGCTCTGGTTTCAGTGGTTCAAGAATTAGAGCATTCTGAAGTGTTTCCTCTAATTCTAGGCTTGCTGAAAGCAGAGCACATTCTGGAGTAGATTTAGCTACTCTGGATTGTGCTCTGGTTTCAGTGGGTCAAGAATTAGAGCAATCTGAAGTATTTGCTCTAATTCTTGACCTGCTGAAAGCAGAGCACATTCTGGAGCAGATTTAGCTGCTCTTGATTGTGCTGTGGTTTCAGTGGGTCAAGAATTAGAGCAGTCTGAAGTGTTTGCTCTAATTCTTGGTCTGCTGAAACCAGAGTATATTCTGGAGCAGGTTTAGCTGCTCTTGATTGTGCTCTGGTTTCAGTGGGTCAAAAATTGGAGCAAGAATTCAGAATGCTCTGGATTACTGGATTGTGCTTTGGTTTCAGTGAGACACAAGAACATTCTAAAGTGTTTTTCTCTAGTATTTGTTTTCCCCTGTATGTTTTGATTTTGCCCCAAGGAAATTTTGAAAAGCCTATGTTAATGAAAGAACTTATTTCTGTACGACCACTACAGAAACGTACACTTTCTCGTTTTACAAAGCGAGAATTTTTATACTTACATTCAAATGTAATCTTTGTAAGCGTAGAATGAGGTTATCAGTATCAGAATTGTTGCCCAGACGTCTAGTTTGACTTCTAGTGCACCTATAAGGAGGCAGTTCTGTCATTTCTGCCTCGAATTTGAACACTTCAAGAGCAGTCGACTCAGTAGAGATGGGCATTGGAGGTTTAGTTCCAAATGGTACTACTTTATCAAATCTGAATCCTGAAGTTGAAGGTACTGGTTCGGCACTGTAACATGGGGGGAAAGTAAAGGGGGGTAACCCAATACTTCCTGCCCTTATTTCTTCTGGAGTTGGTATCTGGGCGATCGGATAATTGTCCTAAAAATACTCATTTATATTCTTCTATAAAACAATTACAAAAAACACTACTGCAAATTAAAATTCACAATAGTATATTTTGCAAAAATCAAAGTCTTACATGACTGAAAGTGCCCATTGAGCTAAAATCTATCTGTAAAAAATAAAAGTCTATTTTAGAATCATGGTTTTTTTTCTCATTGGTAAAGAAATTCATGATTACAACTGTATATCAAAAAACTATTCTCTTGTTATCCTATTTAAGTTTTCTTTTGCACACAATCATAGAAATGATACAGTACATTTCTTTTTTAAAGCAATTCTTGAAAATTAATGTTATAAATAGTTTAACTTACTTCATCGTCATCTTCAAGAGGGGTACATCCAACATCTCGCATAACATCTCTCCAATACGGCTAATAAAAAAGAAAAATATATTATTTTAATGAATAATACAAAGTCTTACATTAATACCGCAATCTTCCTCTTTGGCATTTTCAAATTTTACTAAATTTACAAGGAAATTATATAAAAGAACAGCCAGGCGTCTTTTGAGCAGTCAAAACATAAGAGAGTCGTAATCAACACGTAGCTTTAGCGGGAAGGTTGCAATAAGATTGTTTTAAGAGACATCTATGTGTAAGGAATTTATTTTTTTATTGTATTTACAAATATTGCTATTTAGAGCTATGTATTTATTTCAACAATACAATTCTATAAACAAATAACATTTCAAATAATTATTTTATTACAAAAAAATATATTTGCTTGATTACGACAAAGATATTGAATTAGAATCAAGTACATTTGGATTATTTATTAATCATGAATTAATAAACACTAAAATAAAGCAACAATAGTAAAAGCAATATCAGGAATAATAAAAACTGATTCTAGTACTTTTTTTTTACTTTTTTGGAACTAAAAATGAAGGAATATTTACGGAAGGGAAAAATCATGAAACATGTTCATGTCATTATCATAAAGTTAAAGACAAACAAACTTTTGCAAAAAATTTTGAGTTAAAAATAGATTTACGATACACAATCATTGCCTATTAAACTGATGGTTCAGAAAAATATTAAAATTCACATTTCCCAACAAAAATTAATGTCTTTCTACATCTCCTAGTTATTTTCAATCATAATTGAACATGAAAAGTTACATTTTTTAGTTTTGCATTGTAAAATTTTTCATATACAGCCGAAATATTCCAAAAATACCCATTTTTGGGTCCAAAATTTTGAATTTTGAAAATAGTCTTTGTAGATAGATCCCGTTACGCTGATTTCAAATTTTCAAACGGAATTTAATTATCTCTTTTCGTTCTTGAGATATTTACTCTCAAAGTAGCACCTCAAAAAAGTGTGTTTTTCGGGTATATCTCTAAAATGGGTAGAGATACAATTTAAACGATTATACCAGTCGATTCTACTGGCAAAGTTATATAAAGAAATGTTTTCTCCTCATATACCTTCTTTGGAACGATTTGGTGAAAAATGAGAAAAACGAAAAAACAGGAATTTCAGTTTTTCGTTTGGAAACTTTTTCTCTCCAAAATTTTTTATTTTCTGGTCTTAAGTAAATATCAATGTGCTGATTCCAAATTTTCAAACCGAATTCAATTATCTCTTACCGTTCTCGAGATATTTGCGTTCAAAGTTAGACCTGAAAAAAGTGGTTTTTCAGGAATAGCCCTGAAATGGGTCGAGATACGACATCGGCGACCTCACCAATCGATTCTACGGGCAAAATTACATAAGTGTACCAATTTTCAGATTTTTATTCCGACGTATACAAGTTTTAGAAAGCAAAAACTGAAAATGGCCAAAATCGAAAAAAATCGCAAGGGGTTCATCAGGCGTTTTTTTCGATTTTCGCCGATTTTCGTTTTTTCGCTCTAAAAATTGTATCCGTCGGAATAAAAATCTGAAAATTGGTACTCTTATGTAATTTTGCCCGTAGAATCGATTGGTGAGATCGCCGACGTCGTATCTCGACCCATTTCAGGGCTATTCCTGAAAAACCTCTTTTTTCAGGTCTAACTTTGAAAGCAAATATCTCGAGAACGGTAAGAGACAATTGAATTCGGTTTGAAAATTTGGAATCAGCACATCGATATTTACTTAAGACCAGAAAATAAAAAATTTTGGAGAGAAAAAGTTTCCAAACGAAAAACTGAAATTCCTGTTTTTTCGTTTTTCTCATTTTTCACCAAATCGTTCCAAAGAAGGTATATGAGGAGAAAACATTTCTTTATATAACTTTGCCAGTAGAATCGACTGGTATAATCGTTTAAATTGTATCTCTACCCATTTTAGAGATATACCCAAAAAACATACTTTTTTGAGGTGCTACTTTGAGAGCAAATATCTCAGGAACGAAAAGAGATAATTAAATTTGGTTTGAAAATTTGAAATCAGCGCAACGAGATCTATTAATAACGACTATTTTCAAAAACCAAAATTTTGGACCCAAAAATGGGTATTTTTTGAATATTTCAGGTGTATAAACACTATTTCATGCTGAAAACCTAAAATTTTTATTTTTTGAGGTTCGGTCGTGATCTCCTCTATCATTTTTTCCATAACAGGTTCATAATACATGATTTGTTTAAGCAAACTGGCCAGTGATACTTTTTTTGACTTTTAGGCAAAAACCTAAATATTATACTTCATCAAATAATTTCCCCAGTTTAAAAAATCAAGTACTGTGAGATCAGGAGACTTAGCGGGCCACTCTACTTGTCCACCACGTCCATTCTAACGATTCCAAAGATGTGGAAATATGTATTCTTTAAAAAAAATCTCAATTTGACAATTAATAATTAGGTGAATTTGATAACCTATGTTTCATTTTAAAGTGAACGCTTTGATACAATGCTGTCAATCAAATGTGATGTAGCCATGAATATGCCAAATCCAGTGTTTCACGTTAATATAAACTGACGGTAGATTGAACTTGTAGTTGATAAGATGTGAGACGAAATAAAAATGTGAGTTGGAGTTTATGGAGTATATTACTATGACACAGACCGCTTGATTTAATTGTTGCAAAAAAACCAAAAAGCCGTCATCTGCCGCAATATAAATAAGTGCAGCAAGATAAATTATTCCATAAATAATTTACTAAATGAAAGTAGTTTCCATTTAAATGAAATTTGTTTGCACAAAGTACAAGTTTAATATTTTTGTAAAAATAAATAAATAATTAAATATTTAAATTGCTACATTTCAATTAAATATCAAATAAATATAAATGGAAGTGTAGATGTAATTAAAAAACAGTAACTATGTAAATAAATTCATGCATCAAATAAATAAATAAATGCAGCTAAAGCAAACTTAATTAATTACTACATTGCTATAGACTTGTTTCATATTTTGCGTTCAAATACAAGTTATCATATTCTCTTTTTAAATATTTCATATTTGACCAATTTGTTTTTTGGTTACTTTCCACTTTATACAAAACTATTTCTCTCGTTATTATAAATTCATTTTCTAATTCCTTACTTTCTGACGTGTAGCCCATCAAAAATGCTATTACAAAAATACTTTGTAAGGAAAGACACTTTGTATATTCTTCGACATCGGAGAAAATTTTCTACGCCTTACATGTCTAAGTATAAATTACCTAAGAATACTAACATTTGTTTACTATGATTACTTGTTGAGCGTTAAATTGTATGTCTGTACAAATTTGGAAACATTATTTATTAACTAGTTCCTAGGAATTTATCTAGACATAGACGACGTTGTGTGACATACACTGTACACAACACTAAAATAGGAAGAGGTATTAGTAGATACCTATGTTTCTCACTATGGTCTGCTAGATCACTCGGTCTTACATATCTACATTCTTTTTATTGGTGACCTTTAAAATCAGAAGTTTGTACTGGAGGAAATCTTAAAATTCAAAACATTTCTCAAAATATACCAATTGCCTAAGTATCATCGTATATAATCAAAAATTTTCTAGCAGATTGAGTCATTGCTTAGTAGTTAATTGTTCATTATACTATTCTACAATTTCCTGCAAAGTTATTAATGATTCTTAAAATTGTTTTTGTATTTGGTGTAGGCCTGTCAAAAAAATCCCAAAAAGAAAGTGTCAGATTCATTCCTTATGTTTCATTTTAAATGAGACAAACAAATATACATTGCTGTCAATCAAATATCAACTTATAATCATGGATATGATGGGGTATGTGACCAAATTTTAATTTTTACATTTATGATACAAGAAAAACGTACAAAACATGAGAAATTATTAAAAATTTGGGGAAGGGATGCTGTCACGTCATCTTGGTAGAATCGTTAAAGAGGAGAGATAGACTGGGGGCGTAAGAAACAGTCTACCTGCTTTTTCCACGATCCTACCATACTGACGTCACATGCCCCTTCTCGGAAAAATGAAATTGCTAATAACATAACAGGCTGGTGAAATACCCAAACATAGGGATATTATGTAAAGTCATATTTTTATAATTTCCTGCTTCCCTTATTATTTTAAGTAAAAATGTTTCAAATAACAATAATCAAAAATCATTGATTTTTAAAAAAAATCAAATAAATCATGATTTTCTTGATTTTTCTAATTTTGAAAGATATTGTACTTATTATTTTTGAAAAAAAAGCAATATAAATATTTTATTTCACAAAGGAAAACGAAATCTGTAATTAAAATCAAAACGATTCATTTGAATAAAACTGGAAAGAGTAACGAAGAATTTTTTTATTTCTAGTTATATATTTAAATACTTATATTTTTCTTTTGTTATATGAGAATTAATCTTTGATAAAAGTCAATCATTTTTATTAAAAAAAATCAATTGTTTTAAATCAAATGATACTTATATTTTTTTCTGTTATATGAGAATTAAAATGATAAAATATCATTTAATCTTAAGATATTATTGTATACAGAATATAATTTGGTTAGTATTAATTCTTTCGTAGAAAATAATTCAATTCTTATTATAATTATTGTACTTTTTTGTCTTTAATAAAACAATGATTTTAATTTAAAAAAAACAGTTGATTTAAATCAGTTGATTCAAATCGTAATTTAAATTAAATGATTTAAATCAGGCCAACCCTGTCAGAAATAAAAGAAACATGTATTAGCCCAGAAGAAGTCACAATAATCGAATATTACAATCCTTAAATCGCTATGTTCGGGTGTTCGTCACCCTGTATAACGCTGAGTGTATACGGTTTATGAAAATGAATGTAGAAGTGCTGTGCGTAGTGGCTTCGTAGGCGATGTTTTCTAGGCGGATAGTAGCGACCTATGCTAAGCCCATATGGAAGTAAAACCTCCTGTATCCACTGATCTAAATATCATGTGTCAAATGTGAACGCACTATCCGATGCAGAGACAGAGAAATGTCCCTTGCGTCTGGAGACCGGGAACCCAGTGGCCGGTACCGAGCAGAAACCCGCTATTATTTACTCCTCACATAAATTACCTGCCCAACTTAATGAGATTATCACGGGACCGAACACACCCTAAACTGGACACACATCAGATTCCCTTTACATAACACCGAGCACAACCAAATCACTTTTATTTTCCTCCAGGAATAACATAAACTTAAGTTATTTCATAACGTTATGGTAATGGTAATATAACTTATACAGTGTGTGCAACGAAATGTGGAACATAGGACTTTAATATGGGATTTAAAAATGCTGTGGATACTCTCTCTCTCCTGAAAAATTTAGAGCAAAACTACAACAGTACAAAATTGTTCAAAATTAAATTCTACATCAGATGAGATCGTTATTGTAAGTCTCCAGTAGATTTAGTAAATATAAAATGTTATGTTTTCATCAGAAATCAGATAGCCATGGAAATAAATGAAAATATATATGGTTACCTTATTTGGTAATTGGTAATTACCTGCTATGATAATTATTTTATATATATATATATATATATATATATATATATATATATATATATATACTGTGAGTGAAACATGGGATTTGTTATATCCATGGTTATGACCTGACATTGATTGACTGCAATGTATTTGTCCGATTAATTTAAATTGAAACATAGAGAAAGAATTCGACAGAAATATTAAAATATTGTAAAATTTATTACAAAATAACCAACAAATAAACCAACTAGCAAACAAGTAAACATGATAACGAATAATTAAACAATAATTACAATAAATTTCCTATAAAACTTAATAAATAACCCAATTTGTTAGAAAACTCTTCAACCAAATTCAAAACTTGGGCAATTCTAATGTATTGAGAAATGTGTTTTAAAAATCCCTTATAAAAAATATAGTAATATAAATGTTGCAGTACAAAATTGAAGTGGCAAACCAAGATAAAATTACAAATTCTCTTAATTATATTAAAATATAGTTTGAAAAAGAAACAAAGGTGGTGGTGATTGTGTTTTATTTGATTGAAGTAATTTACAAATACAGGTATGAAAACTTGAGTTAATAAAGTAGAGGATGAAATAGTTAATTACAAGAATGAAATGAATGCGCCGATGTTATTTGACGAATGTTACTTTATTTTCATATGAATCATATGAAATAAAGTAATAAAGTATTACCGTTTCCTTACTACGTTCTCATTATTTTTAATTAAAGTCGTTTTAATTAAAAACTATTTTTATTTCAAAATTTTTGCAGCTTTGCTTAATAACAAAGTTTTAATTATAACGAATATCTTAAGTGTAAAAAGAATAACAAATAAATAGTGTAGGAATAATTAGAATACTGAATAAGTGAAGCATGGGTTATTGCAATCGTTCTTTTCACTTCCAGGATGTTACGTTTACTTGCATTCTTCACAATATTTCTTAACCTGTACTTAAACAAATTGTACTTTGCAGGACACAATATTTTTTCGCGCCTAACTTCCTGAGCAACATAAGTCGTAAATTCCTGATAACTTCTGATATTTGGTTACCATTGTCATAACATATAGTCTAGGCTTCCTTATAAAAATAAGGAAAAAAATAAACTATGTTCTGAAAACCACAAAAAAACATGTTATTCGGGTTAACAAAAGTCCAACTCTCCTCCACTATATAGGTGAGACGAACCAAGACTATGAGGAGATGGACTGTCATTTGTCATATGTGGTACTCTCTTCGTGCAAAGAGCGACCAAAAATTACACATTTTATCTAATCATTTTCATAATTTTTAATCTTTAATTAACCATTTCACAACAGTTCTTGAAAACTCGTGGAATAGGATCTAGATCGTCTACCTTTCTATATGCGAATATTTTTTATGTTTACCGGATAAATTGATCTTTTTAACAATAACAATCCTCTGGTCCATCTCTTCTCAGCATAGATGATCCATCTGTCTTCAGAGTAGAGGTTAAATTGACCACTACATTACTTATGACTGTGTACAAATAGCACCACCAATCGAACTGTGGTTTTCAAATTTGAATATACAAATCAATCGATTGTGGTAATTGTTGAAAAAAATTACAAAAGTTACGTAAGGATATACATTTTTACTTTCAAATTTTTATTTGAGTTGAGTTCATGAGTGGTATGACCATAGTTGTTGTACGCTTATTAAACAATATAAAAATATTTTCCCATACTTAAGTATAGATTATTATTTGACTTTCATTCATGAGCTGTAATTATTGAAATGTTGAAGAATTCTGCAGTGCTTTCTGGAGAAATCGAATTGACTCATAAGTAAGTAATTACCGATAATATAATTACCTCCGAATGCTATACTTATAAACGATTTTTCGCATGAACAACAACGTATCATTTATGGGAAATTAATACGTCATTTTACCTGGAAACTACTTTTATTGCTTGCATGTGTTTTATTTCTGAAAACTTAATCAATATACAATATCGCGGAATAATACAATTTTTAATAATTTTTCATTGGTATATATTGTTTCTTATTGGTTATTGGAACTTTTTATACAATTCTTATAACTGCCTTATAACAATCACGTATTTCTTTATTTTTATTTCACTTCCACAAACAATATAAGCTTTGATTAATAAATGCATACATTTTTACATTTGAGTTAGTAAAACAATATATCATAAATTACATGAACTCAATAATCTCTTACATCGTTCCTTTTTCCGATTCCAATATCTATATTTGAAGTGTAAGGAAAACTAGATTTGAATTCGGATGTATATTTTTAGAATGAAGAATGAAATATGAGTGACCAACTTAACCTAACTAACCAATGTCCATTATAATAAACAGGTAATTATTGTATCTAATTTCATGGTGGCTGTAGGTCATTTGAATGAAGTGTTTTAAATAGAATATTATGTTACGATGGCTTATTGGCGGTGCGAGTACATTACAGTTATGGAAAATGGAAATATGTAATGCTGATTAATTAGCCGAATGAATAGGGGTGTATTTTTGCGGTGAGAGTGACGTGATCCGACGTCGTAATTGGTAAATTCCTCGACTGATCCTCGTTTGCAGAGAAGCTGAGAGATATTAGACATCACAGCAATTACGACATGTATGCCTCTACAGAGTACATACCTCGTCAAATTGGCATAGCTAATTTCGCCATAGATTACCAAATATACTTCAAACATCATATCTAACTAGATTATTGTCTACAAAAATTTAATCGTCCTTTAATTTATTTGCTAAATCAAGAGACATTCTTAACAATATACTTTCGGATTTGTCAACTGTTCACCAATGGGGTTTTTCGAGAGACTTTGTAAAAGCTGTGAACAAAATATTTATATAGTTATAGACTATGAATAATATAATTCATTGATACTCAACTAAGACATAGAGCTTTTCTTGGGGTTTAAGTAATTTAAAGATCATCTATAGTACAACATTCTAAGGTACTTCTTTCCTTACAAATTTTGCAAATGCTTGTTTATTCAATGAAATACTTGCAAGTACTAAGTACAGAACAAAGTATTTGCTAAATTTGAATTCAAGTATATTTGTTACTTTGATAGTAATTTTAATACTTGATAAAGTACAAATATTTGGTAATTATTTTAAAAACAATTTTTGATAATGAAAAAATATAGGTATATTACAAAGTATAATTATATTTTCAAACTGTCTTGGCAGTAAAAGTTTTTTTTTATTTCAAGAAATATTTACTTTGTAAGTATTTTTATTATTTATTCAAAAACATTAGAGTAAGTACAATTTTAAATATTTGTAATAAAAATAAGATACACGATTAGAGCACACAGAGTAAGGTGGCTAGGATATGTTGCACGGATGTCGGAGAATAGAGCTATCAAGAAAGTACTTTTAGGAGGTGAAGGAGGAAGGAAAAGGCGAGGAAGACCGAAGAAAAAAAATGGTTAAACGTAGTGAAAGAAGACCTAGTGGAACAAAGTCTGATAAAATGGACTAAGACAGTCAAAGATAGAAAGAAATGGAAAGATATTGTGAAGATATATATATATATATATATATATATATATATATATATATATATATATATAACCTCTGGAATGAATCTAAAGTTTATAGTGGTTTCTGATCACAAAATTCTTAGATGGAACAAGGTTTGGTGATAAATGTTACTTGTATTTTGTTTTGAATCGGTTGTACAAAGCGGTATTTTAATTGGGATTATCCGTTTTAGTGTAAAAAAATTGAAGGTGAATGTGTAAAGATAAAAATATTGCATTGTGAATGTACGTGGGATGGGGGCAATTGGAGCCCATACTTGGTCTATTATCGCATATTGAAAGCAAACAATGCCCCATTCCAAATTCCGCTGAAACTGAAAAACAGGAGCACAAAACACGATGTCCTGTGGATGCAGCAAAACATCCAGGCCCATTGTGTGCGTACCACTGTGCTTTTACAGCGCCACTACAACAATATTTAGGAAAAGTTCATGTGACTACTTCTCCCTTGTTGTTTTATGTAGATTCTTCAGTTGCTTAATCAGCTTAGCCTAAATGAAACGCATTCCCTACGCACGTACATCGGGGTCGTACGTCCTAGATGCATCCACAGATACATCATACACAGATAACATCGCCTGCTAACAGATAACTTCATTAAACCACCTTATCTCTCAGCACAATTATTGTTTCTTTACGTCAAATTAAACATGCGTCCTAATCTACCTTCTCTTTCATCCCGGTTAACTACGCCTCGTTACTTATTTCTAAACCTTCCTTTATAAAAAATACTCACTAGGTCGTTCAGTTCACGTGTTCTAACAAGAACTAAACGGAGGATGAGATCAGGGGTTCTATTCCCAATGTCGCCATTAGGTTATTCTCTTCAAGAGACTAGTCTGACAATTTGTCTTGCCCTTACTAGATTGTTAAGAAACTCAAAATTGTGACTTATTACTAGAAAAACAAACTTACATTATTAAAGTAGCTATACATATCGAAATATACCGTTCGAAAAAAAAAATATTTCAAAAAATACGTTTCCATTTTTTCTATCGAACAATTTTTTTTTTTAAATTCAATATTTATTATGTTTACATAGATCGTTTTTATACTTATCGATATAAGAAATTAGGAAAAAGAAAATTTTTAATACAGAATTGAACAACAAATATCAACACCAATAACGTGAATTGCTACATCTAGATCTAATATCATTTTTCTTTTATATTGCTCGCTGTTAATTAGATACGCAATGTCTTCTTGGTTCTATCTATTCCATTCTTCTTCTAGACTCTAATTCTGTTGCTCTAGAATCTAGAGCAAAACGAAGAACAATTAAGATTTCTATAGGATAGATAACCTAACATGTCCTCTATATGCACTGTTGAAATCAACTTTAAACAGGTTCGTCAAAATTTAATTTTAACAATAAAATAATCGAATATATCAATCAATTAATATTTGAATTTACATTGCAATTCAAATATATATGAGTTTGTGGATAGAAATTATAGAAACATTTTTTTTAAATATAAGTATTCGTTTTTTGACGAACAGTATTAGATTTCATTCAACTTTACAAAATAATACCTGAAGTAAAATTAAAGTAATAATGAAATGATAGATCTATAAAAATCATCAGCGTACCTTACCACAAAAATGCAAAAGTATCTAGATACACAAAAAAACTCTTGGAAAAACATACATAAACATACGCTTGTTAATTAAAGGACATAATTACTTCTGTTTCTATTTCATCTATTGTGCTGGTAGCTACATAGCTGAAATTTTATTAATTGTTTACTTGTTTACTATTAGGATTTTTATAAAAAAAGAAAAATTCCATGTACATTCCAGAAAGTTCATACCTTCATACTAACCAACTAAATATTCCATATTCGTAGACTAAACTTGTTTGTTCAACACATTATTCGAAGACAAATAAAATTATTTTTACTCAAATACAAAACAAGAAGAACAATTCTACAATTAGTATATGTGTAAAGACAAATATATTGTTTATGTATTACTTTTGCCACAAGTTTTAGACTTGTGCCTAAACTAAGAGATACACTATTATATTGTAAGGTATCTTAATCTATTTAAAGCTCTAGTTTTATAAGAAAAGGAACAAAACACATTAGGTGTATATTGAAAACATAAAAAGTGAATATTGTAAAAAATGAAAAGGGAGTTAAATACTGAGAGAGTGTAGAGAGAAGTATTTACTAAACAAAAAAAACTTTGTAAATTTATTAGAGAAGTAAATAAAGTAAAACAAATAAGGGTAAAAATAAAATAAACTAACCCAATTAAGTTAAAAACTAAAAAAGTAAAAAATACGAAATAACGAGTCCCGAAAATCGTTAGAGAAAAAACGGGAAGTCATCTTAACATATGGTTTTATATTTTTTGATAATGACAAAGAACACATGCTGTAACTGGCGTTCGTATATGGAAATGTCTTGTCTGTTTGACAAAAAATTCATGTTAAATTTTTCCTATCGCAGTGCATATGAATTTGCTTGTTATATGTAGTATTGTATATTTCTTCTAATAGCTTATAATATGCTACGTGGAGTAGGCACCATAGACGTAGATAGGAAATTTTTCCACATAGTTTTATTTCATCAAACATGTTCCCTCGTTATATCGTGCCATGTAATTTAATATTTACTCAAAGATAAAATAATTACTATCAATCCATAATTTTAAACATGATTAAGATATTTGCATACAAAGTATCATTCATGTTCTATCTCTTCGAGGAATTACTTATCTGCATACTTTCAAAACTTTTATTCAATGTCTGGTAAACAAATCTCAGATAATTATTTACATTTATATTAACTTAGTTTGCAAAACTCAAGTACATTCATTAGCTCTTTGTCATCTAAAATATGTCTCAATGATATCATAAAACTTTTTTTAAAAAAAAGCGTGATTTAGATGATATTGGAAATTCAGTTACTTAAATTAAGTAGGAAAAGGAAATAAAATAAGTGTAATTTATTCAGTTTGAAGGGTGTGTATTCAATGTTACTTTTCCGTTTTTACTAATGTATGAATGAATGTTGCAATAATGTGTGGGTATGTTTGTATAAATATGCGAATAAAGCAAAAGTATAGGTGCAGCATTAGCAAGTAGAACGTAGAGATTAAAGAAATCTGAAGAGCCAGAAATCGGTGAAAAGCAAAGGAGAAAAAGGAATAATTGATATGATCTTTTAGGCGAATATATACAATAGGTAAAGAGAAGAGAAAAAGACAAATGGAATTTTGTTAACGAGTACTTATACCAGCGCGAATTGAAAATGAACGTTTATAAATTATTCTTGGAAACAATAACAGTTAATTTTGTTGTCGCTAAGAAGAAAAAGTGCTCGTATTTGAAGTTGATTCGGAGATGGCTAAACCCTGGGTATAGTATATCAGTTGTAATAAGATTACCCCATGGCAATTTATTCGCTGAAAAGGTTCGGTGTTTGTGTGCACCTCGTGGCAAAAGGCTGCGCACGGCCATGGAGTCGCGCAGACGCGGTGCGCAGAGCCGTCTGGGTGGGGTGAATTCCGCTTCAGTTCTGTAGCGACCTTCATTCTGTTAGGAATTGTCAGTGGAGAGTAGTGACCTGCAACTGTAGTAGCACAGCACACCGAGCCGGTAGTCGGCGTCTCTCTCTGCGACTCTCTGAGACAAGACTGAGCCTAAGGCAGTGCAGTGGGATTGTGTTGTGTTGTGATGCTGGTGTGATGTGAATTGTCTGTTGTTTGTTCGTTCGAGGACTACGCTCCGTGGCACATACTCTGGGTAAATATTCCATATGTGTTTAGGTTAGCTTGGTGTTGTTTTTATTGATTGATAGTGAAGTGTGGTGTACGCGTGTAGTTGTGTTGCTTGGCTTGGCCTACCCACATTCCTTTCCTCGGTTCCCTCTTTCCTCCCGGCGGAATGACTACGTGTGGATAGCATTTCGACCCGGCAGTCGGCAGTTTTACTTTTCAAATCGATCCGCACACCACATCATTCTTCCCATCCTTAATTCACAGACTATGATCCGGCCACCGGCGTCCGTCGGTAGGCGACGTCGGTTTGCTGTTTGGAAGGTCGCCAAACATGTTTTACTTAATTATACGACGTGTATTCCCCAAACAAAATTCCCAAATTTCCAGTGCTCAGTGTTCTGTGTTGTGCGTTACTTCATTTTACTTTTATTGTGTGGCCGTAATCTCGTTTGCGCCGTTAATCACCGATATTGAATGGTGTAACTAGAATGATTCATACGCCAATCTAATTTGCACATCACCGTCAGCAAGAATGCAGCTGCGGCGGCTACGTCAAAACATGTCCCATTACCTTTGACTCTGGCGAGCACATGGCCAGGCCTGAACAGAGTCTTATTACAGTAAATTCCATTGGAAATTACCTTCCCACACCAAAACATAGGCAAATAGCTGTCAGATAAGTGTGTATGGACTGACCAGCTACTACCGCTAGTTCCGACGGCTCAGCGACATGAGTCCGAGCATTTTCTTCCCCTAATCACTTGTCCTTTTATTAATAATTGTGGAAGCTTTGGGATGTGAGTGAGAAGGCACCCAGGTGTTTGTCCCGTGCGCGCGCTTTCATCTTGACTCGAACGATTCCGGTTGGAGTCGGCTGAACTCGGCTGGACCCAGCTATCATAACCTATGAATGTAAGTTGTGCTGAAGGCCTTTCGTCTCCGATAGTTTGAAGGTCCGTCGCGGTCAAAGCCTTCCTCACATGTCAATAAACACCGCATTTTTAAACACGAGACCAACTTACACCCAACTTGGATCCCAGGAAATCTATGGTCTTGCAGCATTTTTGGAAAAACTTCAATGTTGGATGTTTTAATTAATTTTATAACTTTAATTGGGAGTTCTCAACTTTTAAGAACATTTGTTACAAAGAAATTATTTCCCAGAATAATGGCTTCGTGCCGAGCCCTTTAAATGACGATCCCACTTTGGATTTACTTCAATTATACTAAAATAATCCCTGTGGTGCACTCTCCACAAAAGCTGCTGATTTGGCAAACGCCCTAAACGATATGTCATTCTCTTTGGCACGCTCAGAAACGGATAAAAGCTGTGATATATTATTTATTACTATATCCAGCTTAAACTTATACGGAAATACAAATTTAGAACACAGAAAACATCGCATAATATGACATTTCTCTATATTTTATGGATTTAATAGAATTTTTCTGAATTTTACTAACAGTTGTTGCTTCTAACCGGTTTTGTAGCGCTTAGCTTTCAAGCATTTCAAATGCTTCTAATAAAGATTATACTCTAAACCTTTGTATGGAGTATGCTTTGTTATTTACAATTTTTCGTTTGCATTCTACGAAGAGCGAAGAATGTCGCTTATGGTACTAACTGTTCCTGTTCGAATCCGCTCGAAATCTTCAACGCCACAAAAACACAAATCACCGATTTTTCTAAATGAAACTTAAAAACAAACTACACCTATAGATAGAAATGGACAATGAAGTATTTCAAATTTTTCGATTATTAAAAATCGATGTATCCCTTATGAGATTATACATAGTGAAGACTAATTGTAATATTTGGAATCAAATCTAAATTTGTAATTCCTTCTTATGATGAAAACAGACCTTGGATAAAAATATGTAAGTCTTGAAGATTGAGATGATGCATTATATGCATTAGGATAAGTGATAATCACAATCAAACACTATCAATTTCGTCATTATTAGCGGTTCATTGATGAAAAAAGAGATTAGGAAGAAACTTGTAAGATATGAAGAATGTTATATACGTTAGAATCAAACAGGGACAATTTTACCTCTAAAGACAAGTTGTAGCCAGCTATACAAGAAGTGAATATAAGCGTTGTAGGTTGTGTGGTGAATAAAGAGCACGGGAAGAAAGATATAAGGCGTGAAGAATATAAAGAACGAGATGACTGGTGGATAACGGCACCTACGATGATGTCTGATGAACGGCACGTGTTTAATTGCAAGCAAGTCGGCATTATTATGTGTTTTATGTAAATACAAGGCAATTGTGCTGTAGTAAGCGTGAGAAACTAGGACACCTTAGCTACAAACGCTCCGTTAACTCACTCATTTCATTCTGCATGTGTCAACGAAAGTAAAATCACACAATTTATTTCTTTTACTGCGGGAAGGCAATGAAAATTCATCGCCTGATAAAATTATAAGGGTTTAGTGGTCACGTAAATATTTTTGTGTACTGTGACCACGGGAGAAATGCCCTGTGGGATGCTTAATTAAAATAGACGCGCACTCATTTATAATCTGCGATAAGTACTACCTAAGTAGCTTTGCCACTTTTTACATGCAAATTTCGGCTTTACGATAACGAATTGGGGCAAATATTAACAAGTCAATGCTTCAAACCATTCTTCTCTATTGTCACAAGTATCTGCAGGTATTAGAAACAAGCCCTGACCAGTTTAAGGGCCGCCTGCTGATTATCCTAAGGATTAGGGATCTGACTTACCTGAGGTTTTTGCGGCCAAGGTCATTCAAGGGCCAACAGAATACGCAAATATTCCTACCGAAAACTCAATCACAAAATATTTAATATTATTTCTCTACGACTATTAAGATATTTTCATTTTTCACGGTAACCATAGAGAACGTTAAGGTATAAATTCATATGTCACAATTCTGTCAAAAATCGTATTGTTTAATTTTTGTTTAGTAGCTAGTAGAATATAAATGAATTAGGAAATAATATCGTGGTTGTAAAAAAAGTATAGTTTATAATTCGGTTGGAATGTCCATTTAATACTCGTATGAAATAAATACATTCCATGCTTGTTGTACGATGCACTGTTACTATCTTCTGTGGAAACTGGATTTTATATAATTCTACACATTTCCGCGAAAACATAAAAAGGAAATTTAGTTTCAATAAACACAACTCATAATGTCAGAGCACAGAATTTCTAAGAAGTAAAAAAATATTCTAGGAACGAAAAATGAAGCAATAAATACAAAACAATAAGAAGTTTTAACAAAGGAACATTGAAATTGTAGATATGTGTAACTGTAGTACGCAAAAATATTTTAACAATAACAATAATAGATATTTATAGAATAATAGATCAATAAGTATTATTGAAAGAATGCAGTTGTTATTTACTTTATAAGATAGAGAATACAATATTACTAATGGAGATTTTATTTGAAATTGGAAAAATTTGTAGATTCTATAAATAGTACAATAAATGATATGTATTTTAGAAATAAATAGAAGCTGTAAATTGAAGAAATAAGGAAGTAATTGAAGGAGAAAGAATAAAATATGAAACAACCAATATGTAAATATCCATAAAGCTGATTAGTTTTTGTAAGCCCATAAAAATTTATCTCATAAGTCACGTGATTACAAATGAATTCCGTGAACAATTACTAGCAACAATTTCCAAATATCATTCCAAACAAAAAGTTATTTAAGTATTTAATTAAAGTATTTTACGAGGCAATATAAACTCCTTCGATTGAGTAGCGCTGTCACTTGAAAGTTTCCCTAAACAGTTAAAAAATTTCATACCAAGTACGAGTCGTAAAATGTGATGAAAAACGTTAAAAAGGCTCGGCTTTGGCGAGGAGCGGTGTATTGTTTACGTGATAGAGATGTTGGTGATTACACTCACATCGGAAATGGTGTGCGTGGGAGTCATATTGATTTCTTTACCTGCCACCCGCACTAAATGATACAAATATGCCCCTATACGCACACTATTGATTTTTAATCATTCTATCCAAACCGGAATTTATTATTCCACAAGTGCCACATTTCCACCATGAATTTACTTCATTAAATCACATTTTAAATTAATTAACACCCAACGCTATGCCCTTTTTCACAACCAAAACCATAATTTTTATTCATTTTAGGGTACTATCAATATTTATTTTTTTAATTTGTAAAACTGGGCGTATCCACATAACATATCCTTTATTACAAAGCCTGTGTCTTTCTTCTCTGGTGTCATGGTAGTGAAATTTTATTAAATTTCATACAAATATATACAAACAAAATGTTACCAATATGTGACACCTAAAATTATTGAAAATATTAATATAATATCCATTGTTATGACTTGACATTCGATTAACAGAAATGGATACTTACTTGTCTCATTTAAAATTAAACATAGGGAACGAATTTGACATTTGCATTTTGGGTTATACAATTTTCTGACAGATCACAATTTTATAAATCATTAATAACTTTAGAGAAAATGGTAGTATAGTAGGATGGTCTTCTAGATCACTTGATGTTACACATCTAGAATCTTTTTATTGGTGATTTGTAAAATTAAAAAAAAAGTTTTATAACAGATTGAGTCATTGCTTAACAGTTAATGGATAGATTTTTGAAAATTTATTGAAATTATTGTTTAATTTTTCCTTATTATACTTACTTGTTTGTTAGTAGGTTTATTAGTTCTATATTTTGTAACTTCTTACAATATTAAAATTTAATACATGCGTCAAATTCAATTCCTATGTTTTATTTTAAATGAGACATGACAAATTGATGTCAATCAATCAAGTCTTAACTATTGATATGTTTTTCCTTAAAAAATATTCACGGTATCTAGTGCTAGTACTTATATTGTTTGCAATATGCTTCAACGAATCGAAATATTTAAAAAATAAATAGACAAATTTAATTGATTATTTGAATCTATTCTAGATTAGATTGCAGTATCGAAAAGATTGTGAAATCTACACATGCTTATCGTTTCTTAAAAAATAAATATTTGAAAAATAAAATCATATTTGCAATTGCCTAAAAATTTAATTGACTAGTTGATTAAATGTGAATGAAAATATGATAGTAAAAAGTAAAGTGAAAATAATACATAAACGCCAAAGCTATGAAAATATACAGAATTCAGTTTACTGAGGAAGAGAATATAGTCGAAATATTTTACTTCTTTTTTAAATAAAGGATTTATTGTGAAGTCGACTCCTGGTCTGGAAAGCTTTTATCTCATCTATTGTCACGACAATATATTACTATGCATGCAGATGAATTATTGAAGGGTTAAATAGAGTGTAGTTATATAAAAATTACTTCAAAAGGATTAACACATAAATATATAAAATTTTAAAAAGTGAACGTTTTTGTGATGTGGAATCGCCGGCTAGAGTGCGGTATATTATAGGATTATATTCAATAAAGGACGAAGTTATTTTTGTTTCTCTTTACCTACTATGCTGATATGTCACATTTTATGAGGATTTTTACATATAAAAAATACGTTAACCGCTATATAAAAATATGTTTTCCGAACTCGTTTTCTTATAATCTCGTTGATTACAGACATCAGTGCTGCGTCCACTATCGGTGACAGGATGTTTTTAACAATTATCACATTTGACCGGATATTTTGACCGTTAAACCGAGATTCATCCTATATAAAATGAAAAAAAAAGTTGAACCCTCTATGAGTAAGAAATTTGTATGAAGAAGAAATAACGGAGTATAGGGTGTTTTGATATATGCGTCCTCGTATTGTATTGTAGGTGACAAATTCGGTGACCGGACATTTTGTCCGTTATGTCGAGGTTGTCTTTATATGTAAAAATGAAAAAAAAAATGAATCCCTTTCCGAGTAAGAAATTTGTATGGAGAAGAATTAACGGAGTATAAGGTGTTTTTCATATATGCATGCTCGTATTGTATTGTAGGTGGTATATATGATAACTGGTCATTTTGTCCGTTATGTTGAGGTTGTTTATATATTTAAAAATGAAAAAAAAAACATTGAACCCCCTTGGAAGTAAGAAATTTGTACGGAGAAGAATTAACGGATTATAAGGTTTTTTGATATAAGCGTCCTCGTTTTTTATTGTCGGTGGTAAATTCGATGACCAAACATTTTGTCCGTTATGTCGAGGTTATCTGTATATTTAAAAATGAAAAAAAATTGAACCCCCTTGTAAATAAAAAAATTTGTACGAAGGAAGAAAAAATAACGGAGTATAGGATGTTTTGGCACATGGTCTTCATATTTTATTGTAGGTGGTAAATTCGATGACCGGTCATTTTGTTCGTTAAGTTGACTTCGTACTATATATTTAAAAATGAAAAAAACATTGAACTCCCTTGTGAAAAAGAAATTTGTATGAAGAAGAACTAACGGAGCATAAGGTTTTTTGATATACACGTCCTCATATTGTATTATAGGTGACAAATTCGATGGCCGCACATTTTGTCCATTAATTCAAGGTTGTTTGTACATTTAAAAATGAAAAAAAAAATGAACCCACTTGTGAAAAAAAAATTGTATGAAGAAGAACTAACGGAGTATAGGATGTTTTGTTGTATATGTATTCGTATTGTATTGTAGATGGCAAATTCGATGACCAGTCATTTTGTCTGTTAGGTCGAAGTTATATGTATATTTAAAAATGAAAAAAAAAACATTAAACCATTATATCGAGGTTGTACTGTATATTTAAAAATGAAAAAAGCAATGAACCTCGTTGTGGAAATTAGTATGAAGAAGAAATAAGGGAGTGCAGGGTGTTTTTGATATAGTTGTCCTCGTATTGTTTTATAGGTGTCAAATTAGATGACTGGACATTTTGTCCGTTATATCGAGGTTGTACTGTACATTTAAAAATGAAAAAAACCCCGTTGTGGATATTAGTATGAAGAAGAAATAAGGGAATATAGGGTGTTTTTGATATAGTTGTCCTTGTATTGTACTGTAGGTGGCAAATTGGATAGTGCATAGTAGAGTTTGCGGGTTTGTGTATGTAGGAGTAAGTTAGTGGCGCCGTCGTGACTCACGCAGATCGAAAGCGGAAGAAGGCGCCACGCTAACTTGGCCGCACTATGTAAATACAAAACCTATACCATCTAATGACCACCAAACCGAACAAGTTCATTAAGCCGCACTCCGATAATAACTATTCCAAATTATATCCAGCGTAAACTTGCCTTGCTTTCAAATTTAAATGAATTTTTTCTCACTGGGTATCTGGCTGGAGATCTAAAGTACATGTAAATGCAAAGAGAAATTGATTTTGTTTGTTTGACAATATATGAGGACGGCGTTATAATTAACATTCAAACAGGAATTTCATAATATGTTTCCGTTCCAAAAATATTATCGTTTTCTGATTAAACATCCTTCATACATTACTTAAATCTTCCTTTGTCACTATTATTTTATTTAAAAAAAATACTTGAAACAATACTATTGATTAAATATAATGATATAGTGATAACATTCCTAAGCTGTCTAAAAACCTAGAACATCACTTAATCAGTTCATTAAAAAAAAATTATACATGTTTGTCTAATCGGAAATTCTACTTTTGTTATGTTCCTTACTGTTATTATTCTTGAAATTTATTTATTGATAACGATACTACGTAAAGATAAATGTATTTTTATAATTAAGGTTAGCAATGTGTTATATTTAGTTGGAAAATTATGACGAAACCTAGTTAGCGATAAGAGTTTAAATTTTGCGTTGTACTTTGTTCAATGCAGAGTCAAACACAAACTCATAAATAACTTAAGCATTAGTCATCATAAAAACAAATCATTTCCATTTAATTGCATTTATTACACATCCATTTACAAGAAATCTCAAGGATGTATGAAAAACACCATACTGGCGTCTGACTTAACCACAAAATGGTTTTTTTTTTAATTTGTTAGAATATTTTTTCTTGAAAATCTGTTTTTCATAAGTCATAATCTTGGTTTTGTTTATCTATGCGTTATCTACAGCAGATAATACATTGCTCCCACAAGTAGAATCATTGATCCGGGCATAGGCGTGCAACAGGGGTTACGAACAGCCAAAGGGGAGTAGATAGTAAAATTAATGGAGGCCCGGTTGTAAAAGTTTTATTAAAATTTTAATGGGGGCAGATAATGTAAGTTTGTAGGGTCACTGATATTATTACACACTTAGAACTTTGTAGTTATTGATACTGTTATAAAAATTTCGGCGTTTTAACACACCTGCGAACATTATAATAAAAAAATAATAATATATAAATAGATGTTTTTACCCTACAGTACATTTATCAAACGTCATATTTTGGGTACTCTTGCTGACAAGTACTTCACAAATTTGGATTCAAACTTATTAATCATAACGGATTATCTATTGCTATATTTACCTATCTTCACATTCTTGTTGTTTCTTAGCATGTCCCGATTTGGAGGTCTATCATTTCCTTATTTTGATAAAACGCTGAAAATCCTTTGCATATAAATATAATAAGAAATAAATTCAGTATATTTCGTTTCATCACGAGCATCATTGATTTTTCTGTGGAAATTAATACCTTTAATAAACCTTTAATTTGTGATCAATAAAATTATGGTTTCGTTTCAATTTGACTACCTTTAATTACAAAGAATTGTGATTTATATATTGATGATTACTGTAACCAATACTTTATTTTCTTTTTTAATAATTAACAGTTTTGGTTTCTTGCTTTCTAAGACAAAATAGATTTCAATATTTTATTGAAAAGATTTTGTATTTATATGACTGAATGTATACGTAAATCAGATTTATCATTGAATTTTTATTTTGTATTGCTGATTTTTCAAGATCGCTCAAGTATAGAACAAGCTAAGATTGTACATTGTATGATTTTGGCAAGAAGTTGGCCATAACAGTATATCGAAAGAAGAAAATTTATCTCCGCCGGGAAATATGTTTACATGGAATATCTCTTCCGGTTTGTGTACTGCGTAATTACCATCCATTATCTGTGGCGACAATAGCTATAGTAATTGATTTTCGGAAAACGATTACTCAGTACACCATTTCAAGTTATTGTAATAAAATAAACCATTTTCATAATCGCTCTGCTTAACCTAAATAAATACTCATTAAAGCTTTCAAAGTTACACCCGCACTAAAAAATCAATAATTCTACTCATTAAGCGTACGCACACACGCATGTTACATGGCACAGATTACTTGCCAATGTCTTAGCCATCTATTTGGGATAATCATATATACTGGTACTGTAAAAACTATATTATAATCAAGATTGGATTTTACTTGCTTCAAACTCTGGAATCGTTTTCCTATAAAATTTAAATAAATACTTGTAGAAAATGTAAAAATGGGAATGCAGAAAAAGAAGACAACAATTTATTCAAAAGTATAAATATTGTTTACGAAGAAATAAAATTGAGTTGTAAATTTGTAGAAGAAAATAAGAAGAAAGAATCGTACTTTTACTTATATATCATAACCGTTCTTCCATAGTTTCAAGAATATTTACAAAATTGATACTTATACTTACGTTATATATAGTAAATTATGATGACAAGTTCATTTGACATTGACAACCTATGTGTACCTATGTTGAATTTTATTAGGAACAGTATGTTGGTATATGGTATCCATACTTATGATTAAATAGAATAAGACAATATTGCATCTTAGATGAAAGTCACCATATGTACCTAAACTATGGCTGGATATTGTTGACTTAAAACATAAAAATGAACTTGACCTTCAACTACCCTTGAAAAGAAGAGGGATATAGTGAATCAAATGTGGTACTGACATAAAACAGTAATCGAGAATGCGGTTCATGTTTTATAATAAATAGCATATCAATTTCTTTTTTAATTCCAATCGGTAATGTATTAGAAATATGTGATCAAACTTTGTGTAAGACACCTTCTGTAATTTTTCTAAAGGTGTCAGTCCACGACATAAATCATTGTTTGAAAGTCTATAATTTTCCGCTCTGATAACAGAGTGTGCGATGAAAAAATTCACTGCATTTTATAAAAGTTACAATAAAATATTCATAAACTAATATACCGAAATGTTCTTTAATAATGTATGGATGTATTCATTTTAAAATATGTGAACTACCACAACTGTTTGACCAATTGTTGTGTCTTTGTTTGGGTGTTGACAAATGGTTAATTTACTCTTAATTAGAACTCATTACTAAAATGCACAAAAATTATAAAACAGAAAACGCAATGTTAACATTGTGTATTAGGATGCATATTAATACATATATTGTACGATTTCAATATACTTCATTATTAACCTGAACTACTTTTCACAGAGTTCCAAACCAAAACTAAATTGTAAAGCTGTCTTGAATGAAGTGCCAGTCAAAAGATAATCAATGTCCAGATACTAATCATATTGCCATTATTTTTATCGTAAACGATGTTTACTTATTTAAAATTATCGCTTTTGAACTTAGATTGTTATCCGATGGAAATTTTCATTAGCAGAATTTAAAGGAACATGTCCTTTCTCTTGTATATCCCGTACTAGATTAGGAATTATACAGCATATAATTATATCCTTTACTGTGTTTGAATGCATCAAAATCTGCATGTGTTGAAAAGATTAAAGTATTAGAAACCCTAGAATGTTTTCAAAAACTATAATCCTGCTGTGAGCTGAATGAACAGGGGCAAATTTTCCCCTGCGTACGCCCATGTGTATGTGGCTACGGATCAAGAATACAGCAATGTGGTTTTGAATGTAACTTACAAAACTGATATGGTTGATAGCTTTTACTTACTTTCTAAAATTTTTATTTAATTTGTAATTATTCATGGTATAAAATTCATTTGTGTAAAAATATCCAGTACAATCTAATTATATCCACGTAAAAGAATTTCGATTCCGGAATAAATTTGTGATTTCATTCAAACAGGAATAAATATAAATATTGAGGATTAACGTTTTTTCCTTGAAAATTTTATTTATTTAGTTTGCGTAAATATTTAATGAAAACAGTTAAAAAATAAACAGATAAAAAGTGCTGATAGATAAATCTTTTATGTAAATATAAAGTGACCTAGCAATCTTTCGGAAAATGCGATGAGCAGATTCAACGCACAATGTAGTTTATAATGAAGTTTTTCTATTTTTTTTTTTTAATCCTATTAGAAAATATAATCCTAAAACAGGCAATTTAGTCGTAAATAACTTATTTTTAATAAATTTACCAATTTATGCAGCTTTATTACATGAAGTACAAAGAATGATTTTATTTTGGCTTACAACTTTATTAAGCTGTAAATTAGAGATATTGCTATATTACGAATTAGTAGGAAAAACTGTGTTAAGTTTTTCAAAAAACAACTCTTTATTTTGCTATATTGTTAATACTACTCGATGGCATATGAAATTTTTTAGGTTATCAATTTAAATCTGTTAATTGTTGATATTTTAACTTCATTCTTAGGTTATCTAGTTTTATACTGACATTTAGGACGCTATTGCAGGTTTCTATTATACAAGTTATTTCGTAGTCGCTGATAATACATAGTTACTACTGCTACTTGCTTATTTTTTTTCTACGCCGACAGCGTAGAAGCAGCTATATTTCTACTGCGATGGTGTAGAAATTTAATTTCTACCTTGTGAATCAAGTCACAAAAATTGTCGCATTTATGACGTTTGAAGAAAAATAATTTTAAAACCTCGAGAAATCTCAGCGAAATTAATGAAATCTCGATTTTATTTTCTCGTCTCTAAGATTTGTTTTAAAAATGATTCTCGTCTCACTCGATACGAGATATTTCAAGAGACGAATCATTAAGTGGAAATAAATGATTTGTGTAATCGTTTTATTGAACTATTCTAATAGTAGCGAGTTATGAATGAGTTAATTCTTGTTTGAACTAGATGTGACATTTTATTGTGATTGTAGTGTGAAGATAGTATTGAAAGAAATGTAGTATATCTTTTTTGAACAGTTAAGTATTGTAAGTAAGTAATAAAAGTACTGTTGTCACCCCTAAAGGTCATAATGAATTTTTCATTGCAGTGATATGAAGCTAACAAGAACATTAACTTTATCGTTCTCGTAAACATGTATTATTTATGTTAATATTTGTTATTGTGATATTTCACAAAGACTGGCTTTGTTGATATCGTAATCACTAATAAATATTGTTTGTATCCGTTAGTCAATACAAAACAATGTTTTACCTTGATTAGAAGTCAAATGGCTTTTTCTTTCCATTTAATTGTGAGTTAATTGTAGGGAGTAGATTTATATCAATAATTAGATTAAATCAATGCTATTCGTATTATTAAAAAAATTATACTTAATTGGGTCATTCTCAAAATGCGTGCCGGTAAACACTTGTGGATATTATTTTGTTTCGGCCATTTGATCTTAAATTGGAGATGTGAGTATTTTTGCGCAACATTTTGGGTTAAGCCAGTCACGTTTAAAGTTAAATACCCCTCGAAATTAGTTTGTAATTGTGTATTTGATATTGTATCTCTTATGAGTGTTGGGACGAGTTAGTTGAAATTCTGGCTGTTGGTTATTTTAGCATTCTTTGTTCATTGTATATTTAAATTTCTCGGCACACTTCTTGTAGCAGTTCCAATCAATTTTTCATCAGTCATTCTCTACCCTCATTCTACAAAGCCTCACTATTTTCATTCTCATTTCCATCACATTCTTCATGCAGGACCACACTTCTCACCCTCAGAACCTTCCAGTGCTGCTCAAACTTTCACTCACAAACAGTCAAAACAAAAATAATCACAACGGACATAACAAATTAAATATATTCATGTATTTATCACACCCTATATGTGGACAGAATAAATCTTTTCATTCTTCAATTCTTATAGTACTTAAAACTACGTTCCTTCCACGAATGATGTTGCTACAGTAATTATTAAAACGTTTTTAATATCAATTTAATTCGTTACCAAAATTAATATTTGAGGAAAAATTAAATACATCGAAAATTTTAATATAAACGCTTTTATTAAATTTTAAAATTAATAGGCAGGTACATCAGAAACTAATAGAGTAAAAACGTAATTTAATTATATATATAGGACTGCCTATATAACCTCTTTTTGAACCACAAATTTGAAATTTATATACAGCGCTTTTGTAATAATAAATTCACTTTGTTTTATCATCACGATTATTGATATTAATTGAATGTTAACAGCACGAAAGTAACGACTATTTTAGCGCTGTCCTACAAAGCACTGTCGCTCTGCTGTATATGAAATCAAACTATAAGAATTTCTTACATCACGGATAAATGCACAGAAAAAACACGAGAATGTCTTAGATTTATTTTTAATTCTACCGCAGTACTGTTCAGCGATTCAGCAGCGTTACAAAATATAATCTTATACAATATATATATATATATATATATATATATATATATATATATATATAAATAAAATAAAATCTCAGTATATAAGTAATAAAATATAAAAATTAATCACTAGAGCTTCTCATTGTAATGATGAAAACTAAACTCTAGTTTGCAATAATATAGTTATAAGCAATTAAAGGTTTTTGAGAAGCATAGTAGGAACGTGGAAGAAAACAGGTAGACAATTCTGCTGACGTTACAATAACCTTTCTCCAAATTATTAATATTTACATTCTAGAAAACTACGAGTAATGAATCAATTTAGAAAAATACAGGTTTTCTATTTCACTAAGTATCATATAAGTAAAAATCAAAATCACTGTTTCAGCTCGGATGGAATAAGCTTCGCATGATATATTTATATTTTGAAAATATTAAATTTTTCTTGAAAATTCTGTAGTATTTTCTCGTCTTGATATAGAATAAGAAATCTTTCCTTTATAATCTAGACATGACAAGAGTCTAGAAAGTTAAGATCTAGAAACAAAACTACTCATATACCACACTGCCAGAGTTTGATTTTGAGGAACATTAAAATTAAAATATGAAATTGTAGTACTATTTTGTTAAAATGTTGAGGACCGCAGAGCTGGTTGTCTCTGGCCGGTAACGAACCTGGCTCAGTGCGATCACACTCCCATACAATTACCGGGTAAAAACAACGGCAGGAGAAGCTCTCGTGAATAAGTGGCGACTTCTCGTCGGGATTGGTTCATTACCCTGTGACGTCACCCGCGCCCTTATAAATAGCGGAGTAACAGCGAATGATTTTTTAGATGGAATGGGCAAGTCTGTGTGAGTGGTCGCTCCATAATACAAATAAGAATAGAGCAGAGCTTTTACAAATGGAATTCGCGAATAACAAGTTTGCTGATGTTTTTGTAGCACATAATCACAATAAACTGCCGGGTATTGTTTTCTCACTGCGATCTGTGCCAAAAATTCAACACTACCAATTTATTCCTCAGTCTTACCAACTTAAAAATGAATATACTAAAACACACAACTCTTCACAACTGCAACATTTTTTATCATGTCGTTGTAAGAGATACGGTTCCACCTCTTAACATAGTCACAGTTTTAATATTAGTCACAACCTTGAAATGTTTGACATACGTGAATGCGGTTCATCGTTTTCACCTCTTGTTTTAAACATAGCCATAGTCCTTCATACTTTTGTCATAGTCATAGTCGTTGTTTTATTGGAGAGAAGATAGGTACACTGCTGTTTATTGTACATTATGTGTTTACGTGTAAAACTGTTGATTTTGAGATGGAAAATAGAAAAACAATAATTATATCTTCGGTTTACGATAAAACAGACATCGAAATAGAAAAAAAAACGGAGACTTTCTGCTGTCAGAATTATTTCGGCTAGTTCACCACAAAAAAAATCTAATTTATGAAATCTATAGCTATAGCAGTTATATTTCAATATTTTGTAATTATCTGCTAAAGTTACTATTTACTAATATAATTTAAGAATCAAATAATTTTTAGCGTACTTCGTATTTTACATACTTGCGAACAAACATTTAGCAGAATAATGATAATGACTATGCTTATGTTAAGAGCTGGAAATGGTCGAAATTTAAGACAGAGAAAAACTAAAACCTGTGACTATGTTAAGAGGTGGAAACTTAACTTAAGATTATTGTCCCTTATAAAGTTTTATGGGACTTGCGGTAAAGGTTCATTTAAGCAGGTACTTTTTTTGTCCTGGACCATATCCGAAATACAACATGTTCAACATGTTTTCTATGTACAGTCTGTTCGAAACTCTAATGTTGTGGCTAAGTTGCGGTACACCCAACGATTAGAAAGTCAAATCCATAATCTTAAACACACTTTTAAATTTAGATTAAAGTATTCTAATAATAATGCATTTTAATTGTAATTCAATTACGGGATTAGAGAAATACAAACACATATTAAAAATTTAGTATGAATTTGTTTAATACGCCCCATTTCTTTCTCTTCAAATGACGTCGAGTTGGAATCATTTTTGACATCTGACTACTAAGCCAGTTTCAAATGTGTCTTACAAAAACTATTCATTTCTATATGCTCTTATATTATAGATTAAAGAGGATCAACTGGATAATTCTTTGTGTGTTAATGATTTTGATCTAATTTATATAATTAGTAACCCGTGTAATTAGTTTACACAAAAACAGAATTTTGAATTTATCAGAGAATTAATTTGTTAATTTTAATATGTTGAAATATTTTGCGGTATAGTATTGTCTGTTGCATACTGCGAATTTAATTAATAAAATTAATAAAATTGCCATTTGCAAACTCATTTACATTGTTTCCATTCCAGGGAAAAGATATTATTTAAAAATTTATAGTAAATTGCGCTTTAAATATTTGGCGCATATATTATTAAATTTCATAATTGTTTTGGTAATGAAGTGTGACAGTTGTGCAAAGAATCAGTTCGGGAGAATATGGAACAGCTGTAAAATTATGCATACAGAATCAGCGAAACGAAAAACGCGATATGATGGTAATGAATAAACCACTATTCGTTGGAATGTCTTCGCATTAATATTCACGTTACAAGGAGCCAGGCTTTCCTGCAACAAGGTCGTGCTCAATGTTAAATATATCATCATCCACCTTTCAGAAACACTATTTCCTATTTGCTTCTCACAGCTCGCTGCACAATATCACGTCTAACCTTACGTTCCTTCAATACTACAAGTGTTATTTCACTTTTCGTTAATAGTTGACGACGTTGGGAACTTCCAGTCACTGCACATTCATCTTTTCTGTAAATAGCAACATTTGCAAAAGGGAAGACATTGATAGAAAAACATCAGAATGAAATACCCCAATAGAGGTAAACAAATACAAAAATAAATCGGTAGGATTTAAAAGTATAACATGCAGTGTACTGGACCACATTACATATTAAAATATGCTGTTATTGTGGTATATTTGAATGAAAGGTGTAGCGTGAATTCGGGTGAATATAGAGTATTTTAGTTGAGTGAATGCGCGGTGAAATTGCGTTGGAAATCCGTCATGAACAAAGTTGTTTTCTATTTTTGATTGTTGAATTTCATTAGATGAGTAATGGTTATTTAAACACTAGCGCTCCGAAGGCGTCATATGAAGAAGATATTGTATCCTATAAATAGCGGCGAGTAATAGTGGAGTATTAGAAAGCAAAAATAGGGAATGGCGAAGCAACGCAGTTAGCTGAGCTAACCATCAACATCATCACGATGTTTATACAATTTCTGACTGAACAAACAATTTCACCTCATATAAAATTTATCGAAAACTTAAATGAAATGTACACAAACAGCCTCGGGTAAATATTAATTTAAATTAAATACGAATCAATATTTAAAGCGTCTAGCATCGCTGCAGAAACAGAGAACAACAAAAAATGATAAAGAAAGATCTCACGCCACGATTACGGCAGATAAACGAGAATCAAGTTTTGTTTACTACTTTAGTATTCGCAAAGTTATTTAAACGCCATTTGGATCAGTAGATTTTTCTGAATTCGTCTCCCTGGAGGGCTGTTAAACATATCCACTGCTTTATCATTTCTACCGAGACTTACAAGTGTTATTAACATTTTTACTACGTGATACAAACCTTTATGTGGCACAAAACACCACAAATATATCAAGAGAAATGTACCTTCTATTGTGAAACTTATTTTAATGTTTTTATTTTCTTTCACTTTCGACGTTGTTCACACTTTGTTACCGACAGTCACGCAGTTTAACCCATTAGTCCATGAAGCCATTTTCAAATTTTCAATCTTCAACTTTACTTACACATTCATAAGTACTTCTTTCTCGCCTTCTATGACCTGATATTCCTAAATAACACTTATGTTTTACTTGAATTCTAATCGTTCTAGTTCTTGTATGAGATATTTGAAAAATCATTATAAACTTTTATAGGACAAAACTTAATGATCATTAATAGTTAGTACTTAATTTAGTTGTCATGTGTCATATGATCATTTCAAACTTCATAACGTGGAAAGTGTCGAAGTTTAGAAACCGATGATCGAAAGCGTTCGGTTGTCATCGTCGAATGACAGTTGATGTTGTTGATGTGGAGGTTAATATTGATATCTGGTTAAATTATTCTATTATACTACGGTGTTTTTAATGACTCTCTATCTTTTTTGTCACGGGAACATTACATTTGCGTATGTGCAAGAAATTTCAAGTAATGTCCGTCTGTGTGTGCATACTTTTCTAGTGAACATTAACTTCAATTGAGAATAGTGTGTCCCTGGCATTATGTAAATATATTTTTCTGTTCTGGACTCTGTACTAAATACCTATTTTATTGTGTGTTGTTCTTTTATTATAAATTTAGTACGATTTTCTTAAATACGGCCCATTCAAGCGATACTTTCGATTTGAAATAATTTTTGACTTCTAGGAATGATCACTAAGCTATCGAATCCTCCAGGAAAGGTTTTAAACTTTGCATAAGTCATTCTCAAATACCTTTTACAAGAAATTTCATTTGTTTATACTTTTTAATCTGTCCTCTTGTTATGTACTAAGTATAGTAGTAAATAGATGAAAATGAACGTGACATAAAAGTTTGAAAAGTGTATATAAGTGGTTAAGGCGAAACCATTGTTGTTAATATTTGAGCCAAGAAGGCAGCCATGCTGCTGAAAGTTAGTTATAACAATTTGAGCCCGGGAAACAATATCGTAGTATTGGTGTTAAAATTTGCAAAGTGGTCCCTAGGTACGTGACAAGCCAAAAGCGTACACGGGTGCGAATGCGAACGGCAACTCAGAACTCGCTACAAAAGTCAGTTGGCGAACACAAGTCAGTCCGCATAAGCCAAACTTTACCCATTCCTGGCAACAACAACACTACCTTAACCGATATGCCAAACATCCACGCGAAATCCATAAACTTCCAAACTGCAAAAATCCTATCTTCCCTTTCAACTTCTCTTCACCTTTCTTCCATTCACTTTCATTTCCTTATACACCTTACATCCTTTACTGCATACAAGTCGAAAAAATACTAGGATTAGTAATTAGCAATCAGCAATCTACCTGTAAAATAATACTTCTTTCTAAGAGAAGTATGTTTGGGAAAAGAGTGAATTAATGTGAGGACATAAAGCGTTTTATTGTGAAAGTAAATTTAAGGGCAAGGTAGAGAAAGAGCAGTAAAAAGACAATAATAGCTGTAGGTATTGAAATTGGGAATAGCTTTTGATTGATGATAAAAAAGCTAATGATAGTGGTATTTATTATGCATAGGACACAAAGGTAAACCAATATGAAAATATTAGGCAGTTAAACGGTCGTTTCTAAACCAGGTTCAATATAAACCAGTTTTCCCACGACATGAGACGAGGCGGTTTCTACTAGATGGAACAGTCACGACTCCATTGCAGAATACTGCTTCGTGCTCTACTCGTTTACACTCGTACACAAGCATTCTTTATACAACCAGGAAGAGATTACAATTTCCCAATCAAATCCTCCAACATAAAATCTTCAAATTCTGTACAAACTTTGACCAATACTTACTCCATTAGGCAATTATGGAAAAATGTGTAAAAGAAGAACATTTGTGTCATAAGTAAAACCTAATTAGGATATATTCATTTTGTCTATGAAATAAAGATATATCCGGCAAATAAAAACAAATAATGTTGTTGTCGTTAACATTTTTTGATGGACAATTTTTTAGTTAGTTCGCTTGAACTAAGTCGATTCCATAGTTCATTGACACGAGTTTTTGTTGCAGAATTTTCGTACAAATCTTCTTATATAATTCCATTGGTATTTGGAAAACATTCTTGAAAAGTATTAGGGAAGTCGACTAGAAATAATACCAGTTATTTAGTTTTTAAAGTCAAGTTCTTGGAAAGACTTCTAACGTGCAATGTAATCTGTAGCAGTGGCTCTCAACAGGAAATAACAAATCTAATAAGTAAATTCTTAAGGTCTTTACATTATCGGTTCACCAAGGATTGTTATAGTTTTATATAGCGAGGTCACATACAATTTCATTATATTCCCAAACAACTTAAGTGTCCTTAATTGAAACAATTAACGCTAATAATAAATGAAGATATCTTGATATAAAACAATAGTGGAGTTTGCAGCTTATCAAACCCGTAACGTGGTAGAAAAGCAAACACGTTCAGACACTGACACTTATCAAAACATCATCTGAAAATACAAATATTTTCATTTTAAATTGGGTTGCTGTATGTTTTTTGCTCGCTCGACATATAATAAAGATTAAATAACCATGTGGGAATTTATGTATGCTCTAATAAACGCGTGTGCACTAACCTAATCCTTCAAAAATTAGTTGCTGTAACATTAAGCAATATCCAGTTAAAAATATTTCATTTGTTTACAATTTCCATTTTCTGTTACTACTAACTGTTTTCTCTAGTGAATTGTTAATAATTTGATAGTTTTGTGGTGTGAAAAACTGATTCAATTTGAAAGTATCTGAATAGGAAGTGATATAGTTGTGGTTCGGTGAATTGTTAGATAAATTCAACGTTTTTTATTAAAAATAAAAAAGTTTAATTAAATTTCAATTTAAAAATACTAAAATATCAGTTTATAGTTCTTTGCTTTTAAAAAATTAAAGAAAATCTTGTTATTATATTGTAAAATTGGAAGAAAGGTTTTTTAGATGTTTCCTAGAATTTTATATTTAATACGAGCGAATGGAAGTTGATTATATTTTATTTTAGATACCCTGAAAAATACCAAAATTTAATTATTTGCAACTTTACTAAATTTTAAAGTAACAGTTGATTTTTAATAAAAGAAAATGATAGTTTCTTAGAACATTTTATGTATGAAACATAATAAGTGCAGGATGTTTCTCAAATTTCATTATTATATTTTAAAATTGGAAGAAAGGTTTTTTAGATGTTTCCTAGAATTTTATATTTTCTTAATACGAGCGAATGGAAGTTGATTATATTTTATACTTTATTTTAATAGAAGTTGTTATAGGAAATATAAAATCACATTTTTGATGAAATCCACATTGAAGGAGCACTTGAAATAATAGTAGTAGAACCGTAAGAAGGGATTGTTTGAATTGGGCTTTGGGAATGTGAAGTATTTTGGCATTTTATCCAGAATAATAAATGACAAAATAGGAAGGCGGTTGGTGTAGATGTAGGCAGAGAGCAATTGTTCTCATACAATGGCGATGTATCGGAAACAATGCAACGTGGCAACATTGCATTGTGGACGATGTCCGTGTTCCCGTGTTTGTGCACGGCACCGGCCAGTTAGACCTGCGAGAAACACAACGCTCTAATGACTTCTAAACCAGGTCGACAGCCACACTTCATACCAACACTCAATAAGCCTTCGCCAATCAATGCTGCTGCTATTCATATGCCCCAACTCGCTTATAACGAACTCTGCATAACGGAACAATCACTGTTATTCTTTGTCAATATCCCAACTACTCATTGTTTCTATCTAATTCATTGTCCAAACATTCCAACTCGGCAACTCAGGATGAGGTGTTTTTGGCGATACATTGGTTTCAAATTATTTATGTTTTTAAACCGTACTTTCTGGTCAGCTTGAAATAGTGACATATCTAACGAAAAAGAGCAAATCTAAAACAGCAGCATTTGAAGTTAAAATTTATAATTCGTAACATGTAAATATATTTGCTATATACACATAATATAATGGAGAGAACTCCGAATAAAAATGGTATAATAGAATTACAATTAAAAATCTTATTAATGAAGTTGGGAATCAATAAAATTTGATCTTCCATAATTTCCACAAAAATATTACTTTTATTTACAATAATTTCTCTGAACAAATACTAATCTAGTTGACATTGACAACTTTTTGTAATGATATACACATTCAGGCCTCCACTAAATCAAAAATTTTGTCAACAATATACATTACAATAAAAATAGCAACCCTGGAAAACACCAAAATTTAATTACATGTACTTTTTCTAAATTCTAAATTTACGGTTAATTTTTAATAAAAGAAAATAATAGTTTCTTTAGTCCAGAACATTTTATGTATAATTTAAATGTAAAAAAGTGCAGGTTTCTCCAAACGTCTTTCCAAAATTTATTTTGTTTCTATTATAATAAATTGCACAGGAGAAAGATTGTTCTCAAAATTAAAATTATTAAAATAGGCTGAGAATGGATGACCAAACGCCTAAAACATCTAGTACTTTTGAGCATCAGTCAGTTGAAAATATTATAGAACATTTTGCAAGAAGAAAGTAAGAAATTTCAATTATAAAAAAATCATATATTAGATTTTTATTCCATGTTGAAAACAAAACACTTATGGTCTCCTTTATTTCGACAGAATTCATAGCAATTAATTTGTGATATTTGGAGGTGAAATACCATATGGTATAGGACATTGTAAAATGGAATAAATATGACGAACCAATAGATTTTATCAAAATGTACTAAACGTATCGGCACCAAAAATTGCGATTAAAAAAATGGTATGACCCTGTACGTAGGGGAGGAAAGCAATTATAGTTTATTGTATAGTTTTCATTACAATGGACGGCACCCCGAAAAAAGTTTTTGTAAGAGTGACTGGGGTAGCATATGCAGTACCCACCCATCCACGGGGTGTCCGTAGACAGACGCAGGTATAGAATGAGCCAAAATATTTAGGGGAGTGTCCCAGCTTGCATTGGAAGTGGCATTTAAATCTCTTCCACAGATGAAACGACTACGACTACCTTTATCATAAATATTTAACAGCCTCAGACGACCACTGGAAATTTGGTAATTTTAAATTAGTATACAGCGGCGAATTAAATATTTATATTAAAATTTTTAAGTGTGCTTACCTTCATGATAATCATATCAGCAAAGTAACTACATTCTCAGAAGGAACATCACTTTATTTTATTCATATTTTACACATACACTAGCAATAAATTTACTCAATAATGAAGAAGACTTAAGACGCTTAAAAAGAACGAAGCCATTGGATTTAGTATTTAATAAAATTTATTGTAATTTAAAAAGAGAAACACTAATGGGTGTTTATCAAATTTGTTTGTTGGGCACACAAGGCCAGTTGTAAATCAATTTTTATTAAACAAAAAAAAATATATATTTTTTACACATTGTTGGGACGACGATTTTTAGTAAGAAGTATCGAACCTTAGATCTTACGCTAATTTCTAGAAGGAACAGGAACTGTTGTACTGTGGGTGCTTCTATCGTTTGTTTATTACGAGAATTTGTTTTTTTGCAACAGTAATGATGGAATGCATTTAGTTTGTAAACTTGCGATAATAATGAATTTTATATACAGTTTGATGCATGGAAAATATTTATGTTGAAAATGTAATAGTTTTCAAATATTTGGCATTGCAAAATTGTATTGGTTGAATAACAAATATGTGAGCATCGTTCATTGGAGATCATTAGGGAATTTGAATGCGTAAACAAAGTTGTTTATGTTGATATTTAGCCCCGGTGTTGTGTATTCTAGAAGACGAAAGGCTTAGCAGTTGGGAAAGTTAGTTAAAATTTCGTGCACGAAATTTTCATTTTACAAGATGGGAGATAGAGCTGGTGGAGTACGGTCGGTTTGAAAATTACTGTATCTGCCGTGTAACAGCTGCAGATTTACAGTTGGTGCGCTGGCAACACTGGATGCTGCGCTCGCTCTGTGATTACGCGGAGACTTGTGGAGACTTGTCGTCAACACACATGTGCCCTTATGCCTCCTTCGCTTGCCGCTTTTTCTCCTTCGGCCGCCGACACATTCGCACTCGAACAACCCCCAATATTTCACAAACACCGACGACGTTCCTTTCTACACTTCGCAACTAAAACTCCATTCCTCGTCTTTGCATATTAACACTAACACTTCTACTAACAATAGCTAATAAACACGTTATCATATTTATATATGAAATTGTTTTCAAATATTTTAAGCTCAATTGTAATTCTATATACTAATTGTTCTTTTATTTACAAAGCCATAAAGCGGAATTGTTTGTATTAAACAAAGGCTGTGCAGAACAATTAAAATTATTGTCATTGGAAAATTGAAACGTGGGAACGTGATAAAATATTCTAATGTTATAAATAATAATATAGTACTGCTGGACTATATTAAGTAATCTTATTGAAATTCTCATCTCGCTTTCATCTAAGATAAAAATACATATGTATGATCTACAAGTTTTTTATACAAAGCTTAATTGTTATGCATTTCTCACGATAATGGGTTAAGTGTGAGATAATTATTTCTCTCTGTAGTTATCCACATTATTTCGATTGCCACTTGATCAGATCGGATCACTTATTTTTTTATTGAACTGGATAAATTTATCAGTACCTTAAACAAAAACAAATGAGTTTAATTTTGAGAGCAATATTAAATAATCCATTTGATATTTTATTCCTATGCGATGTATTCCAGTTAACGGAAACTTAAAATTTAAATGATATTGGTGTCACAAGTGATCCACACGCTGGGGTAGATCAGAAAGATCAGGTTCAATTGATCCGTACTGAATTTTTAGGATCTGATCTGATCCGAGCGGTAAAAGGTATAGCATTATATGTACTGGTAGAGATAGAGCTATTTCGCTTTTGTGAGATTTGATGTAATGTAGGATTGTTGAATATTAAGATGTGGGATGGTTGGATGAGATACTGAATGGTTGGTTGTATATTGCAGGGCCGATGACGTGAAAAGAGACTTTGGGAGTGGTGCAAGGTGTGTGTCGTTGGGTCCGCATCATGTGGTGGTTCGTGGTGGCCGCGAGCCTGAGCCTGGCGCAGGCCACATCCCCGTCCTCGTCGTCCGACATCGTGCGCGCCTTCTCCGACGCCAAGGTCGAGCGCTTCAACCACCTGGTGGTGGACAAGAACACGGGCCGCGTGTACATCGGCGCCGTCAACCACCTGTACCAGCTGTCGCCGGACCTGGAGCTCGTGGTGCGCGTGGTCACCGGGCCCAAGATGGACTCCGAGCTGTGCTCCGTGCTGGAGTGCACGCAGTCCGTCAACACGCGCCAGACGGACAACGTGAACAAGGCGCTCGTCATCGACTACACCACCACGCGCCTCATCGTGTGCGGCAGTCTGTTCCAAGGCATCTGCACCGTGCGCAACCTGCACAACATCTCCGACGTGCAGCAGGAGGTGCGCGAAGCCGTGGTGGCCAACAACGCCACGGCGTCCACGGTGGCGTTCATCGCGCCAGGGCCGCCCAACCCGCCCGTGTCGCAGGTGATGTACGTGGGCGTCACGTTCACGCTGGGCTCGCCGTACCGCAGCGAGGTGCCGGCTATCTCCAGCCGCTCCCTGGACAAGGACCGCATGTTCACCATCGCGCACACGGCCGTCACCACCGGCACGCGGATGTTCGTGAACTCGCTCGCTCGGGAGCGCTACCCTATAAACTATGTGTACGGGTTCAGTTCGGAGGGCTTCAGCTACTTCCTGACCACGCAGATGAACACGGTGCACGAGTACATCAGCAAGATGGTGCGCGTGTGCCACGACGACGAGCACTACTACTCGTACACGGAGATCCCGCTGGAGTGCGTGTCGGAGGCGGTGGGCGGCGGGCGGTACAGCCTGGTGCAGGCCGCCTACGTGGGCAAGGCGGGCTCCGACCTGGCGGCCGACCTGGGCATCACGGCGCAGGACGACGTGCTGTTCGCCGTGTTCAGCGAGGGCGACTTGAAGGCGCCCAGCAAGCCGGCCAACCACTCGGCGCTGTGCGTGTACTCGCTCAAGGCCATCCGCAGGAAGTTCATGCAGAACATCAAGACGTGCTTCTCCGGCGTGGGCAGCCGCGGCCTGGACTTCATCTCGCCCTCGCATCCCTGCATCATGACGGTGAGTAGCACGTGTGCGAGGGGTAGCAGTAGGCAGTAGCAGGGCTGGGTGTATTGATCGCTCCGCGGAGCTGTTCTGTGCGCGGGCCGCTCGCCGGGCGCCCCGCTCCCCATCCCGAGCCAGGTTCACCAACCCGCGACCCATTCACAAAACCCATACACAACATACGCACCATCTAAATTTCATTATTTATAAATAATCTAAAGTACAATAATATCAATTTTATAAACATTCCCCAACTTGTGAAAAAACGATCAGGGACATACAAACTATAACCAAAATTGTACGAAGTAACCATCCGATTGTTTTATTCTTTAGTAACTTTGCTGAAACACACAGTACATATATAAACTTACAGAAATAAGCAGTATTGTTGCGTCATGTGAAATCTCATCAATTTTTCATATATTTCATAAACTGGGTTTATAGTACCTCGGAACGTGATATTTTTTGTACAGCGAATTGTCTAACGCAGTGGCGGATTTATACTTGCGCCCCCTACCTCCCCCTTTACGTTTTATCGCCATAGGTTTTTTAATATCACCTTCCCTAATTGTGATCAACAGTGGTTTTCAATAAATTAAAACCAGATCCACATGATAATATTTAAAAAAAAATGCCACCCTAAATTTTGCCGCCCTGAGTTATAACCCGTATAGCCCTCCCCTAAATTCGCTATTGGTTTAACTAGGCAGATATTTTGTAAAAGTAAAAACTATAAACACAATACATAAAACCTGAAATTGATGACGTTTGACATGACGCTACAACGTTGCTTATTCCAAGCGACTACATCTAGAAACACGCGAACGTAGCACAGACATATAGCACAATACAGCTATAGGCACAGAAATCCTAGGTATACAGCACACACAAAAATAGAAAATAATATACCATTTCATTGTTTTATAAAAGAATGTGAGTTTTTTAACTACATTTATTCAATGGTATTTCTGATATTTAATAAATACTTCATACTTATGAAACTATAGAAATGAAACAATATATTTCAATCAAGTATATTAATCTAAAAAAACATACAATTTCATTTATGTATCATTATTAGTAAATATAATGTTCTTATACATTTAAAAAATATTGTGCTTGTTGGTTTACTGTTATATTTTCGAAATTTTTGTAAAAATTAATTACACGGTTATCAACAAAGAATATTTTGTACGTGGGAATGGATACGGTCTAGTTGGAAGTTTATATTATTTCAATTTTCCGCAGTTACGTGGATTCGAAGTTCGATGTAAATACGTCGTATAAAATGAGTTATTTTAATAATTCAGTTATATGTATACAAAGGTTTGCACTACTATAAAGTGTATAACGCGGATATTATTGTATTACGATAGCGCAAGAAAAATAATAGTAACTGTTTTATTTATTGTAGCAAGTTCGATGTAAATACGTCCTATAAAATTAGTTATTTTAATAATTCAGGTATATATATATATATATAAAGGTTTACATTACTATAAAGTGTATAACGCGGATATTATTGTATTACGATAGCGCAAGAAAAATAATAGTAACTGTTTTATTTATTGTAGCAAGTTCGATGTAAATCCGTCCTATAAAATGAGTTATTTTAATAATTCAGGTATATATATACAAAGGTTTACATTACTATAAAGTGTATAACGCGGATATTATTGTATTACGATAGCGCAAGAAAAATAATAGTAACTATTTTATTACTAGTATAAACCTAACGGTAAAATGTGTTTAATAAACAAATGAAAATAGAAACATTTTTACTTTGAACAACTGTGCGAATAATGATGTAAGGATTTTTTTGATAATAAAAAAAAACTTATCCTTTCTAGCAGAGGATGTATCGTTCATAATGCATTAAGTTTTAAATTAATTGGTTACCACATTTTATTTAAGTATTTGCACTTAAGTTATTTTTTTGTACTGTTTTAAAGTTTGTTATTATGTTGCAAATCTTATTAGATTTACAGTTAGAATTACGTCGCGCTGTATAATTGATTTGAATACATTGGAAGTCCTAGTTTCTTCGCAGTACAAATAAATGATTTAGATAATTTCCCAATGACGAGATAAAGCTATGAACATATAATTTAACGAGGTATATCAATATCGCGAGTCCTAGTTTCTGGGCGAACACTCAAACAAAAGAAAAATGTAAGATTCGTGCCTTATGTTTCCCAAATAAAAAACAACTTATTTATTACTCCCTAGCTTAAGCAATAACAAATGGCTTCTTAAAATACAATTATGTTTATTTCTTTTCTTTTTACTGATATTATAATCATCGTTGTCCTATTTCTTATTTTTAATTGAAACATACACATCTATTTTTCCTTATAAAAAAATTATCGTAATGTGTTTCGAAGAATTGTTTATTCGAAGAATTTTAAAATATGTGTTTGTTATAGCAAATAACTAAGATTCTCGCGTTGCAATTTATTTTAATAAATTTATTTAAATATTTCATGAATAATAATTTGAAAATTGCTGCACAATGATAAATATTTATTATTTTGTTTCCAAGAGAAATATGATACGAATGATAGTAATTATTATATCTTTCCCTGAAGGAATAATTTATTTATGAAGGTGAATATTGATGGCATAATTTTTTGCATCCGTTTCATAAATAGTGATGTGTTGTAAAATTCATCTGGCAAATATTTTACCATTTATTACGTAAATAGAAAACAATTTATTCAAAGAAGAATTTTTTGCGAGTCGTGACTTGTGATTTATACGCTTCATTCTTTTTGCCAGAGAGCTCTTCTGCCTCTTGAAACATTACCTCGTTTCTTTTTCATATCCACAGTCAAATTCCCTTATTTTAATCAAATAAATACATTGAATCGCCTACACACTGCCTTCTTAAATAAATGTCAAACAAACTCAAACATACAATTTTTCTTTACATTTTACGAACCATTAATGCATACAAACATCATTTTTATTATACTTAGTATTTATTTTTTAATTAATACATTATCGGAAAGAACTTTGAATATATAAATATAAAAATAATGACATTTCAACTTTCAGAGTTAATAAAATTTAAATAAAATTAACAGCAATGGTCAATGAAGTTCATATGTACATATTTATACATAAATACAATGTTTTATAACATACTTAAAAAAAAGAATTTCATATACAAAATAGAAAATACCAAACAAAAGTATTACAATTCTTTGGAAAAATACTTTATATTTTTTTTGTATTTGAAATATTTAGTATTTCAAATACTAAAATACTTAATATTGTATTTCAAATACTTTGAAGTATTTTAAATATTTATAAGTAGTTCAAATATTTTTAAGTATTTCAAATACTGATACGTATTACAAATACTTTTGAGTATTTTAAATACTTTTAATTATTTTAATAAAAAATAAATAATTAAAAATTAATTATTACTAAATAATAATTTGTATACTTATTAATTAGTCCTGTTTGTTATTTGTCTAACGAAATGCGTATGAAGCGATGGTGTATTAAAATAGAACTAGCAGGCAAGGAAAATGATTGCAAATTCTAATAGATGTTGGTACAATTGTTAGCAAGATGGTAGGATATTTTTAGAATGAGGTTATGCCAGCAATGTAATCTTATCTGTAGGAGAGCTATACATCATTTTAATACAAGCACTCGTAACTCTTATCTTTCATTTCGTTTCGTACATTTGGATTAGTAAATTTGTAGCAAACGAATAAAAAGATCGGTTCTGGTTTTGTATCATTGTGCGGACGCGAGAAATTTCATTCGGAACGCTGCAATTCGATATTATCCGGCTTTGCGAACTTTGTAAACTAAGTTTCACTTTTCTTCATATTTTTTCTGGAAATTTCATTCACTGCAAATAACATGTTTTTTTTTTCACTGTTTCTGTTTTCCTGTCTATTAACAAAAATGTATCTGTATGAGGAGAAATAACATATCTTTACTTTTTACTTTTTATTTAAAACATATATGTCGGATACTCTGTAACAAACAAATTGTTATGTGAAGAAAAGGTCGTTTTTTAAGATGTTTTTCGTCGCTGTTGAGTTGTTGTTTATTGTCCTTCCTTTGAAGTTCGATATTTTCCCATGAAAAAAATCCGTTATTTACTTGATAAATTCTTAAATATCTTCTTGCTCGTCAGCTGTCAGACTGTTGTTCGGTGAGGAGAGTGGGTGTTGGTAGATCGCCGATAGCTTGTGTCCGATTTTCCCTTGTAGAGTTGTCCGTTTCGTTCCTTGCTGTCGAACAGAGATGGCTCTACCGGTCTCTTCTTTTCCCCACAAAACACTCAGCTACAAAACACCACCTAAGCTCCTAAGTACGTGCTGTACAAAATAACAAATACATTGTAATTGTTATCTGACAATAATTGCATAAATAGAAAAGCTGATGAAATGTTTATGGAATGCAGATATAGATGATATTGTTCCCACGTATATTGGCATGCAGGGTGACTTTCACAGTCATAGGTCAGGCGTTGCACGATGCGACTCTGCATCCGTTTTCCACTGTTGTTATTGTTGATTAATAACACGTCCCTGGTTTTTCACCAGCTGTTAATTACGTTGTATCGGTGTTAAGCAACAGGAAAATCAAATGGGAGCAGCAGTTTCCTTCCTGCCGAGCATTGTGGAAATTGGACAATTTCTTGGCTACTTTCAATCCCGCTAATTAATGCTCTAAATTCAAATCGCATCAATAATAATTACTTCCTCTTTGGATTTCACCTGGAAAAATCTCAAGTGCAGTATTCACCAGGTAGTCGTTTTGTTTTCATGTGGCCAGAATCTCAATCCGCAGACGACTTTTGACTACTAATAAGAACCAGAGACATTATGCTGCGGCCAATTTAAACAACTGAATACTGATTTTTTCAAACGCACTCTTGAGGACTCTATTCTTTTTAACTTGTTTGCTATACAAACACAAACTTACATATATATCGTACCCATCAACTCAGGTATTGTACAGGACCGGATTTATGTTGGTGGGGGATTTTGGGCAAAAGTTTGATGGAGTCCTTTTTCTATTGTTAATTTAATAAATACTTGAATAATTAAATACCATTTATTACACTGATGAAGATTGATTTACAGTCGAAATGTCGGTGTCTTAGTGGATTTTATTACTAATTACTAATTATCCAGTCGAAGGAAACCAATTCTGTATTGATAAACATAAAATTTAGTTTTGGCACTTTTCTTGCTTTCTTCTTTGTAAAATATTCTACATCGTCTTATGATAATACTCCTAAAATATCATTGTTGATGCTCAGAAATATTAGATGATCATTTAGGCGTTGTTCGATCATAACAATTCTCAACCTATTTGTTATCATGAAAACAAGATAAATTCTCATCATGATAACTTCCACGTTTGGAAAAGTATCCTGCAATTTTTTTCTATTATTAAATTATACATAAATAGTATCGTCTATTAAAAATTGAGTCATTCCGTTGTACATTAGTAAACCTACAAGTAGATAAATTTTGATGTTTTCCAGATTGGCTCTTTCTTACTTGCCAGTATTGTAAATTGTTGACAAAATTGTTAACTTGGTGGAGGCCTGGTACTGTAGCTTGTAGGTTGTAGGTCTATATTACTGTAGCCTGCGAAAACGGATGAGATTACGAAATAAAAAACAAAATCAGAGTTAAATGCGGCTGGTAAACCTGTGGAAAATAAAAAGTAATGTGTAATTTGACTGCTTTATATTCGAAAATAATGACACAATATGCACCGAAAAGTCTGCGAAAGAAACGGAACACAAAACACTGGCTAACCCCCAGTAATTACCAAATTACATACATTAACCAGCATAACACATACGGCAAGCAATTTTACGGTAGAATTGTAAGATCTGAACAAAAACTCCACGTAGTGGTATCGGGGTTGTTCGCAGAACGAGCACCGTCTTCGTCGCCATCAAATGTCACCATTCTTGGACATCTTGGACGGATAATTTATGTGTGTTCAACGCACCCTCGGATAATATTTTTGCGAAGGTTTTCTTGCTAGCAAGTTTACGCTAATCAATTTTCCGAGTCGCTTTTCTGGCAACTTGCCAAATAGTAATTGCACGAAAACTGTACCAATAGTGGGAAAAATGATTGCTGGGGATATTTCACCTGATCGAACAAGTGGAACAAATTGTCTGCATTATTATACTAATTTATAAGCCATAACTAAAGACGCTAACACGAACTTTCATATTCATATCGATTCCACTTTTTGACGAACCGACCAATTATTTTCCCAATATTGTTCGTTGTTTCCTTTTTGCTCTTGCTACTCTCGTTCCATTGCCAACTCGTATCTCTCATTCAAATATCGCCTATATTTGTTTCATCATTTTGCAGCAAACTTACAATTTATTGGAATGTGAATAAAATAATAATGAATATTTATTGGGTTAATTGTGAAGGTTTCACATTTTCACATGTGAGACATCGGTAATCAACGCATTATTAAAATGAGAAGAATGTAGTTCGATTTTGTTATTAATGGGGTATATGACCATAATCGAATTTTAATATCTAAATCATAAATTATAAAAACTAACCACTATAGCTTCTCATTATAATAATAAAAACTAAACATTACTTTGCAATAATATACTTATTGGCAATGGCCAGCATGGTAGGATCGTGGAAAAAGGCAGGTAGTATGTCTCTTCATATAAAACACACCGAATTGCTTTGCCGTATCAATGGAAATCACACCATAGCTTAACACAATAAAAAAAAAATACAAAAAAGGGATGTTGTCGTAAATTGTACCAAATTTGTCTAAGGAACCTTTAGAACATCATATAGGTAGATAAAATTGTAGTATTTCTTTGCATCACTTAATTAATACCTAATTAATAGGAATCTGTTAAATTTGTTTCTAAACTGAATTCTGAATTATCCACGAAACAAACCTGAAAACAACACAAATTCAAACGTCGCAATGTACTAATCCGAACTATTTATCAGCTAACTTCAGAGCATTCCAAATACATACATATGTGCATATACATACACAGGTACATACCATAGATAAATTTTTGTGAGATTCTCGAAAGAATCTCTTTTCTTGTAGTATTATATCGATCTCGTCTCGTTTTTGTAAATGCATCCTCGCTGTCGTTCTCGCCTCGCCTATTTGATGCAAGACGAGACGCGAGAATTTCTCCTCTTATTGTGCATCACGACCCCAAATTGTTAATAATTATTTTATCGTAAACTACGAATAATGAATCGATTTAAAAATCATATATGTGAAAATTTGGTGACATAGCTATGGGTATGGTAGTGTGAAGAGGGAAATTCCCAGCGTGAGACGGCAATGGAGTCGAGTCGTAAAGTATTTTAGAGGGGATATTGTTTTTACCGTGAGTATGTGCAGGTGATATGTGGCACCTTGTCTGATTCCCGGTAACGACCCTAGTCGGAATGGCCAATAGCGCAAGCGAATTTAATGTACTATCGCGCTAACACTGTTTCATGACTCTCTTATTCTCTGCCCACGTACTCATTAAACCATGGAAATTTGTTCTTTCTGCTAAAGCCTGAGAAACTACAACGCACAACCTGTAATTAAACAAACTCCAATGCCAATCCACAAAACCATCAACATTCCTACAAACATCAAACTGCAATACTATATTATTATACAAGTGCTCCAAAAACACCAATGGGACAATACGGCGTATAAAACGAGTAATATTAGTGTTTTATAAGAGTCTTGCAAGACAATAACAAGATAAGAGCTCCAAATTTCAAACCCAGACAAGAAATTGTCTTACAAGAAAAGTGCAAGAAAAGCAAGATTTGCTTTTTTGTTAAATTGAAATTCGAGTATATATTTATTATAAGAATCTATTTATAAATATATGACACTATTAGGAAAAATATGAAACTTGTTTATTAAATGTAGTAACATTAACCTAGATTATATATAGATTTTATTTACCTAAAAGTACAAAAATATATAAGCATTAAAAAAATTAAAACATAAAATTTTTCACAATGCAGTAGTCTAGTCTTTAAACGAGTTACTGTTTTTATATTGAACCATTTTTTTTTACTCCGTGCCAATACGTTTTGTCTAAACGTACTGTGCTGTGAAAAAGTTTAACTGAGATATACTTTGGCAGTAAAGGGCAAAATGGGGAATGATGTGTGAAATAGAATTTAATTGCCTAATGATGAAATTCTTGACCGATTTGTGCGTAAGGGAAAATTGGCAATAATTTATAGTGGTGGCGTAATTGAGCAAATCCCGTAATTCTGGTAAATAAAATGGCAGGAAACCCTCCGAAACAATCGGTGATTGGCGTATGATTCTACAGTAACCGGGCGTCATTCCGACAGGAAAAAATCCAACTGATTGCATTCGAAGCGAGATGAAAAATGATTTCCGTTGAATTTCTCCAATAAGCAATTTGTTCAGAGAAAGTTCTCGCTTGTCTCGCGTAATCGGACGATCATCCTAACTTCTAACACTCATCACATGTTTTAATTTTGTCCGGCTACTGCTTCCCACCGCATCAAACTCAGATCAATCCATTTCTTTTGATTATTTAACTTGTGAGATCACTTGTGGTCAATCAGGATCAGATGAAATGATACAATTTATGAAAAATACAACAAGTTTGTTTCTTTCAGAAATGTGATGATGATAAATAAATAAAAGTAAATGTGACAAGTTTTGAAATAATTGGCAAATGATTTGGTAGATAATATGAGAATAAGCAGCACTCGTAAAAAGTAAAATATAGGTGTAGATAGAGAAGTTTTCATGCAGTAAATAAAAATAATTTTACGTATGAAGTTGTAGCATTTTCAGCGAAATAGTAATTTCCATAAATTTACTCTATGATGTAATTCCGCGAGTGAATATGAAAGCAAATTGTAAAGGTCAGCGAAGAAGCATAAAGGGTCGGAAGGAATACTCCAAATACAAATAATGACCTTGTTAAATCTTTCATTGTACTTTGTTGTAAGTCGCTTTCCCTTTTTACATTTGCGTTTGCGTGTGCGTTCAGTTTACGCATCGTACACAATGGCACCGCTCTTATTTTCCGTGTTCGTTCCTTCGCTTGGTCATCGCATGTCCGCCATATATGGATGTGACGTTATGCAACAATCCTTCTACACTGCGCAAATATTATTCGCCTTTTCTGGAATCGCATTCTTCTACATTAGTGATTCGAATTTAAAATCAAAGCTTCGAGACCAGATTCTCGAATTTCAATAATTTCGCCGAGATTTCTCGAGGGAATCGAACGTCATAAATGTGACATCTTTTGTGACTTGATTCACAAGGTAGAAATTAAATTTCTACGCTGTTGAAGTAGAAATGTAGCTACTTCTACACTGGTGGCGTGAAAACTCGAGAAATCACGACAAGATTCGAGACCGAGACGAGATAATAATATTCGAGACGAGAAATAAACGAGACAAGATAAAATATTTTACATTTAAAATGAGACGATACGAGGAAAAGAAAAATCACTATTCTACATTTACTTATTACTCATTTATTTCATTTACACATACTTATCCATCACTACACGTCTTTTCTGGAAATACATTCTTGTACTATTAGCGATTTCTGAAGCCATTTTTCTTCATTGACACTCCTGTCAATTCGAGTCGGAACACGCAACCCATAGCAATTTTTTGTTCATTAATAATTTTTGAGTGTTTTTTTGAATGCAAGAGCAATCGCGTTAACTACGACACCACTATTAGAGTGAATAATTTAGTGAATGAAAGCAGTGTTTGCGAGAGATTTGTATGTCAGTTTCATATAGGTGTAAAAGTAATGTCATGAAACATGAAGCACGGAAAGACAGCGTACCGGATTATTTCGCTTGATAATTTTGTTTGGCACAATTTAATTTTACAGTTACAGCGGTCTGATGTGCTTAGTTTAACAAATAACACAAGAAATATTGTTCTACTATTTAGTATGCATAACTAAAAGGAAAAGAAATTTTTGTAGCCTTAATTGAAGCTAATTAAATTGCCATGAATTTATGTTTCCAGCCAAATTACAGGTATTTTCCATTTCCGGCTAAAAATAGACGGATCATCGGAACTATTTCGCAAATTAACAATTTTATTATTAACTGACAGCTTAATTGACTCGCGATTTAATTTGTTTTATTTTATTAAATATCAGGTATTATAATGTCAATTATTTCAAATTATATTTATAAATTACACACTCTTAATTAACCTCTCTTTATAGTCCATTTGATTTTTCCTTCTACCTTACAAATCTAGCATCGCTTCCCTCAGGAAATTTTATCAGGATATTCAATAATTTTGAGTGGATGTATGAGGAAATATGGACAGCGGTGACTCATTGATTAACTCGCTGAGATTTCTTGTACAGGATGTACGCTTACCTATAAAACTTGTCGCGAAACATATAATGATGATGTATGATATAATAGGGGAAGATTCGAGAAATACAATAGGGGGTTGTAAAATTTATATATTGTACTTATATATGAATTCTGTTCTTTGAAGACATTATGGGTATAAATGTAAGAAAGTTGTTATACTTAAAAAATTATGAATAGTAGAAGTAAGTAGGAGTAAAAATTCCGGGTGCGTGTTTCGTCGTTATACGACATCTTCTCCATGGTAATTAGAGGCTCCTGGGGATTCGCAGGTTGCGAGCAATTCGCCATTCCCGGGCAAGGCACGTCAGTCATTGGCACCGGCGTCGTAAACTCCGGCGCCCGAACTGCTGCCTTTACAGCCCACACAACATGCATTCTTTATAACACTCCAAATACCAATTAAATTCACAACCTTTATTTTTTCATATTGCCAACATTTCTTCTCCCAATTCGTATCGCACCTTACAAAATATTACACCTTTATCAAAAAAGTAGGAAATAAGTACTTAAGGTATCTGAGGTCCTGATCATACTGTTTATTTGGACTCTGCAGATACCAATTAAATTCACAATTTTTATTTTTTCATTTTGCCAACATTTCTTCTCCCAATTCGTATTACACCTTTTATTAAAAAAGTAGGAAATAAGTACTTAAAATATCTAAGGTCCTGGTTGTACTATTTATTGGACTCTGCAGATACCAATTAAATTCCCATCCTTTATTTTTTAATATTACCCACATTTCTTTTCTCAATTCGTATCGCACCTAACAAAATATTACACCTTTTATCAAAAAAGTAGGAAATAAGTACTTAAGGTATCTTAGGTCCTAATGATGCTGTTTATTTTGACTCTGCAGATACCAATTAAATTCACAACCTTTATTTTTTCATATTCCAACATTTCGTCTTTCAATTCCTATTGTACCTAACAAAATATTACACCTTTTATCAAAAAAAGTAGGAAATAAGTACTTAGGTACCTGAGCTGCTGTTCGTACTGTTTATTTGGTGCACGATCATTAGTTCCAGAACTTGAAATTAGAATTCCATCCGTTTAATTAGCAACATTTACTTGTTGTTTAGTGCTGCAAATTGTCTACATGGTTCGTACAAATTTTAGTGGGTTTGGAACAATTTAAACACAGCTATCTAACAATACGTTCATTGCGAATACAATTAATGATTTTTATGTTAGTTGTGTACATGTTTTGATGTTGAGGTGAGGTAGTAAAAGGTATAGCAGGATGCAGGAAGAGTTTTTAGGTTATGAGATGTTGCTCATTGATTGCACAAACAAGTTGGTTAATCCGTGCGTGGCGGAACATAATATGTAATGACACGTGAGATTATGCGGAACATGGCAGAGGGTAGCGCGCATAGTTAACGATGTTGAGACGCTGAAGACGGCGACTCGTCATTAACTATTTACCGAGTTGTCGGAGGAACGCACGCCAAACGGCGTATAGGTTCGGAGAACTGGAGGAACCTGGAATTAATGCACTTGTTTATGTTATTGCGCACATGTGCTCATACGTGCATTCACTCATAAAACAACTAATTCTGCACCCTGCACATCTTCACTATTCTCTTCTATTTGCACGATATCTTTTAAACAAACAATTCATCACAAACTTACCAACGTCAACATTCAACTACTTTAGATCTAAATACAGCCAAAATCATAGAGGAGATAAACTGATTCAGTCAGTAGCAATTGGAGTACATCAATATTGTCATATTCAATATCTGTTGTATCGCTATATCGACGAAATAGATGGAGAAAGTTAAAATTAGCAGACATTTGATTGACGAAGAAGCTGCGATCGTCAAGATTCAACTACTTTAGATCTAAATACAGCCAAAATCATAGAGGAGATAAACTGATCCAGTCAGTAGCAACTGGAGTACGTCAATATAGTAATATGCAATACCTGTTGTATCGCTATATCGACGAAATAGATGGAGAAAGTTAAAATTAGCAGACATTTAATTGACGAAGAAGCTGCGAACGTCAAGATTCAACTACTTTAGATCTAAATACAGCCAAAATCATAGAGGAGATAAACTGATCCAGTCAGTAGCAATTGGAGTACATCAATATTGTCATATTCAATACCTGTTGTATCGCTATATCGATTAAATAGATGGAGAAAGTTAAAATTAGCAGACATTTGATTGACGAAGGAGCTGCGAACGTCAAAATTCAACTACTTTAGATCTAAATTCTAAAACAGACAAAAGGTTGTGTAGAGAAGTATAACTAATCCAGTCAGTAGCAAATGGTGTATGTATGTACGAAATAGAGGGAGAAAGTAAAGTTAGCAGACATTGGGTTGAAGAAGAAGCGTTGAATAATTGTGCGCATTTCAATTAGTTTTTTTTTCCATGGCTGTTAGGTCTGGAGCTTAATTGAAAATACCTTGGTGTTGGTTGATCCAGTTCGACCATTCCCAACTATATCACTATTGAATTACTTCCTTAAAAGGCTTTTGATCTCGGGCGAGGAAGGCGGCTCAGGCCTCTCCCTAGTCTGGCCCCAGCAGGGGTGCCTCCCTCGCCAGGATATTTTTTAGCGTTGTTGTTCAATACTTGGCTAGCAGTGGGAAATTGCCGGTGTATGGAACACTAAGGGCTGCACAACGCACTTGAAAGACGGAGATGATTACTGATTTAGATGTACAATACCAAGTTTTACCACGAAATTCAACACGTCCTTTATTTACTTGATTGTTCTGTTGGAGCAGCGCTGTACGACTGTGGATTAACTATGAGTCATGGGCATGTTGCTACAGTTACCAGGAAAAGTGATAATGTGGTGGAAACGACCGTACAACTAACGAGAAATCAAATCCCAACTAACTAAACCTACACTTCATAGAATAATATCGGATTAAAATAATTAATAGATCTGGTAACCTAATAAACTATTTACGTTCGTATTTACAAGCTCTGTTAATCTAGTTACTTGACGTTGCCTCCGTCCTCGCTAACTACGTTAGTTGGGAAGATACAGATAGACGGACTTCAAACTATAAACAACACATGGATGACGAATTTTCACAGAATTTTCATTATTGTTAAAATAACTCGCAATTACTTCATTAGCGTTTAAATCCCAATTTCTTCAATCATATTTAAACAAAAATATAAACTGTACCTAGGTAACACGCTAAAAGTCACGAAATATAAATGGACTTGTCAAATATTCTCGCGCATCTAATGCAACAAACAAGTTAAAGGAGGCGGCAACGTATTTATAGTTTTTTTCAATGGAGTGCTATGTGCCGTACAGTGCATAATACAATCATTGTAGACCCTTGTCCCGCCTACTAATTGCCCTGGATAGTACAAGATTTTAAAAGCTATACCAAACCAAATCAACGAATGATTTCTACGCAATCCATTCTTAAATCTGTCTCTAAGCATTAAATATGCCAGTGTAACAAAATTCAACTCGTATTGGTTGATCCTTTTCTATATGAGGTCCTATCCCATTTGGAATGTTTTATCACAGATGAAGGTGAATTATTTGGAAAATCATGTTGTTAGCGTTAGAAGTTCACACTGAGCTGTTGTTTACTGGACTTGGACATGTGCTGTGATTATTATGTATGTTGTAATTGGAGTTTTGGATAAAAGTAAGAGAGCGTGCAGGTGGAGAGGAGAGGCGTGATGCGATTTGAAGAGCGCTAACTTTATCGACCGCATTCTCCAGACAGTGAAACGCACAAGTAGCTCTGTCCGTGGATGCACGGTAATTAAATAACCGCCACAGCGTACAATACAATGTATCGCGTATGTGCTAATTACATAGGGAAACACACATGCCGTATGACGCTGCGACATGTTTAGATACAGTTATCAACAATTGGATTTGGGTAAGAAGCGGAGAGAAAGGAATTCAGCTGCATCTGGCACCTGGGGAATCGTCGCATTCTCTACAGATTGCGAGCCATATGTGTTGGATTTTTTCTCCTTCATTCCTTCGCTATATTTGGTCACCGACACTTTAAATATAAACACATGAGTAAGGATCTGCAAAACCACTTTACATGCAGCTGTTTTCTTCCTTTTGCTAATTCGTCAAATCTAGTCTACTGGATACAAGGACTATAAACAAAACACGTTGTCAAATTAACTATGAATAAAATAATAGCACATGCAAATAAAATATTTTCATTCAATGAATTGTGTAAATGTTGTCGTGTAAACTTGACCTAGGTTAAATGTTTCGACCAAGTTTCCAATAGTTTTGTTCATCCAGGCATTTGGGAAACTGCATACAATAATTTTTCATAAAAACGACAAGTAACTTCCCAACTTAAAATAGGTTTTGAGGTTAGAATTTGCAAGGTGCTCACAGGACAACATAAAACATAAAATATATTTTTATAATTAGCCGATTAAAAAAAACGGATATATTATAATTTTGTGAAGAATCATAAAATTTATATTTATTGATGATATGAATATCCTTGAAAGATTTTTTCAAGTTGTTGTTCCATATTACATATTAATGACTTTGAAATCCTGAATATTTTGACCCAACTTCACCAAAATAAATGTTCGTATACAAAGTTCACTAATTTACAAATATTTGCATAACAAAATGTGTTTTCTTGTAAATTTTCCCAACTGACCCAAGTTCAAACTCAACCCAAATTAATTATTTCAAATTAATTAGTGCTCGAAAGTTAGCACTGAAATTTTCTCCCCAATAACTTTAGGTGCTCGAGAAAGAAACTGTCAGTTCCTAGCAACAATAGCAGATAAACAAGAAAAGAAATATGAAAATCAAAGCAACATTTCTGGTGTAATTTGAAAATCAAAAGTGCTCATAATGTTCGTTCTTCCTTTGATATTATTTTTATAACGACAATTTGCTCATAAATGTTCCCTGTCCCGTTCGTAAAAAACAGCACAAGGAGAAAGATAATTTAATATTGGAGGAACGGATACCAATTCAAAGTAAAATACCCAACAATTCCAATTTCTCTTCGATAATGTCATTTTAGTTCGTTAACTAGGCCTTCAGAAAAATCTTGAGCGGAATGCTAGGGCATTAATTACAACTGCAGATGCCATTAAAGCGAACAATGGTGCACTCACCACGTGCTTTACAGCCTCCGCCTCCTTATTGCTCCTAAATCGTCAATAATCTATTTGTTACACATCAAAATTCCAGGCGCCGTGTTCTTCACTCTATTAAATATGATGCGCACCTACTAATCAACAAGATGCTGTAAGCTTCATGGCTCATAAACCATTTTACGACGATCTGTTATTATCTCAAACCTTCATACACTCTGCCCAAACAATCTCATATCTCTCGGCGAATCTGCCCGGGATTCAAACCTCGTCTGCATTCTACCCCCTCTTCGATTTTACACAAATTAAACTACATTACAAAACACTGTGCATAATCATGTATTTACATAGTTTGCAGACAGTAATGACACTTACAATAATTGTAAAAAAAGTATTTTTCATTTTTATATTCACCGTTAACATTCATGAATGTCGTTATAAAATATTCCGTAAGAAGGTCCTGAAAAACACGATGATATTATTTGAAAATACGTCAAATTTATGTGCATATAAAATAGAAAATATGTTTTGAACGCATGCATAAACAACGGGCAGTAATTCTGAGTTTAGAAGGCAGCTAATTCAGAGACACCGTGCTAGTTTTTCCAGTTTCTACGTGCGAATTTTCACAATCAAATGAAATTTTCATGACGCCGTGCAAATTATCATCATAAATTTAAAATAATTATAGTGTTGCTCTAGTTTTATTAAAGGAAAATAAACTAGAATGCTCAGCAAACTAAGCGAAAGGAAATGTCATCACACAAACAAAAAACTATCTTCATGTAATATAGTCCAATAGCCTCAACCAGTTCTTCTCAACACTTTCTCGAAAACTGGACCGTTAATCCAAAATAGAAATCCACATCCAAACCTTTACCGAAATTTAAACCAGATATTTATTTAACTGAATTGAACAATTCTTATGTAGTGTAAAATATTTTGTAAATATAGACTTCACATTTAATGCAACGAAGATTGAAGCCTGCACCTTCGGAAACAAGTAAATGTTAGTTTGGATCTAAGGAAATCCAAACCTTAATCTTTATATAATCGAAACGAAACGATATAGTATAATCCTTATGATTTTATATCAACTATTGTAAGTGTGAAGTATTTTCTAAATATGGAATATTTGCGCTTAATTACTAACCAAGTCATTAACTACAAAAGCAATTGATGTTTGAATGAAAAACGTTATTGGACGCCAGGATATTTGAAATTACAAATAAAGGTTACTCGGAACTGAGGAAATCGAAATCTTTATCTTTACATAACCGAAACCTTTATGATTTTCTATCAACTATCAATATTAAGTATTTTCTAAATATGGAATGTTGGGAGTTAATCACTTTTCAAGTCTAACTAAAAAGCATAGAGGTTATAAGCAGCGAAAGTGGAAGGCAGGAGTAGAGGTAGTAGAGGATGTGAGCATGTCCCGACATGAGTGGAGAACCTGTCCTGACCTGCGTGGCTGTTGGTGCTGGAGAATGAATGAATGAGTGCGTTGGAATGCGGGAACCGTTTGGGAAGCGCTGGTGTCGCTGCGCCCGCCTATGAAAACAAGAGAAGCGGCAGCTTACAAGAGCATTTTTGTATTTTTTGCGATAGGCCGGGACTGGTCTCGGCTCCGAACTAATGCGAGAACATAATTAGCGAAAAACATCGCCGTTCCGACATCCGATTGCATTCTATTATCTCATCTGTACTACCACGCCGACTTCCAAAATCACCTATAATTATTCTCTGGCACCACTGCTTAAATTCACACAACATTATTCCCAAAACGTAAACGCAATTTTCATAAAAATTATTAAAAATTGCAAAATGTAAAACAATATTTGTTTTGTTCAATCATAACGAAAATCCATCAAATTTCAATATATTTTTAATTGCAAACTTGTATTTTTCAAATAAAAACACCAACATTTTCATATTCACAAAAAGGATTATTAAAATATATAAATAAATACCTCATTCACAACTCATTACCTATTTGTGGGTATGCAAGCTACGAGAGGTTATATAGGAGAAATGAACAGCTATTAAAGAAGAATGAATATCGTAACCTACAAACGACAAGAGAAGTAGAGTTTTTGCTGCGAAGAGCGGTAATGTCGCTTCCTTTCGCCGCCGGTAATTAAAATTCAATTCTGTTCTGGTGACAACTGTAACCTACTATTGACTTCCAACTCATTACAATTTCATTTTAGTTTTGAAATTTATAATGATTCCGGCGTCCAACAAAGAAAATAAAAGGAACGCGATGAGATAAGAAAAGAAACAAACCTGCGATGAAATAAAACAGCTACAGTTCCAAGTTCGCTGAATCATACCTACACGTCGCACGGTTTACAAAAGATTTCAAAAATGAAATCAATTAAAATAGAATGCATGCACATATGCACACGGAATTTTAATATCTCTTTAGATTTAACTTATCTGCCTACACATACATTCCATCTGCTGTCTCTGTCACACACATCCGGTTATTTTTATCCCCGCATAAAACAAATTCCATGTTTTTCTAATTGTTTACTTCAAAAACTTTGACATTTTAATGCACGTTTTACTTATTTTAATGAAATACGTTTAAAATTTAATATTTCGCCGTGTGCTGATTTGTATATCTCGGTAGTTTTTAATTTTCTCCGTGAAGTTGGAAAACATCAAATGTTCATTAGGTGTGAGTTGAAAGCAAGAAGGAAAATACACAAACGTATTTAGGAGTTGCTCTTTGTGAAAGAACTGCGCGAATAATTTACGCAAGAATGAATTTTTAAATGGGCGTATACGGTTTTTAAAAAATTTATAAGATACGTTTGCTGTAAAAAATATTATTTAACTTTGCGAGATCTCTGCGAAAACTTTTTATAATTTGCTGTCATGTGCAGATTTGTAATTAATTTGTTTAATTTTTATTTCTTTACTAATAAATATTTTTTGTTACAGGTAAGTTCCATGCAATTTATTCTTCAAAAGGTAATATTCTACTTTTCGTTTTAAAAATATCTATCCAAGATTTTGTTTTAAAACTTAACAGTATCTACTATTTAAATAACGTACGCAGTGGTGAGATTTGGGAAGGGCCAAATAAGCAGTTACCCCCCTAAATTTTTTGCCTATGGGTTATTGTTTCTTTTGTTTATGTATGATTTATGCATGAAATGCAGAAGAACACAAAATTTTACAAAATCTATAAGTTTTAGAGTTCAAAATGTATTTTACGGTACTAATCATTGTCTGTTTAATTGATGGATCATTAAAAAAATAAACATTCCCATTTTCCATTAAAAATTAATATCTTTTTACATCCCCAAGTGATTTCCAATCACAACTGAAGAGAAAAAGTTATATTTCTCATCTTTTAACTGTAATTTTTTTCATATACAGCCGAAATAATCCAAAAATACCTATTTTTGGGTACAATTTTCTGGTTTTTGAAAGTAGTCCACTTTGATAGATCCCATTACGCTGATTTCGAATTTTCAAACGAAATTTAATTATCTTTTTTCGTTCCTGAGATTTTTGCGCTCAAAGTTGCACCTCAAAAAAGTGTGTTTTTTGAGCATATCTTAAAAATGGTTAGAGATACAATCTGAACGATTGTACCAGTCGATTATACGGGAAAAGTTACATAAAGAAATGTTTTCTCCCCATATACGTTCTTTGGAACGATTTGGTGAAAAATGAGAAAAACGAAAAAACAGGAATTTCAGATTTTCACTCGGAAACTTTTTGTCTCCAAAGTTTTTCATTTTCTGGACTTAAGTAAACATGGATACGCTGATTTCAAATTTTCAAACCGAATTCAATTATCTCTTACCGTTCTCGAGATATTTGCGTTCAAAGTTAGACCTGAAAAAACAGGTTTTTCAGGAATATTCCTGAAATGGGTCGAGATACGACGTCGGCGAACTCACCAATCGATTCTACGAGCAAAATTACAGAAGAGTACCAATTTTCAGATTTTTTTTCCAACGGGTACAATTTTTAGAGCGAAAAAACGAAAATCGGCGAAAATCGAAAAAAACGCCTGATGAACCCCTTGCGATTTTTTTCGATTTTGGCCGTTTTCAGTTTTTTCTTTCTAAAACTTGTATCCGAGGGAATAAAAATCTGAAAATTGGCACACTTATGTAATTTTGCCCGTAGAATTGAATGATGATGTCGCCGAGGTCGTATTTCGACCCATTTCAGGGCTATTCCTGAAAAACCTGTTTTTTCAGGTCTAACTTTGAACGCAAATAACTCGAGAACGGAAAGAGATAATTGAATTCGGTTTGAAAATTTGTAGTCAGCGTATCCATATTTACTTAAGTCTAGAATATGATAAATTTTGGAGACAAAAAGTTTCCAAGCGAAAAACTGAAATTCCAGTTTTTTCGTTTTTCTCATTTTTCACCAAATCGTTCCAAAGAACGTATATGGGGATAAAACATTTCTTTATGTAACTTTGCCCGTAGAATCGACTGGTATAATCGTTGAAATTGTATCTCTACCCATTTTTGAGATATACCCAAAAAACCCACTTTTTTGAGGTGCAACTTTGCGAGCAAAAATCTCAGGAACGAAAAGAGATAATTAAATTCCGTTTGAAAATTTGGAATCAGCGCAGCGGGATCTATCAATATGGACTATATCTAAAAACCAAATTTTTTGACCCAAAAATGGGTATTTTTTTATTATTTCGGATGTGTAAAGTCAATTATATGCTAGAAATCTGAAAAATGTATTGTTTAGCGTATTCTACATTTACTTCCATAACTTTTATTAATTAATGGAACCGTCCAGTACTTCATACAAGGGAGACTTCGCATCTGGACTCCGAATTTGCCCCGTAATAAAAATTCATATATCCTGCCACTGAACGTACGTATTTAGAACATTTCATTTGTCTATGTACCATTCGTACTATTCGTTTTATTGTGATAAAAGTTAAAGTTTATGATATATTTATATATAATTAATGGATGAATATTTCGTTCTGCAGTTTAAAGTTGTTTGCCTCACATAATTAAATATTTAATGTAAAGTTGAGAGACTATGAATTAATTTACTTTTTACTAAAAGCACTTTAATTAACAATTATCATGAATTTTGCAGTTGCGGATTATTGAACGTAAATGTGGTAACCATAAGAAATAGACGGTTTGTGAAATATTTGAAAGAATAATGTGTAGAGTAACGCGAGTCGTTTTTGAGTAACCGGATCAAAGAGAGACGCGAGTGTATTGTTTCGATTCAATATGTCACCCTTCGCGAATTTTCGAAATGTTTTCCGGGTATTTTTTTGGCAATTTATCATGTTATTCTAGAAGTAGTTTTTGTAGTGTTGAAATTTATATTAATGATTATTTTGATCTAGATATTTTTTACAAAATTCACGCTTATCATAATTTGAAATTTATGGTGTTCGAAAAGAAAAATGAATTTTTAATAAGTGGCGTTATTATTGGAAAGTGGAACGGAAGTTTTTGCCCGTTTGGGAGACGTATAAATTAGCAGAAAGGACGTAATAACGTGTGGATAATCCGTAGCGTGTGATTGGAAGAATTAGAGATTTGTTTTTGTTTGATTTGATCGTTGATCGGTGATGGGTGATCGGTGCTCGGTGATCGGTGATCAGGACGGCGACAATAACTAGCTCGTCGTCCGCAAAACAACTAATGACTTCTCCTTTGTCACTTTATCCTACCTCTTGTAGTTCGCTGTTTCCCGTTCATCATATCACCTCATCGCTTTCTCTTAATCTCTTCTTTTTCTCCTTCGGCTGCTGCGAGCTTCAAATCAACTAAATCAACTAGAAATATTTAATCGTCAGACGCAATATCGTTACTTTTATTCGCGGAGAAAGAATTCATGTTAGTTTTTCTAAGAACTGCGACGGTGCTGTTTGCTAAATAAAGATAACTCGTACACTTGTACACGGTCGTTGCTTGTAGAATGTTATGAATATGAAAAGATTCATTGAGTAAAAAGCAGATGTGAGATGTGTGCGTTTCCCAAACATATCATCGACCCATGACAAATTGATTACAGTAAAACACTGATAAAAATGAGTGAGAACGCGTGTTATTTTTACATTTGAGTCATGAACAAAGCACGTAAGAGACAGAACAGATGTCTGCGCCTAATTTCACGATGAAAAACTCTGATCAAATAGCGATAACGTAGTCACTAGTCGCATGTTTGCATTCGGTCAACAAAGCTTTGTACGACTAGCTGTTCACATGAAACAAACGCTCTTTTTATTAGCTTCATGATTAAAATCTCATTTACCGATAATAAACTCCAAGTATCATCTCGAAAAAACCACATTTCCAATCTTGGCGTAAAAACTTCATTATCAGCCTATCGCTCGGACTTTTTCCACTCCAATCACCCTAATTGTTTACTGCGAACATTCGTGATGTCTACCCTTCAATTTCGCCAAAATCACTACGCAAATCTAAAACCTCTCATATTACCAAAACTACGTAAAAAGTCTGCAACTAGTGCTGAAATTTCATTGGAAAAATAATTTGAAATCCGAAATTCGAAATTGAAAAATTCGAACTTCAGCAGGAAGAAAGTAATAAAAAATAGAGAAAAATAAATAAAATACAAAAGATGTTTTTTCTAACTATAAAATTATAAGAATAGAATAATAAACTATATAGTACCTAAAAGTTGCAAAATAATTTTTTCGAATTTTATTAACAGCACTACTAAATTTACTAGCGTTGCATATTCTGTATGACCTCACATGTTTATTAATATTTATTAAAGATAACAATTACACTATTACAAATATGTTGTTTGTTTAAAATTTCAGGGCTGAAATAAAACTTCAACTGTAATTTAACTCTTTACATAAATAAAACGAATATCAAAAACGTTATAATCTCGTTGTCGTACGACGATTTTATGCAGTTATTTTTACATTTTATCAGTTTTTGGTACATGACAAAGAAACGGAAAAATGAATGTGATAGTTGATGACAAAAAATTATTTTACGAAAACCAAATATAAAAAACCACATCCTCTAGCAATTAGGAATTATAATTGTATAGAAACCAAAACCGATAATTTAAACTACTGGTCTATTCAGATAAGAACTGTAATTTAATCCAGTTAAGATTACGAAAGAAATAAAATATCATAGCATTTTATTTAGTGTCTAAAGGATATCGTAGAAACTGATATTTTATGTTTGTGACCACTAATTGAAACGTTGGCAAAGCTGGTAGCTGGTTTAAATACGAAATGGGAAATGGAATATGTTATGAAGAAAGTAAATTGCGCAAAGAGTTAGGAAGACATTAGAGTGAGACGTTGCGAAGTTTGCAAGTGTCGGGCTGAGAAATTCCGTGCATGTGTGGCGTAATGAAGAAAACTGCGTGTACATGTTTTTTGCGTTAGCTTCCCCAGCAGATATAAAACAAGAAAGTGGCAAATATTCTTTTTCTCTTTGAACAAGACTTTGCCCTCAAAACAGACATGAGTCGGGAGTCGTCATGTGACAAAATATGAGCGTGATTAATCTAGCCCGGCTTATCTGGATCACGTGGTTGGATCTTCTTCCACGAACACTGACTCACCGGCGCACTACGTGTAGATATGTGCTTTCTTATCACCGATCCATTCTCGATAATTGTTCATCCATGCTTTGTTTACATACACATCATTCACCAACTCAACACAAAGGCCTGGATTTAAATCTGTACAACAAAAAGAGACCAAGTCAACAATTTACATTACTGGACAATAAGAAAGAGCCAGGAAAACACCAGAATTTTACTACTTGGACTTAAGACAATAGTTTTTTTAGTGGAGAACACAAAAAAGTGCAGAATCCTTTTCGAAATGTGAAAGCCATCTTGAGAATTTATCTTGTTTTTATGATAACAAATTGCACCACAAAAATATCATTCGCTAAATTAACAATATTACAAAATAGGTTGACAAAGGTTATGATCGAACAACACCTAAAACATCTAGTACTTCTAAGCCTCAACAATGATATTTTAAGATTATTATCATATAAAGATACGTACTAACGGAATGACTTAATAATTACTGGAACGAAAGAGCCAGCCTGGAAAACACCAAAATTTTACTACTTGGAACTTTATTAACAACGGAATGACTTAATTTTTAATAAAAGCAAATAGTTTCTTTAGTGAAGGACACAAAAAAGTGCAGAATCCTTTTCGAAATGTAAAAGCCACCTTGAGAATTTTTCTTATTTTCATGTTAACAAATTGCACCACAGAAATATCATTCTCTAAATTAACAATATTAAAAAATGGGTTGAAAACGTTTAGGATCGAACAACACCTAAAACATCTAGTACTTCTGAGCATCAACAATGACTATTAGGAAATGAATATTGTTCAGAGGGGATGAAAAATTTACAAAAATGATGGTGAATGAATTTGATATGCTGATTTCAAGTCTTGAAACAGAATGAAGTTCGCGAGCTATTTTGATTTGAAGTTGTTGACATATGGTGTATTTTTTGCTTGGGACATGTGTGAATAATTGGCTATTTATAGATGTGGTACGGCCGGCTGAAAGTGTGATAAGTTAATTCGGTTGTGGAGGCAGAATGCAGAAGTGGAAAGTGTGAAAAGAAATGAGGTTTAATTCGTATATTAGTGGATATGATGCAGAGATGATAAATTGGGCAATTGTGTAAAAGAGTGGCGAGAGCCCAAAAGATAAAAGTCTGAAGGGGTTAAATCGCAGCAACAAACAAGTGAGTTTTAGAGGCCCTTTTCCCTGTAGAGCACTCGAGACAGATGTCGCTTTAAAACATTTTAACATTTCGTCCAAGTGTACACACACCACATCCTGTGCGGCCCTGATACCAACTTTACAGGAAGTTACACATACAAAACAACGCATTTTTATCCCCAAATGTGGAAGGAATAGCAAACAACATTCTCACTGCATGTAATTACAAATTATAATACCGGAGGAATGTAATGCATTGTAGAAAAAGTTAATCTTCTTTGTTTAATACTCTGGCTAGTTCTGTATCTCTCAGACTGAAACCATAAAATCCCCGATTAATTGTATGAAAGTATATGAAACTCCTATCAAACGCGGAACCAACCAAAACTTTCATAAATTTTAATTATTTCTTTCTGTATCGAAAAACAATAAAAATAAGTGTCTCCGAACTAATCAACTAAATGTAAATTATAATTATTTAAAGCCGCGCAAAACTTGACGCAAAATCTGTCTGAAAAATAAATGAGTAAAGTCCATAATGAAGTATAAAATTCAGCATGGGGGTAATTGACTTAAAACTTGTCGGAATTAGATTGGGAAAACACGCATCCATGTCATGTAACTTTTCTCCAACTAACTCCCGTTGTCATTCGGTATAAAAACACCGAGCCGAATACAAAAACACTCAGTTCATCATTGTCGATATACCTATCATCTCTCGCTTCTTTTTTCTTCTTAATAGAATTTTTCTTCTGCTTTCTTTCCGCCATTTATTTGTTGCTGATTTTTTCACTTTCCCAACCACAAGTTATCGAGAATCAATCGCAAGTATCCATTTCCATTTAAAAATCGAATTTTCATTACCCGGATCATAATTACCGATTTGATTTTCCCCAACGTGCAAAAACAAGTAAACAGGGTATTTGGCAATGAAAATTCACAGCTATGTAGCATTATACGCATTGCGTATCTGCAAATATAACCTCTCATTATTGACTTTCGCTTAAAAAATATTCCTATGCTTTGCAATAGCCCTGCTCTCAACCATCAACACCACACAACTAAATCTCCAAAACGGAACACACCTCAAATGCTTATAGTTTATTGTAAATCCGAATTGCAAACCATGTTTAGATGTTTAGAATGATAGCAATGATAATAGTAAAGTAACGATGATATTATCCTTCATATTACAATGGTTTCAATTCTTTTCTAGTGAAAGTACGTCAGGTGTGGCAATTAATTTTTTACTCATATAACAAAAAAATGTCGACCTTCAGCTAATAAATTGTTATTTCCAATAGTTGTGGCATGGACAGATAACATTTAACTATACAAATGGTGGACATAGGTCAAATTCTTGTCGGAATGTTCGTAAAAACATCAGATATTTCAAATATTTATACTTACCGACATTGGATTATATATTTAGAGTCTTAGGAAATGCAGAGAAAGTAGTGCAATATTATGCAACATTTAAAAACCGCGATTGGAATATTTTGTTATATAATATGCGTATGAGCTGTTTACGCGGTTTTTTTTTTATAATAATGCAAGCTTAGTAATATTTCTCGGAATGATAATAAACAACTATGATTAATTAATAGCTATACATCATTCCTGCCTTCGGGATATTTGAATTGACGCCTTTACTGCTTTGATGTATTTTTAATTTCGACAAATAATTAAACATCTTTTTAAAAGCTTCGAGGGTGGACCGTTATGGCGAACTAAGGGATTAACACATTCCAAAATGGCACAGATTAACAAATATTTTTAAGTGCACACAACGGTACGGTTTGGTTAGTTGACGACTATGGATTTTTCAGAGAGGATGAGCGAATGGAAGCGTGTTGATATTAATTAGCGCTGTATGAGAGCAGATAGATATTTGCAAATAAGAAAAGGAGTGAATTGCAGGAGTATAAGCTTGAAGCAAAGTGAACATTTTTGTGTCTTGCAGAATAAATAAAATCGAGATATTTATTAAGAAGTTTTAATAAAGCTCGTTGCATTATACAACGTTTCTACGAGTGAAAATAAACTTTCAACAAACTTCTACATTATGTCAAGTAAGTAATTTTCATCCATTTAACGAATTTCAAAGGATTTTGGTTCAAAAGCTTGAATACACTAAAAAGCATTTTCGATTCTCTCATTGTTAATTATAAAACGATTTTCAAGCTTCGTTCACAATGCGAGTACCTCGAACTTGGCAGATATCCCTGTGTAAACACCCCGTGATTGAAAACTTCGCTATAACACTATACAGGATAAACAAAAACTCCCAATTTAAATAATTACACAAATTTCATTACGCGGAATATCTGGTGTAATGTGTCCTGAAATAAAGTTTCTATTTACCAAATTTAATTCCGTGGACAGAGCAGCTTCATCTTACTCAAAAAGTAACAAAGAAAAAGCCGCAGGCCTCTCTGATAATTTCCCGTTACAAGAAAATTTCATTACGGCAAATCTGTGTCCGTTTGTTTTAACGTATTCACTTCCTCTTGATGCTTCGCTTTTCTGCTCTGTCCTCGCTGCGTATTTGCTCTGGACAGGTACAGCGTTATTATTCTATGGGGAATCAACTGTCAATATTTAATTTATAGGGAAATTCTCAAAAGCAATCTCTTCTGTCATCTATTTTCCTTGGCGCCAACACCAACTATTCTCCTCTTGCAATGAAATCCTTTCACTAGGCACATTGTACAAATTGTCATAAAGAGAAGAATATTAAATATATAAAAATGAAATTAAGCTTTACCATATTTAATTTATATGTAGAGAAATTATCAAAAACAATCTTTTGTGTCACCTATTTTCCATAGCACCATTTTCTATTCTCCCCTTGTAATGCAAGAAAGAAAATTTATTGTTTCACTAGATAGATTGTACAAATTGTAATAAAAAAGAAGAATATTTAAAATGAGCTTAAGGAGAATGGCGATGGTATTGTTGGTAATATCGGTTTGACCATATTTAATTATTAGGGAAATTCTCAAAAACAATCTTTTCTGTCACCTATTTTCCCTAGCACCAATTTCGACGATTCTTCCTTTGTAATGCAAGAAAGAGAATTTATTGTTTCACTAGACAGATTGTACAAATTGTAATAAAAATGGAGAATATTTAAAATGAGCTTAAGGAGAATGGCGATGGTAATGTTGGTAATATCGGCTTGACCATATTTAACTTTATAGAAATTCTCAAAAGCAATTTTTTCAATTACCTATTTTTCGTAACACCAATTTCAATGATTCTCCCCTTGTAATGCAAGAAAGAGAAACACATTGTACAAATTTTAATAAAAAAGGAGAATATTAAAAATGAGCTTAAGCAGAATGGTGATGGTAATATCGGCTTGACCGTATTTAATTTATAAAGAAATTGTCAAAAACAATCTTTTCTGTTACCTATTTTCCGTAGCACCAGTTCCTCTATCCTCCCCTGATGCAAGAAATAGAATTTATGCGTTCAGTAGACAGATTGTACAAAGTGTAATAAAAAAGGAAAATATTAAAAATGAGCTTAAGCAGAATGGCGATGGTAATATCGGTTTGACCGTATTTAGTTTATAGAGAAATTCTCAAAAACAATATTTTCTGTCACCTATTTTCCGTAGCACCAGTTCGTCTATTCTCCCCTGATGCAAGAAATAGAATTTATCCATTCAGTAGACAGATTGTACAAAGTGTAATAAAAAAGGAGAATATTAAAAATGAGCTTACGCAGAATGGCGATGGTAATATCGGCTTGACCGAAGGGTTGTGAGTGATTGAAGGTATTAGAGGTTGCATGATATACATGTTCAGTGCACAAACACTTCCCCTAGGCCTAGGGATTTATAATTTCATTTTCCCGTGCTTTTCCGACGTGAACGACAATAAGGGCGGAGGGGTCGACTCAGGGGAACAACACCGCCAACGATGCATCGAGGGAGACGCACCACCACTTAAAAACACCTACCAAGCCTTCATTTGCTCGCACGTCCCAACGATCTGGACGGATTTCTCAGATAAATTTTTGAGAAGTGCTCGGATGCGGAAAAAATAAGAGACATTACTTTTGGTCCGCTCTCGTACATTTCACTGCTTGCATTATTAATTAGGGTCGTACCGAGCGACCCTACTTCACTTCTTTCAACATTCCTACGACTTTCTTAGCCGGTCACTTCGTACGCAACTAAATAACTAAGCATATCATCATGTCTTATTACTCACCACTACAAATTTCATCAAACCTTAATTCATTAGAGGAAAGGAAAAAGTTATTATCTGTAAGTGATGATTGTTTGACGAAGGATGTGGCGTTTGATGTAAAGGTTATGTGGAGACTAAGTACTTTGTCTAAATTGGGAATGAATTTGTGTAATGTAAAACGAAAGACGAAGGGAAGGCATAAAATAGCAGCTTAGTGGTTTTTAAACAGCAATCCTTTGTTGGTGTAAGATGTTTACGTTCTCTGCAACAGCATTACTTCGCTTTGAATAAGATAAAAGCTAATAACTAAAGCTACCCGCTCTGTAGCGACTCTAACTGTTCTGTGACAAGATATGAACACCCTCGCCTTCAATATGTGGATGTGGAATCCTCTGTTAATTAGCCCTGTTTGTGCATTCATTTCCTCCAATGGGGCTTGATCGTATCTGCCATGGTTCTATTTCCCAAAATAACACATCCAATCCTTTTACTTCACTTCAACAATTTTCCCAATCCGTCAGATATTTTTTAAACAAATTCTATTTATCTGGATAAAAGTGTCTGAATCGTGGAAACCTCAAAAACGAGAAAATTCTTCTCGTATCACTTTTATTTATTGATCAATTAATTTTAATCAAAAGTGACATTGATCCAGGTAACCAGTGTAGAAGAGTCTGTGAGACTTATAAATGTTTTGCAATATATTTTGTTCTGAAAATATCAAAATTGAATGATACTTGTTCATGAAATTGGACGCTTTGATAAAATTGAGTTTTAATAAACACAGTAGATTTACAGGGGAAAGATAAATGAATATTGTGACATTTGGAAATGTCATTCGAAGCAATAAAGAAATAGATGAAGAAAGTTGTACTCAGGCTTTATGGGGATAGCTTCATAATCATTAAAGTTATATTCAGGGCATGTAACCGAAAAAATACTGGTTAACGGTTAACCCATAGTGAGAACATTAGAAAAATAAAAGTTTTAGTTCGAAAACAGGTTTTTAAAAATTGAAAACCGGTTTAAACCACTTAATATATCGGTTAATAAAAAAAAAATTAAATAATATTATGGACCAATGAAAAGCGATTATGTTTCGTGCTGCGTACAAAATCAAACACAAATATTCACAAAAATTCTTACAATACATTCAGAGTAATGTAAGTTATTTTTCAATTGTAAATTTGATACCTAAAGCTGACAAAGAGACTGCTTATATTACGAAAAACCCAATCCTACAGTTATTAAAATACCAAATCCGATTCAATACCTTGGATGGTAATAATTTTCACAACTTTAGGTAAAATTCAGATACATTTTAGAATCTCCAATTTGGTATTCAGTGCGTTAACTAAATGGTGTGATATTGTAAACAAATAGTTAAATATTAAAGACGTTGGAAAGGTGATGTTTATATTTTTCCGTGAGCAATATGGCGCAAAGAAGTCCATTTTAGTAGAAGCCACATATTTGTTCCTTAAAAATATTTGAAAAGTCTTTCACACCCTCCGTTGAAGTATGTATTGAGGGGTAGAACTCAATTCTTCGTATCTCGTGCACACACGCTGGGGCATTGTGTCGCCTCAGCCCACCGCCTCAATGCGATAATTACTCCGCACTTCCTCAACCACCTTGCCCTTTCTACCCCCTGGGTTTCTTTGCCCAGCATAATTACACACAGCCAACAATGCACCCAATGTTTTCATAAGAATTGGACTCGAATCGGAATCGGAATCGGAATTGGAATTGGTGACATTTGTTGCAATGCGGGACGACAAATACGATGTCAAGTAAATTAATGCTAATTACCCTGACATTCATCGCGGACTGTCACACAGACATCATTACACCACCCACAAAAATAACTGCATGCAACACTACCAATATGCGAACCACGACTTAATTACTCCCTATTTTTTACCAAACCTACTTCAAGTTTTATCCACGAGTATGTATTAATAGCAGGGATAACGTTATATAACATAAAAAAAATATATGAAAATAACGTTTTATAACGTTATTCTATTTCCATTATTAATTTGTAATACAATGTCATACAACAAAAATATATTTATACCTAACTCTGTAACTGGATATTACCTGTTATAAAACTAGCTGGTTTGTGATTGGCGCATTTGAAAGTCTTCAAACGCCACTAGTAACATCTATGTATACATAATACATACCGTGTGTTCCAAAAAAGTGTTGTCGTAATCATTTAACATGGAAAAACAGTTTTTGGTAAATAAAAACTATCTGGCTAACAACTAAGTCATCATATTGTACAGGACAATACTACATGTAGTTCTACATCTTATTTAATTCAGATTACTTCATTTTAATGTTTTTATTGTTTTACATAGGTGAAATAGTGTAATTGGAGTGTATATATTAATGTTGGAATGAATGAAGTAAGTGTGGGCGACCTTGGCTGTTGATAATCGAACTGGGAACGAGGGGATGTCTTGGACTGGTGCAAGGCTTTTGTAGTTGAAGAGACGCGTGGAGCTGACGGCTGCATCTCCGTCTATTTAATGTGTTTCATTACAATGGAAATGTATCATCCTTGTTTACTACATAAAGGGACGTGCCTCTGCTTACCACTACACATTCTATTACTTTCTTTGTACTCCTATATCATTTTGCAAAGGTTTTCACAAAGCCTATACTAAAATTTATATCTAAACTACATTAGTTTAAACGCTAAACTTAACACAAAATACCCTTTACTTTTAGTTACACTATACATACTGAATGACAAAAGCGCACCGTTCACATTTTTACATTTTATAAGCGCACTAAAAAAAATAGCAAAAGCACACCAGTAAAATTTAGGAATTTAATGTGTATGCGTATTTGTGCATCTGATTAGATCAAAATACGAGTAAATTCGTTCCTCTTTCGTCCCGAATCTAACCTAACCTAACCTAATATAACCTAATCTAACATAATCTAACCTGACATAACCTGACTTAACCGAACCTAACCTAATCTTATCAAACTTAACCTAACCTGGCCTAACCTAACTTAACCTCACCAAACCTAAATTAATCTAAACTAACCTAACCTCACAAAACCTGAAGTAATCTAACCTAATCTAACCATACCTAAAGTTATCTAAACTAACCTAACCTACCCTAATTCCATCATTGAATAAATAGGTACATCAGATTTATTAATATATGAACATTTCAATTATACATACACTGGTGCGCTTAAGTAACATACTTTGGTGCGCTTTTGCATGTTCATTGGTGCGCTTTTGTCATGCGCCACATACTACATAAAGTCATATTATTCAATCGCGTATAACGATATTAAATAACATACAGTTTGTACTAGGTTCTGAACTACTTAGATCCAGCAATATTTTATTTGATGAATAGTTTGATTAATTCGTGTGAAAGGCACTAGTGTTTTCATTGCTTTTTGTGCAAGAAAATATAGGGAATATCAAAGTAAAATAAAAAATGTGTTATTCATAGAATTGTTTTTGATTAAAATATTTGGAATATTATGTTATTCGTAGAATTGTAGTAATAATCGAGTAAAATATTCAAAATATCTGCAAGGTATGTAAAGACAAATATGGCAAATATTATTACAGAGCAGGAAATAATGTTGATTATTGAAATAAATGTTGTTTACGGTAAAGCAACGTTTAATAAAATCTGTAAAAACAAGGGTATTTATTTCAATTGTACTGGAGGAAGTTTTCTATTTCATACGGTTGTAGGGAGGGTTGTTTGTAAACATATAACAAATTAGACCTTTCCTGAATAAAACACCAGCTAATTTTCACGAAGACCTACACATCGCGAAATATAAATCAATAAACAAAAATAGAGCGTTTTAATTGATGAGCTGTAAACAGGGGTGTCCAAGAGACAAAGACTCCGCGGTCATTGATTCACTGACCTGGATCCACTCCACATCGCTCTTGTATTTATCTCTATGCCAATACTACAATAACCGTGGAAAGGACAATTTCTCTTCCCAATCACGTATGCTCCAAGGTGAAACAGCGCAACGATCATCGTTTCGTTTGCATGGGCGGAATTTAGGAAGAAACAAGCAGAGTGCGAGTTATCTTGCTGAGAAATATGTACGGCTTGGGTAGTGTTAGGCCGGTGTTCATTAGACTGGTTTATGTGCGTTGCGGTCTCTGCAGACCCATTTTATCCACCCAGGAACTATCAAAACTGCTAAATTTTAAACTTGCAAGGCTTTCTCTTCAAAACTTCCTACGCAATTGTCCCTGTGTATCACACTCTCCCTTTTATTATAATTACTCACTTACCCTATTACTCAATTTCGATATTTTAAACATTGTTCAAAACAACCAAATTTAATTCAAGTTTAGATAGAAGGTTCATATAAGACTATCTTAGCTTGTTTGAATTGAAGGTAATTTTTTGATACAGTTAATAACCTAGGGAAAAACAGCTTTTTATTATAGTTTATCCAGCCAGGAAATATCAAAATGCTAAATTTTATATTTGCAAGGTTTCAAAACTTCCTACGCAATTGTTCCTATGTATCACACTCTCCCTTTTATCACAATTATTTACTTACTCTATTACTCAATTTCTACATTTTTATTTCATTCGACCTTTTAAACATTGTTCGAACCAAATTTAATCTAAGTTTAGTTTGAAGGTTCATATAAGACTATCTTAGCTTGTTTGATCTGTAAGTAATATATTTTTTGATACAGTTAATAACGTAGGGAAGAACATCTTTTTATTAAAGGTGACACTGATAAAACCGTTAGGCGATCCAGTGTGCGTACGGCCTTGTTATAAAGGAAATTTCATTAGTATGGAATTTCGTTATTTGCAAAAAGATAAATGAAAAATCGTTTCGCGCATCAAAGATCAAGGTAATAAATAAAACGTCGATGAAAATTCTCAAGTGCTGCAAAATCTATACGTGAGCAGATCGTTATTAAACTCGTACGAATTAATATTTCATTCCTGTGCCTCATAAGTACTCCAGCTGGAACCGATTCATCTGTAGTTGGTCTTCAGACCAGTGCACAACTTATTACTCACATTCAACTAACGTCTTTATCTTCCAACACTTCAATCCTAGCTTGCAGCATTACATCAAAACCTACACAACTTATAACCAATTTGTAGAAGTAGAATAAATAAAGCACATTGGTATGTTTGATATTGGGGAATGAGTGTTTATGTATAAAGTAGAAAGGTGTTGCGCTTTGGTGAGAATAAGGAAAAATGAGAGAACACTGTTCCGGTAGTGATAAGATTCCTGACGGTTGGCCACATTTCACTGGGTTTGCAAAAGGACAGGAATATATTTGGGAAATTATATAGACAGAGAAAATCAATATTGTATCTGGTGATGTATTGGGGAAGTTTGCGTTACTTGAGTATAAGTAGACATATTATGAATGTTGTTTGCTCTGTGTTGATTTGCAGAGCAATGGCGGATATGGAAATTTGCATTCTTTTATACCTCGGCTCTTCTTTATCCGCGACTTCATTGCACACTCCCTTTGTTCTAATTTTTTACAAAGGCGATAAATTCCTGTTAATTTACCACGCAGTACTTCTTACTTGTTTTCTGCAAATAGTTCCCGAAGCAAACTTCCTCATAGTTAAATCACTTATAAACCTCACGTGCCAATACAAATATTATAACGACTAATCATTTTTAATCGATTTTGGTGCGATTCCAGCGATTCGCTTCGCAGAATAAATTAATTTCTAGTAAATAAATTAACGGCGTTTCACATCAGTAATTAACATGTTTTTTAATTACTCGCTGTTCAGGGTAAACAATCACTTTTTTCATTATTTATTATTAGTCCTGTCATTTACATTTATTCCTATTCCTTCAAATAACCACTTCTAAATTCGATTCCCCAAATTTAATTCTTCAACATGTATTTTCCATGTAACATATATTTTTTTACTGGTAATCACGTAATGAAACCGTAACCGTAAACCGCACCGATATTAACTTTTTATGAAACCGTAACCAAAACCGTGAAATATGGAAACCGAAAACCGAACCGAAAAATATCTGTACTAAAACCAGTATAAATATAAATAATATACTATACTGAAAATAATAACCATAAATTTTACTCATTTTTATAAAATTCTAGTTTTGTTAATATAAAATGATTAACTAGTTATATTTAAACGCACAATTTTTATTTTTAGATCACAATTTAAAATTAAAGTAATTATACTTTTACTTAAAACAACTTACAGTTTTAAACGAAACTGAAGTTTATTTGTTTACTTTAACCGAAACGAAAACCAAAATAATAATTTCAAAAAACCATTACCGATAACCAAAACCGAATTTATAATTATATAAAAACCGAACGCCAAAATTTTTCGGTTCTACTCTCAGCTAGTAATATATTTATTTAAAATATTTTCATTGTGTACTATGTTGAAGAATTTATGAAAATAATAATGTGTGAATGAAATAGTAGGAAGAATACGAGAGATGAAATATGGAGGAAACGCGAATTGTGGAGCGTAGGTGTGTATATAATTATGATGGCCGCTCAGCGGATTTGAGCCTGATGCATGACAGTTCCCCAACAGGGTATTATGGAAAAACGCCTGATTGATTTATTATACGGGTTGTATTGGTAATAACGGTGAAATTAAAAACGGTGTATTAGATGTTTTAGCCATGATTCCATGCTTCATTTTGGCAGCTCGTCGTTTTATTTCCATTCGCATTGCAGGGAAAAAGTTCATTATTTCCCAAACTCCTGTATTATTTCAATAAATCACACATATCATAGTTTCGCTAGCCTATAAAATTTTTTACTGATCTGCCATTGTTCACACAATGCTTCACAAATATATAATACGAACAATAAATACAAGAAAATATATCACTAAAACGCTATAGTATCAAACCAAAACGATTAACCAAAAAGTAATTTGAACCGAAATATACCCTTTCTGCTTTTTTGGATTTTTACATTTTTTCAATTTAAAGAATCTAACAAAACTCATTTCTTCCGAAAACCGAAACCGATAAAATATACACAAAACCAAAGCAGAAATCAAATCCATTAAAATATTGTTTTGCAATACGAATTCACTTTAAAAATGCATACTACTACTATCTGAATACTAATTATTCAGTCGAATAAAAGCAATACCGTATTGATAAACATAAAATTTAGTTTTAGTACTTTTCTTGTTTTCTTCTTTGTAAAATATTCTATATCTTTTTATATGATAATAATCTTAAAGTATCATTGTTGATGCTCAGAAGTATTAGATGATTATTGTTAATTTTGAGATTGATCTTTCTGCAGTACAATTTGTTATCATGAAAACAAAATAAATTTTCATGATGATTCCATGTTTGGAAAAGATCTTATACATAAATAGTTCTCGACTAAAGGAAACCATTATTTTTTTCTATTAAAAATTAAGTCATTCTGTTGTACATTAATAAAACTACAAGTACAATTTTGATGTTTTCCAGGTTGGATTTTTGTTATTTTCCAATAATATAAATTGCTAACTTGGTGGATACCTAGTAGTGGGTAAAAATGTGGTGAATCCTGAAACTTATGGAGATTGGTAGAGTCAGCATTGGATTTAATATTGTGCCATGATGATATATCTTGTATATTTGCTTTAGCTCGGAGTTTAAAAATGGTAATAAATGAAATGGTGGTAAACAAGGTTAGAGAGGGCTGAGATAATTGATTTTTTTGATAAATGTATGTACGTGTAGGCGTGGCCGGATTTGGCATAGGCTGGAGGGCGTCGGAGAGTAACTCTAGCCTAGCTGCGGGCGGCATTTGTATTTGTCACCTATAAATAGGTTGGGAAATTTCGCTTTCATAGTAACGAATCACTATGTGCGAATGACACTAACACACTGCAATTACACCAGCACTGTACACTCACAAAGGGCGAGGGACGAAGCCTATCCACTTCTTCATTATCATAGCTTTTCATATTCAAATTGTTTCATTTCAATAACAAAACAAACATATCAATTATAAACTCGATTACTAAATACCCGCGCCGAAGATCGTCATCAAATTCAGATTCGTTTTAAATTATGTAAAACGATAAATTTATTGCAAAAATCAAAATGCAAAAATGCGAATTCCGGAATTATGCGCAACCAAATTATAATAAAAAGATAATAAAGAGCATAATTACTACTGCCTAAGACTGCATAAATCATAACGCTAATCACTTTCACTAAAACGCCACGTTACATTTTTATTTTAAAAATCAGTTGATTTAAATCATTTGACTTAAATCAGGCCAACCCTGATTTTAATTTTGAATAATTTTTTTTTATATATATAAATATTTTTATTTTGTTAACCAACTTTTTGTTTTATTCGAAAGCAAGGAATTAAGCAACCCTACTTTCTATCTATGCCTATACAAATAAGTGCAGCAAATCTGTGAATTGGAAAAAATCCCAAATATTCAACATACTCCATTTTCAATTAAAATTTAACTGGAGCAAATTCTTTTCAATACTTACATTCCAAATGACGAACAAAGAGATATTTAACCACAAAACGATATTTTAATAATATTGAATTGGTCTTTTCCGAATGAAATAAAAGTTACAAAAGTTTAAAATTTGCACTATTCATTCCTCGGAAGTAATTACATAAAAATATAATTTTTGAAATGAAAAGCAGCGGGTTGAAATGAAGAGAGATTTGATTTTAGATGTATGAAGTTTGCAAGAAAGCTGGAGGGTTTCGGTAAATCATAAAGTTGGTTTTGAAAACACTTGTCCGAGTTGGAGTTTGAAAGGGGTTGCAGCAGCGCCGTGTGTGTCGCGCAATATGTCACCAACTGGGGCCTAGGACCAGGCACCAGAAATACATCGACAGTGTCCGGAACACCCGTATAACACGCTCAGCACAAGTCATTCTCAAACTTTCCACTATCAAAAACAACTTGTGATCTCTGCTCGATCACCATATACCTCTACAACCATACTTACATTCTCCATACTTCTAATTCTAAGTGTATATAACTGTCAATCTAAATCCGTAGTTAGATACTAAGTAAAATAGTTAGTTCGTGTGTCCTCATAGTTAGTCTTTTGATTGAAACAACGACCTACAAAACTACTCTGATCTACGCAAATAATCAAATTCCTTGAGTATTTTAATGTGAAATTTGAGATTTATCATATCCTTGGTTACGACTTGATATTTGATTCACAGCAATGTATACTAGCTTGTCTCAATTTGATAACAACAAGAAGAATCATTAATAACTTTAGAGGAAATGGTCTCCTAGATTTCTCGATCATATATATCTAGATTATTTTTATTAGTGACCTTTAAAATCAAAAGTTTGAACTGGGGAAAAAATTCAAAATTGCTCAAATATCATCGTAACTAATTCATTGATTGAGTCACTGCTTAGCAGTAAATGGATAGATTTTTACTTACTGTTATTATTGTTTAGTTATTCGTTATATTATACTTACTTCTTGGTTAGTTGGTTTATTAGTTATTCTTGTAATTTCTTATAACACTAATATAAAATACTTCTGTCAAATTCATTCTCTATGTTTAATTTGAAATGAGACAAGCAAAGATATTTAATTAGACTTAAAAAATATATAAAACAAGGTATTTTGTGTAAGTAGTTTTTCTTAGGTTCATTCACATAACTATTAAATTAAATTCTTTCATTAGTTTTTCATTTGAAAAATGAAGTATGCCGTCGGTGATTATATTATATTTAAAAAGTATTTGGTCTCATATGTGTGTTTGTAGAATCAGAGACAATATAGTGATACCTAGAATGGAATATTCTAGGAAAGCTAACAGTGATAATAATAAATAAAAGTTATGTGTAACTAAGTTGAGTTAATTAATAAATTCGTAGAATGTGAAATGTTAAATAAACGTAGAGGATGATATTTTCCTGAGAATAGAATTGGTGAAAGGTGCAAATGTGGAAAACTGCAAATTAACGGTAGCAGTTATCGAAACCGAATTAGAACAGCGTAGGCAAAACAATGGCTCTTGTTCCAGAGTTGTTGGATTGTTTAAATGCACTTGATCTATCAGTCCACAGAAATTTTCGGTACACCTCCACACTGAATGGTTATTATTCTGCGGTTGCCAGTTACCTGCATCATTCCACATTGAAGTTTTATTGGAAATGTTCAATCGGTTCAGAAATAAATTGATGTTATTTAGATTTTAATTACGTGTCATTTTAGTGTGCTCGTGTTTGTATTATCTGAATATGTGCTGTACTATTACCAATTAAATCAATATTGATATTTCTTGTTTCACATCCGTTTATTGTTTGCTGCGAACGCAAATACACAAATTATTATTTTATTACGACACGCGTCGTTTTTCTAATGCAACTATATTAGGATGAATATTTCACAAGCTGCAGCAGCTAAGTACCATAATAAATGCAAATCTTTTACAATAAGCTACAAAGCACCATTAGAAAGGTATTATCGATAATGGTGCACGTTAATTAATAATTTGCTTCATCTAATATCGAACGCTTTATTGTAGTTAATTATACTGAAGCGGACTACAAATACCAGTTCAGTTATAATATGATTAGTACCATGTCACACAACTCAACTGTTATATACCATCATACAGTCCACTACTTAATCCTCTTCTTCGCATCAAATGAAACATAAGCGCCTAATTACATCCTTGAATCAACAACTTGTACTCATGAAGCCCTATTCCACCTAGAAATAGTGAACTAATACAAATAAAAAAAGAAATAACTTAAATTCTGTGGAGGTTACGTTGTTCCTAGGATTACAAATACCAGGGATGGAATTCTATAACTTCGGTTCCTATCATTTGGACTTGTTATAATATCAATTGCAAATATCAACTACAAAGTATACTTGCTATTCTATAATACTAATGATTATTTATGGTTGATATGTACGTACATATACTCATACATGTGTAAAGAACACTCTTCAGATCTACATTGATTTAGGAATGACAAATTCATTGCAAATTTGAATTTCCGCCTTGGTGAGATTTGACATTTGACATTTGTAATTGATATTTTAACAAGTGCAGTTGTTATTTCTAGTTGTAATGAGTTATAGAATCCCACCCCAGTTTAGTTATAATATGATTAGTCCTATATCATACAACTTAATTGCTATATACCATCATATAGTCCACAATTTAATCCTCTTCTTCTCAACAAATGAAACATAAGCGCCAAATTACATCCTCAAATAAAAAACCTATACTCATGAAGTCCTATTTCATCTAGAAATGATGTGCTAATAGAAGTAAAAAAAGAAATAAGTTAAACTCTAGGAAAACTAGCCAATATCTCTGAACTGGGACTCCAACTAAGAAAAGTTGTTTGTACCAATAAATACTAACTGCCGTTTTTGGGTATTAACACCCTATATACCATCATATAGTCCACTATTTAATCCTCTTCTTCTCAACATTGAAACATACGCACCAAACCACATCCTTATATGAACAACTTATGCCATGGTGTGCTAATAGAAGTAGCAGAAGAAATAAGTTGAACCCAGGAGAGGTTGTGTGTTGCTAGGATTAGTTTTTGTAATATAAGTTTGAAATTGATAAAATAGTGAGCAATGAAGTAAGCGGGCGTTTTGTGTGCAGGTAAGCACGGCAATACAATATGCTAATCCAAATCCCGGGACTAATGGCCAGAGTAAGTTCGTGTTGATTTCTATGCAGAATGATATTGTGAACCTTGCTGACCCTCGGTTTGCGTAAAAACCGAGCTAATTTATAATTCGAATGATATATTTTGTTGCTGGCTCGACTGTGCATAAACGGATTTTGATAAAGCGTATTTTTAGATGGCGATGGAGAATAATCTGGCTGGCTGACGTGACAGCACGCAACGCTAACTCTCTTGCCCACTTTCTTACAACTTTTTATTTTCCTATAAGCCAACTTCCAAATTTCGGACAAATCACCTCTTCAAACAATTACCACCGCATTATTACACTCGGAGAAAATATTCACACGGACATCACGCTTTCTTCCACTTAAATACTTAAATCTGTTCCTTATCGCAATTGCCATTACAGCTCTTCCTAAACTAAACAATTAAACATTAACCGACATTTCGACATTAAATTGTCTACATCTAAATGGAATTTTAGATCCAAAGTATTTTGATGGTTGCTAATTTTTTTTGAAACAATTAAACATTAACTGAAATTTCGACATGAAATTGTCTATATTCAGATGGAATTTTAGATCCCAAGTATTTTGATGGTTGCTATTTTTTTCTATCTAAAGCGGAACTAACCTGGAATTTAAATTTAGTGTAAATCGAAACTGTTAATTTAAATAACTTGTGGATAAAATCTGTAACTTAATCCTTTTTAGATTATAAGAGAAATAAGATATGGTAGCTTTCATGTTGATATCCGAAAGAGAAGTAAACAGAATGTATTCTTTTTGGTTGTGTTTTTACACGTGTATATCACAGCTACACTAATGCGTAATTCTGCAATGCGGAACCATGTACGCTATGCTAGAGAAGTTAGTAATTTAAGCAAGTACCATAACAATTGTCCATTTAAAAGTTAGATTTACATTCCTCCAAGAAAATAAACCACATGAAATGATGAAACTTTGAAGGAAATGAAATATTCAAAACGGGCATGCTAGTTACAAATGTAATCTAGTAATGGCCATATTTTACATTCAAAAATTAACAGCGTAGTATTTATTTTTCACTTAAAATATAATTGCGAACAATAATTTGTCAATAGTTAAAAACCCAATTAATTTATTAAATAATAAATATTTAAATTGTGGCATTTTACATGAATTTGAGTGTAAAACACCAATAATAGGATTTTTCGTAATGTGTCTAGAAAATATAGGACAGAAAAAATTAACAGCTTAGTGTTTATTTACCACTTAAAATTAATATCTTACAATAATTTGTCAATAGTTAAAAGACCCAATTAATTTATTAAATTATAAATATTTAAATTGTGGCATTTTAGATAAATTTGAGTGTAAAATCCCAACGGTAAGATTTTTCGTAGTGTTTGTAGAAAATATAGGACAGAAAAATTAACAGCTTAGTATTTATTTGTCACTTAAAATATAATTGTGTACAACAATTTGTCAATAGTTAAAAACCCAATTAATTTTAAATCATAAATACGAGTATTTAAAATATTTTAGATAAATTTGAGTATAAAATCCCAACGGTAGGATTTTTCGTAGTGTTTGTAGAAAATATAGGACAGAATTGCAGTACGGTGTAGATGCAGAATATCACAAAGCTTGTTGCAGAACATGTATTCCGAGATGATTTTAAGTGAATTATGCAGTGTGCATTGTGAATAAGTCAGTGTGTATTTACAATTCAGTAGAATTAGGAGTTGGGAGCAGACACTGGAGTAGAGATTGATTTAACCTTTGCCTCGCACAGAATAAAAGCGACATAAACGATTTATAAAGGAGCTATTTGGAAGTCTTTGTGTCACTTATTCGGTGCAGGAAATAGTTAATTATAACGAGGCATACGCATGCACAAGAAACCAACAACATTGATTAATGAATGCATTTATTTCACTATGTACTGCAGTGCATTTTATAATCATTATATTACACTACGTTGCCATCGCAGATAATATTTTATGTTTTCACATATTTTACATTACTTTTATAGCATTATAAATTCAATTGTTTACAGATTTTATACTAATTTATACTTTACGCTTACAACACAAAATCTGATTATTTTACATTATAATCATTTCCTCATATTTTAACTTAGTGTTATAATAGAATAGTGAAAGAAGACTGAGAATAAAATTTATTATTGCAAAATAATGTTTAAATTTTATGACTTATATACTGTAGTTAAAATATGGTCACATACCTGTTATAAGACAAGCAGGTTTGTAATTAGTGATTCCCTACAAGTAACGTTAAATTGTATCGTTACTTGTTACGTTAGGTTTACATAATGTGTTTTTGTTATTGTAACGTTATTAATAAGGTAACAAATGAAACGTTATTATAACGTTATCTGGTGTCGTTATGTTACGTTTTCCATCCTTGCATATTCCCACACGTATGACTGCAATCACATTAATATTTAAAAATTTTGTGGGACTGTTTTATAATCTGGTCTGGTTAGTAAAGTCACCTTTAGATAAATGTTGAAATGAATTAGTTTAGATGAGCGGACGTAGAAAAAGAATAGCGATGTCTGCCCCGTTGAGTAATGTATTTGAATGTAGGAGTTGAGCATGCGCATTTGATTCTTCCGGTTGAGCGATTGGGTTTAATTTGAGTTGGACTTGTTGCGATTTATTAAAAACGATTATAAGATATTCATGTCTTCTTCGCCTACGCGCTCGGATGGAATAACTCGGTGTTAATTACTTGTAGGTTTTTGCTTTGCGTGTAATTTAATATTGGATTTCATCGCGACGTTATTGAATTATTGCCTAAATAATATTCCGTATACACTTCCCTTGGATTTGCCAATTTTAAACTGAATCAAATCTCAGCGCAAAATGCCCCATTTCCAAAATCATTAATCATTCAAAATACAAACCTACGCCTTGATTCTTCTGGGAATTCCATTTTTGCATCATTATCAAATATATAGTTGTTTTAATATTAGGACTTCAGGTATTAATGATATTTGTTCCATGGAAATTCGTAATGGCACAATTAGAGACCATATTTGTTTTTTAATTATTTATAATAATGTATGATAAAATAATTATATTTACACAGTATTTCATTTGACTACTGATTTCTACATTGACTAGTAAATTTTATATGTGGATATTTCTTGTAATGATTCTATATATTCAGAGTTTGTAAATGTGATAAAATGGTTGGGTAATTGAATAAAGTCCCATGTTTGGCTATTTTAGTTATTGTTGGTTTGTAATTAAACCCAGATTATATTTTTGTACACAATTCGGGCATAATGTTGTTTTAACACATTTTACAGGTATTTACTTTAACACATCATTAAATTAACATTAATTATTTTCCCAGTTAAAAAGTTTTGTAAACGGGATGATTATATATGTTTCCAGGAGAATTAACACGGGTAATATTGTTTAAATATATCGTATCTGTTTGCGTATTAAACAATTACTATTGTTAGCGTTTTATGTTTGTGGAATGTTTATGTTTATAATCTACGCGGGCGGATAGGGAGGATCTGCCATATCCTTTTCCGTCTGCTGATATCATACTCGCATCCTCCTCTATCATCCTTCAATATGTCATACTATTATCACTTGCATTTTTAAATTATTTTTAGCGGTTCAGGATATTTAGCTTTTGTTTACATAGACAAATGTACAGGGTGACTATGTCATAATTGTATACCATGTAATTTTTACAAGTCACTATGGTAAAAATATTACCCTACAGAATTATCAAAATAACGTGGGACAATTGGATAATACAGCTGTCATATCAATGTATGCAGTCTTGATCATGAAAACGTTACTCACAAGAAAATTTAATAAAATAATATTTGTTAATAACGTGAAACCAGTAAACTATTGAACCACCATGGATGTTATGTATCATACCAGGCCTTAGATATCTTAAAATCATAGAATTCAATTGACAATCTACGGCGGTTATGATACTCATAACTATCCTAGGTATGTTAATAATAATTACTATCCTAAAAATACCAATTTATAATTTAATCTTCTTTACATACAAATGAAGATTAGAATTCTATCTATTTTTACTTGTATTATACTGGGGTATGTAATCAGCGAACAGACTGATAGTAGATTTCGAATCACTATCAGGAATTCCCGGGAATTTCATTAGATATCAACATTAGTAATTGAAAATCCAGATCTCATCTTGAGTTTATTTATCTTGTTAGTATACAATCTAAATATAAATTCAGTATATTTTACAAATAATTCAATTTCATCAAACTTGACATCCTGGAAATCCTAAAAAAAATAATAATGTAAACGGTCTAACTATGCACTTTGCAATAAATATTAATGCTGGTTTATAATTTTTTATTCATCTTGTTAATGCATTGATAAATTATTAATAAATTAGCATAACCGTAAGTGCAATATAGCCTGTACATTAACTATCAATCAATTATAAATAAATTTTGCAAATAATGGAATTTCCATGTAAATTTTGTTTACAAATTTTACTAAAACGTATGAGCTACATTGAACTAATTCTAACACCATTGAGTCACTTGATGCGGTTAAGACCTACATTATTAATTCATTCATAATCTAAATAAACGTATTGTCTCTACAACAGATTAGATTAGTTGACAAAGTGATAAAATAACATTCCTTTATGATTAGTCTAAAGAGGAAATACAACAAGAAAAAGAATACAGTAAACAACTTCTATTTTGAAGCATATGGAGTATTATTTCAAAGTTGAACGTTTTTATTTAACGAAGAACGCGATTTAAAATTTAAAGTGCTTTCCTTTGTAACAATTAGCGTGTCATTATAAAAATTTTGACAGGCGTCAAGTATTCTATATTTAAACAAGTCAAAATTCATTAGTTGTAGCACATTCCGTTGGGCGATTCCTATTTATTAATAATTGAAAGTTGGCGTGGAGATGTTGAAGGCTGAAATTTAAGGGTTGGAATCTGTGGACGTGTCTACAAAAAGTGACAGATCTCTGATGAAAAATGTACGACATCTCTTGTCACCGGCTTCGGCGCTCGAATCACGGGCCCGAATCAAGAATCCAAAATAGACGTCGGTGATTTACGTGCTTCAAAAGCCACTCTATACATTTATATCTATATTACACCCATCTGTTTTTTTACTCTCAGGCTATTTATTTCGACCACTTCAGCCACACAAACCAATTTCTCAGCCCCGTTTTGTAATCTCATACTCCAAATGAATATCGAAAAACTCCAAACGTTTTCTCTAACCCCGCGTTTTTTTATTTCTTTTTAAAATTCACCCATTGCTACACATTTACTGTTCTTCTCATCTCAATTCGATTCTCGTTGCATTCTAAAATGCTTCATAAACTTTTAACTCACTTTATTTTTCTTATTGTTCTTACTTTGTACTACTTATATCGTAAGTTTATTTTAACGTAAAACATGAAACTTGTTACATCCATCGATACGAATTTGACAGCATTTTCCAATAAAACAGCAGATATAATATTTAAGTTAAATAATAGTAATAGCTGTGATCTTTCTAGATTGATTTTTAATTTGATTATTTTTATGCCAAATACTAAATGTTTTAGGTTAAAATAAACTCACCGTATGATTGAATACGTTTGTTTTCAGTAATGCAAATTTAATAATTGTATTTACTTAGTAATCAATTTGGTCGATCGGAAAGATCATTGTATATTTATATACATTTGAGAATTTATTAACAAGTTCCCTAATCGCACACACAAACGAATATCAAAAACTGGAAATATTTCCATCTCGTACGTCACAAATCAATTATTTTTCCAGTTACCTAAACATTGTGAATACATTGAAAGATATGTGGTTATCGCAAATTCTTTGGTAACGAATAACAAAAATGAAAGCAAAGGAAATGAAAAGTGAAGCAAGGCCGCTTCCGATTTAAAAACTCGATACGCGTTTGGGAATTGAGATATGGTTTCCATTCTCGTATGAACTTTCAAGTTAATTATGAACTTAAGTGTAGATAGTGATATATTTATGTATGGAAAGAAGTAATAAGTTGATGTTGGGAGGCATGTGCCGTTTAGGAATATAAATGACCATTCCATATCCCATGCCCATTTTGCCGGGCGCCCGAGCTTGTATCTGTTTGAATTCAGAGCAGATTACTCAACAGACTATGACATATGACTGATTAAAATTCTAAATATAACGGACATTGAAAACGATATGATCACGCGAAAAGGGTCCAGGTTGTTCCTTTTTTGCCTCCGCTAAACTCAATTACTATACAAAAATACACCGCGCACAGAACAAATATCATTTATTCGCCGAATGGGAGTTCGCTGTTATTGATGGATGAGAGATTTATTCTCTTGCCTTCATATACATTTCATTCGCACTTTACATATTGTATCCCGACCAAAACTAGCTAACCTTATTTACACCGCTTGATCTAAATACAAAACATACCCTCATTTCGCTTTTACTCAATTCAAATTTCCAAAACACTTTTTCCTTAATCATTTTGAAAATCGAGCCCAGATTGTATTTGACTATGAATTTGACAGAGAAACGATATAAAATAACATTAAATATGTCTGTCAAGTTAGAGTGCCCGACAAAAAAAAATTACCATCAGTTAGTGTTAGGTTTGTGCTGGATTGTTCCACAATATTTATGGAAGTTTGTTCTATTTACATAACATTAGATAGTGTAAAAACTTCAGTGAATATGAATTTGGGTAAGGTCATTGTTTTTAAGCTTAATCTAATGTTTTATAAGTGAATACAATAACTAATGATATAGGCATTTTTAATATTTCTGTTATTTAAATAGAACAAACTTCCATATTCTAGAACAAACCAGTATAAAATTAGCACCAAGTGAAGATATATTATTTTTTAATTTTTCTTTGTTTACAGATAGGATGATGTTATTTTGTATTATATATGTAAAAGTTATGGATCAAAGTATAGAAGATAATATGCTTAACACATGGTATAAACGGTTAACACTATTATTGTAGAAAATGTTTTATTTTATTTCAATAATTTATTTCTGAAATAGACTGGTGTTACATGTGTTACAAATATGTAACAATTCCAAGTTTTTTGGAATTATATACTAATGTACATTATGCTTCCAACATTATATACTATAGTATTATATATAAAAATATGTAACATTTCCAAGTTTTTTGGAATTATATACTAATGTACATTATGCTTCCTACATTATATACTATAGTAATTTTAAGATTTTTATCGAACTGACCTAATATGTGAGGTGTTAGTATAATGAATTTTAATTTCGAGATTGATAGAAACAGCGAGAAAACATATTAAGATTGCCTAGTGATGTGCGCGGTGCATGGAGTTAATTGCGAAATGCAGGTTGTAATTATGGCCCGGGACAATGACAATCCATCTAATGAAAATGAGATTGAAAGCATGTGGGAATTTTATCAGCATGAACATTACCTGTTCGGTTATTACTGGCTTTTGTTGTGGGCGGCAGAGGTGCATGAAGCCCGCGGGAGATAGTTGGCGAAACCAGAGGCTGTCACCTGACTATTCGACCGTCAACTGCAAAAGCAAAAAGAGAAAAGGAAGAAAAGTCAGTGGGTACATATGTTTGCATACCTTGGCGCAAGAGAACAATACGGACTACATCCGTCCCGGAGGAACCGTTCTCGGAAGAAATGTAAATTGACATGTAGCACCGACGGAACTTATGTTTTCAGGAATTAAACACCAGCGTTGCTATTGTTTCCTGCTGTTTGTTTCTATTAGCTTTGCCGTTGATGCTCCCGTTCTACCAACCAATCTTTTACAAAACTACTCATTTAAACATTTCCACTTCATTCTTTTATACGTTCAAAATCGAATCCCGGTTGTGTTGTCTACTTGCCATATTAAGAATTGTATTGAGATGGGTTGTAAGGTTGTGGTTTTAGTGCTTCCGACTGACTGAGCCTAATATCGTGGTCCTTGAGACTGAATTCGTAGTGAATACTTGAGAATATGAATAAAGACTTTGGCAATGCTTGCAAAGCGTAAATATTTTATTTGTGATTGGTAGTGTTTTATTCTTATTGGCAACAGGGCGATACGTCTCTGTTTCAGTACAAAGGGAACAGAGTAATCCAGCTAATTCTGCATTCCTTTTGCCGCTTTTTCGCACACAATAAATGCACTTGATAATTAGACACTCGATAACAATAGCAGGTATCAAAGAGATGAAATGTTAAATTAATATAACAAAATTCACAATAGAATACATTATCATAGTTTAAAAGCTGCAGGGTTATCTTTTTCAGCGGATTCATTTAACATTTAGAATCTAGCAGCAATTGTAATTTGGAGAAGTTGGCGAGAGAACGTGGCGGTGTAAGTTTTTGAAGTAGTGTTGTTTGTGTCTTTACTTAGCGAATGAGTCTCGTGACACACGAGCAGAGCGAGAGCTAAACAACCCCTGCTACACAGAGATTGAAGGAAAAATTACCAATATGCCGTGAAGGTGTAACGACATGGTTGGCCGGATTTCACGGAAAGCCGCAGAAAACAAAAATTCAATTTTCATTGGAAAAACCAGTTTAGCATGTCAACTCGTATTTTTAATATTACGCTCTGATTAAAGTCCATAAATAGCCAGGAATTGTCTATTTATAAACAAGTGCGGCCGTTATAAAAACATGCAATATAATATCTGCAGCAAGACCGACGGCAATTTTTCCAATATGCTTCAACATAATCGAGTAACAGGTTCACTTGAAATATGAAGCCGTGCGTAACTCTTCCAATAACAGTTATTTGTCGTTCAGTACACACGGGCATATTGAAACTTGCCTAAACGCACTGTATTCTGCATTCTGCATTCTGCATTCCCAGACCTAGGTAACTACAGACAAAAATACTCCACGAGTCACTGACCCCTTGCTAAACAAACGCCCCCTTGCGATAAAATCCTGCAAACCGCAGGAACTTGCGGTAATGACTCACGCGTCATCTTTCCTAATCCAACCGCTGTGGTCACTCACATCTTATCGCTTTTTCACTATATCACTATCAACATACTCTTCCTATTCCACACTATGTTCAAATTCTACAGCCATGACCTCTTAATGACATTTTAGCTGCGTTTATTTAAATTTTACATGAGACAAAACTTTATGATGTAGATTCGTGGAAACCATTAAACCTAGTACATAGAAATTTTCTAAATTTTACATGAGTGTGTTTAAGTATATTCAGAGAGAAAACTAACTTTATAGCTGCTAAAAATAATACTGTTTTACACCATTTTAGATTATTTTAAACCATGCATTTAGTACACAGACATTTCGTAAATTTTATTGAGGCAAGATAAAATATTAAAAATTTAAGAGTACTAACATATAGCATATGTAAATTTAACGGGAAACCCCATTTTCTTGTGCAAATATTTGGAAATTTTAACGAAAATTTGAGTATGTATGTTTTCCTACATTTACTAATGAATATGTACCTCTAGAATGAAGGAAGTGATATTGCCCATGGAAAGATACAAGATCTAAATGAAAATTGAAATTGTTTTTAAGTTTAGTTATGTTATTGAGGATAAGGTTTTTGGTTTTGAATGTCCGCTGCCCAATTGACCCGTATAGGTCCGCTGAGTTTTCCGTTGGTCGGTCATCGGATATTGATTCAAGCTGCAGCCATCATTAATCTTGGAATTGCCATACGCAAGCCTACAATCTTATGACAAATTGACCACGCGACTATATCTTTGTTGCCGGTCTTTCTATTATATCCAGCGGATTCTCTGCTTCACTTAATTTCGTTTCCTTTTCGGGTGTAGTTGAGTCGCGACTTCGTGTACGGATCACCAGGACTCACATGGCCACTGAACACGACGAAGCTTCTTCTTATTCTTACCGAACACCTGTTTAGTATACATCAACGATTCAACTAAATTCACACACGTATTCAATTCCGCACAAACATTCTATATTTTACTTTCAAATAATCAAATAGGTATATTTTTTCTTCTGGCCTTATTGGAACAGGGATTAAAGATCCTGGTAGAACGGAATAAAAACTTTGGTGCCAATGTCGATGAGAATAAACTTAGCCTAGACATTAATTACAGCGTAATTTAATTGTTGTGTTAATGAGAACATTGTCATAATGCACGAGCGTATGTCATAAATAAAATGAATCAAAGTGTGTTGAATTTTCAAGTAGTTCATAATGCCGGTCATTGAAAGAAGTTAATTAGAAATGTCGTGTATGTAGAAAGGTCGCAGTAGAGTCACCCGACACGTCAATTACAATTAAAATAAGCCAACACACTGCCAGGAATAGAAGTGCACATCATTCACGTCTAGCCTTCCATTCACTCCGATACCTTTATATACTGTTCTCCCTATAAATTAAATATCTACCTCACCGTAAATGTTTCATCAATTCCAATTATATTTAAATTATAATTTCGACAGATTCCTGCGTACATTCATCAAGAGCATAGATCTTTTTTTTTAGTTATTAACGACATGTGTTCATAGATCTCACATTTGTACTCTTGATCTTTTTTCTGGAAGGTGGTACGGTTAGAGAAGACCTTTTTGTTCGATGAGCAGATTTGGTCCGTACATAATGTTGAGTCGTAATGATATGGCATGTTTGTGATTATATTTATCCCGTACATCCGACGTAAACTGATATGACCGGATATACGAGTCCTCCCACACGTATACATCATCGTAGGCTTTTCTAACTATGCCCCTTTATTCGTGAATCAATTCAGCGCCAGTACAGCTCTGAAATAATTGTTCACCTACCATGAACTTCTGCCAACTCGCCCTACATTTGTTACTAACGATTTAATTGTTTAATCTTCCACATTTCCGAACTACCCTGTTTTACTTCATAAGTTGGAATCAAATAGTTATTACCTCAAAATTCAATGACTTCTAAAGTTGACTACTATTAACTATAAAAATATATTTTTGAAAGGTTCAGACCTTTAAATTCTTCAAAAATTTCTATATCTGATATCAAATTAGAACACAGGTTTTGAAAATCAGAGCCCATGGATTCCATGCAAGTAAAATACCGGTAGTTAAAGTGATGTTCCTTGTAGGAACATGATGGCAAAGATGATTGAATGAGTTTTCTTTGGCGTTCATTGATTCGTGATCGCTGTTCCTAAGACACAATGCGTCCCTGTCCTAGTTCTGTTCTGCCTCTCAGGTACACAATGTCAGCGAGTTTGAGTTGAACTTCGCGCCACAAAGAAACCTCTGTGACTTTCACTCCGTTCCTCTCACTCTCAACACCGCTTCCCAGTTTGTCTACGACGATGCTTCGATCCGTACGAACAGGCGCCAATCAAGGCTATAAACATCTTTGCTTATGTTTGTTAACCTTTTATTCTAAAGATCAATTGTTGTTTTGCTTGTTCTACCTACAGTATTTTCATTGATAATTGATTTTATTGACGGATTAACAATAATAACAGTAATGTATTGCACAAGTGGACAAGGTTACCATGGTTACCATGTTGGACTATGTCTATAAACTAAACTAAAGTGCTGGAGAATCGCAGGATAAATTCATTATATATTCACACATATGTTATATTATAGCTGGGTTCTAGGTTTTCCTTTGTGTTTTTCTGTAACTGTCATTTTTAAAAACAAGTAATTATGTTTATTAATTGTTAGGAAACTCTGAGCAGGTGGAAATTATTGTAGAAGGTTAAACGTTAAGCCTACGCGAAATACTTGCACTGTTAATGAAGTTTTTTCCATTGCACAATTATAGCATGATTCATAAAGTCGGCGAAACAATAACACATGGCTTTAATTAATTGACTGAGCTCATAAAAATTCTATGTTATTAGAGTGCATTTTGATATTAGGCTAATTTGTGCAATAGCTAAAATGTAAGAGAGAAATTTGAACATTAGTTGTGGGTTATCTCATCAGATAATCAGAAACATTTATAAGATTTATGGGAGATCTAGATATTTTATTGTGTGCAATCATATACATACAAGTACTAATGAATATTTTTCTTTTCAGGTGAGTGTCAATTCCTGTTCAATCCATGTGAAAGGTACTGGTAATAAATAATATTCTTTATTACAACTTTCTTTTAAGACATATGGTCGTTATTAATATCAAATTGAATTGGTGTAATTGTTCTGCTAATGATGATAAGTTAGTTGTTAGTTTGGGTGAGGTGGAAGGTTAAGGGAAGAGTTTTATAGGGTGCGCGATTTGAATCTGATGGCGCGATGTGAAATTTGAAGAACGTAAAGCGAATAACGTCTACGTATGGATCGCGTTGAATGTTTGTCTTTAAAATACCTAAATAAAAAGCAGAAAGAAAATAAAGGAGTGCGAGGAATTCGTTGCGCACATTTTCTGATGAAATGGCATTCTTTCCAGTTTAGTTTTATTTCCCTTTGTGTACAAATAACATTTTCCGATATTTTGTAATTACAGGCGAAGTAATGATTTAGTCATCAAGCCGAACACTTGCACGGCATTGCTACTAATAATGCGAATGAACTTGGAGAATTTAAAAAGAATTTTTCCAGTTGAGTAGCTCGTTTAAAAACCTTCATTAGCTTTGCACTGCTTGCTATTCTAGCTCAGCTTACTGAACCTTATTTCTGCTACATTCTGCACAACACAATACCTCTGAGGACTACGTACAAGCGTTGTTTCTTTAGCTATTATTAGCCTGGTCACTAGCTTTCACAATCCTCAAATCCTCAACTGTAAACATCTTTGCCAACCGAAACCGTTCATTCATTTTTTCATATTGTAAGCTATAGGTTAATTGCAGGATCTATTTCGCTAGTGGGGAAGAGGACAAAATATTATAGTCCTCTTTGGGAATAATTGAATAATGAATTGGGAAGGTTATGAACAATAAAATGGGTCGCGTATCAGTAGAATATAAATTTAACGGGCCCCGAATTCCCAAAACTACAAATCTAATAATGAAATAACCATAACTAGTGGGTTTTAGCGCTGAAACAACACGTAGGCAAGGTTCGTGCAGCCGAACGGAGCACGTAAACCAACATTACGTCTCCGCTAAGCAATTAACCCCTCAACGCGAACACACATCTTTCAATATCTTTATTGCACGCTCAATGCGTACGGTTTAACTACAACTTCAATCATTTAACGACTCACTACCCCTTCTTACAACTTCGCCAAATTCACTCCAATCAAAATCCGCAACCAATTCACACTGAACATTCATAAAACCTGGTGATTCTGTGAGACGAGACGAGACAAGATGTAAAATATTTTATCTCAGCGAAATCTCGATTTTGTTTTCTCGTTTGTAAAAAAGTTCTCGTTTTTCTCGAGATTCAAAAAATATTTCGTCTCACCGAATCACTAATAAAACGAAATCATTCGTCAGTCTTCTTTAAACCGTTACAAATTACGAAAAACCCAAGTAAGTTATAAAATTGGAGGAATTGGAGTAATCCTTATTTGGTTAATAGTTGAGTACTTGAGGTATTAGCTTGAAATAATAAGAAGATATAAATTTGCAAGTTTATAAGGCTAATGCTGGATGGTGCAAAAGAAACAATCAGAAATAAAAGTGATATTTGAGTGGATGTAAGCTGACGGACAGAGTAAGCGGAACCACAATGGGATATTTGTGTTAGCATCCCAAAACAACTTCCATTATTCTTGAGATAAGCTTTTAACTTTTTAATTAAGGTCATTGTAATTTCTCGGAGAGTGAAATAAGTTGGGGGATTTTATTGCTGGGTGCTGGTGCTTTCGCTCTTGGCTTTAACGATTCTATGTTTAATGGTCGCAGTGCCTTCAATATGTTTTTATCGAGATCTTATTTGAGGTGGTTCATAAATCGTGCGATAAAACTTTCCTGCATTCAAATGCCAAATATCTCAGATCAATATATCCTGGAACGAGGCTCATCGTTTCATACGCCTTCCACAATTACAAACACCCAGGCAGAATGTAATGTCCTCTAGCATATATCATTGTTAGCGTACGCCCACGTCTTCAAGATTGCTTAATGCTTCTACTAATAATAATGGATATGTAACCTATTTCAAGGCTACTATCCCATCTTTCCCGCTTCTATCATTCATGTTCAATTGTTACCGCCCTTACATATATTCCTTCTCATAACGTATTCACCACTAAAGATTGACTTGACAATGCTTAGTAAAGTGTAAGTGTTATGGAACCAACTCCTAATCTGATTGATGTTTGATCTGGTGCAGAACATTTAGGATGTTAGGAAGTTTTAATGAAATGTACACTTGTAATGTGAAGAAGGTAATTATACGTGTGTGAAGAAGTAGAAGTTTGAGCGGTGGAAAGAGTGATGACATATTTACGACGTAGGCGTCGGCATTTGTATTCCCATTTGCATTTGTGTGAGAAACCTGCGGGCTGCGGTGAAATAGGAAAGGTTGCTTATTGAAACGTGTGTGCGAGGATACAGTTTGATTTGTGTTGGAATTGAACGCAAAACATTTCATTATTCTATTGATTCAAACAGAATTTTCGTCGACTGCTTTGTCGTGAGTGTTGCATTGTTGTGCGATTTACACGTAATGCCGATAATACTGGATGTTTCATTTGTTTCACGGCATTATTAAATGCGATGAAATATTATAGCGCATTACTATTGACACTGTAATTGCCCAAATGAACAATTTTATCATTCACCATAGTCCGCAAATGATCAACTTTATCCCTTGCAAAAGTACGTCACACATATTGTCTTCCATTTCAACGTTATCTCTGTGAAAACTGTTTACTTTGTATGCGCTGTCATACTGCATTTCATGAAATTTAATTATTCTAATAAAATATACCTTTCACAAATATTTTCCACTATATTATTTCATTTTAAATTAAATTAACTTTATGCGCAGCAGAATTTTTAATACTTACGAGTGCGATGTATTTTTCCAGATTCTTTGAAGCTTCGTTCATTTTATTTACTCGTGTGGCTCAAAAAATACGATTCTTTAGAAACAGAAACCTTAATACTTTCTTACAGAATAGTTCACAAGAAATATATCAAAATAGAATATGACCATCTTCTTTTGCAGTATTTCATCTTATGTTCACTTTACTCATTATTGGAACGATATAAATAAACATCTGGACAAAGCGGTATTAGATTTTAATTGCAATGAAACCTTAAAGTAAGGCTACATTGTTGAGAGGAAGGTACTAGTGGCCGTGTTAAGATATGTATAATTGCGTGAACAGGACGATTGTGACAAGATAATTATTTCCTGAACAATAATCGATGGTGGTTCGACAGCACAACGAACACGGCGTACAGGAAAATATAAATGAGTTGAAACAACAAGAAGAACAAAGCTAACACAAGGAAGTATCACATAACAGCAACACGATCTCTCAACCGACATTACTAAGCATCGGACCATAAACTAACGTGACACTTACACGTCATACCGCCCGAGTAATCATTCTCTCTATTACGCGATATCCTGCTTATCAAATCACTGCGGAGGCATCTTAAGAATCCATTGGCAAGCGGAAGCAATCCTCCGTGCATTGTGGTGCAGCAATGAGTGTCACAATCATTCCATATCATTCAATTCTCTAAATTGCGTTGGCCCATGGTAATTCGTTCCTTTGTTGGTCAATCACATTCCGCGTCATCGCTCAAATAATCTCTTATATTCCAAGTGCGAATAGTAAATAAAAATAAAAACGTTTGTAACGAAAAGTAAATTTGGCCGATGTTAGCTTAGTGTTAGGCAGGCGTTATTTTGACAGTTGATATTGCTGAAAACTAAATTACTTGACGGAGAAACGTTCAGCCAAATATTATCGTATTATCGACGTTTTCATCTTTCAGGGGTAGTTGTACTGACGTACACTCCGTGGATCTTTACTTGTTTTTGTTCCTTTACCGGTTGTCAGATTCAAGTGTTATGAAAGTTTTATTTGTATTTGGATTTATTTTTTATCCTTCTTTTTGGAATTTGTCTTGTAATTGGATAAGTGAATATTGCTAGGAATTTCTCACAGCTGAAATTGCTTGCAAACGCCAAATACGCAAATTGCAAGATTATCCTGATTGATAAATAAAGTTTTTTCTTAATTATCATTTCTAATATTTCTTTTGTTTTGTGTTTGAAATATGAGCAGCTAGGGTAGTGTGTATTTTAGAGGTTGGTAACGGCAACGGTGAACCGGAAGGTGAAGCAGATAGAATCGAGTGCGGCTAAGGTCCCGCTAGGAGCTAGGGTCTGCTAGGGTCTCTGATCCTGTGCAAGGACATCAAATTTATTTATCTTTGAGGATTCGTACGCGAGATTTGCTTGGCTGTGATAGCGGTCCGAACCAGGTTTTATGTTATATTAAAATGGGAGACTTCAGTTTTTATCTGCTGCAGTTAATTTTCGAATAAAACGTCCTATATCCGGAAAGGGTTATGGGTCATTTTACGGACATTTTAGCAACCATTTTCAAATCATATATCCTCATCGATTTCATCTCTGCCGACTTCAAAATCACTACTACGGAAAAAATAACTTACCCCGTATTTTAACGCCGACAGAATTTGTTCACTTTTATTGTCACAGCACACTACACTACAGATACTAGAAATAAAAGATGATAAGGATAACGTACAAAGTTAAACAGTATAAAGAAAGCAATTAGAGTAGGTAGGTAATGAAATAGCTCACTACTACTATGAAAAAAATAAGTTACCCCTTAATTTAACAAAATTTGTTCATTCTCTTTTATTGTCACAGCAAACTATGCTGCAGATTCTAGAAATAAAATATGATAAGGAAAACATACAAAATGAAACGGAATGAAGAAAACAATTTGATTAGGAAGTAAACAATTAGAGTAGGTAGGTAATGAAATATCCGAGAATCCATATCCGTGTGTAGTGGAATATTGGTAATATAGGATAATTAACACATTGAGTACCGGTAGCACACAGAGTGTGCATGCATCAGATTTACTCCCCGCGTACACTTAACTCATAATCCTACCTATTATTGATTATTACTCTATGGTACTTCAAATAATACCAACCAATAACACACATTCGCCGCTTCTCTAAATAAATATATACCTATTAACCAACAACTGCGCTAATACCTTTCCAGAGCCGTAGCCAAAACAAGATAATGTACAGGGCTCAGATTTTTTTAACCAGAGTTATTATATATACATACATACCTAAATACATAGATACATATAATAGGGCGAAAAACTGATGGGAATCCATAAGAAAACTATTATTTGCGCGAAAAATTGCTTCAAACAAAAAAACAAATATTATTAATTATTGGCACTATTTTAAAATACAAATTATTTTAAATGTAGAATACTCCAAAATACTCTGTTTATAGTAAATTTATCAAAGGTGCCAAGATTTAGGTACCTTAGTGATTTAAACACTGTTAACTTTTTACATCTTTGTACGAAGTAAAGAAATATACATTTTGACTACTTACCCATGTATGATCTTACATAACTCAAAAATGTACGTCTTTTTTTTACCAAAGGGGTTTCTCACATAACTCAAAAATGATTAGCTGTAGAATGCATCTAACTTTCAATAGAAACAAGTTTAAATGAAGTGAAGCAAAGTATGTATATAATTTAATAGACATACAACAAATTAATTTATTTATACCAGGGCTTAAATAATTTTTACCCTGGCTTCGGCCCTGTACCTTCCTTTTCTTCTATTTTCAAAAAATGTCAGTACAAATCAACTAATACGAGTAGATCGAAAACAACAAACATATTCGATTTCTGATTTGGGAGCTGAAATGCTTTTGTTCCAGCGACCTAACTGAGATATTGTAACAAGGCCCTTACTTAGATTTCTGGAGGTGGTTCCAGATTTTTTATAAGGCTAGAACCCCTAGAGTTTTTTAAATGAGGTGAAAATGAGGAATGATGAAGATTGAAGAATTATTAGTGAATGATGTGTATCTTCATTTCAAATATAGCGACCTATATGAGCTATTGTAACGAGGCCTTTACTTAAATTTCTGAAAGTTGTTCCAGACTTTTTATGAGGCTACAGCTCCTACAGTTTTTGAAATGAGGTGAAAATGAGGAATGATTGAAGAATGATTAGTGAATGATGTGTGCGTCGAGGAAATCTTCAATCAGATGTAGCATGTGCGTGTGTTTAGGCATGTAGCAAATATTCAGCATGGTGCGTGATTATATGTGGGTGTACACACGTGTGTGTGTGGAGCGACCAGCATCAGCATCATGCCTTGATTGCATCACACAATGTTTGATATGCTGTTTGTGTAACTAGAAATGCGCGATTGCTAATCGAACGGGGATTCCGTCTATATGTATATTCCCGTTCAATTATTCCCTCGGTACTTACATCTTACCACATTTAACCAACCTACATTTCAATCAAGATAAAAATAGGTAGTGATCTTATACCATAAGTATTTTTTAACGTGAAACATGGGGATTTTGTCATATCCATGGTTACGAATTGATATTTGATTGACAGCAATGTATACTTGCTTGTCTCATTTAAAATGAAACATAGGAAAAGAATTTGACATTTGCTTTTTGGGTTATAAAATTTTCTGACAGGCCTATACCAAGTGCAACCATTTTAAGAATCATAAATAACGTTAGAAGAAATGGTAGAATAGTAGAATCGTCTGCTAGATTATTTTTATTGTAACCATTAAAATCAGAAGTTTATACTGGAAGAAAATCTTCTAAATTTAATTGAATTAAAAAATCAAATTCAAAAAATTACAATTGCCAAAATATCATCGTATGTAATTCAAAAATTTTATAACAGATTAAGTCATTGCTTCGCAGTCAATGGATGGATTTTTAAAAATTTATTGTAGACCTGTCAGAAAATTTTTTAACCCAAAAAGCAAATGTCAAATGATTTCCCTATGTTTCATTTTAAATAAGACAAGCAAGTATACATTGCTGTCAATCAAATAGCAAGTCGTAACCATGGATATGATAAATCCTCATTTTTCACATTAATACTCATGGTATTTAACAAAAAAAAACTACACATATAACCATGTTACTTTACTACACTCACATTTAATCAATCTTCATTTCAATCCTAAAGGTAAAAATTCTAATTTGTTAGACTTCGATCAGAAAAAAGTAGTGGTAGTAGTAAACTAATAAGTACCAGATATGTATTTGTCGTATGAAATAAGAAGGGAAAGAAGAGGTAATTTGCAGTAGTTGGTGGATAGTAAATTCTTTGGGAAATGAAGATTAAAAGTAAAAGATTCCATCTGATTTAATTGTGAGAGGAAGAGTGTTGCCCGGCAACAGTCCCGCTTGATAAATAACTGCGCGAAGTGGTAATATTGAAGGAATACTCGTACATGTAGAGCAAGGGGAATGATATATCGCCGCAACAGTTGTTCCCGAACACACACACTGTCTATCTCGCTACCGGTAAATAATTACCGGTAATTCAAATATAATTGTTTCTTTTTTACCCGCAAAAAATATGCTGCTGGAAAACGGAAGCTGCTGCTTTTTGCAATTCTCTATGAAGATGCATGTCTGGCTTATCTACGGTCTTAACATTCCAATTGTTTCACTCTTACTTCAGTTTCTACCTTTCATATTTTTCTCTTTATAAACAAATACTTGTTGTTCTATTCAAAACATGTAAAACATTCTTATTGTTTACTTCTATGGAGGTATATATTTTATTAATATTTCTACGCCTTCATATCTTCATATCATATTTTTCTTTCTTACAGTACAGTATAAAGAATATTCTTACAACTTATAGTTCCGAACCACTCAGACATTTTATATGGTTTTTGCTACATTGGGAATCACTCCAAATCTCACACCGCTGCTGGTAGTAGGTTCCTTTTAGAGTAAAATTACTATTCACGCTTTGCAGAAACGATAAGAGAACTGCACATATAAATCACGTATGAATAAGATCTAATACATGTAATTTATGGTTTGCATTCAATATGTAAATTGATATGAGGCGTTTGTATCAATTAATCAATTCAAAGATAAATTAATTCAATTCAAAATGTCAGTGAGTAAACTAGTTGAGCGGCAAAAATATTGTCGTCAAGTCCTCATGAATTTAGTGAAAATTTAGTGTGGAAATGCTACAGAGCGCTAATCTAGCATCTCAAATGTGCAGTGAACGGCTACCCACCAATGTTGATTTATATAGTGCAACCAAATGCCCTTTATATCTCCGCTAAATTATTGTTATTCCATACACTCTGCGCTTAAAACAATTATTACTAGCCACTGCTGCTATGCTCGTAATTCTCCCTGGAAATTCATTGCTACCTATCCTCCAATTCTTCTCTTAAAAAACTCTCTCAGCTCAGCAAATTCTAGTTCTGAAATTCATAAACAAATACCGAAGGTTCTAACTGAACAGTAAATCAAAAGTTTCTATTTGCCCAAAACAAAATAAATCATTCCTCGATTCTTAATGAAACTTCGATCTTCTAGAAGATCCAAATTCGATTTTGATCTTGCTTCTGTTCTGTAAAGGTTTATACTTCAATATTTTGACAGCTTTAGTAAGACTTATACCGTATCGTTTTGTTCTATGTTCTAATGTTTTACAGCTGCGGTTCTAATTTCTGTTTGCAATCTAAAGAAGGTTTTGTTCTACGTAAAATTTGTAGATGTTGTAATGCAACAAGGTGTTACAACTAATTCTCCTTATCGACATGTTGAGAAAAATGATGGCTCTTATTTTCCGTGGCACCCCCTCCAATTATAAATTTACATTATGTTGTGCGCCTACGGTGTGAGTTCCTGACAGCGCTGTAAGCCCCGCCGTCACGCACGCCCATGCCAGTATCCACCCCTGCCCTGATCCAGAGGCGTACGCCAACTCACACATTGTCACGTACTCCGTATTTATCCAACCCATACGGGGAATATATTTTTGTATTGTTGCATATTCTACCTTTCACATTTATTTTTATAGTTTTAATAAATTAAATAAAGATAAAAATTAATATAATCGAATATATAACCAAGCTGGAAATAGCATTTGGGAATATTGAAGGAAGTATTTTTAGCAGTGAATAAATTAAAATCGCTAAAAGCAAACTTATTTCTATTTACAAATAATTTGCAATTTACGAAAGTATCAAAATATTTTTGAAATTTGTGTCGAGTAAACATAATTTAACATTTAAATGGCAGTACTAATTTCCTTAAGAAAATATTTATCCATTAAGCATGAACCATATTTCTGGACAAATTTAATTTGTGCGCGCACCTTAATAATGTTTTGGTAATTAGAATATTATAAATTCTTTAATTATTTTAATCAGAACCGGTTGAGATGCACAGATGTTCCAAGGAATTTCATATCCTTAAGACCAAACAAAGCTTAGCTTCTATTACTGTTCTTGCTAACAACAACAAACTAGCAATTCCAACAGAATACAAATACAATAAGGAATAATGTCTAACAGCTTTCAAATAAATATATCATTTATGAATTATTACAATGGATATATTCAAAATGAAAACATTGTGTGTTAGATGTTTAGATGTCACCTTTCGTACACTTTTGCTAGGACAAAGAATACACCACGCTATGCTACCGATCCCGGAAGAATTGGTTTTTGATTACTAACCCCCAAAACTCCTGTTGGGAAATGTGAATTTTAAAATGGAATATCCTCGTCTTAATATCGACTCCCTCATAAATTCCTGGCATTCTTTTTGGAAAACTATATTGTTATTATAATGTTAATATCAGGCATAAATTCTCGTCTTTGCAAAATTCTCCAGCTCAGCAGATATAAGTGACAAAAAGTTGTATAAAGTAGTAGCTTAGCCGGTATCCGGAATTATTGATTGGTTTGGAAGCGTAGCTATCCACTACATAACCATCTTTATTTGCAGTAAATATTTGATTAGGTATTAGGTAGAGCGAGTAGTGCAGCCGCAGAACGTCATATTTACCAGGTTTAGGTTTTTAGGTCCTGGCTGTACGTAGCTTTAAGCTAATTAAAAGAAAACTCTTTCTATTATAACTTCTTACTAACACGAAACAAAAAACTGTAATTTAAGTGTCAATTGCAGTAAAGTTGTCACGGAAACTAAGTGAAAATTTTTATTTTCTTTACAATATTAACTAAATTTGTTAAGAATTTATTGTTTCTACTCCATTTTCTTAAAACGAAAAACCTGAAAAGGTATTCTCGCCAAAAATTATTTTCAGTTTACAGCGGCAGTAATTGTCGTCCAGTTGTTATTTTACTTGCATTTTAGAGGTGTATTTACGATATGTTAAGAATTTATTATATCCGGAAGAAAAGAGAAACCGCAAAACGTATTGTAGGTGGAAATAAAAACAGCTATTCACTCGACCAATTCAATCAGCTCGTATGACAACTTCGGTAATAAATTTTTTATCTCATAATATATTCCACTCACGGTATAAACAACCGAGTGGGAGGAAATACTATCCAATACAACACGAAACTAATCCATCAAGGGACTACAGTTGCAGTAGTCTGCTAAATATAGCTCATCTGTTTACCACATTCCTTGTTTAGAAAACTCCTTTAAACTTGGACGCTTCGGGCAATTCTGTCGAATTTTTGGTAGGCGGTATTGTTTCCAGATTACTCCCAAAGTATTGGAATATTTAATTAATAATTTGGAAATCACTTTGTTGTTGGGATAATTGGCGGAAATAAAAATAGAAAAACGGAGTAAATAAATAATATCAAAAATGTCAAAGGATTATTAAATTTTTCGCGTGAAATTTAAAAATCGTTGTTCATCTGCAATGTATATTTTGCATTGATGTTTTGACCTTTTCTTTTTCAGTCTCTGGGATAAAGAAACTCTAGCGTGTAGACAGAGGACGTTAGCACATCGATAAACTTATGCTCAATTTACAATCAATTTGTTATATTTAGACATAGTAGAATTTTAGCTCTCCAAGCTGCAATAATATGTACTTACACACTGCTAATTGAGAATAAATCACACTGTACACGGCTTCACTTCAATCACATTACAACAATAAATAAATTATACCGCAGTGACTATCACAGATAGAAGTAGTTAGCAGTTAGGAATACATTTATAACTCGACACCGGAGTTGTAAATCAATAAGCACAACGTCTCTCCCTTATTGTCCGTTCTCCCTTATATTACCCCAATCATTACCTTTCCTACATTAACAAAATCCAATGAGATCCGTTCTTTCCTTCATGACTAAGGTCACCTGTAAATGTTACATGATAAATTGTATGCGTGAGAATATTTTTATGATAATTGCGAGGAATTTGATGGTGAAGCAGTTTTCGCTGTATCTTACCTATTTATTGATGAAAGTGATAGTATAAACAATGGAGTATATTTATTCTGTGTCGTACGGGCAACGTAAATAAACATGCGACAAACATAAACGCAGCAAACATTAAGCAGACTAAGCAGAATGCCATTACGAGACGTAAATAAGCAGCGATATGATTGAAACATCGGGATGAAGCAGAGAGAAGCATGGAAATAGAACAAATAGTTTAAATATTGATGCAATGATGGTCTGAGATAGAGGGAATGTCTTACCTGTTTTGGCATTTTGCGTGGAATGTTGGTTTTTGCAGAGTTCAGGGTAAATACGTGAGTGCGTGTTTGCTCAACGTCGAATGTACTGTCAGATAAATTAAAGGGCATTTGAAATATAAATGTAAATAGGGAAATGTTCACTCTTGTATTTTGAAATAATAAACGTGGTCGGCGGTTCATTTTTGCACATAAGCACATATCTTTCACCCTTCGCTCAAATTTCAATGAATATTTTTCTGGCTTTCCCTTATTTCACGGTTCACGCTTGCGTTTACACAACAATTTTTTAGGTCGTAATAGTGAAAAATGTCCAAAACTTTTATACGTGATCATTCTTCCTGTGACGCGAATATTTCATTTCACCTGCACGTCCACGGCTTTAAGTAAATAAATAAACTGATTTGCAATTCCAAGTGCGCGCATTTTTAAGATTTAACCAGAGGAGAAACAAAGCGAGGACGCGGGGACGGATATTCGGCAAGTTGGCCGGGTGTAAAATAGTGATGGCGGAAAGTTCTCCGATAAACAACTTGAACTTCACCAACTTATCGATAATGCGCCGGTAACTTATATAAATTGCTGCCAGATAATTTATTTAAGACTTCACATTATTTAAAAATGTCGATAAGTTACTTAACTTTATTAAGTTAGCGTGTTAAAAGTTGGCGAAAAGCTGCTAATGCCATGCCTTCAAATTGAAATAGCTTGTTGAACTTCAATTATTTGTTAATAAGTCATTTCATAGCAACTTGATTAATCTTTGATGTAAATAGCAATGCTAACTCGATATATTTCCCCATTCTTCCGCGTCGTGCTTCATTCGCAGGAAACCACATCGTCTGCAACCCTTCATAACCAAACCACTACTTATACCCGTATCACCAATCCAACTTTGTCGCTTTATATTCTTCTATTTGCCCTTAACTCCACACCGTTCAATATGAGATTGTTGTGCGGAAAATAACCCGACAAAACAACAAAGTAAACCTCTCTTCTTTGAGCGTAATCTCCAAAAATACAGAATCTCTTGAACGCATTAATTAATAGGGAAATATTTCTACATATCTGTAACAGACGTTGAAAGATCTTACACGTGTAGCGCAATTTACTCAAAGGCGTTTCGCTCAAAGTCTTTGTATTTAATTCCTTAGCAATTACGTCTTTTATACTTGCTATTAATCGCTACCCGTTTTCACATCAAACAAGATTAGGCAGTCCCAGCAAAAACACGAAACTGCCTAATGCGAGAGCTCTTGCTAAAGCCAAATCCACTGCATCACAACACCAAGCCAATGTTTATTCTGCTCCATAGGGTTCTAATCATATGTGGAAGCTTATTATATCCTTACCCAATCATCAGCTATTCTAATATACACTTGACATGTGCTTGAGAACTCTCCAGTTGCAAGTTTTCTTATAATTAGGGTTGTTGTTACATGTTCTAAGTTGAAAACTTATACTTTTGAGATCAAAGAGCATACAGAAGAATTCTTTGATAAAATTATAGAACGCATCCACTTTAAATAAAAACAGATATATTTTTATTTGCTTTGATGATCTGCAATGTGGACTTTTATTTATTTAGCGATTAAGCTGAAACGTTTAGGGAAATGGAGATGCGAAAGACTAAGAGTGGTGAGTGCACCACAGCAGATTTTCCAAGCGATTGTGTATATTTAGAGCGAGGGTTGACTGCTGTTAGAATGAGATTTCTGAGAGGGTTTGCCAAGCTGAGCGACGGCGAAAAGGGAATATTTTGGCGCATGAAGAATGTTATGCAAGAAAAATGTTCCCTGGAATGAATAGTGAATGAAAAGATTTTGTGCTTTCGGGAGAAATTGGATTGGCATCTCCACAAAAGGCTAACGTGACATCTCATCTCTTCAAATCACTTTTCATTAAACACTCCAGCACATGTCAATTTAATGATTTCGGACAGCGGCCGGCTTTGTTTCAGTGCATGTGCATGTTACGCAGGTGCGGCCTTTGATGTCTGCAAAGCACTTTTCTGTGGTTTCGCCTTCTACCATACGAGTCCTAATCATTCCATCAACAACACCAAATATCCTTTCATTGCTCACGAGCACCATTCGCATTTCCCAATCAAACACATCGTCTGCTCTCTGCTGATAGCTCAATGGATTAACACACTGTCTTGCCTGCTTTTCTGATTACTGGATTACGTCTTTCGGCCATCCCGCCTGTGTCAACGAATGAGCTACAACTGTGCGTTTATTGTACTACATGGAAGTTATAGTGTGATATTGGCAATATCGCAGTGTTTAGTGTTTAATATCGATGTTGGTCCGTTGGCAGTGATTTGGGTGATTTTGGCAATATTTCCATTGTACGTTAGAATGATTAGTTGCACTGATGCATAACGCGCGGTCCATGATTATTGCAATATTAATGCAAATGTTGCATGTAATATGCACTCAACGTTTTTATTCAGAGCCCAATTCATATTTCGTTATTCGTTGATCCGATTATAAATATTATAATGCTAAATGAACAACACTATTATAGCTATTTTTCACTTTTTCACTTTATCCTGTTTTATTTAAAACAATTCTATATCCAATCGCTTGTTCACATCATACAAAAATATTGTTTAGTTGCATAATACATTTTCCACTTACATTTTCGGAAACAACATTATTAATCTGTAAAATATTACAAAATACCTATTTATAGTCTAGAAATCGCATGTTTTCAGGTCAATTCAATTCAATTTTAAAAATTTCACCATGGTGTTACTCTGAAATATGAATATAAACGTTTTTTGTACTGGGAATAAGAGATTAGATTTTGGCTACAATTGAACAACGTATCGAAGTTCTTTTGTACTTTACAAAGAAGGCAGATTTAGAACTTCCAGAACGTTGTATTAAGAAAGACTTGATACCCAGTAGCGGAATTTTATTGAAGGGCCGGCCTGAGGTAAATAAGCACCCAAATGTAAAGTACGTTGATAATAATAAAGGCTTTTAAGTAAATGTTTTGTTTTTGTTAGTCAAAAAAAGTAATACCGGACAGATTGCCTGAACAAATCAAGAATTATAAACCTGATGGAAAAATAAATCAAGAACGAACCTTGAAAAATAAAACTTTTAGGTTTTCAGCGTAAAATTGTATTTACACACCCGAAAAAAATCAAAAATACCAATTTTTGAGTCCAATTTTTTGGTTTTTGAAGGTAGTCCTTCTTGATAGATCCCGTTGCGCTGATTCCAAATTTTCAAACGGAATTTAATTATCTCTTTTGGTTCTTAAGATTTTTCCACTCAAAGTTGCACCTCAAAAAAGTGTGTTTTTTGAGCATATCTTAAAAATGGTTAGAGATACAATCTCAACGATTATACCAGTCGATTCTACGGGCAAAGTTACATAAAGAAATGTTTTCTCCGCATATACGTTCTTTGGATCGATTCGGTGCAAAATGAGAAAAACGAAAAAACCGGAATTTCAGTTTTTCGATCGGGAAGTTTTTGTCTCCAAAATTTTTAATTTTCTAGACTTAAGTAAATATGGATACGCTGATTCCAAATTTTCAAACCGAATTCAATTATCTCTTACCGTTCTCGAGATATTTGCGTTCAAAGTTAGACCTGAAAAAACAGGTTTTTCAGGAATAGTTCTGAAATGGGTCTAGATACGACCTCGGAAACATCACCAATCAATTCTACGGGCAAAATTACATAAGGGTACCAATTTTCAGATTTTTATTCCAACGGGTACATTTGTTACAGCGAAAAAACGAAAATCGCTGAAAATCGAAAAAAACGCCTGATGAACCCCTTGCGATTTTTTTCGATTTTGGCCATTTTCAGTTTTTCCTTTCTAGAACTTGTATCCGTCGGAATAAAAATCTGAAAATTGGTACACTTATGTAATTTTGCCCGTAGAATTGATTGGTGATGTTTCCGAGGTCATATCTCGACCCATTTCAGGGCTATTCCTGAAAAACCTGTTTTTTCAGGTCTAACTTTGAACGTAAATATCTCGAGAACGGTGAGAGATAATTGAATTCGGTTTGAAAATTTGGAATCAGCGTATCCATATTTACTTAAGTCTAGAATATGATAAATTTTGGAGGCAAAAAGTTCCCGAGCGAAAACCTGAAATTCCGGTTTTTTCATTTTTCTCATTTTTCGCCAAATCGTTCCAAAGAACGTATATGCGGAGAAAACATTTCTTTATGTAACTTTGCCTGTAGAATCGACTGGTATAATCGTTGAGATTGTATCTCTACCCGTTTTTGAGATATACCCAAAAAACACACTTTTTTGAAGTGCAACTTTGCGAGCAAAAATCTCAGGAACGAAAAGAGATAATTAAATTTCGTTTGAAATTTTGAAATCAGCGTAGGCAGATCTATCAAATAGTACTATTTTCAAAAAACAAAATTTTTCATTAAAAATTTTTTATTTTCTCTGAAATATGAGAAATTTTACATTGAAAAACTAAAAATTGTAAGTTTTAATGTTGAACTATGATTGAATATAAGTTGGAGATGTAAAATGATTTCAATTTTTAATTGGAAATGTGAATTTTTAAGTAGAGCGTAAGGAAGTAATTGAAAGTTTGAAGAAATAAATGTATGTGCAGAGTAAACGTAATAGTTTTGGTGAATGTAAATATAGCAGGCTACGCAATTTGGTAATAAGTTCTGGGCTGGTCGATTGGAGGAATTGTAGGATGTTGTACAGCGTACACGAAGAAGAAGATGGCTCGTCTAGGTTTACGAGCGCGTGGTCCCGAACCGTTTTGCTCTAATGTCGTCAACGGACGCTCTACTGCCGATTGGTTTCTCTTTGATTGAATACGGCAATACTGGAATAAAACTGCGCTACATACATTCCGAACATAACTACACACACACATCTTAAATCCCCACATTCATATTTAACCTCATTTCTAATAAATACTTTTCAATAGTGTTTCATATTTCACACATTTTCCACATATTTTTATCCGTCAAAGGATAAAAGTTTTTCATTCCATTTAAAAACCTCAAATGAAAAATATATTTCTTTTATTATGCATGCGGGCATTGTATAAATGTGAAAATAGAGAAATATTAAGCTGAAATCAAGGTAAAATGCTAATTCCTTTACAATTTTAATAATTCCATTTTAAAAATTATTGAAATGATAAAATTTAATTCGCATATTTTAAAGCTAAGTAGTAATATAGTTTTAAGTGTAAATTTGTAAATTTAAGCGTAGAATGTAAGCGTTGCCGTTCAATTAGAAACGCGGTATATAGAGAAATATGAAGAAGTGAAGAAAAAGAATAAATAAATAAAATTAACATAACAAATAAGTCATCCACTAAATGGCTGAATACGAAATGAGTCAAATATTGCCATTTAGCAAACAAAAACTCTCCTTGTCCTCATCTACATACATTTATGATTCAATCCCGGACAATTTGAAAGCGAGAGCTACAGCCTACCTTTACGACTGCGTCGTATTTGTTTTAAATTACCCTCCGCAACTGCTGAATAAATCAAGTACAGATAGCTAATCACGTAGCTAGCTAGAGGTAAATACTGCAGGGAAAATTCTGTGGAGTGTAGCATGTCACGAGGTGCACATTGTTCCTCCGAGTCGTGCCAAACGTGCCCAGGACTTCGTGCGCACATCTCCGCTCAACTTTACCCGTTTCATAAATAAAAACCTTACACCTGCACGCTTACTCCTCACTTAACTAAATTCCACACCAAAAACAAAATCCTTCCTCACTACCATTTCATCTCATCTACAAATTCTACTTCTCGTCATTAGGCCAAAACATTCCTACATTAAATCCTTCTATTTATCATCACTTTATTTCATCGACCTATAATTCCGTTTACTCGTTCCGCACCAAAAACAAAAATCCTTCCTTTACTAACATTTCATCTCATCTACAACTTCTGACAAAACATTCCTAAATTAAAATCCTTCTATTTACTACCACCTCATTTCATCTACCTATAATTCCATCTACTCGTGCCGCACCAAAAACAAAAATCCTTCCTTTACTACCATTTCATCTCATCTACAACTTCTGCTTTCGGTCATTTTCATGCCACGACATTCCTAGATGGAACAGGACCTCTATTACTTTTTATATTCTAGTTCCACAAGGAAAACAAAAATATCATAACAACATTTGCCTACCTACTTTTTTGGTGACCAACTAATTCTCTAATATGAGACAGAGAACAAATAATTCGAAGGTTCAATTCCCAATGAAAGAATATATCAATTACGTAAGTGATTTTATGCTAATAATTATATAGTGTCAAACTAATATTTCATTTTACTAACAATGTTGCAATGCGTTCAAATTTCTGATTAAAATCTAGTACACATGTTTTTCTCATGACACAACAAAATTGATACCGGTTTAAAAAAATGACCACAAATGTAATTCTATTTTTAGTTATTTTGTGTTAATTGCTTTGAACTAACCACAATAGTAGGTAAAGAACCGCAATTAATCATTGCAAACACCAAAATATCGAATTAAATTGCAATTATCCGATGAAAACCACATTAGAGGTCTTATAGACTCACAAACGTACTACAAACATTCACATTTAAATTAAATTCATATATTTAGTTGTCGTTTGTTATTTAAAGTCTTACCAGTCGTTAAATACAGTTACAATATACAAGTGTTTCGAGAACGAAGTTCTAAGTTCTCGACATCAGAATACCAACAAAATCTAAAAAATAAATTTAGATTATTAAACATGTGAACCATGCGAGAGTGTATTTTTTTATTTTTATGTTTTAATCTTGTGGTCAGCTCAGGAATGCAGTGGTATAAAATGAATGAATGAACGGTACGAGTATTTAATAGTTGGTATAAATGTATAACTGATTATGAATCATATCGAAGAAAACGTCGGTAATCGATCATTTCCTCAGCGCAAGGAGTTTGCTCTATTTTCCATTTTCATCTTGGGGGGAATTTTACAATATCTCGTTTAATACCTGGCTAGCATTTGGCCTTAATGACCTTAAGGGAAAAGTCTGCGAATAAATTTCGTCAATAGAACAAGAAATAAAGTAAAACAAAACGTGCTATAAGCACTTTTTAACATGAAAAATTCGTACGAGAAAAACGAGATATCGACGTTGGAGAGACCAGGGCCTGGAAACTCCAGGGCTTTCCAACCGGGGGGACCGGACTTCATTTATTTTTCATCTCTGATTTTCCTTCATTCAGGAATTACCCACAAAATACTTACCGCGAAACTTGCAAATTTGCTCATTTAGATATTAATTCATCATTATTATTACTTTTTCACTTGTCTTTTTCAATTATCTATTTTTGCTGTTACGCGTTGAGATATAAAAATTCTTTGGACTTTTTATTTGCATTTTAAATTATTGGATTGTTATTTTTGATTTGAAACCCAAATCTCTTAGCAATGTTCGAATGTTTGGACACATTGTTATTTAATTGTTAGTGTGTGTAGAGGTTGGAAGTTTGTAGTGATACAAGCGTACTAACTACTGAGCCACTGATGCACTAAAGGATGAAATGAGAAAATGAGGTAGTTGAGAAGGGAGGAACAGAGCGTAAAATGTATATGAATATTTGTTTAGATTTGATTTGGGGCTTGTTAAGGTAGTGTTGAACACCGTCGTTCGTGCAGTTAATGCGATTTTGAAGCACGGTGCTTCTCGACTTCTCGGTGCTTCCAGAAACATAATACGCCTCTGTAGATTGGATTTTCATTAAATAATACGCGCTTCGACACTCTACGGCTAAAATCACAATTAAAATGTTTTCCAATGCCATCGGCAACCTCAACAAAACTTACTCTTTATGGAAATTACTTTTCTAAATACCAACTTAACCTTACAACTTATATTGCTTGAATATTATATTTAAATTCTAAGTTCAAATCCCGAAGTGTTTTTGAAATCTAAATTCGTTCAACAACAATTATTAAATGAGCTATAAATACACCAACCTTCTGAATATTAAAGACACGGAATGCTATCTTAGTATCGACTTATTAATTTTTAATATCGATAAAATCATTCATCGCATGTCTGACATTTATTTTATCAATTCAATAATTATGAAAAACTGTATTTGAGAATAAGCTAGTACAACTAATTTTAATTTTAAAACAGGAGTTGAACAGTTGAAATATTTATGAATTCAACAATATTCATGTCTGAAATATCTTTACCGCTTTGTTTATAAGATATTAATATCAATAAAATGAAAGGTCCAATGGCAGCTGAAATATGCATGTCTGAAATTTAGGATTCAATAATTCTGAGAAATGCATACGTAGCGCTGAATCAAAATTTTAAATCTCACATTTTAAAGATATTAATTTTTAATTTAATAAAACCGAACTTACCCTACAATAAAATAAATTTTTAAGGAAGTTATTTAGTGGATATAATAGTTATTTATGCAACTAATGTGTAAAGTACGTGTTTTTTTTACATTCTACATTCTTCCTATAGCTGAAATGTTAATAAAAATTAATTTCTAAAGTAAATAAAACTATTAATAGTGCGTGAAAAGTAACTGTTTATAAACTTAAAGTATGTACTTTGTTCCCGATTGTAGGAGAAGGTATTTTTTATTTAATAGTTGTCTTAGCTGGGTTTGAACCTGAAATGTTATACTGTAATATTGATTGTGGAAATGGAAAATGAGTTGTAAGAGATGATGAATTTTATTTGTGGTTTCTTATAATGTGTTTTGTTACAGGTAAGCAATCCAATCTCGACGTCGGAATAGAAGAATCGGGGAATCCGGTCTGTCGTAAGAATAATTAATCATTTTTAAAATCAAATTCGGTTTGTGATTAATCTATAATCATCTGCGGTGGCTTATTCGGCAATTTGGGCGCGACAGTGGAGGGATTAAGTGATGACGAATGATTGAGACCGGGATGCAAAGTGTTGGTGTCCTTATTACGGGGACAAGTCTGCTTCAATCCGACCGGGTTTAATTTTTGTGTGTTCTATTTGCGAGGAGGTGAATCAGTTTAGATTGTTCCGTCAGTCGGCATTACTCGGGTTCCCAATAGCAATACGTCCGGCAGCACAAAGCTCTCTATTCTCCTTTCATTATTTCACTCAAATCTATTTGTTCCGAGCATGAAATGCACTCCGTTACTTACATTGCTACAGCGATTCTTAAACAAATACGCCGCAATACTATCTTTATACTGAGATACAACAAATTACCCTCTCGTTCTTACACTAACTAAATTTTAATAGGAAAAAATGAGGATAAATGAATCATGTTACATATGTGTTAGATTATTAAATTGAAAGGCTCCTTAGATATTTTGTACTTATGAGGTTTCAAATTTTTTGCAGCGATGCCTCAATTAGGGCGCTGACCCTGTGGCTTTTAAAGTAACATTTTAATAAGCAAAAAAAGGACAAGTAAATCATGTTAATAATAGAAATACATATTGTGTGTATTTCGTACTTATAAGCAAGGCATATAACCGAAAAAAATACTGATTAAAGGTTAACCCTTATAGAGAATGTTATAATAATAAAGGTTTTAGTTCGAAAACCGGTTTTAAAAATTGGAAACCGGTTTAAACCGATCTATACATTGGTTATCAAAATTAAAGAAAAAATAAAAAAATAACAACAAAATATAACAAATAAAAGAATGCAATTTAATTAATGAATATTAATAAATAGACAATATTTGGGTTTTAGTTCTGTAAATTTTTTTTTTTTTTATTAATTACAACGTTTCGACAGCTCAGGGCTGCCTTCGTCAGGTAAATAACCTGACGAAGGCAGCCCTGAGCTGTCGAAACGTTGTAATTAATAAAAAAAAAAAAAAAAAAAAAAAAAATTTACAGAACTAAAACCCAAATATTGTCTATTTATTAATAATTATGAGTTCTGAAAGCTTCTTTCAATATTTAATGAATATTCATAAAAGTTCCCATAATACCTTCAATAAAAGGCAGATCACATTTTAATTGTAAACTTGCTTAATGCTTACAAAGAGACTACCTTTTTTATGGACTCTCCAATAAAATGTAAATTGTAAAAACTGTCAAGACTCGTATTCAAATACAAGTGAGTAACAGATATAAAAAAATATAAAGAATTTTTCGCGCTAAATGATATTAAAATAAAGGTTAATGTTCGCTGAAACCGGTTTTTTTTGGTAACGGTTACCGGTATTTTCGGCCTTAAAAATATCGATTAAAATTACGGTTAAAGTTCGCAATTTTCGTTGAAAATATCGGTTACCGGTTTTTATTAACCTTTTTTTTATCCGGTTACATGCCCTGCTTATAAGGTTTAGATTTTTTGCAGCGGTGCCTCAATTAGGGCGCTGACCCTGTGATTTTTAAAGCAACAAAATTTTAATAAGGAAAAAGAGAGGACTAGTGAATCATGTTAATGATAGAAATACATATTGTGTGTAAGATTTTCAAATTGAAAAGCTCTTTAGATATTTCGAAGTGTTGAGGTTCCAATTTTTTTACAGTGGTGGTTCATTTATTAGGGCGCTAACATTTGGGCTGTATATAGTATGAGATTCTCAATACCGCGAACTATTAGTACGGCACAAATGATGATGAGTGAAGGTTAATAAAATAGAAGGTTAGAAGCTGATGTAAATATTGAAAGTTAAGTCGTGGAAAGCTAGTCTGACTGCCTGGGTAATAAAAGGTGCGGTAGTTTGTAGATAGACAGGATGAGCATAGGGGTTGTGTTTATGCAGTGCTGGTAGTTTGGGAAGCCCTTGCTTACCTGCGTCTTGTTTGGCATAGCAAGAGTCGGGCCGTTCTGTTCACTTTGTTGCTGAGCGAATTGTCTTTTTGAACCGACGTCTTTCAGCAGTAAAACCCTGCACTTGTTCTATTTTTACGAAGCATGCAGAGCTCGTCATTTTATTCTAGTTGCAAAAACAAAATCTGATGCAGTAGTCGAGTAATTACATAAAGAAGTTCAAAGAAAATTTAATAAAGTAAATTAATCGCGCTACTTCTTATGTGCAGCTACACGGAAATGCGAATTCCAAATCTGCGTTTCTTCAATCCTTTCAGACAACATTCCAATATACGTAAATTCATTGTTCTCTGGACAACTGCATTTCATGACTTCATACACTTCTAATTACTCTTTGCATGTTCATCCTCTATTCTTCAAATATATTACGGGGATAGTCTACATACAGAAAAATGTCCTTTGAAGTTTTCTAATATTTCATTTTTGGTACATATTTAAAATCAAAATTTGAAAAACAGTAAAAAGTATTAACGTCTCTTTTCTGTATGTAGACTATCCCCTTAAAGTATTTCAATTTCTTTTTGTTTTGGTTGACAAGTGCAATGCATCATTGTAAATTTATTGATGAAGGAAATGAACATCTGAAGTGTGCAAACTCATTTAATATGTAAAAAAGTAGCACCCTTTTGGTGGTGTGTGCACCCTAGTGGTCCATTGATAGTGAGCATGTCAATGTGACGAACATATGATTTCCCAGCGGGCCGGGCTCCCATATGCGTGTGTATGCGTCATTGTGTCTTCGCCATACTTCCCTCCGTGCGAAGCGGATAATGGCGAATGTGTTTTTAATTCGCCTGACGGTGAGTTATGCGTATCTGCACAAGGTGCAACCAGGACTAATCTAACTGTCACTTGAGGTTACGGCGCCTTCCTGCCGGATGTGCTACTCTCTTCTTATGATTTTAATTAGTCGGGAGCGAATTCAAACGCCCATTTCGGTTTTTTGCCCAGTTCACTGAACTGCCAATAAACACCTACCTAATTATAAATATTTATAGTTATTCTGTGATTTTTCTTTTTCTCGTATCGTCTCATTTTAAATGTAAAATATTTTATCTCGTCTTGTTTATATCTCGTCTCGAATATTATTATCTCGTCTCGGTCTCAAATCTTGCCGAGATTTCTCGAGTTTTCAAGGTCTCCATCTGTGAAGTATTTCCATACCTGGGAAATTTCTCTAAATATTAGGAAATTGAACAATCTTTTGGAAAATTAGGAAAAAATATTTTACGGAAATGTACAATATAATTACTTGCTCCACCTACATTTTGTCTTTACGTACCAGATAGTCATATAAAAATCAGGTTTCTGATTTTGTTTTATTGTGAATCAAGTCACATTTATGGCGCTTGAAAAAAATAAATAATCTCAAGAAATCTCGGCGTAATTATTGAAATTCGAGAATCACGTTTTTATTTTCTCGTCTCGAAGCTTTGTTTGTAAAATCGTTCTCGTCTCGCCCGAGACGAGACTAGCGACATTCGAGAAATATTTCGTCTCACCCGAATCCCTAAATATTTATAATGTCTTACGACCACATATGAAAAAAGAAACATACCATATATATTTTAAATTAATAGAGCAGTTTTTGTTGAATAGTTGTTAATGGCAAAGATCAACCTCCACATTTGGATGAGGAATGGAAAGTGCAAAGCATTGCACCCCAATGTAGGGATTCAGATGAGTTTTATTTATGATCGTCCGGAAGAAATTAGCTCGCGCTGGCGTTGTATGCTGTACCGTATTTTATTCATTCTGTAGTACGGAGTACAGTTTTCTCTTCACTATTGTTTACTACACAGGAATAAATATGTAAAGTTGCGCGACAAATCTGCCATTCCGTCCAAGTTGCACGTACACGAACATTGTGTTCGGAGCATTGGCAACACTGGCTAATAAGTGCAGTTCTAGTTGTCGACCTATCTCCACTATTTCATACCCTACAAACTTTAATCAACACGGAACATCCAAATCTATCACCAACAACATCCCACCATTTCAAACATGACAATTTTGAAAGAACAACTTCAAGAATAAATGGTAAACATCTTTACTTTTAAATAGTATTCATTTTAAGAATGAATGTTTGCTAGTAATGTCTGAAGATGAGGTGTGCAAATGCACGTAGTATTGGGAAACAAGGTTTAATTTAAAGTTGTTAAGTAATGAATTCCTGCTTTGAAGCATGACCAAATTCCTGATATTTTTCCAATTGATTAAAAAAGGGGTAAAGTTCCTTATCGGAGTCTAAATAAAATTAATAATTGAACGAAGGGTTTTCTACTTAAAAATATCGAAGTGGTTGAAGGGCCAGGCGATCGAGTGGGTAAAGTGACAAGCTGAGATTGTGACAAGAAGGGTTCGATCCCCTGATTAAATCCCTTTCATCCCCTCGCTTTAAACTCGAGAATGCACCACCGTGCAACACAATACGCCACAGTTCATCTCCAATGTTTATTCCACAAGCAAATCAATCCTGCAAAATACAATAATTTGAATAAACATTTAGGGGCATTTCACCGTATTTTTAAAACAATATTTTAATTTAAAAATGTTTATATTATGATATTAATTACTGGCAGATCAATGAACAATAACATCAAGAGGAAAAATTAACATAAAAATTTCATTTGAATGAAACAATCAACTATTCAATTGCCAATTAAATAAACAACGATTTTCTTTTTTTGCACATATGTGCGTTTATATTGCTGTAATGACAGAAATCCTCGTTAACAAAATTATCATTTTTTCAGGATCAGTCCGATAAAATGAAATCAAATCACATGATGGTTGTTCTGTCCTTACATTTTGGTTTCGTATGTAACTTGTTTGTTGTAATACTTGATGTTTTTGTGGATGCATAAGTTGTGTGTAAGTTGATTTTTAATAATTGAATGACTCGTTGATGGAAGATAGTATTGGTTAGGTTAGGTGGGCAGCATGTGTGTAAAGGTGTTGAGGGGTTGTTGGGATTGGCAGTGAGGTGTCTCGGTCTCGGTTTCGTCTCAGTATCGATCGGGCGTCGAGGCGTCGCCGTTCGCACTCCCCAAATGCTCGGCACGGCTGCCCGGGCCCAACGCTAACTTCACTTCATAACTCACAACAGCCCTAACACTAACACACACCATAACAATACGTTATTTTTATTGACAAATTGCGCGCTCCACCAATGTGCAATCAAATTGAAATGTTAATTTTTTGATTCACTGATTTCATTGCTACGGAATTCTCCAATTTGAACCCATTTTGTTACTGGAGAATCAAAAGAAAGGCTAAATGCATTAGTTGTTTACATGAACATGGTTGATTATTATGCAAACTCAATCATATTACTGCATATTGTCTTTTTTATCCGGGTGCCAATCAGTGGACACTATTATGATGCAAACAGACAATTAGCCAAATTAGACAATAAGATGCGATTTCCGGATCAATTGCCCTTTGACAGTATTAATACGAATTGGTCCCGGACAAATACATTTGGCATTTAGGATTGTACATTTGAAGGGCTACTAAAGCCAATTACGATAATTGTAATTACGTTATTCTATAAATCACATGTACAAATATAATGACGACCTTTTCTCTTTTTGGATATTCATCAAAACGAAACAGTCTTTTTACTACAGATAGTTTATCTGGTTGAAAGAGTTAGTGATGGGAATTGAAGAATAAAGAGTTAATGGAAGATCGTGAGAAGTTAGCGATTTGGAGAGAAGGAAAGATGCAGAATGCGAGCGATTAGGTGCATAGTTGATGTAGTTGACGGAATGCACTTAATTTGAGCGGGCAATACAGGCACGACAAACTTGCCATACCCTCGGATACGGCTACACTTCAACACAATGGGAACATTTATGAAATATTTAATAGAGTAGAGTAAACATGCGAGAAGGAATCTTCAATCACCCGTCGTTGATTTATAGCATTCATAAAAACGTATAATAAATGTGGAGTGTGCCTAATATGAAACACAAAATTGAATAACATCCCCGTTAAATAAATATTAGTCGCATTTATCACGACTTGCTCGCTATGAAGTTGTGGAACAAATTTATTCCGCGGGAGTATTTTAAGTTTGGTTGTTTGGCGTCTTAGGAAGATAATTCCGATGCTAAATGGATCTCTTGGTAGCGCTGCATTATTTTTACGCTTGTTTTTAATATTCGCGCTTGGACACATGGGGCATTTTTCTACTGTTTACCATATTTATAACTGGGGGGTAATTATTGGTTATTAAAGGGATAACACTTCCAACTTGTCGCTAATTTACATCGATTGCTAATCCCTGCCAGCTAAATTTAATTTTTATTTTGCTGGTATTACCCGATAACGTATATATCGTTCGGTAATCCACTGTATTTTAATTAATAACTGATAAACAATAACCGGAAACCATTGTTGGCCGTTGTGGCTATATTTGGGCAGTTGGAAATATCACACAATCAAATTTCTCAAATTTAATATCACAGCTTTTAAATGATACTTAATTGTGTGTTGTGATACATATAAATATTGTTATTTATAATGACGTTTGTGTTTCGAAAAAGAAAACACTTGAATTGCACGAAATAATTGTGCACAATTCCCAGTTTATTTACAGTCTAAAATAATTTGCAAAGAAAAAATGCGAAACACCCGTACACAAAAATGTCCAAACAAAAATATTTCAAAGTAGTGTCCAGCGCAAAAAAGTAGTCGTGTTGTAAGTTTTGTTTACCTTTGATGAAATAAAATTTGCATATGCACTAACCATGAAAATAATTGTTGAGTGCATAAAAACCCGACGGTTTTTATAATCGATCTAGTTTCCGATTAGATGGGAAAGTTTTACTGGCCACCGTAGATCAGTAAAGCTGGATTGGTCTTGGTTTGACGGCTTTGGGAAATACGAGAAATATCCGATATCTCCATAAATTATTTCCTTGTAACTAAAACCAACCACCAGCAAGTGCAATCCTAAGACGCACAGTATCACAAAATTTTAGTTTATTTAACTTTCTCGGTCTGTAGAATTTTGATTCCTAGTATTACTTTTTAGAGTTTTAGACTTTTTAAGAGAACCGTAAGAAGATTGTTAAACTACAATTGAATATGATTTTTGTGAAAGAATTAGTGATAAGAAAAGAAGCATGCGTGGTATGAAAGTGCTTTGTGTGCATTGTTATGAGTTTTGGGATATTGGATATTGTGTACACAGCTTGGGTATTTTGGCAAAGCAAATAAATAATGAATTTTAAATGTTGTATTTTAATGGTTTAACCCGTAGTGGCGCACGTTACTTGAATTTCCAATTCCGCCGGAGTTTAACTGCTCTATAAACAATATGTTATGTAACACAATTCCCGGCAAGTTTTATTTCGCTTTTCTGATTTCAATCTAGTGGTGATTCTATATTGACATTGCCCCTAACTAGCACTAAAACGACCCGGAGAATGATTTTACCTCCACGTTCAGCCGTTATCGTTTCAAAGCGCTTTTTCATTTTTCCCATTCTATTCAATTAAACAGTCTAATTAGTCGTGTTTAGTTTGTTTAAAAGATACGATGGTTAAATGATGTACCCGTTTTTTAGTTTTCTTTGCTGGTTCAATTTCCTTCAAAGCCTTTTGATAAAGGACTTTTTTCATATTTCGCGTTCATTATAAGTTCAAAAGGATCGTTTTGATATTTTTCAATATAATTATTTAAATAACTGTTTGTGTAATTAAAATCATACTACATTCATTCCTCGCTGAGATTTAATTACATTTTTCGTGGATTATTCATTTTTGTTACTTTATTTCTGTTCCTTCCCTCAGGTGTTTTATTTGTTGCGTATTTTGAATCCGTGCTAATAACTATTTAGTTGTCGTTGACAGGAGAAATAATGATGTAGTAAGCTATCAGTTTGCTGAAATTATCGGAGTGTCCTCGTACGAGTGTCCGAGCATCATGATGGTAGGAAATTATTTAAAATTTGTGGAGGAGAGAATTTCATTTCCGCTTCGGGCGTTATTCGTTTTCATGCTGTAACATTTCTTGGTTATTAATGTAGTTTCGCTAGGTTAGGGCTAGGGCGCTGCGGCTCATCTTTCTCGACCTCCATTTATCATTTACTTCCACTTGCTCTAACAGCTACAGAACTACCACTTGCATTACAATAACATATACACATACACTTCACCATTCGCGTAATACTAAATAATCTCCTTATGGAAAAATATCTGGGTTATCCACGACGATTTGTCTTCCGAATCGTACCAGTTTCCTGCTACGGAAACAATTAAAAATATTTATTCCAATATTTGTTTGAGTTACTGCTTTCATACTAATATAGTTAAAAGCATTTTGTGGTCGCTAATAAAAACACATTATTCCCTAAAATGTAATTAAGTCCAACATTGAAAACATTATTTTCTTACACCTATATAACATTAGTGGTAGAACTTTAATTTCTGGGTTATCGAAGTTATGTATACCGCAGAGGACATTTACTAGACGTTACCTCTAGGGTTTTCCTGTTGGTATGGAGAGTACACCACAGGGACAAGTTTTATGTGTAATACGTGAAAGACAGTTGAGTTTTTTAATTTAGCTTTGAGGTACGAGACGTCAGACGGTAAAGGAATAGAAGTAAGGTCTTGGAGAGGGTATTGAGAAGCGTGTGGGTGTGTGTGAATATTTGATGGTTAGGATTCGGGCAGGAAGGAAGCGGCGCAGAGTTTCCAGATACACTTATCCTAATTGTCCGCACACGTGTCGCTTGCTAACTTTCCCGATTAATTACACAACTAAATACGACACGCACAACGAAATTCGATTGAACCGAAACGGTTACTAGTTACTGGTTACCCCTCATCCAGCCATTAGCCCGCAGTCGATGGCTTTACACAAAACACAACCAAACTTACCACTTTATATTTGATTAAAGCCCATATACTGTAGTTGTTGCTGGTTTTTGAATTTGCGTGTAAGTTATTGAAAGCGGGTACATGAATATTTAGAAGGAAAAGCTGTTGGCGTGATGTTTGATATGTCCCAGCGGTGTTTAACAAAGTCTCCGCTGGTTCGTAATCGAAAAGGACAGAAACGGAGTCTTCCGCGGATCATATTTCACTCGGGCCAACGCGGGGCGCATACAAATCCAACCTGAACCAGGTGATCGAATCCTCCAGACGAATATTTCAATAAGCTCACACATCGCGTACTACCTGCTAAATACACTATCATCTTTTTGCGGACAAAGCAACACCAACTTTCCAACTTTCAACAAAATTTAAACGCTCAACTCTGACGGTTAAACTTTAATGGTATGTTAAGATATAAAACAGAATCGAAATTTTGTTAAGTTGTGGGTGCAAGGCAAGTTTCCAAGTAGCAAGTACGAAGTGTGAGATTAACTCTGGGTTCGGGCGGAATATATCTCACAATACATGACTTCACTGTTAAAAGCATTACCGGTGTCTGGGCGACACGCTTCTCTTAACCACCGCTCATTTTTCTTCCCTACCAATGCAAATCTTATACTTTCATCTTTAATCTGTACCCGAACGATCATTCTTCTATTTCATCGTAACTCGACTGTTGATATTCATTTACTGTTTATATCTAATTTTTCTTAATTTCCGTCGTAGGTATTTATAAAAAACGAAACAAATTGTCATCTGCACTATCACGGCCGAAAAATCTACTCGTCAGACATGATAAAAATATTCGATTATAAGTTATAATAATACTGCAAAGTCGAAGTTTTGTAATTTCCGTATTTAATCTGAACTTGTGGAACTAATATCTTTGAACTTGCGACTTTGAAATCATGCAAAGTTAGAGAAACACGGAGATGCAAGAGATTTTTGTTTGGTGTGCAGGAATATTAGCCGGTGACCTATAACGAACAGCGGATTCACAATGATCCGAGCTTTTGCGCGTAATCTATTTTCCCGTGGCAAATAGGGCTGCTTGCAGTCGTACCTATGTGCGACGATGCACGAGCCTTTATAGGATTTCATTGTGCTAAACTTAATAATTTAATGTAATAACAAGCTCCATGTTAATATAGCTTTGTAATATTTCCACAAGCGGTCAATCTGTCCAATGTCCTTTATGTGCTCTTTCATGTGGTCGCCCAGTGGTTGTCAACAAGCCGGCGATGAACCTACACCGCACAATCGATACGTTGGGATGCACTGAATTCGCGGATTAACTTAATCCTCCAATGAATTGATCTATTGATTGAAAACAATTTCACTGTGGCATACACGATCCTCCGACCCACCAACTATGCAAGTAAAATAATCAACTATTAGCTAAATAGTAATGCCGCAGTGTCCGAATAATTCCATCCAGGCATGATTGGCGAATGACAAATAGACGATATGAAAGCATGAATCAATATCCGCGATGCATTTCCTGAGTTAGGGTGTTTTCATTAATTCACGAGCGGCTTCGATTAGAGATAAAGAAGAGGTTTCCGTGAAAGTGGCAGCCAGGCACGTACCCATACCCAGCCCTCCAAATCATAAGTCAGGCACCAGCGCCTACTGGATGTTGGAAGCTGGATATTCGGCTGCGGCCACGAATTCGCGATACTATCAATGAATTTTTAATGCGGTATTCGCATCCGACCGCGCAAGGCACAAAATACAAATTACATTCAATATACGTAAATTCATATTTAAATATGTATTGAAAACACACTACCCACATATACAAGAAAGGAACACGATTCTAATCGACTTTAAAACAAAAAGTTCAAATTATAAACATGTAGATTTTATTCATTGAGCGTTATAATTAGAAATTTTTAAGAATTTAGTGGTATCCATGTAATGATTTTATGAGAAAATGTCAAAGTTGAAAGCTGTCTAGTTTTGGTGTTAAATATGAATGTCGGGAATAGAGTGGGTCGGTATGTAATTATTTGGTACAGTCGCACGTCGGAGTGGCATTAAATGAATTGAACAAAAGGAACAGCATGCAGTAACGAAAGTTGACGGTGTGTCGAGAAAATCCCCATCGTTGAGTGCGCAGGGTGGACGGCAAAGGTACGCAACGTCCGTCTAATAGTTTCCTGTGCTGTATTATTCATATCTCGTCCCGGGCTGTACGGACAGATTTACAGAGGGACTCGCATTGGCTTAGACGTTCACCTCAACCAGTGACCGCCAAGCATGGATCATATGTCACCCCCGTCATTATCTATTTGTGATGTCCTGGAACTAGTAACTCTACACCGGCGACAATGTACACAAACACTACAACATACGAACACTTTTCTAAAATTTCATTTCGCTTCCAGAACTCAGGACTGAATATCTCCAGAACTAACTACAGCTTGAAAAATTAGAATCGACACATTAAAATCTGTTTATCTTATGATTTTATGGTCGTTCGTCGTAGTTTCCAAGTTGTGAATTTTTAACACCTTAGTAACCGTCTGAAATAACAATGGGTAGGGAATTTGGGTAGATTATGTGTGGAGCAGAAATATGTGAAAGAGGTAATAAGCCATGAAGATGTACTCGTAGTAAATGTTTGATGATTGCGGAGTTGAGTTGGCAAAGGCTTGTAAGAGGTTGAAGATCACTGGAAGATATCTGCGTTCGGTTTGGTATCTCAAGCGAGAAAATTTAGAGGAGAGATGCGGTGAATATTTGAGCATGATTTTATAATGATTTGCGGATCTGGATGTACTTGGAATTCTTTCCAACCAAAGGCATTCTCATTCTAGTTTAAATAGAGCTCACATAATGCCGAATACTGGCATAGGAAAAGGTATTTTTATCGAGATAATTGAATATAATAGTGCGCTTTTGGAGGAATGCAGAGCACTTTGAATATTCTTAGCGCATTCTCGCAGCGAATTTGCTTTAGCTGCCGTTACGTTACATCCGTGCCAATAAAAAGCAAATCGCGCACACCTATATGATTTGGTCTGGTCGTAAAGAGGTTTGTTGGAGAAATAACAGGCTTTAGAGGTAGTGTTGAATTAGAATCTAGTTAGCAGAGCTGTTTCACATATTGTGTTCACGTGCACGTATTTAGAGCATGAATATATAGTTTCGTGACCGCCAGTCCATATATTCTCCGGCTCCGCTTGCCCGCTAATAGCAATAAACACGCATTGTGCTCCAATTCACGCACATTTTAAATTAGATTTGCAGTTTCGGAAATATTACCATTTCCCCGTCCTTTGCTTTTCTTGCGTGTGCGCCCTTGCTCATTCATCCCAGTTCCTCCGTTCGCTGCATCACTTCCTATTTATCAATTAAAACACCTCTTCTACACACATCCTTCTTAGCTATACACTACGCTACAATTTATCATTTAAAACACTTAACAACAACTTACAAATCACTTCCAAATTAAAATGAATACATCACATCCTTTATTGCCAATCTCTTTATTTGAAACTCTTGAAAATTTAGTACTTGTTATTTTATATTAAGACGTTGGTGTGGTGTACGCCAGTTTCGACATGTGCTGTGAAACATGACACTTGTAATGATCTTTGAGGGGGCCTAGGAAAAAACAACACGATGTTTTATAATTTTTGTAACTAAATACAATGAGACTGTTTTAATCGTCAATAAAGACAGCAGGTTGTGTGTCTGAATGAAATATCTCGACTGTCAACGAGTTAGTAAATGAATTTTGATTTGCAGCTACAATAAAACTGCATCTCGCGCATAAATAAATCTTCATACTTTGTAAACAAGTCAGAAAATAGCAAACAAAGGGCGTTAAGAAGTACAAGTCGTGCGTTTGCACGGCAGCCGGGAGTCCATATTTCATCCTGTCCTCTACTACCAATAATCAGCATAATAAAATAAACAGGAAGAACCATTTCGCGTAACACATAAAAAGAAAGGTTCCGTCTTACTTGTGCGTTACGGCCAATAATACCAGGGAGGTTAGAGTCCGTAAGCAGAGCGGCTGGATCCAGCAGGCTACGGCAGGGGAGCCGGCTACAGAATCCTCTCCCGGGCTATGAAGTGCACAGCTCTTGCTTAACTGCTACACGTGGGGTAAAACACCAACCGAGCTATAAACTGCAACGTGCTACTTTTCACAAGGACCTAACCTCACAATAACATGCAGCTTTTTAAATTATTCTCCAGCAACTTAATTGCATAGCACACAGCAGCTCTTTAATCAGAACGCGCTCCAATTTGCGGATGTAAACAGCCTCATTAGGTATTAAAAACAATATAATCCTCCGTCAATACCGCGCGGAATAGTGTTTGCCTTCACGGGAAACCCTAAAGCAATAACCTGCATACGCACATACACTACTCACTAATTGCTGCAAATCATCTATTCATCTCTCTTCTATCACTTCTTCATTTATTAATGTCCGTTCAAAATAGGTACTACACTGGTACATTGCTTTCAAAAAACATTCAAGTGCAGTACAGTGCACATCTGTCAAATGAATATATCTAGGAAATTTAAACTAAAACCTACTAAGAGATGCTATAATTAAATTAATCCTGGACTATAGTCTATTTGACTTACGTTTTGATCTGGTCATCATTAGGTGTTTCCTTTTCGCACTATGTATCACATCACATTTAAAGTGAAGAGAATGAAATTGACTATTGGTATTTATTTTGTGGCTCTCATGATGTCATATAATTGTTATCTGTTGTTATTAATATTCTATTCATTCAATAAGTAAAATGTTGTTCACAGGAACAAAGGATTTATTTCCGTAGAAAATGTTTGAAAAAGTGAGCACGTCACCGATTTTATCCTCACTCTAGCATATTTACGCTACGTCAAAGGTCGGTGTAAATAAGTTCAAAAATGGTTGTCAACTTCACGTTGCGCGACACTGCTCGATTCGTCAAAAAAGCGTTAGCTCAAAAAAATTAACACTGGGGCAACCTAGTTCATGTTAACGAACAAAGCTACTGTGACATTTTAGAGAAAAGTACTAGGTAGGAAAAAATGAAGGGAGCTAACCAATTATCGTAATATATCTGTTTGCGTTTCCGTGCTGTTTTATTTGCTCATTTCCTCGAGATAATTTTGGCGGCGCAGCGTTTTTGTGTTGTTTTGGGGGTTGGGGATCTTGAGGCTCGTGATATAGTTAGAGGATAGTGCAGTGACATTTTGGTATATGGATTTTTAATTGCGCTGACAGACAAATGAAGGGGAAGTAAAAAGTAAAACGGGAGTTGTGATGAAAGAGCTTGAAATATGACAGCTATTTGAGCGTGCAGACTTTTATAGATATTGGCGTTTGAGACCAGCGTTCGTACCTTACAAAGTGCTATGCTATGACCTCTTCGCGTCCATTAAACGATATGCACGCCACTACAACAACGCTGGCTCTTTTTCTTCCTTAATGAAAACGATCGTTTTTTCAGGCTGCTGCTGGACACGACAACATCGGCCACTCCATGCCCTTTATACTTCCAGATCCAAGCTTTCCTAGCGAGCTTATTTTAAAGCAATCCCGGACTTTTTACTCTTTACTTGGTCTCATTATTTCATTGGGTACATCTTGATAAAAATATTGAGAAAAATACACGTATATAATTTCCATTCTCCTAATTCTAAAAGGTGTATGTTGATATTGAAAATTTATAAATGTCGGAAAATTTCCTATAAGACCATGTAAAAATGATTTGTATGGGAAAAATTCCGGGGTACAGTGCACGATACGGAGGCTTGGATCTCCGACTATTATGTAAAATTCCCAAACGCCAATGTACCTTGTAAGAAAACGCGCACATGCCGATTTAACTTTGCAACTAAATTCTCATATTTCTGTCATTTGACCAACGTTATCCAACGCTCGTTAAATATTAATAAAATGTAGAAAAGAGTTTCCAGGTTGAATATAAAGTGCATGAAGAATGATTATAGGCAGGCGAAATACGAAACTGCAAAATTTACTCGTTGTTGATGACGATAACCTTCAAGAGCAAAGCCCAAATCTCCCCCTGAAACTTGTGAAGCTCGAGGCATTGTCGTTTCCCCTTCCGAGTTAGCTGAATTTACACTACGTGGATGCATATTAAAAATTTAATGTTTGCCATAAATACTGCCAAACAAATGATTTCCAATTTTAGAAGACAATTTTCTTCGCCCCTCAGTTTTAATTTTAGCTCGCGCTGTTTAGTCGTTTAGGTAGTTTTAAGTGCAAATTTTATACCCCGGATTTACATTACGACTAAATTTGTATCATCTGCCGCCTCAAAATGCACTCTTCCTTTGCTGCATGTGCTCCACACACATTGCTTTCATTCAATCATCTTTTAAAATTGAATGAAATATCTTGAAAAGTGAAAGTTTCATATTAAATTACTACAAAGAATCAAAGGAACCATTAACCGGAACATCCTTACAGTTATTATTAAATAAAAATAATATCGTGCTCCATAAAGCCCGACCGATATTATCAGATTTACCCGCAGAGTTTCTCAACATTTTTTACAAGGATGTAGAAGAAAGTTAGACCCTAAAATTTGCAACTTTCTACCGACAGCGAGATAATAAACTGAAGATGACCAGCATATAATCAAACTAAATTACGTATACGTTACTTATATTTCATCATTTCATTTCTCAGATAACAAACATAAATAGTCGTATGAATGTGAACTTTATCGCATTATGTATTTTTTTTATTTGCATGTTATTGAAACATACAAGTTAAATATAACAATACATTAAAGGTAAAATGAAAATAGGTAGTAAAATGAAATAATAGAACAATAAAATTATACTTATATTCCTCATAAAAACTGAATAAATAATTTATTATAAACAAAACTGTTGATTTTATTATTCACGTGTGTGCATAAATTCAAAACATTGAATTCAACTTGCGTGTATAGTTAAACTACTTTATTTTTTATTTTCATACCCTACTTTATATTACATTACAGTACATTTGTGTATATGTTTAAAATGAAACGACCGTTTCGCTGTTTGTACCGCCGACTAGCGAGGTCAGTCAAGACCACATAGTGTTAATACAAATCAACGCATCATTAAAAGAACCTGTTGATGAACAGAACACGAAATGAGCTCAGCAATTTGTTTTTCTTACGAACCCTAGACGAATTCCAGTGAGCAGCATTTTGTTGTATGATGTTGTAAAGTGTCATCCGATCCGAGAGGTTGTGGGTTTGCTACCCCGAAGCGAAAGTAGGGTAAGGATTGTTAACCTTCATCAAGTACGCTCGTTAATTAGATTTTGTTATTTGCTCGCTCGCTGATTGATACTGTATGGTTTAGTGTAACATCCCAGAGTAGAAAGTTGTGCGGCTAAGATTCCCACGATCTGAGGTCGAGTAGAACCTATCTAGTATTTTAATAGCGGTGCGGTGTGACTGCACCAACACTTATAATTACAAAGATGCCCGATACTGCACTGTGCGCCAGGACTTATAAACAACCGTCGTTCCGGAAGAACGTACTCAGTTCCTTAACTTGATGACCTAACCTATTGAATATATTTCATTCTTCTCGTCTTGATTGATAGTGGATGAAAGGAGCATTGTGTAGAACGTGGATGTTAATATGGTAATAACAATATTTGCAATTGGAGGATAGAGGGTGAATGTGCAATTAATGATTAATTGTTGCGTGGCATGGACGCTTAGAAGCACGTTGGACCGTGCGTGTGCCTGATAGAATTAGGATGGAATTTTGCTGCACGAGATGATAATGCGCAGCTCTCAATACACCAATACACATTGTCATAATGTTTATTTTATTGTTGGTTTAGCAATTTTAGACGCTTATTTAAATGTATTCATATTAGCATGAACTAATTACCATAACCAAAAATAACCGGCAGTATTATAATGAATATAATTTAGCAATTGGATGGAATTATTGTGAAATTCCATTAATACATTTTGTGGTAATTCAGGAATGCCTCCTCGTAGCTCTATTTCATTTCTGTTTATGGATAGTGGAGGAAAAATTCATATTAATTATTATTGTGAAATCGTGGCAAGCACGCAAATTATTTTCACGAGAAAATTAATCGAATTATCGGTACGTTTGAAGCGAATGGTTTACTGCATTTTATAGCTAATTATATTAAAATTGCGCTCGCGTTTAATAATCCCTTTATCCACGAGTACCTGTAAATTACATTACCCCTTCCTACCTCTATGCCCCAAGATATCTACTAGTTTTGCAAAACACGAATTAGGCTACCACCAGCCACAATTCAAACAATAATTACATTTTTCAACGGAATAAAATAAGCATATCTTCTGATAATCCCGAATTAGTAAAGGGTGTTAATCACAGTTAATCTGACTGTGGTTGGATTGGTCAGATGATTTAGACTGGAGTGGTTATTGATTGGGAAGTAATGAAAGTGAACTTTTGTTACAGAAACTGCAAACGATCGGAGAGGACTTCTGCGGGCTGGACGTGAACACGCCGCTAGGAGGCGAGCAGCCCATCGCAGCCGTGCCCGTGCTGCTGTTCTCCACTCGGCTGACCGCTGTGGCGGCCACGAGCACCGGAGACTTCACCGTGGTGTTCGTGGGGACCATGACCGGACATCTGAAGAAGGTGAGTTGATTGATTCAGTGTTTGTTAACCTCGTGAGGTTTGCTCGCGGTTTCTGGTTAGCCAGCTGTCGTCCTCCTTCACAACTTTTACTACACTCTGTAAACAATCGATTTTGCCTTTTAAGAAGAGATTCACTGCCTATCGTTAGCTCGTTCCCTTTCAATGTCTAGTACAATACAAAAACACAAAAAAGGAGTCACCATTTTTTACGGTAGTTCGGTTCTAATTTTAGTTGCGAATTGACGTTTGGATAGGAAAAAGGTACAAGTTGTTTAACTAGGCTGATGATTGTGTACGCGCAATAAAGAATATCGTACAATTGTTTGCGGGAAGTAGTATCCACCATTATGTGAAAAGTCAGAGTGAAGTGTAGCAGAGAATAAAAGCCCTGGAATGGCTTGAAACGAAACAAACCCTAGCTAGCAAGCCGGCGCATTACTAATTGTCTACCCCTTGTATCTTAAGGCTCGCTCGCGATAACACAAAACCTGGACAGCTCCATAGGAGATGGACATTTTTAAATTGAAACTGTCAACCAAAACAAAAAATTTGATGTGGCCGAAGCACACCTCACAAAAACACAATTTTAAAATTCTTTAAAAATAAAAATACTACGTCTGAGTGAGTTGGAATTTAAAGTCACCTTTAGGACTTATTAAAGTGAAGGGATGGAATCTGCGTTTAAATGAGTTTTATTTGTATTTATTTTAATTACAGAAGTGAAGCAAAATTGCGAAAAAATATATTAAAAATTCACTGTTTTTACATCTGACGGAAATAATTTTTATCAGTCAACAGAGAATTTTATGTGAAACAAGAAGTCTGTATGCCGACATTAATTAAAATTAATATTTATCCTCTGTTTACAGTTCAAAAATGGAAATTTCATTTCGTCTTCCGTGAATAAATAAAAAAATTCTTCCTGAATTTATATAGGTACTGTAATTAGCAAATTATTATATCAAATATTTTGCATTGTTTAAGAAAACATTTGGATATTGACACCACAAAATTAGAGCACAAATTTTGAATGATTGATTTGATGAATATAAATTTATTTTATTTTTACATTAATATGCATATAGGGTAAACAAAGCATGTATAAAATCGAGTTAGGTCATTATTATTATAGGCAGACGACGTGTCTATAAATAAATGGAGAACAAAGTGGAGTGTTAAATCAGAATAATCCAGTAGAAAAGTAAATAAACATTAGTAGAAACAGTGGAAAAACAGGTAAACTAAATCCGTTTCATCACTTTGCTAATCCTGTTAAATGCAAAGTTGCCGACATATTGGATTAAAATATTTCGCGATGCAAATTTGCCTAAACCATAATAAAATCATGCATCCGCATTGCTATGCGTCAATCCCGATCTCGTCATACGGAATAATGTATGCCGGACATTCCTAATCTAATACTCCTGCTCACCTACTCTTTATTTACCCGACACCATTTCCAATTCTAATACCACAATATCCCAATGTTTTCACAAAGGTGACAAGAACCCTTCATGTCCAAAAATAACCTCTCCATATTTCAACCTCCCTGTGGATCCTAGTATACTTCTTGTAAAACATATTTGAAAATCATTATAAATTAAGATGATTGTCCCTTATAAAAAATTTTGTGTCCTAGACTGTATCCAAATTTTATGATTAAGGTGGTGTCTAATAGGGTATGTGACCATAATAGAATTCCAGTATATAAGTCATAAAATTTAGAAACTAACCACTATAACTTCTATTTACAATAATAAAAACTAAACATTTGCTTGCAATAATAAAGTTATAAGCAATTTACTGTTCCGGAGAAGGGACGTGTGACATCAGTATGGTAGGATCGTGGAAAAAAGTCACTGTACCTCTTTTATTTTACAATTCTACCCTGATGACGTGACAGCATCTCTTCCCCTAATATTTAATAATTATTTTCTCGTAAACTACGAATAATGAAACGATTTAAAAAATACGGGTATTTTATTTTTTTCTAGTATCATACATGTAAAAATCAAAATTTGGTCACATACCCCATTATGTACTTTCCAATCTAGATTGAATAATTCAATTTGTAACTTAAAAAGAGATTAAATATTAGGGAATTAAAAAAATACAAACAGTTATTGAAATTTTTTTTTTGGTACATGCAAGAAATAAAATTGTACGAAGTATATTCTGTATGACTTTGTTTAATACGGTCCATTTCTTGATCTTCAAATGATGAAGTAAAGTTTGCATAAGTTATTTTCAAATATCTAGAAATATAGCTGAGTATTTTTCATGATTCCGTAGATCGTAGTAGAACTAGTGTTTGTTGATGAAGTAGTTGTTAAACTATAAAAGTATATTGATGTAAAGATGAAAATGAGAGTGTATATGTGGGGGGATATAAAGTTTGCTAGGAGCGAAGAAGGTGTAAGTAGTTGGCGTGAATAAAACAATGGTCGTTACTCGGGATGAGAGTTGCAGGTCGTGCGCTGTTGCAGCGGTTGCAGAGCACTAAGTGATAATTGCCGCAGACTAATTAAACGTTCATATCCGCGATGTGAAATTGAAAGCCCAGAGAATAATTGATATATGGTTGAAGCAGCACCCGGTTGCATCCTGATTCCTGAACGTGAATCGTGGAATCGTGAATCGTGAACCGAGAACGTAACTCGTGAATCCTGGCCCTGCTAATTTATAACACTTTACCACCTAATCATCAAACGCGGTCAAATCCACGCTTCGAACGCACACATCTCTAATACTGTCATTCCCATAGCACGTCAACATTCCCTTCTACTTCCTTACAATCAAACATAATATCCCTAACTTATAGATACATTACACACAGTAAAAACTAATTAATAAGTCACTATATTATCTGTCATCGCAATGATCGTTCAATTTTTGTGCAAATATAAATACGTGGGTATTTATTCATAATTTATAAAGAGAATAAAAAATGTTAATATGCCTATCTAATTGACCTAGTTTTTGAGTTAATCATATTTGAAATTCATAAAATCGATTGATTTAATAATTTTGTGAAACAAATAATCTGAAAATTGTTTTAATGGTCATAAACGAAAAATAATTTGCTACACGTTACCCATTAGTAGTAAAAAAACTAAATGCACTAAATAATATAAAATAAGATATCTACTATTTGAAGATTTGTTGTTTTATTGTACAGTGACTAGTGAATTCCCAAAACCTTACTGGCCAGTTTCGACATAAAAGCAATTTTCTGTAGTGAATAATATTCATGAGTTGATTTGAACACATTTTTCTTTTCAGTTAAGCTAGAGTGTAATTAATCTTGATGTTATTGGGCCGAAACGAGCGATTAATCTCCATTAAAAGATGTACATAGGTCGCAATGTTGTATCTATCCATTCGCTCCGTCCAGATACTTCAATTTTAAATTCAAATTTTGAAAAATGAGAAAACGATGACACTGTGACGCGAACAGAAGTCTGCTATCTTTATTCCGCGTTCGACAGATATGATTATGTTGCTGTGTTTTGTCGTACAATCGTCTAATTATCGATACTCTGCTCTGCAAAACATATGTTTGTCGTAAAATTACTCACTACTATTCTGAGCAAGCGGCGTAAACTTTCGCAGAAATACAAATCCGTATTTCAAAGAACGCAGCATATTCTACACAAGTTTCATTCATCTATTCTTAAAACTACATCTGAGGTCAATGATATCATACATCTATTAAAATCTATATTCTTGTAGAAGTAACAAAATACAAAACCAGAATTTTTAAACTAGGACAAATAAAAAGATGTGGATTAGATATAGAGTAGTAAATAAGGAGAGGAGAAATGAGAGGTAGATTGAAGGTTTGAATGAATGAACATTTTGGGAGTAGTTCGTCGAGATTTTCTTGTAGGAGTAACAAAATACAAAACTAGAATTTTTAAACTAGGACAAATAAATAGCTGTGATTTAGATATGGAGTAGTAAATAACTTGAACAATTAGAGGAGAAATGAGAGGTAGATTGAAGGTTGAACATTTTGGGAGATTCGTTGTTGTTTTTGCTGGGGCAAGCTAAATGCCGGCTGCCTGTGATGCTTAGACTCAAGTCGAAGTTTATTGTCCCGGATCGTTTGTTAAACTAATAACTATTGATCGGGAGCTGGGATTGGCCAGGCGTCGGCTCTGGACGCAGAGGAATGGGTCGCGATACAGGAAGGCGTAAGCAGCGTACATCATCCCACGCATCCAACTTCGACGAGGCGATTTAACAATCACATCATTATCTTACACACACTAAATCACCAACTTGCTCTTTTCTCCAAAACCATTTCTCCATTTACACATAAATTAGGGGCTCTAACTCTACTACCAATACCTTCATCATCCTACTACAACATTCCTAGATTGAACCGAGTCTCAACTACCTCTACCGTACTTGTTTCATGATGAGTTTTACTTACATCCTATTAATTGGTTGTCAGTAATAAAGACTGCCAAAAAGAAGAACTACAGAACCTGCTTAAACTTACGTGGAGATTTAAAAAACTCCACTAGAACAAATACCGTCATCATCTGTACCACAACAATCCTAGATAGAATCGAACCTTTACTACCTAGCATACTCATTTTATGATAAGTGCAACTTATATCCTATTAGTTGGTTGTCAATAATAAAGCTGATTTGCACAAAACCTCAAAAACGTAAAAGAAGAACTTCAAAACCTGCTTAAACTTATATGGAGATTTAAAATACTGTACTAGAACAAATACCGTCATCATCTGTACCACAACAATCCTAGATAGAATCGAACCTTTACTACCTAGCATACTCATTTTATGATAAGTGCAACTTATATCCTATTAGTTGGTTGTCAATAATAAAGCTGATTTGCACAAAACCTCAAAAACTTAAAAGAAGAACTACAGAACCTGCTTAAATTTATGTGGAGATTTAAAAAACTAGAATTACTAGAACAAATACCTTTATCGTCATCTGTACCATACCATTCCTAGATAGAATCGAACCTCAACTACCTACCATTCTAGTTTTATGATAAGTGTTACTTAAATCCTATTAGTTGGTTGTCAATAATAAATATTGCTTTGCACAAAACCTCCAAAGTTTAAGAAGAACATTTGTGGAGAATTGGAAAACCTATCACGAAAATTAAAATGATGTTAAATATAAATTTGATGAGGAAGCTAAAATATTCTACGCCTTATTCCCAACGAAAATATATGTTGAATTTAGAATGAGAGTGGTGTGGGCATATTCGTATGTGAGTTGCACGAATGAAAGAATAAAGTGCAGTGTTGGTTGGAACAAGACTTGAGAACAAGTAGTAGTAGTGCGTTTTTATAATTTCCAGGTAGAGCAGAGAGAAATCCACGTACACACGTCACATTAGTAAATTGAAGAGGTAAAATGTGAGGCAACGCATGTATTCATAGCACCGCCTGAATTTGACTCAATTTGTAGAGCGCGCGGTCTTTCGTGGCTTTTGTCGCGAAAAAACCCGGTGAAAATTGCATTGCGAATAACAAGCATTCCTTCACTTATTCATTACCGCGTTTGTATATGTCACACGGATTATCTTGGAATAATCAATTCGTTAATGATGATTCTGTAAAAACAATCATAACGAATGGGGTTTTGTTCATTTATCTAATTAATTATTAACCAAACGGAATGATTAATTGATGAAATTATTGAAGTAAAGAAAAACCTTTGTGTGTATGTGATATCGGTTTTGTTATTAGCGACAATGTACAATAATAAAAACAATTTCAGATAATTAGGATTTTTGATTAATTTCCACTAATGGCACGAGTCGTATTAATGAATTTAATCAGGAAGAAAATAAATTGGAAGCCGAAAATAATACCATCTTTGCTACGGCCGTTGTTTAAGCTAAGTAATTAAACTAATGAGTTGCACAAATATTGATTACTAATAAATTTCACGCTAAACACATTAAGCAAGCTGATTACCTAACAACCACTTAGAAAATTCACCGACTTTTCCTCTATACATCACCCCCAACCAAACAATTTTATACTATCCAATCAAACCCACCAAAATTTCTCTATTATTTATATCAACTACGGCTGGCAGACTTTTTTTAATCGTTTTATAGAACTTTTTATAAAAAATCCTTTGGGCAGGCAATTTTTCTATCGTCCAATAAATGAACTGTACACCTGAAATTTGCTTCAAGATGTTTCCTAATTATATTTTAAATCTGTATTAAAGTATTCGACTAAAAATGCATTTTTAATGTACTTTGTTTAACTTTTGTATTATTTATTGTCTTATTTTTCTATTATATATTTTCAGGAAACAAAACTTGTACTCAGGAAATGCAATATTAATTTGTTAAATATACTATAAATTATTTGATTTATTCTACTACTCTAATATTATAAAACCATAAGGGTAAAAAATTAGAAAAGATTTAAAAGCTTCAGATAATCGAAAAGTCAAAGTCGAAGTCTAAAAGTCGAGATAGTTATTTGAAAACTACTAGTCAACAAACTCTAATTAATGGAAAAAAGTTGCTGTTATCAAAAATCTAAATTCATTTAATTAATACTATGCTTTTCAAAAATTGATGGATCAACATTTTTGCCAACCCTAATATCAACCACGATATGTTATGTCTGTTAACAAACTAGACGTCGCGCCGAGAAAAATTGCATTGATATGATTACTTATTTATACTTTGAAGCAAATGCTTTTCCGCTAAGTGAAAAATAAAACAAAATATTTCAATAACTTTCTTAATATTTTATGAGTTTTAAAAATTTATAAGCTAGCACATATTTTTGCATATTAACGATTCCTCGTTGTGAAGCAATGATTCGTTTGAGAATTAAAAGCGGCTAGTTAAAGAAAGCTCGTGCATTGGCGTAGAATCGAGGGCAGCGGAGTTTTATGGCCGTCACGCCCTCAGGTTTTGTTCCAAGGAAAATCGGACGTAAAATCTGAAGCCGTTTCATAATAACGTTAACGGTAGTTTAGGTTTATAGCTCCACTAAAGCATTTGGTCATTCGCTAACTTATTAAAGATATTACAATATTAGATTACCAGATAGATTACGCTCCAAATGAAAATAATCATTCTTGATTCCTTCATACACGCCAGCCTATACCGTGAAATTTCAAAATCAGCTACCTTTGGTACACAAGCAAAAATATCTCATTACTCCAGTTGCACAAGCTAGACAACTACAAGTAGAACTCATCACATTTCCAATTCCATATGTAAAACCAACAAAATTATCGATAGCAGTGACTATATATTCCTAAGGAGTGCAGAAACGTACATACGAGTATATTATTTAGTAAGATTAGATTTAACTTTTAAAAAGTTAGTGCACGAGCTAATATTTTAGCAGAGAAGTAACGATTACTTTAATGTGGATTTGAATGTGGTGTGAGTTGCTAGAGTAGAGTATGATGTTCTCTAAAAGTGTTTAAATATAAAAGAGAATTTGTGTAACTAAAGTTGAAATCGCGTAATTGTGCTCGTTGGCAGAAAAACTTTTGGTTGAAGAGCTGAAGTAATCAAGCCATACGTGCTGTATCTACAGCGAATGTCTGTGTGTAGCCAATTCCACGAAGGAAGAATTTTGGATGGAATCCACTGATCAGATACCGATTTACGCAAATTCCGTAAGTGAAACGCGAAATTGTTTTGCTTAGTTTGCAGCTTATTGATTAATAGTTACCGAATTTCGCATTTGCACGGAGATGAATCGCTAAGAATAAATGCCACTATTCAATGAAAAATTGCTTCATAAAACTTCATTTAACTTCGCATTATAGGACTATACTTTCAAACTGCCGTACTACATAACTCCGCAAAACACAACATATTTAGCGTACGCTAAACTTTATCCGCGTTTAACATTATTTATCGCTAAATTTTACATAAAAACCACACCACATTAAACTCTACAAATTAAAAAATATATAATTTATTATTTTAACGAAACAGTGCTGCGTTAAAACCAAATCTAAAAAATACACATTATAATAAAAAAATAAATGCCTGAAATTCACAATAAATAATAAGGTTGTATAGGCTGACAATGTACTCCACAAAAATGTGAGTAAAATTGTCTAGGAACAGATGGAATTCTCATTTAAGTTGGACTCTATGTTCCGACAGTAGAATAATGGGACAGTATACATAATAATTTTGCAAGTACGAGAAAAGACTTTTAACATTTCTTTTCTTTTGAAGAAAATAAGAAGAAAGTAAAGAAATGAAGTGCAGCATGTAATAAATAGTATAATTATTATACAGTAAAGCTAAAGGAATTTGAAATTGTTTTTATTATATTTAGATTGAGGCTGAGTTGAATATTGTTGAGAATATAAAGTTAGGTGTTGGAAATGGATTTCTCGTCGTTCTCGTTTCCATCCTGACGTGTCAATCGCGAAGAAGAAAACTTTTCCAAGTTGCTTAGCGTTCTCTCGTATCTAATTTCTAATTGGACGATATCTTTGGAATTGAAATATCAGCTGTACAGTTTGCTTTATACTGGAATAGTTCGGCTGTAGATGTAAGATGGCTATGTGTAAAGGAGAAACGATTAAGAATTCGGATAATTAAAATTTAGATTGCCCTGGGCTGGGCGAGCGAACGCTTTGCGTTTTACGGTTTTCTCAACGGCCTTTTACATTCCTTAAGTGTTGAGTTTTTTGCTGAAGGGTGTCAAAGTGTCAGAGCTGATCTAACCTCACTTGTTTTCAACCTGAATAATTTTATATCAACCACGATAAGGATTCCCTCGGAAAGCACGACTTTCTATTTATTTTTTACTCAATAAACGTAACGCGAGATCTGGGCTTCGATCCTACAACCACAAAAAACCCAACTCTCTTAAATTTGTTAGTTTGCTGCTGAGAAGTTTGAAATACGTATGTAATGATGTGTTCAGTGAAGTATCAGGCAATGATGATGAAAAGGCCAGACCGCGAAAACCGAGTGCATATTGTTGATAATGAGAACAACGTCCATGTCAGTATTCGAAACATTTTAATACTTTGAATGTTTTCATCTCTTTGGGTTGGGTTGTAAATTGAAATAATTTTCAATCAATGTAGCCAAATGAACCATTGATCCGATATTTAAAACTGAAATTTCGCACTCACTGTCACACAAAACAGTTTTCCAGTTGGATTTTTCATTACAAACTCGTAACACAAGTTGTAGTGGTTGTGATTATTATATGTTTGCGCTGAAGAGATTTAAAGTTGAGAGTCGCGCAGTATTGGCAGTTAGACACATTGTACCACACCACCCTTGTTCTAAATTCTACACGGAATAAAACAACATTTCCACGGAAATATCATATTTCTAGCGCTGCTGTTGGCATTCTGAATACAATGTCACATTGTTCTCTACAACTCTACTTATAATAACTAATACTCTTAATGTTTCCAATCGCACAAACAATCCAATAACTGTAATCATATTTACCAATACAGGATAGAAAAATGACTTGGGGATGAATATTTTATGTTTGAAATTACGAGCAAATATGTTTATAATTTGAAGAAGTGGAAGGCAAGTGTGCTATGGTATCGGTGTATATCGGGTGAGAGCAGCGGAAAGGCAGGAAGGAGAGAATCGAGAGAACAACGACTTTAAAATGAATATATAAATCACAGTGGTTTATAGAAGTGAACGAACGTAATTTAACTGTGCATAGCAGTTGTAATTAGATAGGTAACCAAGCCAGCAAGGTAGACGAATAGCAGGGCAATACGTTTAATGTCTTGTGCTTCACCCTTGTTCGGTTACACCTGTACGGAGCACGTACGGAACGAGCTGGAAAGAACTGGACGGGTGTAATTTGTAAGTGTGGGTTCAGGGGTGACATGCTTCAGCCTGATAACGATAAGCAGCTGGACCACAAGTCATTAGTGCTCGGGTTCCGGAAACTTCACTTCTTTACAACACCTCCACTAGAGAAATTCTCTCTCTTTATAAAAACATACCTACGAATATAACCCAAGGAAAATGTCCAAAGTGTTTACATTATAAAAATATACTCCTTTTAGACATCATTAGTGTACCTACTACATACTAAAAGAATAAATTCACTATCGTTGCTTTTAATTGTGTAGTTTAACGTGCTATAGTTTTGTGTACAATAGTACAAAAAATTATTGACCTTATGAACATAGCCACATTTTTGTATGAAACAGTTTTTCTGAAAAAGACTAGAGGTTATTGGCACGAGTAAAATTCGTTATATTATCGATGGTACTCTACCTCTACAATATGCAATTTCCACATTAGAACGTGAATATGGAATAAGAGCATTGTCATATTTAAATGCATATATCATCCATCTTGAAATTTAATTCAAGTAAAACGTATATCGCATTATTACATTCGGTTTTATTTCTTCAAAGTGGAGTGGAATGAACAGTATGAATTTACTCAGACGGATAATCGATATTGTAACCTAAAACTTTTTTATCATTAATAATTCACCCGCTTTTACAATTGACAAAAACAGAAATTACTTTCCGTTAAAATATTTATGAAAAAGTGTGGGTACTCGAGTTTAACATGGATCGTCTTTCTGAAATAATTAGCACCAACACAAGCACACTATATTTTGTAAAGAAATCATTTAGTGGGATTGAAATTAGTTAATTAGCTTGAAATATTTATAGAATCGTAGAACAACAAGTATTTGACTTATCCGCAGCGGTATTCCTGTTTGATATAACATAGTTTTAATAGGTAATTAAAGCTATAATATACAGTCTGAGAAAGTTTATGAAACGAATTTTATGTGTACGGAATTTAAATATATTAGAGTTAGCAGCAGTTTGCAGTAATCAACGTGGACTACAGAGGCACTCAACATGTTTGAGGATTTTACTCCAGGAAATACGTCGACAAATTGTCTCGTAAACTCACTTGTTTTACAGCTAATATTTCTCGCTGTTAAAGCTTCAATACTTGGCCGAGAATAAAAGTTTCATGTCTTTAGAAAAAGCCTCGACTTGTTGCTCAGACAACTCATAAAAATTAACAAATAAATGCGCTATCTCTATCTTATAGCCACAACTATATTTCCTTCGCCACTTCTCTTCTTTCTTCTCCTTTTACCCTATTCATTTTTGGTGTTTCTCTGTGTCTTATTTCGATCTCTTCCAGTGTTTTTTTGTGCTTTTACAATTTCTGTTATTCTGTTAATTATGGTATGGGTAAATTGTTTTCGTATTAAAGAGGAAAAGAGAAATTAACAAATAAATCGTGTATAGCTAGAAAAGAGTGGATTTTGCGGAACCGTAGTGGTATTTTTTACTGGGCAATCAATACTAGTAAATCAGTCTTAGCTGCTTGAAGTTTCGAAAACACTTGATCAAAGAGACAAATTTGCAGATATATATCATCGAATTAAATTGAAATCTATCACTGGCTGAGAAGTGCAATTCCCTTAAAACTTTCACTTCATCAAACAAATGTAATCTGTGGAAATGAAGGAACCGGCGAAACTTGAAAATTCTCTACTTGACGCAATCATAAACGCGCGACAGAGCGACCATTTTATAAATGTGCAACTATTAATTTTGTAGCTTAACAGAGCTTAAATGAATGTAAAGTCTGAATTTACATCAGTTATATGGACAGTCGTAATTGATAAAATAATGCATCACAAGTAATCTATTTCATAATTTACCCGAATCGCATAATTTATGTGTAAATACAACAGCGCTGGTGAAACGGTAATGGGCAATGGCAGGATGGGATGAATATAGAAAGACTAGGTTCTCATTAATTGTAAAGTTAGGAATAGGGGCAGCTCGTAATGGCCGTGGTTTGCACTCAGTTTCGTGCGCACTTGTGCACGACAATCCTTACACATCCTAACCCAACTATTCCTTCTACAACAATACCACCTTTTGCTCAATTTACTGTCCTGCTATAAACGACACGGTTTCTCCCAAATTCTAACGTCTGCCCATGCTCAACTACACGAGTAGGTGTATCAAAAGCCTCTTTGTATGTCACTCAAATATACAGTTACAAGATTTTAATAAAATTTTATTTTAAGTACTTTAATATCAGCATCTCATTTGAATGTAATATGTAACAAATTCTTTCATAGCCCGCAGTTCCTGCGAAAAAAATTCATATTCCGTGAGCAAAAAACCACAAATGAACTGTTGGCGTAACCCAGCAGAAAATCTTTCGTTTCTATATTTACACGATATCGTATCTCATAGAGGTACGGACGATAAATATGCTTTGAGTCTACGCAAAAAGGATTATTGAAGCAAACGACGAGACAAAAATCAAGCAAGATAGCATAGCATACGATATTTTCCACTGTTGATGGAAAACAAGTTTTTATCATTGGAATATTTCATCGGAAAAACAGGTAGATGCAGGACGCAACCTGTAGTCGTAGGTGCGCTACGCACTGTTTTGTTTCCAATCCGCCACAACTCATCCTAGGGTCAAAGCCAGGCATCCTTTCCATTCTACGTCTTGCTTTCATCATTTCCTTTCCATTCAGCGATATGCTGCTACATATGCATCTGCAGTCAAATACACGGATCCGGAGCAAATCATTATAATACAGAAAACACATCAGATAAGACTCCGTACATTTGTCACAGGAAATTTATGTATTGATGCCTGAACCAAGAAGCCAAATTAATTATTGATATTTCCATTGGATTTTCGGAGGCCGAGGAAGGAGAATGAATGTTTTATCAATGTTTGTTTTATTGCAAACTATGACACCCAAAGTGAAAATTATGGAATCAAAGTACTAACGAAAAATTGTATAAAAATTTCATTTAGCGAAACGAGTAAATAAATTTTGTTTTGAAAATAAAATATAATAGAAAATAACAAAGGAAAAAGTGAACATATATTGACAGTGCATGGGATACAAATGCAATAATTTTATGTAAATAAAGTGTGCTGATACATCAATTTTCTATTTACTTGATGCAAAGCTAAAATGCATTAATGTTGGTTTTAATAACCGGTGTAGTTAAATAAAAACATGCAGTCACAGTATTTTTATTTGCTTTTCATTTTTCATGTTATTTTAATTCACTAGTTTTTTGTTTACATTTAATACTATTATTATTAAATGGAAAAGAAACATTCAATTACATTTGTGGACATTCATTTCTTTTATGTGAACACAAAAGCCTTTGAAATTGCGCTGAAATCTCATCAGAATCAATGCGAGCACTCTTACCACCACGCATTTTGTTTCATCCACCATCGAATTACAATAATTACACCAGCAGCAGGATAATAGAAACATACGATATGTACTGGAATATCAATAGCCGGCCATCTTCCAAGTTGGTCGTTTAGCCAAGATAATAAGTTTCATGTCAAGCCGCCATTGAGTCCACGTTCGAACCCTATCTGCGATGCGTATCACACGAATCATAAATCGAATAACTAGTAGTGATAGTGCAGATCTGCGGATAGGGGTTAAGAGCACTTTGACAAGCTGCTGTTCGTATACAAAGTGATCCTATTAAAACAAATAAAATTACCTTCCCCTCGCTGCACAATCGTCACATGAGCGAATCTGTCAGCGCTAATAACTGCTCATAAACGTCCGCAACATCTCTAACACCATTTTCTCTGCTAATCGCTTTATTATCATTTACTCACACTAACGCTCTACATCTACACCATTACCGACTGGAGTACACCGAAAAATGCAATTAAAATTACAACGGAACAGGTGGAACTCATCTCCTCATCTCCTCATCTCAGTTGCTGCACAAAGAACTCCAGGAACTAATGTTCATTTAAATGAAAACAGATTTTGCAAAAACAAGATGCGAATAAATGAGATTTATTTTTAATAGCGATGTCCATTTTCATTTCAATTTAATACGCCTGCGAATGAAATGTAAATTTAAAACAATTTAATAAGTCTTTCAATTCAGCAAAATAAAAAAAGCAGAATTAATAATAATGTTTGTGACAGTTGATTTAACCGAAATTTGCATAAAACACGAATAGTGCAGCTGGCATTTAATGTTATGATCGGATTTAAGTCACGAGAGTTATGAAAACAACATCTAGGAGTACACAGGCAAATGAATCGCACTTCAGCAACACATTAGCATTAGCATTAGACCGAATGGCGCAGGTACAACTCCGATACTACTATTTGCTTTAATATCCCAACAATTCGCCCAATTCAATTCCCAACATTTTACTCTGGAACTACAAACTTCCATATCTTCCTCTACAGTTTTATTCAAACAATGATCCATCAATGTTCCTGCATTAATTAACTGTTGTTGTAGAGATGGTTGTGTTTGAAAAATGTATGAAATGCAAAATGAAATACAGAAGCAGAATAAAGGGTAACTAAACCACATATCCGGCAATTAATAATCTAAAATTAGGACGTAGTCTGTTGGCTAAAAATAGATTGAAAAGCATCGCGTTCAATTGTATAAATATTTCTTGGCAATTTAATTGCGTTTTAGAGTACAGTGCAATATATTGTTTCGGACAGGTAAAATGTAGGTAGAAATGGTGAAACCGCACTAATATATATTTCATTTGTGGTCTAGCCAGCTGAGTGCTGTAGTGTTTAGCTACCACACCGCATACAAAAAATTATTCAATTATTCTCTTCATCCACTAACATTCACGCCCATTTCAAAATCTAAAGAACCATTCTCCAGCACGTATTGAAACAGAATTAGGTGATTCTCTGACTAGTTGTCTGTGAGAACTGAAGTGATGATTGTTTGAAAGGGCGATGATGTAGAAATAAGCAAGAATGTGTGTAATAATGGCGATGATGTGACTAAATCGAATTTGAAATGAAAGAGACGTGAGCTTATTAGAGGTAAAATTCGCCTTTATAGATCGTTATATGAGAAAGGATGAAAATGTGATTTCACTAAATAAGGCTCGTTTTGAAAGAACTTATTAGATCTAGACGAATTGGAAGGAAAATAAATTAGATCAAATTCCGGTTATACGTTATACGCAACCCAACACCAGCAGCAACGCAGAAACAGAAACTCCGACCATTTCCTAATTTTAATTTTTGATGACCAAGCAATTCAGTGCACAACGTTACATTTGAATAACAAAATAATTGAGACAAAAAACTCTAGCTCTGTGGGCGTGAACTCTTAATTTGTTTTTAATATTATTACTCCAACTGAATGCGAAATTTCCTCGCTGAATTATGCTGGTTCGTTTCACCCAAATACGTCAGCCCTTAAACACATTAACCCACGTTACTTACTTGCTCCTTTACCCAATAACCAGACACATCTCCCATTTCTGGCTGTGCCAATAACCCAATCCTTGCCAGGATCAAGAACCTTATCTGTCCTACCACGTAAGCATCGCAAGGAAATTTCAATATTGCATTATGGGAATATATTTATTTATAGAAATGCGTAGGTGCATTGATGACACAGTTAATGAGCAGATTAGAATGTCGGTTATGTCGGAATTTGAGCCGAACAAAATAACGCTTTGGCACACGCTGTCATTACAGATTTGATTGATAATAATTGAGTTATTTAATTAGTCCCCGTGAAATATTCCGACATCAATGACTGGTAAATAACTCACTGATAATTATTTCCTTTATCCATTTATACTTTGTGAACCACATAAGGCATAATAACAAAAACAATCATATGTTATAACTCTTCTCCTGATTCCTAAGAACGATATACTTACTTAATCCTTGAACCTTTCTACCTTTCGGTATAAGGTTATCGTAGTAAAGCGGAGTTAGAGTAGTTTTCTTCTTGATATTTCTTCTCACTTGATTCCTCTATTCTCCACTGCCTTTCTTATTTCATCCCTCCATGCTATTCTGGGCCTACCTCTTTTTCTTTTTCCTGATTCCCTCACTTCAAATATTTTTTTTGTTAGCCTATATTGGTCCATTCTTTGTATATGTCCCATTCACCTTAGTTGACCTTGTTGTATTGTCACCTCGATTGGTATTACATTTAACTGATTTCTGTATATTTCATTCCTTATCATATCTCTTCTCGTCTTTCCTTGAATTTTTCTCAAAAACCTCATTTCAGTGCTCCTTACTTTTATCTTTATATTGTGTTTGACAACTGTATTTCCTATTACCATTGTCTTTGTTTTTTCAGTTTCTTGATTCCGAAAACTTGAGGTCTAGTAATATAGTTTATATAAGTCAGTGTTACTGGTCAATATATGGAATAAGAGACATAGAAATTATATCTATCGACGAGGTTCGTGTTTGCATGCATGCTCTATTGTTTTTAATATGATAACCTACATACCTGTGTCATTGTTTTTTGATGAAGCGACAAAGAAAAGCAACTGTCGTATTTTTAATATCGCGCGATTAGAATGCAGGATATAATCTTTTCATTTCGCTGAGACATAAGCTATAACCATCGCGGGAAACGGCTGTACCACGAAGTAATTTTCGGTGTTGCTTTCTCGTGTGACCACAAGGATATTGAATAACAAAAGGCATAGCACGTGTCGATACTAAATCAGTATATAAATTAAATACTGACGTTTGCTCTATGATATATGGAGGTCTGTTGGATTCTTTATTTTCCCTACCCCATCTCTGAATATGTTCATATAAACTTTGATTTATAAGATTCATTATAGTAGTAATAAAGTCACTACGAGTTATTGACCGATAAAAAACTGTCACACTGTTGCAAACTCATTTTTGATTACATTACCGTTCAAAATATGCCAATATAAAATACACATCTGTCTGTCTGCGGAATGTTTTATGAAAATGAGCTGCTAAACCTAATATTGGGAAAACGTTACAATTTGTAGATGTGCCAATGTAGTTAAAGCAGACTATGCAGCAAAGACGATATGTTTGTATAATAGAGTGTTTATCAGACATTAGCTGACGAGTACTCAAAGCAATATGCAGCACAGGGATTAATTGATGTGATAAATATTTGAAAGCAGTTACTTAGTGCACTCACCTACACATCCCATTATTATTAAATTCATTGTGCGCTAATATTGATTGGATTTGGTACACACATGAATAAATACTATCAAAAATACACAGTAAGTTGCAAATATGTTATCAAATATAATTAAATATTGATTTACATTCAAAAATACAATTACCCCGTACAGTTTATAATGATATTCATTCTCCACCAATGAATGCAAAATATTAATTAATTCCTCTATGTGATTTCGCTATGAAATTATTTTCAGTTAATGATGTTCCTCTCTCCACAGCAGCTCACTGTGGCTAAATTCTCTTCCATCTACTGTAGTCAATGAGGGCTGGCAGACTATCAAAACTGAAAGTCGATTTTCAACTTTTTGAAAAATCGATTTCTATCGACTAATCGAAAACTATTTTAAAAAGTCGAAAAAAAAATTTAATTCCTGCATATAATCATTGTTGCAATCAGGAATTTATTCTTGTAATAATTATTTTCTATTCTTTATGTCAAATAGCTTTCGTTCATGTATTTTTATCTGTAACATTTAGCAGTGTGGTCGTAGAAAAAGTATAGTGTGCCACCGTGCAGAATCACCTATTTCCTACCTTGGGTGATTCCATTTTCATACCTCGTGGGACTTTCTGCACTTGTTGCACAATATGCTATTTCCCACCATGAAGCTGAAAATACATTTTGTGTGAATCTAAATGTAAATAAAATAATAATCCAATATTATAAAAGTTTAAGGGTAAAAATTTAGAAAAGATTTTAAAGTTTCGGGTAATCGAAAAGTCAAAATAGTTATTTGAAAACAAAAGTCAACATAGTTTAATGGAAAATGACGACGATAAAAATTAATTAACCGATAGTATGTTTTTCAAAAATTGATAGATCGACTTTTTTAAAAAGTCGACTTAAATCGATATATCAACCCCACAATAAATATCTTATATGTACTAGAAGGGCCTTATAGTTTTGTAATAAAATTTTATGGAACAGAGATCAATATATAAAAAAATATGTATAGTAAAATTGAAAAGAGATGGAGTGAGAGTTTCTGTGATGCGATAATGAAATAATGGTGAATGATAGTAAATTTAATATAGAATTGATTTATCGATGAAAGGAGATGGTGCACTCGACCACGGGCCCGCGCGCCACAGATATCCAATATGTTGTGTGGCGTATGGAGGCGTATGGCTCGAAGCTCAATTATAAACCACGTAATTTATTATTTAATATTTGCGGTGAGGGTGGTTGACAGCGAACAGCGACATAAGTTCGGCTGAATTCGGCGCAATTCGGGGTTGACGAGGGCATTGTCCTTGAGCAGGAGGCGCAAGGACTATTTAAATTTGGCGAAGCAGGAGCAAGGTTCGTTATTGACACCTGCTACACCTCACCTAAGCTAATTACACCCACCCATCTATTCCTATTATCCTTTATGTCTATTCATTCACCTTTCCTACGCTCTATGCTCTACACTCGCTGTTCTTCAACCACCGCAAATATATCCACACACACATTAAGTCTGTTCAGTGTTCAGTCACATATACTATTCTTCAAAATTCGTAACAACTGTTGACTTAGAAATGGGGTTACGGTACACAAGCATTATCTGTTTAACTTATGGATCAGTAAAACATTAAAAAATTATATTTCCTGTTAAAAATCAATATTATTTTACATCTCTAAGTTATTTTCAAACACAGTTCAACAACAAAATTTGCAATTTTTTATTTTTTACTCCAAAATTTTTCATATACAACAGAAATAGTCCAAAAATAACTATTTTTTGATCAAAAATTTTTATGTTTGAAAATAATCTATCTTGATAGACATCATTACGCTGATTTCAAATTTTCAAACCGAATTCAATTATCTCTTACCGTTCTCGAGATATTTGCGTTCAAAGTTAAACCTGAAAAAAGAGGTTTTTCAGGAATATCACTGAAATGGGTCGAGGTACGATCTCGGCGACTTCATCAATCAATTCTACGAGCAAAATTACATAAGTGTACCAATTTTCAGATTCTTATGCCAAGGAATACAATTTTTAGGGCGAAAAAACGAAAATCGGCGAAAATCGAAAAAAACGCCTGATGAACCCCTTGCGATTTTTTTCGATTTTGGTCATTTTCAGTTTTTCCTCTCTAAAACTTGTACCAGTTGGAATAAAAATCTGAAAATTGGTACACTTATGTAATTTTGCTCGCAGAATCGATTGGTGAAGTCACTGAGTTTGTATCCCGACCCATTTCAGGACTATTCCTGAAAAACCTCTTTTTTCAGGTCTAACTTTGAACCTTAATATCTCGCGAACGGTAAAAGATAATTGAATTCGGTTTGAAAATTTGGAATCAGCGTATCCATATTTACTTAAGTCCAGAAAATAAAAAATTTTGAAGACAAAAAGTTCCCGAGCGAAAAAGTGAAATTCCTGTTTTTCCGTTTTTCTCATTTTTCACCAAATCGTTCCAAAGAAGGTATATGCGGAGAAAATATTTCTTTATGTAACTTTGCCCGTAGAATCAACTGGTATAATCGTTGAGATTGTATCTCTACCCATTTTAGAGATATACCCAAAAAACACACTTTTTGAGGTGCAATTTTGAGAGCAAATATCTCAGGAATTTGAAATCAACGTAACGGTGTCTATTAAGATGGACTACTTTGAAAAACCAAAATTTTTGACCAAAACATAGGTATTTTAGGATTATTTTGGCATTGTTCAATGTATATAGGGACGATATTTAAAGTAGTTAAGGTGAAGAAGGAGAAGTAACGAAGGAGTTTTTGTAATTGTCTGTTGCAAATTTGTGTTTAAGTGGGTGTGATTGTATTTGACTATCTTAGTGTGTAATGAATGAGGGCAGCGAAGGAATATTTAATAGCGAGCAATTCGTCGCAAATGACTAAAAATTAAAGGTTAGAGGGATGTGGTGAAGGGTGGACGTTTTGAACACGGTTAATTAGTGAGTGTACAGCAAGGAAGGGTAATGGTTTTATACACTTGCGCTTCACATCACAATCACACAGCCCACAGCCCTTTATATCTCCCATACATGCAATGTACAAGTACATTACAAATTACAATTTGGTCATTAGTATTCAACTGGTTTTAATAATAATAAAAGTACCACGTTAGCGAGCAAATTTACTCAAACGCCAATGACATGGTCTTGACACATGACGTTTAAAATATGTTCTCTCGACACGGGGAAACAATACGTAAACTTCAGCGTTGCCCGAAATGTAAAAACACTACGTCCTTCTGTCATGCCCTTTCAGACCAAAACTACATCACCGTCAAAATTATTACATTTCACCGCAAATGTCTGGCTATTCCAACGATATTTGTCTCTCAATGTGTTTATGAATTGTGTTCCCTTATTAATTTTGTGTCTCTTTGTTCCAGGTAAGAGTTTGAGTATTCCATTCATGTGCAACCAATCTAAGACATCCCAACAAGGTATTGTAATGTATTTTATCCAATTCATGTTTGGTAAACAAATATTCCGTCCAATACCTGCTGCGGAGAATCTTAGAATATTATTTCAATTTTTCCAAAACTCTACGCACGTACAATTCATGAATAAGGCAGGGAGAAAATGAAACCAGAAATACTAGATACATTTAGCCACCGCGAACCGAATTCGGAATTGGCTAAACATGCTGAATACCCAATCTAACAATCGCCATGGTGAAAAACAAAGATTAAACATAATTACATTTATGGGGACATAATCATTTTCATGGAACATTGCATGAAAATTGGCTAATTTATTTGTCAAAAGATTTTTATTCTACCATAATACATTTGACAATATGTCTATTATCATATTTATAACTAATTAATAAATTAATTAATTAACCAATATTTACTGCCTGATTAGGTATTGTTAAAAAATTAAATCATATTTTGAACTTTCATATGTGATATTTAATCCAATTAAAAATCAAAATGAATTATTATCAAGCGAAATAGCATTAAATGCAAAGTAATTAGGGGTTGAAAACTTGTTTTTAAATTTAGCAAATGATATCTAGTGTAATGGAACAATTTATATAATGCCGAGACATTCTGTAGAATATCAAATTACCAGTAGACAATGTGCAGGTGATTCAAATATTAACGTAGTGTAGCCATGTCGCAAAGTTTCACAGATATTCAATATCATTGCGAGGTTACAAGTGAAATTAATACAGTGCAATAGTCGTATCGCTGTTATTGTGAAACTAAAGCAAATTTGAAGAAGTAGCAAATGTAGTAATGAAGAAATATTTAATGCGGCGAATAGGGAGCATCCCCCTCTGCGAATATCATGGGCGTACAGCAGGGAAGTCTCTGGGGGCTCGCCCCCGCAACTTAATTTCCCATACAACCCCAAACGACAAAGAACATCTTCGCTATGTAGGGTCTTCTCTCCTCGCTTGTAACGACGAGAATTTCCCGATCAATGAACTTTTTCTTCTAACGAAATATCGTCCTTTTCTGAAGGAAAATAAAATTAATTTATTCACAATTATAATGAAATGACGCGTTTCTTACGTTGTTGGTATAAAGGTTTTATAACCGGATTTGAGTATATTAAAGAACCCATTGGCAGACATATGTGTAAATGAAACATTCCGGAAACTAATTTTCAATTTCTCGCGCAGTCTCTTTCAAATCTTTGATAAGCTAAGCATAAAAATAAATGAGAACGGTGCAGGTGAATGGAAAGGAAAATGCTTAGCCTGGGGTGAATAGAAAATGCTGCGGCACTGCTAGATTGATAGCGCACAGGTCTGCACGAAGGCGTGGGAATAAACTGGGTGTAATCCTCCACCAACTATGCCACTAACCTATCAAATGAATATATCACTACACAAAAATCTCCCTTCCATTATTACATTCATCCAAAATTGTACAGACTAACAGAGGATACTGTTTCTTACAATTTTCTTATTTGGTGTAATCCTCCACCAACAATACCACTAACCTATGAAATAAACATACTTACAGTCAACTTTACAATTTTACAGAAAGGTAGTTAGTTAGATTAATAGAAAATACAGATACCTTCAGTATGTAAACATTTATAAGGGACCTTTAGTTTATAGTAGTTATTTCTATAATCCAATAGTTCTTGATCGAATGCTCAAGCGTCTATCGTGGTTGATATGTTAAATAATGTAAAATCTCTTTTAAATTGAGTAGTGTCTAGCAGTGATGAAAAGTTTTATCTAACAATGAAAGATAAAAGGATGAGCGGTATCTGTAGTGATTTGGGAATTGGTGTAAGTTTGTTTGCTAACAAGTAAAACAATTGCAGATTGAAGGTAGTTGTACGCAGTAGGCTTGTCGTTAGTCGTTGTCGTGTCGTGGATGTCGTTAATTATAAACGAATTAAATAGAAAGTTTATGAAGGAGAATGTTGGTGTTCTGTAAGAATCCCACGAGTCTATAAGTAATGACGTTATGTTTACCCCTCGTAAAAGTGAGTGAAGACTTCACTTAGTCATTACTTTGAAAAGAACTCGTTATTTGTTTCGCTTCTCTTCCTCTGCTTTGCGCAGCTTCGCTCTATTCACTTCGCTACCTTCGCCAATCATTCCATTTCACCCCTTAATTATTTTTAATTTTATGCTATTCCAATTGCGATCAATTCCTCGCCAAATAAACTACCCAATCCCAATTTTCACTTGTCATTTATCTTTCTTCAATTTCAAACCAACCCTCTTCTAAATTACTAAAATAGTCACACTTGTAATTTTGTCTGTAGAAGTTGGGATTTTGGTTTTTGAAGGGTCCTGTCCGAGTTGTAATGGAAAACAGTGTGTAACTAGTGCGATATCAATAAACATAGAGCGTTGATGTTATTTATCTTGCGGGCGGGTATAATTGCAGAATCCTCTATTAGTTATAAACAGAATTCCCGGTGGATTCCGAGGACGGTGTTGTCAGTGTAATCCGGGCATCAGTCTTGATGAGACCCCTTGTTGTCATTGTGATTGTGCTGTACCGCTGGCTCCCTACTATACACTACCAGATATAATTCAGTAGCAGAGGTTAGGGTCTCACCTCTTTCCTACGTCATTTTACCATTTAGGTTAACCCGGTAACAAATGTAAGCTACCTTGGAAACACAATTGTTGCCCATTCATTTTCGCAATTAGGTGTAGTTACAGCACACAGGGCTTTATTTATTCTTCATCAGCCCGCAATACTTTACCAAGGAGTAATGATAAACGTTTATCTGTTCGATTCTAAGGGTGCAAGCAATGCATGTATTTGTTTTATGATCTGGAAACGTTCTTCTCGTTTTGCACCACTGCCACTACAAATCCTTCCAATATTTATTCTCCCTTTTACGATTTCAAGAAGGGGGAAATTATTACTCGTTTTTTTCTGCAAATAGATAAACTCCACATGATTCCTCTTCAAAATTCATCCATCAGCAAAATTTATATTTATAAGTTGAAAGAGATATTTGATTATTGGACAGTCTGAAGACTTAATTGTAATGGGATTGAACGTAGCAAGCGTATGCAGCTTGAGAATATTAGATAGTATTGGGTGAATAACATGCATATTGTACTTCCGCTGCGACTGAACGTGTATTAATTACCAATCAGGCATCGGATGCACACTGCTTGCACTGTCACATACACAAACACCTTCATTCTTCCTCCCATGCCACACACGCCGACGTTTTATTCTTTTTCATTTGATTGTTGTTGGATTGGTAACTAGGTAATGTAGTAGATTAAGTTTGAAGGAGTTTTGAGAAGGGTAGAGTTGAAGTGGCCGCACCCACATGTTAATGTAATGATAATGAAGCTGGTAAATGAAAAGGCGCGAGATTTACATTTTGATTTTTGGCGCGGGCTGGCGAATCGATGATTGGTTTCGCTTGCACTCCGCTCTTTCGCTTTCTTGCGACGTCTTCGTCCTGGGCTGTTCCCGGCTCCCGGGTCCCGGCCCGGATGTGTACTGTCATTTCCTACTCCTCAACGCTCTCCGAATACCAACAGCGGATGATTTGCGTGGGGAAATGTCTTATTCATAACGGAACGTAACAAAGAGATATTTTTGCAGCAATTTCGGGCAATTGTCAACGAATTTCGAGCGTTTATTACGATGGATAACATCTTAGCTTAGTTCGGGACTCAATTCTTAACTTCAGCACTATTAACCACCATGTTGAATAATGCAAGTAGTGTAAAATAGGAAGTGTATTCGGTTGTAATGATGGAAAGCAGTGAATGAACGTAAGTAGACGACCTCTCGGACACTGAGCATGTTGTGTTTGTTGTGGGGTAGTGCAGTGAAGCAGCAATGTCCATAGTCTGGTTTGGTATGCAGGTCACAGAGTCATTTGCATGTATATGCGATGTATGAAATCCCAAGCTGCTGCAATCCGTACAGCTCCACTCTGGAAAACTCTTATAATTACTTTCCTACTTGCGTATTATTCATTTTCGGTTTATCGGTTTATTATTCCCTAACTTATCCTAATTAAAACTTGAATTTCAAACTACGCCTTCGACCTGCTTTTTTCATTTTCATTCAAATTTTAATCTTTTAATTCTTTTATCTGTAATTCTATTCTTTTCGAATTTTTTCTTCTCAAAACCCTGAGGGATGGTAATCAGGCTTTGAACGTTCGACAACATCCTTTTTACAATGAGCGTACAGTTTTGTACTGGAATATTTTTGGTTATTAGATGGAAATCCCAAATCTTGCTAGAGTAACCATTCAATCAGTTTTTGTACGCTTTGTAATGAGTATACGGGCGAGCGAAGGCTGAACGTTTGCCTTCATGTATGAGATAGAAGCGAGATCAATTCATTTTGAATTTTGAATAATGCAGAACTAGCAGCCAACTACTAATGTAATCATTCCAACTCCTACAAAATATTTTACTATTCAATTATTTGAAAAGTTTGTTTCAACTCCTAAAAGGCTTACTGTAGTCTGCACTTCAAACTTTATCAATACCAATTTCTAATATTTAATTCTAATTGATTAGTTCATACGGATTGTGTTTTTGTTAACTTGTGAAAGTTCTGCAATCTCAAAAAGGATTATATTTCAAATATGAACAACACTCCGTTTTTGGCATAAGGTGTGGTTCAACATATGCTTCCACGAAACACTAAAAATCATAAAAATATCATTCAAATCTTATTTCAAAATAAAAATACTACAAGGGATAATAAAAATAAAATAAGTGTACAAAAATTTCAATAAATTTACATACATTTGGTTAACAATCCAAACAAAAATAGTCTTGTACTAATATATGTTAACATTATCGGTAATAAGCTGCCATGATGATTCCAAAAAAATTGTTGTCTGATGAGAATTAGAGTTGTTGTTGGGGTTGTGAGATGCTGAAGAGTAGAGTTTATATTTGGCAATGAGTATGGCGTAGAGTGTGGTTATTGAATGACCACTACGGCCTCCATTGAGTATTCTCGTGGATGATTTGTAATTGAGGAATTGGATGCATGTGTGTGTGAGCAGGCTGATTGCCTACCTGCGTTTCTTATATCCAATTTACTCTTAGCGCACGGCTGCTTTCATTTCGTCCACGCCCTGGTTGCTGCGGTCACTGACTTCTCCACAGATCACCCACTAACAACTTCAATCATATTTACCTCAGATTCATATTTGCTCCTCTTTTTCCTATCCTTGCACATCGGAAACTTCATAAACATCCCGGGGTTTATCTCACTATCTATTTCTCAGTCTCTATGCGATGTCTTTTTGATTAGCTGTTTGTAAAATAAAAACTTCGCATTTCATCTTCATCTTAGATGCATCGCGTTACATAGTTGAGATATTGAAATGAAGGTACCCTGTGATAATTGTGTTTATATTTCACAAGTAAGGGTATGAATTTGAAGCTTTCAATGATATGTTTGTACTACAATTTTGATTAGCAATGTTTGTAAAATAAAAAACTTGACATTTCATCTTCATGTTAGATGCATCGCGTTAATAGTTGAAATATTGAAATGAAGGAGTACTATGATAATTGTGTTTCTATTTGTAAGGGTACGAATTGAAGCTTTGAATGATATGTGCGTACTACAATTTTGATTAGCAATGTTTGTGAAATATAAAACTTGACATTTCTTGTTCATCTTGGATGCATCGCGTTACATAGAAATATTGAAATGAAGGATAATTGTGTTTGTATTTGTAAGGGTACGAGTTGAAGCTTTCGATGATATGTCCGTATTGCCATCGAAACTCTTTGGCGGTTTCCCTAATAAATTGAAATGGAGTTCGTGCAAGAATTCCCGTCTGTAATTGCTCGCAATTTGACGATACGCGAATGATGAATTTTTATGTGACACAGCTGAGCCATACTAAGCAGGCAATGCCGCATATAGTTTGCATGTTGCAGTTGCATATCGACATGCATTTTTTCAAGAACACGTGAATTTGCGCATGCGTAATACCGCGAGAACTTGATCACCTTCGTACACTTACATCCGTTATTACATAAATTTCACTTAGTCCAAGCGGTATTTTCCATGTTGGTGACTGGACATTTCTTTCAGATGTTTATTTATTACGAGACCACTATCTTAAAACATTTCTTACTCAAATCTGTTACTAAGGAAATTAGAACTAATACTGTACACTAACTATTACTTTTATCAAATGAAGAACAGTAATTAAAATAGATATTTATTATATAGAAATTGCTGTTTTTAGTCCAGTTCTATATATAAAGAGTTATTTATGAATACTGTCTGTGAAAATGTATATTTGTAAGAAATATTGGCTTGGGGAAAAACAGTAATAAGCGGATATATTTATTTTATTTATTGTTGCATTATTTACTGCTCCCGTATCGATTTTGTATTTGCCTTAATTAATGCAAACAATTTCCTTTGTATTTGTTGTATGTTGATAAAAATATTGTACTCATCTTCTTACACGAAATTTTGCCGATTATATTTTAATCGGCTTAAAATTTGCTATTCTAATTTTGTGCAAAGGAACGAGTACTCAACGATACTTAAATATATATTTTATGTTTTTTGCGAAACGTATTTTGAAAGAAGACGATAAAACAACAGATTGCAACATTCTCTATCCTCCAATAATGTTTGTTGTTGTGTGTCTTCAATTTGTGTTAACTGGAACCCGTGGAAATTATTCTCGGATCTTAAAGTCCCATATAAAGATAACAAGTTGGAAAAGTATAAAGGCGAGGTGTGTGAGGAATTGTGATTTTATTGCAATGGTGCGCGCAGCTATGATTTTTGTATTGTGTCGGCGAGATTATGGCCATACCACGTATAATGTTTTAATTGTTTATCAACTTTTTGTTTTAATCCGAAATATAATGGAAATGTTATTTACTGAATGAGCATTTAGGATTTATTTTTGTTCGGTGATACGAACATGAAACAAAAATTTGTGAATATGTTTGTATTCTTTCCTTTCATTACCTCTAAATAATATCATGCCGTTTGTTTTCCGATAAAAAATTGACATCGATCCATTTCGAATTTGACTTTTCACTATACTCCCTCGTTCATTCCACAGCAAAATTTTAATTATTTTTTTGATTCAAAGAATTAAAATCTGCTGAAAAAACAATTTTAAATAGGCGAAAAATACGAGCAATAATTAAATTAATGATTACAAATTCGCCTTTTTAAAGCTGCCGAAAATAAGCGACAAAATTTAATTACTACAGCGAAATTTAGGCGCAAAAATTATATTAATCTATGCAAATTTAGCAAAGACTATTTAGAAGAAGTAAAGAGTCTTAACAATGGCTCTAATTATAAAAAGAAAAAGATGAAACTTCAGAAAGTGAAAACAATTTTCTTTCTCCCTATTAAAACTTTTACTTGTTTAGTGACACTCAAGGTTTCAAATAAAATTCCATTCAGCAGATTATGAAATAAAACGGGGTGGAATAATGGGTACGCCGCTGACTACTCTATTCTTATTTCACCTTCGCAACATATTTGTTCTAGAACATTGTAGGTGGAATCAGTTTCATTATCAAGCTTAGAATTCAGAAATAATGAAAATTAGACATGTTGAGTTTTAGTAGATGCAAATAGCGTTTTTAGTATCCGGGATATGAATGCTGTTTGTTCTATTTGCAAGTAATTCCGTAATGGATGCACATGCAGATGATAGGTGTATAAAGTAAAAATAGAATATTGTTTTGCATAAGAAGCAAAGTAGTGTTTGCAGGTGGTTTCAAGAAAAAAGCCTCCGTAAATATTTACTTTGTGTACAAGTGAATTTTACATGAAATTGAATTATTTATCTCAGTTAACTGAATTTAATGCAAATGAACTTGATTCATTTATCAGGTTATAATGATTTAACAGTTTACTTAGCAATTAACAGCCATTTTATACATTCAATTATTAAAATAAATCGCTTTCAGCGTCCGTCATATTCACAACTGAGCACTAGTGAATATTGCAATACTTTTTCAGTCGCCAACTACGTCAAACTTTCCATAGTAAATTTTTGATTTAGTATAGTGCCCGTATAATCAGGGGCTTATGCTTAGGACAAAGTTCTGTGGTACAACTAAGCACCTGTAATACTTTTTAATCACCGTGTACAACTTAGTGTCTAAATCAATAAATACTTGTGCTTCGAGACATATTAGAGCGATATTAATGTTTCACCATCGCCTAAACTTTACATCTGTTCATTCATCTATATACACATTTATCTACTTACCCTCGCTACTTATAATTCAATCTACTTATACATTTAATAATTTCATTCAATGGCTACAAAAATAATTACTCTTTTTGACTACACTTGATGATAATTCATGCTTAAAAACAAAACAAAATTAAACATGAAACACTAAATAAGAACAAAAATTCTTAAAAGACAACACTAGTATTCACTAGAGTCTTGCATTTTTCTCGGTCTTGCATCAGTCTTGCAAAAAATGCAAAACAAGAACAAGACAAGAGCAAGAAATGTACTCTCGTATTTTTTTGGCTAATTTTAAACATTGATTTATTATAAGAACCTACCTTTAAATTAATAAAAGTACAAAGATATGTAAGTAATAAAAAATTAATACAATTTTTCTTCGAAATCATGTAACAAAGAGTTAAGACACAAAATGCTTTCTTATAACCAGGGATGCTTTTAAAAAGCTTTTCTATTTTTATAATATTTAATTAATAATTAATGTATTATAAGAAATATATTTAATAATTGACATTGATATTACCTAAATAAAAAAAATGTACGTGTAATACAAGATTATTTATATGTTCAACGTCATTTGCGAATATTAACATGCAAGACAAGATTTTTATATACAAGAGTAATGAAAGACAAGATATACTTAAATTTCTTGTCTTGTGAAACACTAGATAACGCAAGAAATCAACAAGACAAAAATAAAAATTGTAGATAGATAGACAATATCATTTTCTACAACTTCTAGTACAAATTATCCAAAGAATGTCCAATGTCGTGCAACTCATCTAAAATAATATTGTCGATGAAAGAGAAAAAGAGTATATTATTTGAAGAAAAAATAATTTTGTGTAACATAGTTAGTAAATGAAGTAGTATGTGTGCTAAGGTTATGTTTTGTGTGACATTAAGATTATAGAGAGAATGTTTGTAAGGTCTTAATTCGATATAGTGTGGCCAGAAAAACCAACGACGGAGAAATATTTCATTTAGTAAATGAAAAAGATCTTTATTAGATCACGTATATAATGAAGCAAATTGATTTTTATAGGATAAGCGGTGGAATTCGTATTGTAGCCTGGTTCATAAGAATGCATGAAGATTAACTTTACAAGGTTTTGCTTAAGAACAATATTGGATAAACTAAATTGGAAATAAAGTTTTATGTTAGAGAAAGGTGTGAAGCAAGTAGTTTGTTATATTTATTGTAAATAAAAAAGCTGTAAATATAAAAACATCGTCACTTTTAAATGAAATGGATGTTAGTAAATATCAGTTGTGCTTTCGGTTTGTTTGCTGGCAATCAATTTAAAACATTCGAATCAAATCAGTTCTATTAGTAATAAATTAATGTATCATCCATATTCTCATTTCGTTTTTAATTTGTCAATCATTTTAATTAAAAACAATAATATATTTATTGAAAATTGTTATTACTAATCCATTATAAACGCCATTTCGGTGATAATAATTTTTCCGTTTTCATTTAAATTTATTTAATATGTTTTGTTCATTAATACCAACACATTATACATGAAACAGTTTACTTTATCTCATTTATTATAAACTACCGAATACAATTTATAACATGAAAAGGAATTTATTTAGCCATTAGTTACATATAAAAATAACGACAAACTAAGTAATGATGTTTAGTTAAGTATACTTATATACATATATGCTGAATAATAATGAGAAGGGTTGTTTTTGAGTTTAGTTTACAAGCTTCTTGCAATGTATTTGTGGGAAACAATTTATATACGCCTTGTCGTAATTTCAACCAATTTACCCAACTCCAAATGCATTCCACTCCATTTGAATTTGTTGTTTTATGTCAAGTCGTTTCAAACAAATGCATTATTCTACTCGTGCATTGCTAATGTCCTATGTATTACACGTAGAGGGGCGTCAAAAAGTTAATATCGACGTTTTTGACTAAAACTGTGAAATTGCTATTTAATAGTGATTTCTTTCCTAAAGAAAGAACCTTCACAATCATTCTTTTATTGTATTGAATATTGTTAGTTTACGTTAGATTTTTGAGCTTTTTCCGGAAACATATTTTTTGGATAATAATTATTCATTTGTTATATGAATATCCAATCATTAATAATTATAATGATTTGTTTGTGGGCTTTTTCCCGGTTAGCGATTATTTTGTATACAAAGGTAAAGTACGAAACAATGATCTATGTTTTAGTAACATGTAATGTTGAAGTTAAAATAAAACGTGTGTATGACATATTTATTTATGATTGGGTATGTGGGAACAGCACAGTGTGAAGGATCATTCCTTCCAGGTCCTGGACTCCAGGAGCTGTCGATTGTACGAACGACCGTATTTTTCGAGAATCCTGCCAACATCAAAACGCACTCTGATATTTTCTACCGTGCTGCAATTTATAAAATTTTATCTTTGACAAAAATATTTTGCAAAATTTATATGTGTCATTTATTCGGATTCTGGAATCAATACATCCACTGAAATAAAAACCAGCTTAAGTTTTTATAGCTGGTTGATTGGCACCAATGATTAAATTTAATTTCAATCGTTTTTAATTATTTTATTGAAATCCGAACATTGCAGATTGAAATACTATCTATGGTGTACCAGCTGCAAATGTCAAAGTAAACAAGTCAAATTGTTAGAGAGTTGCACAGCCTTCGACGGCCTTCACAGTTATTTATCAACCGGTTTACTTTTCCACTTCCAATGAGGTTTCTTTGTCAGTTCATGCCATGTCGCTTGCTTCAAATAATACGGAATAAATATGCTTTATTACTCAATACACTACAGTTTCTAATAAACCTTTTCTACATTTTCCATAAAAGACAAATATCTTCAGATCGCCTTCAAACTAAAACTCCTTATATCTCAAATTGGGGGTAGATACAATTTCAACAACTTCCTCATATATTATTTGTATATCTTACTGTGATTGTCCAAATTACAAAATTACGTAGAGATAACATTTGGATAATATTTGATTCATTTTTGATAAAGCGAACGTGTTGTGTAGGAATGGATATGCCAAGTTGATTTGGAGCAATAGTTATTGTTAGATGTGTCTAGCTTTTGCACTATGTAACGCGAGCTCGATCAATGTTCCCATACATCATCTTGCACTTAGAGCCATGATGATTTTATTTAAACATATTGTTGATAGTATTGTTGGCAGTAGCGAATTAGCATAGAAACTGCGTTGGATTATGTAAGCGTATGTATTAGCTACTTTATCAAAGTAGCCATCGTTCTACTTATGCGCTGCGGAAAATATCAAATGGCTTCATTTCGGCAGCACTTAATGCTGGTCATTATGTTCTAGCCTGTAATCTTCAAAACTAATTCAAATATCTCAAAAACGAACACACATTTGTTTCAAATGAATTATTAAATGGAACCTGAACCAGAAATAAATGTAGCTTTTAATATGTTACAGAAAAATTAACACTCCTGTTGTTTGATAAATTATTTTTTCTGAAATACTAAAAGCAACAATAATGCTAATTTGTCACTAACACCACGGTAAATTTGATTTGAAATATTTAGGAGTAAAAGCTGTGATTCTGGCATTTACGATTTGTTTTATAATTTAGTAAGCCGTCAACGTCGGAAAATTGAAAATGCATATTGAATGCATGTGGAATGAGCAGTGATGGAATCAAATCTGATATTGGTTGGTGATGAAATAAAGCGTCACCTGGATTTAGAGACCATTGCAGAGGCGTTGCTAAACACCTAAAATTTACTCTAATCTCGTACGAGCACCAAGTTAACAATTTATATTACTGGAAAATAAAAAAGAACCAACCTGGAAAACACCACCAAAACTTTTTTTAATAGAAGAAAATAATAGTGTCTTTAGTCGAGCACTATATATGTATAATTTAATAAAAGAAAAAAGTACAGAATTATTTTCCAAACGAGGAAGTCATCTTGAAAATATATCTTATTTTCATGATAACACGTTACACCGCAGAAAGATCATTCTCAAATCAAAATTAATAATATTAAAAAATAGGCTGAGAACTGTTATAATCGAACAACGCCTAAAACATCATCTAATATTTCTGAGCATCAACAATGATTAATTTATTTATTGTTATATTTATTTAAAATATCAAAAATATAGATTTTCATTTGTGTATGTTGAAAAAGGCCCCCACCAAAATTTTGCCCAGAGTTTGTACTTTATTTGTTATATGTGAGGAGGTTTTGTGGACTGTATTGAAAGAGTTTTTTGTATGTAGTGTTCATTGTGCAACGTTTTGAATGCATGAAAACAATATAACTAATACTACACAAAATCAACTTCTGTAAATCTGATAAAAATTTACAAACCATTTAGTTCAACCTCAATTTTATTATCCGGCATTTTGCAAACTTCATTGAACATACCTAATGATGTTAATTCATCTGAAATGTTCAACTCTTTATTGTAGCGACGGTAATGGAACATTTAGTTATTTCTCCGTAAAGGACCAATAAAAACTTACGACATAACCAGATATTAAGCAGTGAATATTGTTGCTTAGTCCAGTTGCAGTTGAGCAAATACCGCAAAGTCTACGTTATGAAATAGGAAAAATCAGCAATAGAAGTATTATGATTAGGGTTTGGTATTTGGTATGTAATTGTAGACTGCGTGCGTGCGTGGGTAGATGAGGACGAGTCTGGGCTGAGCGGATGAAGAGTATTGGGTGGGTAGCAGAGCAGAACGAAGGGTCAATTTGATTACAGCTGAACGCATGCTAGTAGAAAGTTTCGCGTTTATTGAAAATGATAGTCCACATCGGGAATGCTAAATGGATCGAAAGTAAACAAAGAAGTCTCGCGATTTATACGCGGATTAGCAGAACGGAACATCGTGTGTAATTGGAAAGGAATTTTTGTTAGTTGAAGGAAGTTGGGTGTTTGAGCTGAACATCCACATGTTATAATTCGCAAGATCTGCACTAACACTAGGCGCTGTTGACATAGGCATTATTGCGCCCTTCCCGGGAACGTGTAACGTGGGCCTCATCGATTTTCATTTCTATTTCCACAACATTCAACTTTATTCTTCCCCGTTTTATTACTTCTATCTGATTTTCTCTTCTTCTTATTGTTTATTTTGCTACATAATTATTTATCGCACAAAAGGGGACATCTAGTAAATACCGTTATTAGCGAAATCTACCCAGCGGGGCAAAAAGCAAAAATAGACCACTGCTTCAAAGTAGATATTACTGATTGTACAAGGATATTGGAATTTGATTTGATGCGGCATTTGGTGAAGTATTTTTCTCGTTTTATTGCTTGTATCAGATTTTCTCATTGTTCTCCTTTTGCTAGATTACTATTTTCGCGCACAGCCATTCTACGCTACACTATACGACTTCATGTTAATCTTCTTATATTTCTTTGATTCTGTTTTTAATTTTGACGAAGGTAGCGGCGTAGAGCTCGTTGCAACGTAAACTGCAAACGAATGATATTGTAATTTGATGTGGTGCTGCGGTATTTTGCGAGTTAATTACCAGGCAATGATGAATTTAAAAACGTGGAGCAGCACTGGAATATCGGGAGGCTCGGGGCGACAAGGAATAATCAGCTTCACGCACGTGTAAGCATCACACACGCACAAATATAAACGCACACGCGCACGCATAAAAATCAAAGAGCCACGGGCGTACAGCTCTTCCTATTCCTCTATCCCTTATAACAATATTTACATCTACACTTGACAGTTGTACGTGAGCACAGCCTGTATTTTTATTTGCACAACAATACTCGGGAAATTCAATCACTTGCTTGTGTTTCCTGCACGCTCTTTCCATCATTGGCCGTTGGGTTTGCTGGCCCTTCTACGACCGCAGAGCACTACGGGGAACCTTACCATTCGTCATCATCGAGACTAAAGCCGTCTATTTTCTATTTCATTACTGCTACTGTTCCAAAATGGCAATAGATACAAACGTATCATTTATAAAACAGTGGCAATTTACAGTCCGAAGTCCTACACATACAATTTGGTATAATTGCCAGTAATTATGTTATTAGAACACTTAAATAATTTCGCAGTAATCTAGAAATAATGAGCAGTGTGATTTGAAAACATATCTTAATTAGCGAAGTTGATGTTGCGGTGTCAACCTGGAACGCTATGAGAATGCGTGATAATTGTAGAGTAAACGCATGGAAGGATGATAGTTGACCGTTTAGGAGGGTGAAGTCGAAGTCGGAGGGAGCGGCATCACGTGATCGCGGAGTCTTGGAAGTTTTTCCCTCGTTGGACGTTGAACAGGGATGTAATTGCACTTCTCCAACTTGGACCAGGCTACATCTGTTTACAAACGACCCTGAATCCATCCAGGGCTTCCCAACAAGCCGGGCTGGAGAGGACGTTGAGGCGTATGTGTTTGTTGCCTTTGACATTTACATCTACCCTTCGGTTTTAATCACGGCCTGTTCCAGCCCTGTTTGTTAACCCTCTTTCCACCACTTTCTCACTAATTCCAACGCTACTAATCACAGTTTTTGCAGATGATTTTGCGGTTGGGTTCAACAAGTGACGCGGCCATACCCATAATTCACCGGTGTTCGAATTTCCTTTCTGATCATTTCGAAATCGTTGAGGTTGGCTTGTCACCCCTACTGAATATTTCGTGTAGATTATTAATGATGGTAAAGATAGAAATCGTAATTATTAAATAATGAATGAAGAATGATTTGGTCGTCAGAAATAGATTTAGCATTTAGCATGTAGCTAGTATGGACATTATGGAGAATCAATAGGTCGGTAAACAGGTTGTGTTTACCCGACTGGGTATGGGGTATGGGTGGGATGCATTACATTACATTACATATGTATGTTGATAGAAGAATGCCAACCCCGCACACGTATGGGATTCCTGTTGCTTTTTGTTCTGTGTTGTGTACAATTGCACAGAAGGAAAATTTGGTAGCGCAGATATCTATATCGGCAAGCGGTTCAAGTGTGCACGTATGTCATACATTTAAACGATCAGTTTATGTAGCTTAAATGTGAGAACCGTGTTAGTCGATCGAGACGCCAGATATACGATGCAATATAAAGGCGAAAACCACGCTGTTATGTGACCATTCACCCATAAAATATTTTTACATTTGCACCACAACAGCATCCGTGGACCATGCATGCATCTTTTATCACTCTCTCACTAATTTATTCTGCTGCAACTCTATTCTCCTCATTAACAATGCTTGTGCTATTCCTGTCTTCCTTCCAATATCGGTGTATTCAAAACATCCAACATCTTGATGCCTTTCATAAATTACATACAACTCCATCTTTACTCAAACTATAATGTTCCATTTTTATGTGGGAAATATTTGCTGACTGCACTAGTTTGAATTGGTCCCAGAACGAATTTGATACTAGAAAGACCAGTAAACTAATGATGATGACTATCAGGTTGTAAATGGTGGGAGAGTGCATCATTTCGTGCATAATTCCTGCATAATTAATTCTTAGCAGGAACTGAGTTTGAAGTTTGAAACTAGCATTTGAATGGCATATTCACTTGTAATCAATATGAGGACATTGTGCCTATGTGCCATTTAATGAAAGTGGGTGAATAGTTTTATTAGTGTGGTGCTATAAGATGCACAAGCCATGAAGACAATAAGTAATTCAGCAGCAAACTGACAGACCCAGATCGTGAACGCGAATGTAATATTGATCAGGCCATGAATTAAAACACAAATTGTACTGACCAATGACGGCAGAGGGAAGCTCACAAAATTTTATTGGCCATAAATAAAATGTTCAGCAACGCATTACACTTTAAATGTTCTGTCTGTCTACTACGGACGGATACTTTTAAATACTTGTTTGTGGTTTGCCCTATCCGCGTATATTATTCAAAAGCGTACATCAAATTGGACTCCTCTCGATACTCGCTCTTTCAATAAATATATCATATCTCCTATGCCTGATCATTCTTAGCTTCGATCTTCGATAACACATTTGGTTATTACAATATTTATTATTTATGGTTACAATTTGGAATGATAATTATTTGGAGTTGGTTGTTGGGAGTTTTGTTTAGTTGTGGAATGACCCGAGTATAACAATAGTGGCAATATAGAATACAGGGAAGCGTTGATTGTAGCTGAGGGATGTAAAATCAGCGAGTCAGAACCTCCTGAATTCGGAGACGCGCTGCAATCGACTTACATCAAACTTAATTTTATTATGCTCGTTAGCAAACTCCCTGTTTATTATTCATGACTTAATCATTGGATAAGACCCGAGGAAGGCGCAACCTTGATCTCTTTACTCAAATGATAACACACATCACACAGCAGTGCTCATTGCTACAACTCATAACTCGTTCAAAAATTCTAAACCTACTCTGCTGTAAAATCTAGCTCTTCCTACTTCAATTTCCACTCAAATTCTTTACTAAAATGACAACACACGACATTGCTCTACTTGGAATAATTCAATTCTTACTCTACTATAAAATTTAGGAATTTGTATGCAGTAGTTGTCAATTATATAGTAGGAATATTAGTCTATTAACGCTTCATTAATTGGAAATCTGAAATAGTTGATGAAATGATTAATTCGTACATACATACATAAATTAGCATAATTTCCTGCAATGCGGATTGACATCAGTCCATAATTCAATCATGTAGTAATCATCCAAACATGCTTCTTTCTCGCATAGCGGAAACTTTCAATCAGGATTTCAATTGCTTTCATGATATTAATGTGTGTATCTTTCCAGGTTGTGGTTGAGTCCTCTACGTCGGCTCTGGAGTACGGAGATCTTCTCGTGGAAGAGAACTCACCTGTGAACCCAGATTTGCACTTTGATTCCCAGCTGATGCACCTGTACGTCATGACAGAAAGAAAGGTAAGAGTTGTGTAGGAGTTAGCTGTAAGAAAGAGTGGCATATTCGGGGAATATGACGGCAGTTGGTGGTAATCTGTGTGTAAGCAGTAAGTAGCACTAATGACGAGAAGATAGGATCTCTGGACGTCGGAGTATCGACAGAGCTGGCTGCTGGACAGACAAAGCCCCGCAAACCACTTACGGAATTAGCCGATACATTTCACAAAGCTGCGACTATTTGTAATTTGTTTCTATATCCGGACTACTATTCACCTACTACTATTCAACGTCACTTTCGGTCAAATTCTCTCACACGTACATCTACTTCGTGGACAACTGCGCTCAATCAATCCTCTACACTTCGTCAATCAATACCTTCAAATTACTTCTCGACAAATTTACCTTCAGTTGATCAACCAAATAGTACAATAACCAAATTTCTGAAATTGCTGAAAAAAATTAACCCTTACCACATAGTGTGCCATATGTAGAACATTCCCATTTTTATTTTAATGAATAAATATATAGCACATATTGAAAATAAATTTGATAGAAGTATTAAATTTTAATATTGTAAGAAATTGCAAAATAAAAAACTAATTCAACTAACAAATAAATAAGTATAATATGAAAAATTAAACAATAATAACAATAAATTTTCAAAAATCCATCCATTAAGAACCAAAGAATGATTCAATCTGCTATAAAACTTTTTACAAACTATATTTGGATAATTGTAATATTTTGGGAAATGTTTGGAATTTGAACTTTTAATTAATCATCAATATTAACTTCTGATTTTAAAGGTCACGAATAAAAAGATTCTAGATATGCAAAATCAAGTGATCTAGCAGACCACTCTACTATTCTACTATTTCCGCTAAAGTTATTAATGATTCTTAAAATTGTTGTTGCACTTTATGTAGGCCTATCAGAAAATTTTATACTCCAAAAAGTAAATGTCAACAAATGTTTATATTTAATATTTATAACTATATCATAGTTCCATATATGGCACAAAAATATTATTAATAATTTGAACAAATAATAAAAATTCATGCAATATAGAGTTAAGACAAACAATTCCACTTGATTCCCTAACTTGTGAGATATTTTGGGAAAAGTAGCCAGATATATTGACATAACTGATGAAATAAAAATCATGTGCAAGAGATAAAAAGTGAATGAGAAGAAAACAAATTAATAAAGTGATCAGATGTCAGTCGAAATCGATGCAATCAAAGTGAAAAGTAAATAAAACTACACCTGCATCGCGCACAAAAATAAACAGACTGCAGCTGAAGTACATGTGCACGAATTATTAAGTACATAGCACATAGAAGTACCGGTACCGGTAAAACCACGAGGGGAGGCGACCAGAGCGCAGGCGCCACTTGTGTCTTCGGCTCCTGCCACGCCTTACGGCCGCCAATATCTACCTATCTATACCACACTCTATAAATACTCTCCATTGCTAAATCATTACGCACTGTCACATTGCCCTCCCTCAAATCTGCAATTGTCGGTGTATCAGCGGAATTCCCATCTCAATTTCACCTGCCCTTTCGTCCCACAACTAATGATGATGCCGATACAATATTTTCATGTTTAATACCGCATGTGAAAAGCGTATTGTCATTTAAATAACTTGTATGTACATTCTGAGAAATTCAAGTGATTGGTGTATACAAAGGACGAGTTGAAATTTTAATAGCGCTTTTATCAGCTGTAATTATAGTATACATCCGTCTACAATAATCCTGAAAACATTAATAACATTATTAAGTCGTTGCAAGCCGCATAATAAAGAGTAGTATAATAATTTGGAATTGCTTTTTATTATTTAACATAATGCGAGTTAAAGTAGTTGAAGTTGAGAATAATAATGTTGATTCTGATTGAATTTATAAATGAATAGAGAAAAGCTATTGTGCGGAATGAATCGACATAGTTGTATGCGGTGTTCCCCTTGAAATAATTTGTGTTGCTTCATGATGAACACTGTGTATGTCAGTGTCATTTTGTAAAATTCATCATTTTCAAAATATCTCCGCTCTTTACAAACCAACGTGGTTTGTCAAATCGGCATCAATTAAGTCTCTGGCATTATTCATTTCATTATGTAGTGAATTCGGTGTAGTTATTATCGCTCCGTTTCTCGCTTGTTGTTGTTGTAGCTTTTGTATAAATTCAACAACTAACTAAGAGAAATTACTGCCACTCACACTCTCACCTTGTTCGCCCTTATACTAATTCACTTCTAGACATCTTAAATATTCATTTCGCTTACATTTTCTCCACTTCTTTCATTCAGACCATTTATTGTAAATACATCATTTTAGTCTACAGCTACCAGTGTTTTCTAAAATACTTAAAAAAAGTATTTCAAATACAAAATACCAAACAAAAATATTACAATTCTTTGGCAAATATTTTCAAATACTTTTAAGTACTTCAAATACTTATAAGTACTTCAAATACTTTCAAGTATTTCAAATACTGTTTCATATTTCTAATACTTTTGAGTATTTTAAATACTTTTGATTATTTCACATAAAATTAATAAAAAAAAATAAATAATAAAATAAATATTTTTGCTGAGTTTATTATATGTTCAATGACAATGAAATCATTGTATCCTAAAAAAGAATATAAGGATGAAAATTTTGAAATTGTTTGAGAGAAAGAATATTATATTGTAGTTTTACAAGTAAATATACAACAGTGTGAATATTCGGGTGATTTTATCCGAGTACATATGTGCAGAATAGTCGAGCGACGTTAAACAATAATAACAATAAAGAAAATAAAAAGTGAACGTCGGGATTTGGTTGTTTAGTTTGATGATAGTGTGTAGCGAGCGAGAAAATAAGTAAATTGTATTCTGCAAGCAACTGAAAGCAACAATTAAGCGCGGTGTAGAATAGTGGCGTCTGAAATCTCAAAGCACGTGGTAATCTTACAGAATAGTTGCAGCTAAGCTAAGGAACAAAGACAAAATGATAACATTTTATAAAGAACAAGTGTACAAAGTTCACAAACGATCCGTATCTAAATGAAATCGAATCAAAGTGAAATATTTCACGTTTGACGGCGGAGTTTATAGTTTGAGAAGCCCTGAAAGAGATATTACGATTACGATACGAATCTGAAAGTAGCTGGCAATTCAAATGCGTAATTTACAATTAAATTAAAATCTTTTCGCCGCGAATTCGTAACATCTTAAATATTCAGGTGCGAGGAATGAGGAATTCAATTGTGATGCGCTTTTTTATTTTCGAACATCTTAAATATCTTTTTCTTACGGAATAAATCTTCTTGATAAATGAAATCCATTTCACCCAAATAAAATACTTTTCTCCCAAGAGCCTTTTCATTTAGTTACTAATTAACCATGTCACTCATTTCGCAATCAACAAAATTTATTAAATTATAGATAGAAAAATATATCTCAAAATTGATAAGATATTCCTAGAAAGTGTTGTATGGAAGAGGAAAATAATAAAGTGATATTTTTGGTATAATATTCTGAAAGAAGTAATCAATAAAGACATGATAGTTGATGATCAGAGTGAATCCATGTTTCCATTGTATTCACTTATTCATTTTTATTCAGATGGCAATTGCTTTACAATGAAGCGTGAAGGAAACTTCTTAAATTGAATGCTTTCTTTTCTTTTCCCTACTTTCCTTTATACACTATTGCTAGCTTTTGTTTTAGTTTTAACAAACATAGAAAAGATGTGAGTTGCAAAGGAATTTAGCATAATGAATAGTTTCGCTTATGAAATTAGTATGCATTGGTTGTTAACGTATGACGGACGGACATATTTTGCAAGTCCAGCAATGAACTAGATGTCGGTGAAGCGAGAACAGCCACATAATCCATTGAACATGACCGCAGAAGACCGATATTGGTTGTAGTAGTAGTGTACATTATACGCGTATGTGCTCATACTCGTACTCGTACTTGTACTCCTAGTTGTAGTCGTGAACAGCGAAGTCACGAGTTCATTTCTTGCAGGTGTCAAAAGTCAAGGTGCAAGAGTGCAGCGTGTACAAGACTTGCTGGGATTGTCTTGGAGCCAAGGACCCATACTGTGGATGGTGTTCCCTCGAAAATAAGTAAGTACCATTTTTCTTCTTTAATAAATACACTCACACTTAATCATATACCATACTCAGAACAATCAATACTTTCAAGTAACGAAAAAAAATGTAGGAAGCAATAAAAAATATTTATTATTGATTATTTTTATGTTTTACAATAAAATTTTATACTCTTATATTAAAGTACTAAAAAAAAACAGTTTAGTTAGTAATAAAAAAGTTAATTTCGTTATTAAAAAAAAATAAACAAAAAGAAATAAATCTTGTTTAATAAATTAAATGTATTGATATTAATAAACTATCGACATATTGGTATCGAAACTGGTATCGTATTAATAGTATCAGAACATCCCTGTCACACTAATTATTGGGTTAACCAGATGTGGTGTATCACAGGATATTTCTCTGGTTCCGGTTATAGATCCGGAGTTCAAACCTGCTCCGGTAGGATTCCGGAAAGGTCTGACAATGCCAGATCTAATCTGAACTAGAGCACGTTCCGGTTTTTACTCCGGAATGTTTTCTGTGTGATCTAGTTCTGTCTAGACTCTAGGTCAAAAATTAGATCATGATCTAGTATAAAATTCAGAAAAGAAATTGAGATATGATTTTAAATTCGAGCACATAAACAATTAATTTCTAAACTAGATCAATAACTAGATTATATTTGAAATAGAAGAAATAAGTTTATGAAGTGGGTTGAGAATTATATTATGATGTATTTTAAATAGCAGGAATTTATTTTATTCATGCCATTAGAATACAAATAAAATTCTTATGAAATTATTTATAGGTATAATGTTGTTTTTATTTTAAATACATTTAAAATAAATGTAAGTGTATATAGCTTGACATTAGTGATAGTGCATTAGTATATTGCTAGACAAATTGATTGACTAACGTTTAAGTATTGATTTTACCATTAGTTTACGAGGTATACAATTAGAAGATATCAAGATTCTTTACAAATATAAATACTCTGACAGTAAATAAAAATACATTTAGAAGTATGCAAGTTTATATTTCTGATTTCTGAATGAAATTTTATTAATAAACTTCAGATAAATAAATATTCCAGTAATGAATTAAATATTAATTTCATTCTAGATATATATTCAAATTTATTAATTGCAAAGTTTGCAAAATAAACAAACGTAAAACAAACTGGAATCGGTGAAACTAGAAAATAAATCAGCACTGCTTGAGTTGGATCTGATAACAATAATTTGTGTTGCACACAATAAAACAAATGAGTTCATATTAATAATAATAATATTTCGTGTATTTATCTCCATAGTCATTGCTATATACAAATACAGTTTTTGATACATTTCTATATGTAGCTATTTCTATTTTCATTGCATAATAGATACATAGTTATGCTTTTAGTAAAGTTGAGTAATGGTGTCAACAAAATAAATTCATTTTGGATTATTTATTTCAGATGCAGTTTGCGGTCTGATTGTCAAGATGCGGCCGAAGATCCACTGTATTGGATCAGCTATAAAAGTGGACGTTGTACCACTATTACCACAGTAACACCTAACCAACTACAAAGGACCACTGCTAGAACGGTAAGTTCTTTATACAATTATGGCAATAAACAACGATACAGCGTCATATTTTCCACAATGTTAAAGAAAAGCGATCTGTTCAGCTTTCGCTGTTGCAACACATTCATTCGCATTTATTGGAGGGACAATATCGGAGTATATTCCCTTGTTTGAAATACAGGGCGCCGTAAAATAGTGTTTACACACCTGAAATAATTCAAAAATACCTATTTTGATGTCCAAAATTTTTGTTTTTGAAAATGGTGTTTATCAATAGTGGTCGACGCGCTGATTTCAAATTTTCAAGCAGAATTTAATTATCTCTTTTTGTTCCTGAGATTTTTGCTCTTAAAGTAGCACCTCAAAAAAGTGTGTTTTTTGGGTATATCTCTAAAATGTGTAGAGATACAATCTCAACGATTATACCAATCGATTCTACGGGCAAAGTTACATAAAGAAATGTTTTCTCCCTATATACCTTCTTTGGAACGATTCGGTGAAAAATGAGAAAAACGAAAAAACAGGAATTTCAGTTTTTTGCTCGGGAACTTTTTCTCTCCAAAATTTCTCATTTTCTGGTCTTAAGTAAACATGGATACGCTGATTCCAAATTTTCAAACCGAATTCGATTATCTGTTACCGTTGTCGAGATATTTGCGTTCAAAGTTAGACCTGAAAAAACAGGTTTTTCAGGAATAGTCCTGAAATGGGTCGAGATACTACATCAGCGACTTCACCAATCGATTCTACGGGCAAAATTACATAAGTGTACCAATTTTCAGATTTTTATTCCGACGGATACAAGTTTTAAAAAGAAAAAACTGAAAATGGCCAAAATCGAAAAAAATCGTAAGGGGTTCATCAGGCGTTTTTTTAGATTTTCGCCGATTTTCGTTTTTTCGCTCTAAAAATTGAACCCATTGGAATAAAAATCTGAAATCTGGTACACTTGTGTAATTTTGCCCCTAGAATCGATTGGTGAGGTCACTGAGGTTGTATATTGACCCATTTCAGAGCTATTCCTGAAAAACCTCTTTTTTCAGGTCTAACTTTGAACGTTAATATCTCGAGAACGGTAAAAGATAATCGAATTCGGTTTGAAAATTTGGAATCAGCGTATGAATGTCAATCAATATGAACTATAATCAAAAACCAAAATTTTGGACCCAAAAATTTATATTTTTTGATTATTTCGGCTGTATATGAAAAATTTTATAGCGAATAATTAAAAATTGTAACTTTTCATGCTCAACTATTACTGAAAATAACTTCGAGATGTAAAAAGATATTATTTCTTAATGGAAAATGAATTTTTAATTTTTTATTGATCTATCAGTTAAACAGACAATGATTATATTCATCATTTTTTATTTATTACAGCTTGAATTGGTGATTGAAAATTTACCGACGTTGTCCGGTCAATTCTTATGTGCATTCTCCGCTTTGGACAAAACGTTGATCACAAATGCAACCAGAAAACCATACGGGGTGAACTGCACTACTCCAAGAACTGATCTTTTACCGTCTATTCCTCCAGGACAACGTAAATATTAAATAATTGATTATTGAATTGTTGTTTAATGATTTATCTTTGCAGATCATTTCACAGCGAAACTTTCTGTAAGAATGACATCAGGTCCAGACTTCGTCGCTACGAATTTCACCTTCTTTGATTGCAACACGTACAGTTCTTGTACGCAGTGTGTATCTAGTTCTTTTCCTTGTGACTGGTGTGTAGATGGACATCGATGTACCCATGATACCGCCGAAAATTGCAGAAATGATATTTTAGTTACCGGAATTAGCGTAAGTTATACATTCCTGGAAATAATTTAGTGACAGAAAATAATAACAAAATGTTTTTTACAGAGAATTGGTCCAAGCTATAGATCAGGTCCTGCTTTCTGTCCAACAATTAATGCCACAGTAGGAAAATCTCCCGAAATTCTTGTATCTTGGGGAATAAAGAAATCTATCCGTGTAAAAGTACACATCATAGGACAATTCATCGTGCAAACTCGCTTCGTATGTCAGTTCAACATCGAAGGAAGAGTAACAAGTGTGAATGCGCAACTGTTAGGCGATACAATCTATTGCGATCCAATGGAGTTTTCCTACACTTCCAGAGCTCCGAACATCACAGCGACGTTTGCAGTTATATGGGGTGGCTCCAAACCATTGGACAATCCCGATAACATCCACGTAGTCATATACAGATGTAGGGATATGGCAGACAATTGTGGAATGTGTTTAGCTTTAGCGGAGAAATATGGTTGTGGATGGTGTCAGTCTTCCGATCGTTGCGAGGTAAATATACATAAAACTATTATTACTCTTTGATGTTAAAACTGTTGAATTGTAGGTAAAAGAGCAATGCGAACGTGGTTCTGCTGTATGGCTTAACCGCAGCCAAACATGTCCAAATCCTGAAGTTCTATCCTTTACGCCTCAACTCGGACCGTGGGAAGGAGGCACAAACATTACCATCCAAGGCATTAATTTAGGAAAGCAATACTCTGATATCTACTCTGGAGTCAGCATCGCAGGCATCAACTGTCAACCTTATGAACACCTCTACGTTAAAACAAAAGAGATCGTCTGTAAAGTCGATGGACCAGGTACCAACGAACCACGATCTGGACCTGTTGTAGTCCGCGTAGAAAACTACAGAGGAGAATCCAAATCTCCCTTCCGATTTGTTGATCCTGTTATTGAAGGAATCTCTCCGAAATTTGGTCCGAAATCAGGAGGAACGATGCTGAGAATCACAGGCAAATTCATGAATGCCGGCAGTACCATACAAGCTTTTATCAATGATCTTCCATGTCAAATTATTTCGTAAGTTATAAGAAAAATAGATGATAATATTTTATTTACATTGTTATCTTGTTACAGGACTGAGCAACACCAAGCTCTCTGTATGACCAGTGCAGCAAAAGAGCCAATAAACCAAGGACGACTTCACATGAAATTCGATAAAGGTGATCGATTTTTCGATAAAGAATTCTTTGAATACGTAGAAGATCCAATTATTTACACTGTGGAATCGGGAGTCGCTAGTCAAATTAAAGTTCCTAAAGGTATTCCTGCTGGTGGCATTAAAATTTCGGTAACTGGCAAAAATTTGGGATACGTTCAGAATCCACAAATGTATGTTTATTATGAACAGAAGATGTTTATTAGCGTAAGTAAAGCGTGGTATAAACTTAAAGAATTTGTAATAAATGAGACATTATTTTCAGCAATGTACTGTGTTCACAAATACAAGTATGATTTGCGATTCACCCGTCATCGAAGCGGACGAATCGAAATTAGATGCAGACAAACCCATGCAATTGGAGTACGGATTCAGAATGGATAATGTCTCAGGCGTTCAGAACTTAACAATGCAACACAGCTTTAATTCTTTTCTATTATTCCCCAATCCAATTTACGAACCATTCAATGAAGACGTCAAGTACTACAAATCAGACTATTTAACTATTAATGTAAGTATTATTCACTGCAAACAATAGACAAATTGTAATCATTTATTTATATTGCAGGGTCAACACTTAGACAGAGCCTGTCAGGAATCCGATGTTGTAGTCCAGATTGGAAATCAGTTCTGTAATGTAACATCCCTCTCGCGTCAACAATTAACTTGTAGACCTCCAGAAAGCCAGCCACCCGCGGTGGACAACGAAGGTCAAACAAACGAACGCGCTCTTCCAGAAGTTATTGTTATCGTGGGAGGAACTCTGCATTACGCTATTGGAAAGTTATCGTATTCCTCTCCGCAAGGAATCAACGGAGCTTTGTCCAAACCCGCACTCATTGGAGTCATTGTTGCTATTGTAATTCTCCTTATAATATTCATAATTTTCTTAATTGCGTACAGAAAGAAATCAACAGAAAGCAACAGAGTGTTGAAGAACATGCAAGAACAGATGGATATCTTAGAATTACGTGTAGCAGCTGAATGCAAAGAAGCATTTGCTGAGCTGCAGACTGAAATGACGGATCTCACAGGAGATCTAACTTCCGGTGGTATTCCTTTCTTAGATTACAGAACTTATGCCATGAAAATCCTCTTTCCTAACATGGAAGATCACGTTGTATTGCAGTGGGAACGCCCTGAACTCTTGAGAAAAGAAAAAGGATTACGTCTTTTTGGACAACTTATTATGAACAAAACTTTCCTCTTACTTTTCATCAGAACATTGGAAAGCAATAGATACTTTTCTATGCGCGACCGTGTCAACGTAGCATCACTAATAATGGTCACATTGCAAAGTAAAATGGAATATTGCACGGACATATTGAAAACTTTACTAGCGGAACTGATAGAAAAATGTATGGAAGGAAAGAGCCATCCAAAATTATTGCTGAGAAGAACTGAGAGTGTTGCCGAAAAGATGTTGAGCGCTTGGTTCACTTTCTTGCTGTATAAATTCTTGAGGGAATGTGCTGGAGAACCATTATTTATGTTGTTCAGAGCTATGAAGCAACAAGTCGATAAAGGACCTGTGGATGCCATTACTTCCGAAGCAAGATATTCATTGAGCGAAGAGAAACTTATTAGGCAATCTATCGACTTTAAACCGATGACTGTATACGTATCCATATCTCAGCAAACTGTGTTCGTCGGCGGACTGGATCCCAATACAGAAAATGTTCCAGTTAAAGTTCTAGACTGCGACACTATAAGCCAAGTAAAAGAAAAAGCTTTGGACACTATTTACCGAGCTACTCCTTATTCACAGCGGCCAAGAAAAGACGACTTGGACTTGGAATGGCGCACAGGAACTTCCGGCAGACTCATACTGTATGATGAAGACAGCACCACGAAAACTGAAGGGGAGTGGAAGAAAAGAAACACCTTGAATCACTACAGAGTTCCCGACGGCGCGTGTCTTAACTTAGTCTCAAAACAGAGCTCCATCTACAATCTCAGTATCTTCTCAGAAAAGAACGACAAGTCCCACAAGTACGAAACATTAAATCTCAGCAAATTCAGCTCAGCTAGTCCGCCTTTATCCCGCGCAACGAGTCCTCTGAACCACGACCACGACCAGGGAGTGAAAGTGTGGCACTTGGTGAAGCACCACGACACCGACGCGCAGAAAGAAGGCGAGCGAGGGAACAAAATGGTGTCGGAGATTTACCTAACGCGTCTCCTAGCCACCAAAGGTACCCTGCAGAAGTTCGTGGATGACCTGTTCGAGACGATATTCAGCACAGCGCACCGAGGCTCGGCCCTGCCGCTAGCCATCAAGTACATGTTCGACTTCCTGGACGACCAAGCTCTGCAGCACGGCATCTCCGATCCAGAGGTCGTGCACACGTGGAAAAGCAATTCTCTGCCGCTGAGATTCTGGGTGAATCTCATCAAGAACCCGAACTTCGTGTTCGACATCCACAAGTCGAACATAGTGGACTCTTGTCTATCTGTTGTTGCTCAAACGTTTATGGATTCCTGCTCGACGTCAGACCATAGGCTAGGTAAGTGTGCTGAGGGAGTGGGTTGAGGGACAGTGTGTAATGTTTGTCTGTACAGGGAAAGACTCGCCAAGCTCAAAGCTACTATACGCTAAGGATATTCCGTCGTACAAGGAGTGGGTGGAGAGATACTACTCAGACATCAAGGTGATGCCCGCCATCAGCGACCAAGACATGAACGCCATGCTGGCAGAAGAGTCGCGACTACACACCACGGAGTTCAACACGAACTGCGCGCTGCACGAGCTGTACACGTACGCCATGAAGTACAACGAGCAACTGACGGTGACCCTGGAAGAAGACGAGTTCTCGCAGAAGCAGCGGCTGGCGTACAAGCTGGAGCAAGTGCATAACATCATGTCGGTGGAGTCGAATCCGTGATGCAGGTCTCTGTCGCGGGGTCACGGAATAGCCCCCGACCCTCTGTCGCTGCAGCAGTCACAGCCACAACAACCGCCTTCACCCTCCCTACTGTACCACCAAGAGCTCGCCTGTTGATTCTCAATCTCATTACATATCCTTAGCCCCAACGAAGGACTTGTACATATATTGTACTCTCAAGTCAACGCTGTGTGTGCTGTGTGTATTATAAGTGTTGTACTCTCTCACAAGTGACTCTGGCCACCTGAATTTACCTATCAATGTGGTGGATTTTGATGTTGAAACATTTATAAATCGATGTCTGGAAGTTTTCAATTCAATTGGAATATTGCCCTCATTAATCTAATATTTGATATCGTACATGTAAAAGTAAATGCTGTCATTCTTGTAACCAGTATCTGAGTGTTTACATTTTGTTACCGTGGGTAAATGCGTTCGCATTGAGAATTATGATACCTAATATAACATTCCGTGTAATTATAACTCGTGTTACAATTCCATTTTGTGTTACGTGGCCGTACCTGTGGCCGTGGAGTGCGTGGTGAGTGTTTCATGTTTCATGTCGATGGCAAGTGAAACGTTACTAACTTTAAGCTAAGGAAAGAAATTGAACTTTTAAGTGCCTCTGGTAGGATTTGAGTGCTGTGTTTATAGCTGAATCATTTCAACCTGTCTCTCTGTTTGAGTTTACACCGTCACCCTGTAACTTGTATAACGAAACCAAACGAAACGAATTGAATTGATTACGTTATCTGTCATATCAGTATGAAACGAAATCGAATGGCGTCTGGCGTCTGGCGTATGGCAATGCAGAGCTTCTCTAAATGTGAACCGATTCGGTAGCAGTGAAATGTCGTTCGTGCAACAGTACCAGTATTGTTTGGCAATGGCAATGCTTTTATATAATGAATGTTCTTGTATTACACTTGGTCCTTGTACAGTTTAATATTTTTATAAATTTGGTTTATTACAATCTTGCGGATTGTCTTCCACAAGCCGTCATGCGAATGCGAATCATCGAGCTCATGTAAGACCGGTTCGGTTGATAGCACACTTGTCATTCTGTGGAATGAAACTTGAACTTGTAAATGTGAGTTTATGTGTTTGTGTAAAAAGGCTGTGTACATTTCCTCTAGTATCAAGCAGGCTCCAGGGTTCACTCAGTGTGATATAGCAGAGCTCTATGAATAATGAACAATAATATTAAATGTCTCCTGACTGAAGTGTAAGCTTGTGTGTTTGTTTCTACCTTAGTACCTCGTTCCTTCCTCCTCCGTTAACACCAATCTCAGACCACTGTCACTGTCTATGTTCAATGTACAATGTATATACTCGTAATACCATGGACATGCCATTGACAATGCGCATGGGTGAGCAGACTCCAGCGGGCGCCCAACTGCTTGTACGAAGTACGAAACGAAATCGACCCGTCCTGCACCTTAGCCACTCTCTCAGCTGGGCGAACGCTTCTTTCTGCCGCCCATCTTTACCTTCGTAAGCTCGGGCAATATTAACTTTAACTTTGTTCTTAACAGCCCTCATGTATGTACGCCGCAATTTAATGTGTATATAGTAGCAGCATAAGTGTGTTTGCACCACAAACTAATATTATAGTATTATTGTGTGTAACTGATTGCATTTGCAATAACATGATTGGTATGTAATATCTATGTTATAAAAAAAGACTGAATGGATTTATTTAAAATACTAAATAGAAAATATCTCTAAAAAATATTCCCTTTATTATTTCCCTTATATCCTTCTAGGGGTTCCTACTTAGTCACTCAGATTACAAAATCTAACCACCTAGGAGTTAAAGTATTTTTAAAATTTCAAATTCGAACCCATTAGATATCTCTCATCTGATTGATCGATCAAAAATATCAATACATTTCGATTTGATCTGATTGGTCATTTCAAAAAATCAATACTTGATCTCGTCTGTGATTAGTCGATCAATATTCTCTATATCTTTTTTATTTGAAATGGTGTTTTGTACACTTATATTGCACCCTTTATTTTTTTATGAATCCACAAGCTTATTAGGAACTTACATAATACGTTACAGATTTTTCTCGTGTCGTATAGAACTGTAGAATACATGTATACAAATATTACATCTATATTTATGTATTGATGACTATAGTCCATGGTTTTGAAACTCCAGAAACACTTTTTCTCTCATACACATACTAGGTACATGGGGCTAACAACATCTGAAGTCAAATTCACCAAGGGGTTGAAAATAAGGAAGTTATTTAATAATAAAGAATTAAATCGCTTATTACGTAAGAACTATAGGTCGTATGAAAATTTGGACACCAAATTCGGAATCGACGATAAAACTAAAAAACCACCCCTTCAACACGGACACCTCCACATATCTTGTGCGCTACTTTTATGAACATATTTTACAAATAACTGGAAAACTATTAAGTTTAAAGAAAAATTTTGTTAGGATGTTTTAAAGAGAATGAAATTTTGAACATCTTTTACTTGAAACACTTTTGTCCGCTGGTGTTTTTGTTTCATAGTTATTTGGGTCATTTTCTTTTTAAAATGTATCGTATGTATCATGCACGTATTTAATATTAACATTAGAGTATTAACAACTATGGCTTGAAATAGAACAGTGATTTTAAAATTTAAATATAATTTGAATGCGGTTATGTAAGCATCAACATCAATTTACGCTAAATTAAATTTTAAAAATAACGTAATTTTGCTCTATATTTAGGTATCACATGTACTTACTATACATGTAATTAAACTATGTACCCTTACAGATTTTAAGTCACCCTTTTAATAAAAGCACCCCTATACAAATTATAAGTATATGTACTTCTTATGTTGTAATATACTGTGGTATTTTCTTGTGTCCGATTTTGATGAAACTTGGCATACATGAACTAGGGACATAAATCTAGTAGACAACCAAATATGAGCCTCGAGGGGTTGATATTAAGGGAGTTATTCAATTATATATTTTACAAGGGTGGAAAATATTAACTTTAGAGGAAAACTTTATTAGACTTTTTTGTTGGGAATAAAATTCTAAGCATCTTTTATTTAAAAAGTTTTCTTATCCATTTTTTCTTTTTAAAGATAATTGTTTAAGTACATATCTGTCTTAAAGATAAGTTCCGTTCGAAACTTCTTCAAGAGAACTATCACTTTGGGGTACCCTATAAAATTAGTAATTTTTTTATAGGTGTAGCATTAAGTTCTTAGTCTAAATACAATGTTTGAGATCTCTACCCCTAATAATATAGATAACAGAAAATAATTTGTTAAAAATATTCAAGTAAACCACCCTTATAAGTTGCAGTAAAAATTTTATATTTTTTTTATGAATATAGTATTGGAAGCTTAGTTCATATACAAAGTTTCAAAATTTTCACGTCAATATTATAGGGGTACAATAATGCTCTACTTGCGGAACTTCAATCGCGAATTACGTAAGAACGAAGCGAGAGCGCCAAAAACGGACACCGGCACGGGAAGCGGAAGGGTCGAATTAAGGGGATGACATGTCTAACTCCGAAAATTTGGGGTTCAAGGTCAAAAACCATGGGCTATAGTCCAGGGTTTTTTACGATGCAACTAATTAGTGAAATTAGGGGAAAAAAGTATGCTATCCTATAGAGTCAACCGTGAAACTAACGAATCTGATGTCCGTTTTGTGCGCCAACCCCTAGTTTAGGGGTAATTCACGTTTCCTCTCGATTAAAATTTTTTTAGCACAAAAAAATTTTTGTCTCCGGTTTCGATGAAACTTTGCATAGATGTTGTAGGGAATTAAACTTAGTGCGGAATATAACTTGAGCACTTAAGGGTTGATGGTAAGGGAGTTATTGAACTTTAAAGTGGGATTTTGGAAAGGAATTGAATCCATCACCTTATTACACCAAAACGGTTATTTATATTTATTTAAATAACAAAGTACAATTCCATATAGAGTGAAAATTTTCAATTAAAGGATTTTCATAAAATTTTCAATAAATCAGAAATTTAATATTTACATGAAGTACCAATTCGTTTTTTTTACCGCCTTTTAAGTAAGTAATTATGTAATTATTTCAACTATCATTAACATTTAAATACACAAAAATTATACATACATTTTTAATCAGACTTCATTCAATAGTTATCAGTACTGGATGGACGATCGGAGATGATTCTTTGGAGATGTTCCGGAATAAAAAGGTATTTTTTTATCTGTCTTCTTTCGTTGTACATCCATACTGTTGACTACAACAATAAAAATATTTTGAATAAATAATAATTAATGTATCATTTGCCGAAAACTGTCACTGTCACTTTCATTTTCCTTAACTTGATATATCTTGACGTTTATAAATACATCCATTTCATTTAAAGAGACACATGTCTTGTAGTTTTAACTATATTTTAACTCATTTTCTTGTTTTTATTATGACTGATATTCGATTTATAACATTAAAAATATTTCTATCATACATAACCTGAAACAAAAGAAGTATTAATATATATACATATTTTCACAAGTTGTTTTACATGTTTTTTAACTCTCACTTCATTAAATATTACTATAAATATTTTACTTACCTTTTGACATTTGATATTGCCCGCCGTATAAATATGCCAGAAAATAGTAAACATGATGGAAAAGACATTTTATAATACTACCTACCCGTACAACACATGGGTATTGTGGGTTGCAGTGAATAAGGCGCAAAGATAATAAATTCTTTGCCTTAATAAACAACACTACAACTAAAATTCGTTGAATTTAATTTTAAAACTTTAATTGTTTAATTTTATTACAATCTTAAAAAACCGCATTTATTCTTAACATTCAAAGCTATATTTATAAAAAGAAAAAAACAATTTTCTGAAGTGGTCCATAGAAGTAATTTACTTTCCGTTTTTTTTTCAAAATTCCTCTTTCTCAAAAATTTGAAACGTGGAACCTGGATTCAAAAATTAAAGATGTTCGTATTAAAAAAATTACCAATTTTTGGAAGTGTCGTCATTTATACGTACATTTAATTTTTATCTTCCAAACCAATGCAGATTCTTCATTTTCTCTAAAATCAATAATCATAGAACATTTTTCAAATGAATGTGACTAGAATTCCATACTCAAAGTTTATAAAATTTTGTCAGAAGTCCACTTATCCAGCTCATTTATCCCAAATTTGAGTCGTCAGGTTCCGAGTCCAATGTCCCTCTTATGTAATTCGCAATTTCCCATAAATTTAATTTTAGGCAACACCCATCTCGAGTTTGTTCAGCAGATGCTGAAAATAGACATGTTAAATAATTCAATGAGAAATAAAAGAAACAATGATATCGGTCTGATACAATTCGCATGGTCCGAAGTTTACATACCCGTATTTCCAAGAAGTGAACTTCGTTGCGTGCAAATTTCGTGATTTGAGTACAATAACAACCCAAGCAAAGATATCAGCTATCCAAGTGTAAAGAGAAACAGTGTGCAAAAAATTAGAACTTTGTACAGCGCCAAAATTATTTAACTATTGTTTTATACAATATGTAACTGTTACAAATATATTATACATCAAATTATTTAAATAAACAACTCATTTTAAATTTCTATTATTACTAATATAATGTTTAAAAATTAAAATTATAAATTAGTTATAAATAAATTATACATTACTTATGTAGTTATGCATACAGTGTGTGTATAAATTGGAAAAGTCTCTGTACATCAGTAGAAATTAGTCCAAGAATAGAATAGAAAAAAAGCGGAAGAACATGGGAACATGAAAAGAATAGAGTTCAGAGCAAAACTTATTTATTGGGTGAAATGTAAAAATAAATTTGCGTCTCACATCGCAAAAGAATATTAGGAATTTTAGACTGAAAACGACATATAGACCTTGTTATTGACATAGGTATGAAAAACACAGAATGTTAAGACCAATGATGATTTAATTACAAACTAGTAATAAAACAATTCTTCGCGGAACCAATATTTTATGAACAATTACAATTTTTGTTAGGTCACAAATAAAATACATCTGCCTAATGATGAATATGCAGCTCTAAGTTAGTTGGAAAATAAATATTCCACTGTATACATAATGTTCATCAAAAATCAAAAACAACGATTTAACATGGGCAACCAATAAATTAGAACACTTCATCCTAAAGTACAGTATTTTTTATTTTAGACCTGTAACAATAACTTCCTCCAAACCTTTGCAAAAACTAGATCTAGAATATTTCTACACCCATTTTTTACACAAATTTAAATTAAGTTTTTAAGTCTAAAATTAAAAATATTTATATATAAAAAAAATGTAGCACTGGTGCCCTAAAAAACTATAATAACACTTGGTTTTAAAATAAAATGGAAGTATATAGACTAAAATACTGATTTCCTGTATTAAATCAGCAAGTTTGGACTTTTCATGAACATCCTGTATAAATATATTAAATAAATAATTTAGAATGGCCAAATAATTCTATGAAATTAATGTATTACATCTATTTAAATAATCTAATATAATAATTATTTTACACATTATTTTTGCTTGATACAGCAAAAATTTGACCATTCAAACCAAAAGAAATAAAGTATTATAATACTGAGTCACACTAGAGTTATAGACAAAACAAAACATCCAACATGACCAACGAATAGCTACAACAATTGTATAGTCTCATACTCATAGTACTTGTCTATCATCTATTATGACTCAGTACAATATAACAAATACCGAACTGAATTTCTTGATACAATACAATACAAACTGAAACTGATGAGAGAACTGAATGTATACGTACTCGTCGCGTTGTGACACCTTCTCAGCCATTCCGTATTCCATTGCATTGCAAGTAGTATATAATATGTATCAGAATCAGAATGAGAGAAACACTTTACGTACATATTCAGTAGATTGGGGTAGTTTTGTGTTGTGTTACCTGCTAGCAGACTACTCGCCCACGCCTACTGGCATGTTTCCTGTGAGAGGCGTCGGCGACGAAGAAGACACTAAGTTCAATCGCTGGTCTTTAGCTATTTGAACTGTTTAAAAGAGTACAATGTTAGATAATAGCTATAATATAATTCACTACAAGACACTGTCTGCCAAACTCTCTCTCTCGCAACATACTCATTCATATTATCAACAACTTGCTTTTATTTCCAAATGGTTTATAGGGTCACCGAACAGGTTGGTTTAGTTTGTACCAAGATATATGCAAATGACATGACAGTTGTGGTTGAAAACAAATTCAAACTAAATTAAAGGAGTAAGTCAAAGCAGTGCGCAAAAATTTAGAAACAAACTAAAACAACGTTTGAATTTCCTCAGTGGCGAATTTAGGGAAGGATTATAGCGGCTATAGCTCAGGGCGGCAAAATCCTGGGGCGGTAATTTAAAACAAAATAGTTTCCGAACAAGTCACAAAAATAAACAAAAATTATATCTCGAACTGGTTTTTAATTTATTCAAAACACTGAAACAAAATTATTTTGTGGTTTTTCCAGTAGCCCCTATAAATCCGCCACTGAATTTCCTTGCAACTGAACACGCATAGTCGTGTTATTTGCAAGTATCTTGAAACAAACTACAGATGATAATTTACATGTATGTTTATCTAATTTAGAGTTAGGAGGAGTTTGGCAGAGAATACTATAAGTATAACTCACAGAAGTAAGGATGCTCCATCGCATCCCTCGCTGTTAGCCGCTCCAAGTGGTCGTAGCGAAGCAACTTGTCGAGGAAGTCCAAGGCCTCGGGAGACACCAAGTGCTGGTTCTCACTGTGCACAAAGCGCTCCCACCGCTTGCGAGAATGCCGACCCAAGATATCGTTAAACCTAGTCTCTAACTTGATGTCGTACTTGTCCAAGTACTCATACAGCTCCTCAGTGCCCAGCACCTTGGCGATGCGCACGAGCTGGTCGTAGTTGTCGTGGCCGTGGAAGAACGGCTCCTTGCGGAAGATCATGGACGCCAGCATGCAGCCCAGCGACCACATGTCGAGCGAGTAGTCGTACATCTGGTAGTCCACGAGCAGCTCGGGGCCCTTGAAGTAGCGCGACGCCACGCGCACGTTGTACTCCTGGCCCGGGTGGTAGAACTCCGCGAGCCCCCAGTCGATGAGGCGCAGCTTGCGGTTCTCGTGGTCGATCATCACGTTGTGCGGCTTCACGTCTCTGTGCATGATGCCCATGCTGTGGCAGTAGTCCAGCGCTTTCAGCAGCTCGTACAGGTAGTATCGGATGTCGTAGTCGGTTAACGTTTGGTACAGTTGCTTAAAGTCCGTGTTATTCACGTGTTCGAATATGAGTGCTGGTGTTCGAGAGACGGGATCTTTCACTACGGCTTGCAACGTTATTATGTTCGTCCCGCCTCGTAAATTTTCTAATATCTTTATTTCTCGCTTTATTTTCTTTTTCTTAACAGGCTATAAAACGAGACGAGGTTAAAGCTACTGGTAAGGAGGAAACATGCGGTACTGTACCTTTAATATTTTAACTACACATTTCTCGTTATTTGTAATATTGATAGCTTCGAATACTTCGCTATATTTGCCCCGGCCGAGCTTTCGCACTAATTGGTAATCGTCCTGCTGTCCCCAGTCCACTATGTAGCTCTCGTACTCCCAGTATTCCCGTGGCTTGTGAGTATTTACATCGGCGTACACGCGAGCCCTGCTAGGAACAGCCATCGCTCCAAGTCTTCTGATGGTTCCAAGGGCGTGTTTTATTTTCCCAAAAACATATGCTTCCAAATCTGCAAAGCGAAACACTGTGAATACCTCAGCAGCACATACTCTCGCTCTACCCATTTACAACTCCCAATCTCTACCAGCCAACGGAGTCACATGTTCACCAAATTTACCTTTAATATGGCCTTTTCTCGCCCCACGAACTGCATTTATCGGCACTATTAACAGTGCAAATAAAAACCAAATTGTGGGCAATTAAGAAAATCAAGTGTTTTACTTAAACATTGAGCACACGCCATTATCACTCACTGAATAAAAACTGAATACTATATGAATATTAAAATAACACAATCCTACCTACTGCATTACACGAATAATATATCCTTTAGAAAATTTCTTCTTTTGCACACATCTATAATAAATAAATATATTTCTATTGCGTAGTGTAATTTTTTTGTAGTAGTTTGATTTTGTGAGCCGGTTTTCAACGAGGAGTAAAATCCAAGATGGAAGTTACATCCCGCCACGAAAAACTGCTGCTAGAATGATACTATTGAAGAGCCACAACATTGCGCGATACCCCTCTACACGAACATTGCTTACCGTGCAGGGCCGGACACCTCGCGATTTCCACACGCTGTATATAAATCACTTTACAACTATTCCAAAAAATACTTAGCATATCTCACACAATAAATATTATATTTATATTCATTTTCCATACCATTACAATAACTCACAATTGTCTTTAAAACAAAACAATTATTCCAAATTTAAAAGTAAACAAACTAAGCTATAATAGTTAATTATGTACTAAAAATAATAAATATAATTTAAACTTAATTGACAATTGCATTATAAAAATTTTACAAGAAAATTTTGAATTTTAAAGTTTTAGAAGTTTTTGGTAGATGTCGTAAAGTTATCTTGGAAACGTTTTGACATTTAACATGTCACATGGTTTGGTTTGATTTGTAGGAATTAATTATGGAAAAAAATACAAATCCTAATTGCAAATATTGTTATAAAGAATCCACTTTAAATTTTTCTGAAGCACTTAAATGTAATGCATGTCATCAATTTGTACACATCTCTTGTTTGCGACGTCAATCTGTCCCTGGAGGAATATACGGAGATACATTCTTTGAGTATAGTTGTCAAGAATGCACAAATACAGGAGCAGAGTTATTTGTTCGCAAGAGAATGACATGGTATGTAAACTGTATATATCTAACAACATAATATACATTTTATTTTAGGTTTCAAGTTATAATGCTAGCCATGTATCACATACAATACAAAGCAGCCGGCACCGCAAATAAGGGATTTTATCACTGGAGGATCCATTTGATAAATTTTATTGATAAAAAGTGGAATATACTATTTTCAAAAGATGTGTCAGTATTAATAAGGAGTATATAAGATAAAAGCATTACATGTGCATGCTTACAGTAAACGGAGAAAAAACTGGATGGGGACAGTTTCTGGATCTCTATCACATTTCAGTCCATGTTTTTTCACTTCTGGAACATCCGTCCTCGGTCAAAACGGATGGTGGAAATTAACTTTTCCTCAACTTACACCTACCACAAGTGTTCTTATTTGTAAGTAAACCAATCGCAAAACTAATAGCTATTAATACTAAATTGTTTTAGACAATGAAATTGCAAGTAATAAACAATTGAAAATTCCTCTACTAGATATTGCCTACATACAAGAACTTATACGTAAATATGTACCAACACTTATGATGGAAAATAATTATATGACTGTTAAAAAAGTTGTTGAAAAGTTTCAGCTGCCAGATTTTATGGACGACGGTGTTGATGTTGATGTAGACGATGATTTACTTTTGTATCCTTGCAAATTATTTGACTCAAACGATACAGTTTTACAACATGATTTAAATATTAATCAAGTATTGGATTACGTTAATCCAGTACAACACCGTAAAAAGAAAGTAGAAACTATCAAACCTTTATTTAAACGTTCAAAACAAAACTTTTACACATTTTGGCAAAAACAAATGAAACCCGAAAGAAAAAGGAATTCTATTTGTGTTCCTTTAAATAGGAGAGAAGAAACTTTACTGTATACTTTTATGCAAAAAAACTTAACAACACGCAAAGATATTGCACTAAAACAGAAACTTTGTGTACACCTATTAAAAAAAGAAAGTCGACTACCTACTTTAAATATTGATATGCTCGATGAAAAAATAAGAAATATTCATACGCGATGCTACAAAATAGAAGACTTAGAGAAAAATTTTCCGGATAAAATTATGTACCGTGGAAAAATCAATATGGATGAACATTTCAGCTCTCCATATTCAAATCGGTTATTAAAACCGTATATTCGTCGTGATGTACATCCTTCTTCCTTATGGCTACAACTCATGACGGAACTCATGGAAAAAACACAAAAAACTTTCATTATGTCCACTCTGGATTATGTATACGTCCGCCCAAATCATCTCCCAGTTATTAACAGCCTTTGCGAAAAATATTTTTGGCCGGGCATTGATTGTAAGTTACTTGTACTTTTTTGAAAACAAATAAATAATTGATATTGTAGTGTCCGAATGTTTGGTACATCCGGAATTCAGCTGCGTTGTGCTTTACAAAAAACTGGTGGTTGCGTTTGCATTTTTGGTCCCTGATGTAAAATTCAATGAGGCTTATATTTCTTTTATTTTCACTCGTCCAGAATGGAGGAATGTAGGAATTGCCACGTTTATGATTTACCATCTTATTCAAGTATGTTAATTGTTTAATTGTATTTTTATGTATTACAAATTTAATTTTTAGAGTTGTTTGGGAAGAGATATAACTTTACATGTATCTATAAATAATCCAGCTATTTTCTTATACCAAAAGTTTGGATTTAAAGTGGAGGAAGTTGTACTGAATTTTTATGAAACTTATATACGAGACAAAAGTCAATGTAAACATGCATTTTTCTTAAGATTGGAAAGATAAATGATTTGTATTTTTATTTACAGATAAATTTATTGTGAACATTTTTAACTGAATATTGTGTATATAATTTAAGTAATTATTTTGTATAATTTATTGTGAATAAAATTTGTTCAAGTAATATATTGGACTTTATATTGATATTCTAAAAATATCCCTACCCTTAAAATCAATTAAAAAATACAAGACACGTGTTTGAAAACGAAGTAATGGTGCAACCTTGATATATTTTTGTATTTAAATGCGCGCGCTAGAAATTAGTTCTGACGTTGACCGCAGAGTGCCACTAGTTGAGCACGAAGAATGTTCGAGAGATTTCTAGAAGTTAATATATTTATATAAATTGCGTAAAGACAGAGTACGAGGTTTCAGTGTTCGATGTGTTCATATGTTGTGAGCGTGCAAGTGAATTATTATTAAACAAGAAGTTAGTTCCAGAACATTGTTGTGTATTTATTATCACAATGGGAAAAGATTACTACAAAATATTGGGACTTTCAAAGGGTGCATCTGACGATGACATCAAAAAGGCGTATCGAAAGCTGGCGTTAAAATACCATCCAGATAAAAATAAATCTCCTGGTGCAGAAGAGAAATTCAAGGAAGTAGCAGAAGCTTACGAAGTATTGTCAGACAAAAAGAAACGCGATGTATACGATATGCACGGCGAAGAAGGGCTGAAGGGAGGCATCCCCGGATCTCAAGGAGGCGGAGGCCAGAACTTCACGTACACATTCCATGGAGACCCGAGGGCCACGTTCGCACAGTTCTTCGGCTCCGCAAGTCCATTCCAAGCCTTCTTCGAGATGGGCGGTCCCGGCAGCAACCGTATGTTCAACTTCCACGACGACGACATGGACGTGGACATGGACCCATTCGCCACGCTGGGCATGGGCCCCACCCGCCAAACCGGCCCCGGAGGAGCGTTCCGCAGCCACTCGTTCAACTTCCACGGCAACACCAACCGCAACAAGGACAAGCTGCAGGACCCGCCGATAGAACACGACCTGTACGTGTCGCTGGAGGACATCACCAAGGGCTGCACCAAGAAGATGAAGATCTGCCGCAAGGTGGTGCAGCCAGATGGCACGACCCGCAAGGAGGACAAGGTGCTGACCATCAACGTGAAGCCGGGCTGGAAGGCGGGCACCAAGATCACGTTCCAGCGCGAGGGCGACCAGAGCAGGAACAAGATCCCGGCCGACATCGTGTTCATCATCCGGGACAAGCCCCATCCACACTTCAAGCGCGAGGGCAGCGACATCCGCTTCGCAGCCAAGATCTCGCTGAAGCAGGCGCTGTGTGGGTGCGTGGTGGACGTGCCCACCCTGTCGGGGGAGAAGCTGTCGCTGAACCTGACCGGGGAGGTGGTGAAGCCCAACACCACCAAGCGCATCCAGGGCCACGGGCTGCCGCTGCCCAAGGAGCCGTCCCGACGCGGCGACCTTATCGTCTCGTTCGACATTAAGTTTCCAGAACACTTGACTCAGTCGGTCAAGGACATTCTGTACGACACCTTGCCGAATTAGTGAGACTGAAGGTGTAAATGTGAATGGGTTCCTTGTACGTTTTAGTACATTTGTGTGATACTGCTGTGCGAGAGTGTTTGTTATTTGAGTAAACTTTTCTTAAGTATTGTATATAATTATGGCCAAGTTTGTTAATAGGCAGGTAGTCTATGGAAGTGGTACATAGGTACATGTATTTAGTGTACATAGCGATACACCTTATACAGATGTAAATAGCAATCCTTGCCTCTTCCTAAAATAGTCAGTGACAGTTGTGTGCGCGAATGACGTCACTCACTCGCCGTGAGTTCAAATTCGTCTGTGGATGTGGGTTCTTGTGATCTTGGATCCGCCTGCACCAGATTCTCACCGAGGCAAACTAGATTCACTACCGCAATCATAATTCACAGATTTGGTCTAATATTATGTTATTTATTCTATAAACAATTTGGACACAATAGATTTCAACTGTTTTATTTGTTAAGTAGATCATTCAAGCTTACAAATAAACTCATGGCGTAAAATAATGTTCTAGAAATAACTGTAATTAATTATTTATGCCCTGATTGCTATTATGATTCATAAAGCTGATAATTTCATTTTTGTACTTATGCTTTTTCAATTGAACAAAAATACTAATGTATCGAAAAAAATGTATTTGTAAACAAAATAAATTTATGTATCTTTGTTAATTAAATTTATAAAATATATATTTATTAACAAAATAATTTTGTTTACTCTATTAAATATATAATTTATTTAGAGTGTGTGTGTGTGGTCTAGAAGTCTAGACAAGTTATGAATGTCAAGTTAAGCTAGTGTGTTCTATTTGTTACTAGAATTAGATTGCTATAAATAATGGGGTAAATAAAATACTTTTCAATTATATTAAATGTTTTATTTATAATAAAGTACACAAATCAACTCCTTATTCTAAAGTTTGACATTCCCTCCAAGGATCTGCAACAAAAAATAAAATGGTCTTGAACTACTTGTTATAAATATTCTGTTTGAAAACGATTAACTCTCGGGTCAGATTATTTATTGTCAGCATCAATTTCAGACGGGAAAAGAAGACAAAAACATAATTTCATCATGTGCAAACAAATTACCAATAATTATATATTTAACATACCTTTGTTTTTGTTTTGATTTTCGAAGGATGCGGCAACCTGAAACAAAACGATATTTATAAATATACTGAAAAAAATTCGAAACATAAATAAAATTCATTGAATTAGTCAGAAATATGTTTGTCTGCACGGTTAATAAGACGGGAAAAGAAGACAAAAATAAGTATCATCATTTGTTTATATCCGTAAATAAAATAAAAATAAACATACCATGTTCTGTTTCCGCGTACCATAGAATCTGAAAAATAAAATTAAAAATAAATGTTCGAACAGCTCCAAACATCATCAATTACATTTAAAATTTGGAGCCATTAGATGTTGCTTTTGCAAGATATCTACACTGAAGCAACAGAATAGATTGAATCAGCTCTAGATCTTGCTTCTTATTCCAAAATGAATACAAAACAAATAAAGTGAAATAATTTTTATTCTGTAAATATAAGAGTCACAATGTAAATTGGTTGAGACTTAATACATACAGAGCGTCTTATGGTGTAAGTTATTTAGTGGGCACGCTCTGGGTGCTCGACTTGGAGTCGCGCATGGAAGCTGAGCGTCGGCGTTGGATCTCCTCTTGGCGACGCGCCTTGGACTCCTTCTTGCGTTGTGCCAACAGCTTCGCGTAGTTGTCTGCTTGCTCTTTGCGGCGCAGGCAGCGCTTCTTCTTCAGCGCCAACCTATGACGTTTACGCTGCAACAAACAATTTCAATTACACACCTATTTCTCTTCAAGTATTTATTTTACGATAACCCATCCAATGGGGTATGTGACCATATTCAAATTTCAGTATGTCATAAAATTATAAAAACTAAATATTAGATTCCCAACTACAGAAGTGCAGAGGCAAACATTATCCTGCCTCAAACTTCCTTAATGTGTGTGTACGACTGTGGTGTTTATATAATACTCTCAGCATTTATCGATCTTTCTTTCACTCCGTTACAAACTTCAGGTAGTGTTGAGGCAAGCCTCCAGTACTTCCTGATTGTTATGTTTGCAGGTGGTCGTAGCGAACATGCGACCCAATTGAACACTATTGAAACAATTTAATGTTTTGAAGAAGGGATGTGTGACGTCAGCATGGTATAATCGTGGAAAGACAGGTAGATTGTTTCTTACGTTCCTAGTTTATCTCTCTTCTTTCACTATTCTACCACGCAGACGCCACAGCATCATTTTCTCGTAAAATACCAATAATGAATGGATTTAGAAAAAAAAAGAAATCGGGTATTTATTTGGTCACATCTCATTTTTTTATCAACATTTAATAAACAATTTTTTTTTTTTTAATCTGTGTTTTACGCTTAGGTCCAATATAATTTTAATCCCAACGCGTTCCACAGATAAAAACAAATGATTAGTAAGTTATATCATACCTGGAGAACGAGTGGAGTGATGAGACGCTGGATCTTAGGAGCCTTGGTGCGTGGCTTCTTGCCTTCCTTCTGAGGTAAAGGCCGTTTCACGACATACTGTCTAACATCGTCTTCCTTTGACAAGTTAAACAGTTTACGGATACGGCTGGCTCTCTTCGGACCCAGACGACGAGGTACAGTTGTATCAGTTAAGCCGGGAATATCCTATCAAACAAAATAATATAATACTCATTCAACACTCACTCATGTATATAAATATTTGTATCTGTGCTACACTGAGAATAATCCTAATTATCAGAAATCCTCAAATCTATACACAGAGTTAATTTCCCACACAAGTGAACGTTTGGAAGATACTGAAAACACTAACAAACTGCCTATGTGTGGATATTTATAACAGGTGAGTAAAGTACATACCTGTTCTCCTTTGCGAACAACCATCAAAGACAAAACACTGAGATTTGAATCTACAATGCATCCTCTGACGGATTTACGTTTCCTCTCGCCAGTACGACGGGGTCTATAACATGAGTGACCCTTAGACAACAGCAAACGCACACGACCTATAAAATCCACAATTTGCAACTAATTCTCTTGATAAAATATGTACACGTACTGTTTGTCAGAACACCCTGTTTCATGGGGAAACCTTGCTTATCGTTTCCCCCGGTAATACGGAAGACGTAACCTTTCCATTCATCTCCAAGTCCATCAGCATCTACTTCTGCTCCCATACGCTTTTCATAGAACATACGAATCTTATGTTCGTCCACGATTTCGAATAGTTTCTGACATCCCGTGGCGGGATATGATACGTTCAACTAAAACAATAATCAACGTTTCACTCAGCACTGTCAACATGGCCAACACATTTTGGTTAGAAGTTATCACATTTTATTTTAGCAATCACTGTTTATAAATAGATTTTAAACAATCAAAATTAATCTACACTAAGTAATAATAAAACAGAAACAATTATTTTTGAAGAAAGTGAAGTTTTAACAACAGTATAGCGAGTTTTTTAAACTTTACCTTCATCTTTCCAACATGTATCACCACGCGTAAACTAAGTAAAAGAGCACCCTACACCGCTGACAGGAACGGGCTCAGTTACTTTTCATCTTCGGACACTTTCGGTAATCTTCGATTCAGGGCTACCAATATTTCTCAATTATTTTTATTTTCTTTATTTATAATTTTTATACACTCATGTAGCATTATTATAGACTTTATTTCAATAATTATCTTATAAAAAATTTAATGATATGTAATAATATTAAGTTGGCGACAATGAACAACAACCATGGCGAACAAGTCAGATGATGATTACTGGTTTACAAGTGATACAAAAGCTTTTAGCTTTGAAGATGAGTCAATATTACAAAATAAATCAAAATCTTTTATACCAAACTATGTCCAAGCTACAACAACAAAAGAATCAAATGTCTATTATGATGAAAATGAGTTAACAGATGAATTCCAGAAAAATGACATTCCAATAAGAACTGTCATATCACAACAATGTTTAGAAAAGAGTAGGTACTTGTTATAATAATTACGACAGAAAAATACATTAATTGTTTTAGTATTAACACATCATTGTACTTCAAAAATACAACAAATTCAAACTGAAACACAAGTTGCACAAACTATAAATAATATATTACTAAATAAGCCTTACTCTGTAGAAGAATTTAAAAGTTTAAAGAGTAAAACTGAATTGTTGGATCATGCAATTAGTACAGCTGATGGAAATGCAATTTTAACTGTAAGAGACAATATATTTGTTTCTATATTATATTAATAATATTTTTCAGGTGATTTTATATCTTGAAAATACATTGAAGAGAGATATTTTTTATAAATTATTGTCTCAACGTCGAATAGCATTATCACATTATATAAATTATTTAACTACTCGTTCTAATATTAAAGAACTAACTTCTTTATTAAGGTAATATACGACTACATTTTTGTTCGCTTTTAATTATTTTTATTTATTTTTAGCTTCACTGAATATACGAGTACTATTGGGGTAGGAAATCTGAATAAGTATTTATTGCAATTATTAATTTTTAATTACAGATGAAATTATTTCAAATTACAAGTGATAATGATAACCTGAAGAAAAATTTAGAGATATTATACAATAACCATTTGAATAAATTCACTAATGATAAAGATAATCAAATTGTAAAGTATTACATAGAGTTATTAGGTAAGATATAAAACGTATAAATACACAAATTAATACCAAAACATTTCAGAATGGCAGAAGAGTCTTGAGAAAGCAGAGAGTGAGAAACTGGATAATAAAAGTGTGAATGTATGTCTGGGAAGAATGTGTGAAATTAACGGAGACAAACCAGCAGAGCACATGTTCAGTAGACAGTTCCTTGGTAAATTGCAGGGCGTTTCTGATAGACAACTCGATTGGATTTTCCTCGATGTTAAATCTAGGAATCAAGCCTGGGACGAAATCCAGAAAATGTTTATAAAGTCTGTAAGTATACATTCAAAAGCTAGTATTTCTTAAATTGTTTATTAAATTAAATAATCCAAATTTTGAAGATTGATCATAAATAATAGGACATTAATTAATGAGTATTGTCAAAAATATTTTATTTAAATATTACTTCCTTCGCGAGATATAAGCGATTAAGTTTTATTGTACCTGTTGTGACGTACTAAGTTTCGAATATTTTCATTGGTTGCCTGATTTTAAGAGACGCGCATGCGCATTTCTTAAAATTTGCGAAATGTATAGATGCATGTGGCAACCGTTAACCTGGCATTGTTAAAATATTACAATATATTCTTGTTTTTGTTACGAAAAATAAATTTTATTAATGCCTATTATATTTTTTTTTATTCATACATATACAGGGTGATTACTTGAACACCCAAACATAGAGAGTAATTTCCTGTTTCCCTAATTATTTTAAGTAAAAAAAGTTGTAGAGCAGAAAAATGTACATTTGAATCAATAAACAAAGTTATTTTTACGTGCCTCGTAAGCTCAGAAATTATCACTCCTAAAATAGCAATAGTGATGGAATTGAGACAAAAATAACTAATATTTAACGGTTTATCTGTCAAGTTAGCTGCATGAGTTTATTTTATTATTATTTGTAATCACTGTTTTGTCATATTACGCTAAAAATGTAGCAATTTTATTTTATTTTTAAATTCAGAATTTATTTATGGAATATTGTTCACTACACAACTGTTATTTGAAGATTTTTACTTAAAATAATTAGGGAAGCAGGAAATTATTAAATATTATTTTACATGTTAAATCCCAATGTTCGGATTTACTAATATAAAAAAAATATTTCGTATAGAATCCCATGAATGAAACATAATTTTTTAACTTAATTATTGTAGAAATGGTTGGGCCGAGGTGAAGCTGTAAGTGGATCTGTAAACGCAGCTATAGTTGCTGGAGTTCTGGGGACTCGTGGGGCCCCAACTCATGTCATAGAGCGATTCCTAGCTCTTGTAGATCCAGAACAAGCCTTGCCGATAGCTACGCGCTTTCGTTGTCATAAATACGTTATTAATCAGTACTTACTAAACAAGGATCGCCAGGCACTTCTTAATTACAAACGGAATCTTCATCCACAGTCTGAACATTACTTCTTCTTGGAGAATGCTATTTCTTCACTGGTAAGTAATAATATTTTGTTATTTATTTATTTATTACATGAGGTATATATATTATAGGGAAGTAAATGAAACAAATAAATGATTTAAATATAAATTGATTTTGAATTGAACATACCTGTAGAGTAGAACTCCTTAAGCCCTAGGCTTATTATTTCCCGTTTTCCTAGTGCGAATATTGAAATAAAAGAGCAACGTTTTGAAAGGTAATTTATTATATAGGCAATTTGAATACAACGTATCATATAGAACTTAAATAAAAGAATGTGATGAGAACAAAGACTGGGATGAATTTAGCTAGACTTAAATATAAGCTGTATATGAATGATATGTAATATACATATCATATACGTATAAAAGATCGTTTCATAATATACCACATGAAAAGTCGTAACATGTGATCCAATGAAAACGTAGTATTGTAGAAGAATACAGTTTATTATTGTCTCTTTGGCTAGATGGCTGACATTGAGGTAGGTGTAACCTTATAAATAAATACAGTTCATGTTACTAGAAATTATATTTTTCATTGGATTACATATAAATGGAACATTACAAATCAGTAAAATACCTACTTACAAAATTAGGTACAACCTTTTATCAATAACTACTTGTAAATATTGTGTATTATAAAATGTTGCACAGAATGGTAGATTATGAAACTATGAAATATATCAATATTCTGTGTTAAAAATGACAATTTCTTTGTAAAGCGAGGTCACCTGAATATGACTAGAAAAATATAAGTAAAGTCGGTACGCACGAAAGAAAGATATTTGACTAGGACTAGAAGAGTTCATGCGTCGTGGACAATCAGGCGACGTCGCGTCCAAAGAAACGAGTGTGTGGTATATACAATATCTACTCGTTAGTGAAGATATTCGGAGGTAGTTGTGGTCGCCCTGCGCTTGCTATGGAAGATTCAGTTACATGACTAGTGACGCTGGTTGAGCTATTGTAGTTGTTGAAGGTACTGGTGCTTAGAAATACACAGATATGAGAATAGTTGATAACATGGCACTGTAGCGAGGTCTCTCTTTACCGTAATCATCTTACATGATTTAGTGTTTGTACTGTATGTACTGACAATGAATGAACAAGCAGTACCTAATTCGTAACATGACATGACATAACATATACACAGCTAGTAGCTGTCCTGTATCCTGCAGCATATATATCCGTACAGCATATATATACTCCCAGATATTCAACATGAACCACATATACAAAATACTTGAACACTTAATTTACAATATACCTATTATATTAAAAAAAAACTAATTTCGTTTCACATTCAAAACGCAGAATAATACGAAAATAGTTTTATATATAATATTATGTATATATATTGTAGGTATATGTGTACGAGTACGCGTTATTCAGACTGCATCCTCGTACATATATACCTGCAAATCTCTGAGTCTCCGATGTATATAGATATAATCTCATGGTGAATATTCTACAAAACATAATATGACCTAAGTGTCGTTATAGTATATGCTTACCTAGATCTTACATGCTAATTTTGATTTTGTGCCTCCGATAACTTACAACTAGAGTAATGAAATTTGTATAATGAAATTTTAACACGTTCGTTTGAAATTCCTTATTGATAAAAGCACACTATATAGAGCTATAGGTTCACGTACAACGTGTAAATGTAGACGTACGGTACTGTCCGATATAACAGAATACAGAAACTTATATATGCAAACCTAAACAGAAACGCCAGTATTGTAATAGGAATGGAATACAGTATCTGGTACAGCCAAATAATCAGAATCACAACAATTCATCATATCGTACAACACTATTACCTATCTATACCTATACTATATTATCTCAAATTGAATTTATTCAAAACAAAAACATTTGCTACGCGTACCGAGTTCCCATCGTACGTATACTTTCCTCAACGCTAACAATTACAGATGGCTTAAGTCTCAATACAATACTACCCCAACCCAATCACTGATGGAAAGATTAAATCAACTTTACAATGCTCAATGGAATTTCACTATTTACACTTTTTATAGAAAACTAACATAAATGGCACGCGAATGGAAATGCAAGGGGACGACACAATAGCGGCCAAGGGAACGCATACGCGTGTGCATAACGTAATCCTTTGCTTCTTTTCATTTTCCCCTTTTTCCAAAAATTTCAACCCTTCAGTGATTCAATAATTATCCCTCAAATGCAACTGCAGCTGCAGCTGTTCCCATTCGTCATAACCTCGCACAAATCAACAACAAATCCAATTTGGAAAATATACGTACGATAACTGCGGTATAACATTATATTCATTACAGGTATAGATATCATCTGTAAATATACATATATTTCAGTGATAAAAATAAACTACTCCATATATTATAATACGTTTTTATAAATCATTTAAATCATTTTAATAACACTTTATGGCCATTGTCTTGTTAAAAACACATATATTTTGATTATTTGCTCATTTATTTAATACGAATGTGCGCAATTGGTTTTGTTTCGCGCTGTTTCTTCCACAAGAATTGAAACACGTTAGGAATGAAATTAATATCATTGTATAATATCGCAATAACTATTTCTCTTCCATATATTACGCTGTAAATAAATAGTAGATTTATATAAAAATAAATGGCTTATGTGAGGAACTGTATAGGCAAGTGTTTCGTCTTGTGGCAATGGCAATGCATCCGTACTGGTAGAAGTAGTACATTAGTACTAATGCGCAGTGCAGCAGATGGATATGCACATGCACCGAGGCGCAGCGTCACCAATGTCCACGCATACATCACATGCTCACGGCTCATGCTAATATGCTTTCTTTTTATCGACAGTTTTAATTTTCAATAGAGATCTGCATAGCAAATGAAACTGAATTGTGAATAATGCCATTATATATGATTCCGATTTCCGCTCAACAAAAGAATGGAATAAAAATATGCAAGGTCCGTTCCCCTATGCGTGTGCCGGCCACGTGCCTGGCGCGGCAGATGTTCCCCAAAACGGGAAAGCAAAGAAGTCATAAAGACTTGAGCCTGGGATGTACACGCGAACAATGATGCACCGCGGAGTAGTTATTGTAGCACCCGGAGCTATTAACTAGCAGGTCATAGTTTTGCAATTACTAAAAGGCACACAGCGAAGTATTATAACTATAGTAATTAGCAAATTGGTAGTCCAAGTTTGTACTTTACTTTACAATTGAATTCACGAACACCTATGAACGAGGACGAAGTCCGCTCGGATTATCAAATAGTAGATGTTGTATGGTCGTATTAGGTCTGCAGTGTAGACGAAAACAAAGGGCTAAGTCGTTACGTTACGATGTATAAGTATAACGCGGTCTCCGTTCCGATACTAAGGTACTTGAATTTTGTACATGTATATGTATGATAGACAGATAGGATAAACGAATAGAAATATGAATATCTGCTCTCGATATTACTTATTACTAGTGGAATGTAATTGTACATAGAGTAATTTGAACGTAAGTTAAAGGTAGTAGAAAGTTGCGTCTCCCTGAATGGCGGCTGGAGACAGAGGAAGGCCTCGAACTCTGGCCGTTACAACCGAGCTAGCCTCTGCTCGCAGCCCATGTCATATCATTGACGATGAGGTAACACGTAACAATATATCGTACATAATATGAATGTGTTGCTCTGATATATCACGTCCGCGTCTCTGAGAACGTAAACGTTGCTAATTACTGAGTAGTGACTAGAGAATAAGCGAAATGATTTGTACGGCAGTACATGTATATACATTTAACAATCATCTGATTCGACAAGTGACATGTATAGAGTACCTCGTATGTATATAATAAGCACGGTACGGTACACATACAATTGAAACAAGTGTGTCGAGTGCGGTACAGAGGGGGCGGGGCAACGCGCCGTCGCCGGACTTGTAACAATAACAACAGGCGCGCCCGGACGGCGGCGCGTCGCTCTGCGCCTGCGCCCCGGTACCGCAGCAGCAGACCCTTTAACAATCTATGTTCATAGTACGTACAGTATAATATAATCATAATATAACCTACGCATACGCATGCTATGCTTTCAGGAACTCGAAACATGAGAGAGAGTTGTGCTCTCGGGCATGGAACTATTTGAGCAAGCTGTATACTCTATGTTAATGTTAAGTTAACCACGATACTAAACACGATACAACTAAGTTAGTGAACAATTGGGGATCACCGAGCAATAAAATAGGAACTTGTTTATACATCACCTATACTTTTATGTCTCTTTCATTTAATACCATAAAAACAATTATGCATACGTAAATATTTCCTGAAAAATTAACAAGGTTTATATAAAATGTCACTCAGTCTTTCCGGTATTTCCATAAAAAATATGTACCTATGTTAATACGGTCATTTCCATGTGTGTCGCTTCAGCGCACCCTTGCTATATACTTATAGTTTGTAATCATAAATCATTTATATATTTATATTATATCATAATAAATAATTCATAAATAAAAATTAAAATCACAGGTGTAGCTATCGCCGATTATCTTTAAATCTTAAAAATACTATAGTTACTTGATGATCTTGTACATAGACGTAGACTTGTAATGTTCATGTTGCTCATGTTGATAAATACTGACATGACATGTGAATAGGATGGGGCCAGGACAACTAGGGCTAGGGCTAGGCAGGAGTGAGCGTGAACGACACGGTCAGGGGAGACGTGAGCTTCTCCAGGACGGGCAGGAAGACGATGGAAGGCGCGAATCTCCTGTCTGCAGCCTCCTGCTCCCTGTCCTCCTCGGCGCTGTCCTTGCCGGCCGTCGCCACGGTCCCCGTAGCCGCGCTCGGCGCCTCCGCGTCCGAGCTCCGCTCGTCCAGCAGGAACGCCTGCATCGTGTACTTGGCCTTGAGCTGCGACTGCGGCACCGCGTACGTGGCCGGCAGCTGCCTCTGCCGGGACACCTCCTGCAGCGTGATGCTGATGTCCGTGCTCACCTCCAGCTTGTTGACCCGGCCGCAGGTGCCGCACGGCGCGCACTTGTGCTCCTCCGGCTCCGGCTCGGGCGCTGGCTGCTCCGGCTCCTCCTGCTTCGGCAGGTCGGCCAGCGTCGGCGTCGGTTGCCGCACGTTCCCGAAGAACGAGAGGAATGTGTGCTGCGTCACGATGTGGTGGTGCAGTTGTTCTGGCTGGCGGAATGATTGGTTGCATACTGCGCAGTACAAGGGCGAGATTGCGCTGGGGACCGTGTTGGTGCTGGTGTTAGTGTTTGTGTTGACCGTGGTGTTTCCTCCGTTGGCGTTGGAGGCTTCGCTGATGCTCACAGCTCTGGAATGTGACTGTGGATGGGAATGTGATCGTTCGTGGACGAACAGGAATGCCAACACTGGCGTGGAGAAAGAACAAAATGAACAGTGATATTGTTTTACGTTGGACTCGTCTGTACCAAAGATAGAAGATAATACGTTGTGCATGCCCGCTTCGGCTTTGATGTCTTGCCCATGTCCGCCATTTGGTATTCGCAACGTAGGACTAGTTCGCTCTGTGATATTTTTCCGCGACTGCATTTGTTGTTGTTGGGTGAAGGACTGTTGTAATTGCATCTCTAGCTCATTCCACTTCTCCGTCCCGGCCTTGCCGTGGTCTCCGAGCAAGTGCGCCTTCAGCCACTTGGTGCTGCGAAATCGCCGGCTGCAGATGGTACACACCTCAGTGAAGTGAGTGAAGTAGCGGTTGCTCAAGTCGGAGAGGTCTCCGAGCTTGAGAGAGGAGTCGCCGGTACCGCTGGTAGGGACGGAGATGTCGTTGTTGGACACCGTGTTGCCTGCCCCTGAGCTCTGCTCCAGGTCGGTGTTGGTTTGGCGCTGGCTGCTGCTGCTGCTGCCGCCGAGGTTGTCCTGCACGATGCCGTGCGTGTTGTGCTTGTGTACGCGCAGGAAGTATTTACTGCACAACTCTTTGTTGCAAATGTTGCAAACGACTCCTCCGATCTGAGCGCCGTTTTCTATTTCAATGCCATGCATACGCTGCATGTGCGTCTTCATAAAATATTTGTTGCATAATTCTTTGTTGCATATCTCACAGTAGCTGTTAGCTGGAGTCATAGTAACGGAGGAGCGTCTCTCCGACCCCACGGCGACGGCGTTACTGTTGCTATTACTGTTGGAATTGTTGCCGTTTGTGTTGTTTGTCCTCATTTGTTTTTCGGGACCCATGAACCCGTTGGAATCGTCTTTTTTATCCATAATGCCAGAAGAAGGAACAGGTAGAGAAGTATTATGAGATAATTTTAATTGATTGTCAGTGTTTTGTTGTTGTATTTCGGAAGTGATTTCAGATGCATTGTCCATGTCAGATTGTGGCATCTGCGAGTTGTTTTCCATGAGGAGTCCATGTTCAGTCATGAGGTGGGCGTGCAGGTAGTACCGGTTCTCGAACTCTTTGCTGCACATGGTGCAGGTGGACAGCGTGGCCGTGCTGTTGCCCGCAGCCACTTTGCTCACGTCTAGGTCGTTCAGTTGCAAGATCATCGTTTGTAGTTTTTGCAGATCTTCGCTGATGGAGTCCGGCACCTGTTTGTCGTTGTTGTTGGCGGAGAGAACGGCGTTAAATTCGTCAGTTGTGTTGGGTTTGTTTAGTGGCTGTGCCTGGCCGTGAGCTGTGGCGAAGTGCAGCTGTGCGAGGTAAACGGTTTGGAATCGCATGCCGCATATTTCACATTCATTCTCATTCGCTGGAGATGACTTCCTCTCGCTACAAGAACCGGAACTATTTGTATTCTGCTCTCCCATGATTAAATTCAGTGGACTTGTTTGTATTTGATACCAGTTATTACTAATCGATAATTCTAATTTGAAGTCTTTTTGATTATCTTTTGAATTTTCATCCGGAATTAATATTCCGTGTCTTTTCATTTTATGCGTCCGCAGGAAATATTTGTTGCAATACTCTTTACAGCAAATTTCACAAAATGCTTCTGGATTCATAATTCCTAGACGACGCGAACGATTGGCTGAGAAATCTAAACTATCTCTGTTTTGTTGCTGAGAATTTAAAGGCGCTATGTTTTCCGAGTTTTCTTCCTGATCCATGGTAGAGAGTTGGTTGACAAGAGAGTCGTCCTTGTAGAGCATGGGGTCCTTGTCCATGGCAGCGGCGGCGATGTCGGGCACCTCGAGCTCGCGCTCCTCCTTGACTTGTATGGAGTCCAGAGGCAACGGCTCGGCGTCCAGCTCGGGGTCGGCGGCGCCGTGCACACTCAGCCGATGCGCCTTGAGCAGCGTCTTGCTGGGAAAGCTCTTGGCGCACAAGTCGCACAGGTGAGCGAGGAAGTCGGCGCCGAGGACCTTGGGCACGTCGGGCTTCTTGATGACGGGCATGGGCAGGGGCACGGGGACGGGCAGGGGCACGGGCACGGGCACGGCCATGGGCACGCTCGCCGTGTAGGAAGGAACGTTGACTGGCGTGAGGTTGACAGCGTCGGAGCTCGGCGGGTCGGTGTAGATGCGGTGCTTGTTCGCCTTGTGCGTCTTGAGGAAATACTTGTTGCAGAACTCCTTGTTGCACAGCTCGCAGTAGGCCTCGGGGTTGAAGATGCGGATGGGCGGTTGCTGGGAGGAGGGCGCGCGGGACACGGGCACGGGCACGTAGAAGTTGTGCGAGGGCAGGGAGCTGGAGGCGGAGGTGGACTGCACGTCGGACAGCCAGGGCGGGAAGTTCTGCCCCCCGGAGAGGTTGACGGGGATGGGGCTGGGACTGGGGCTGTGCTCCACCTTGACGGTGTGCTCGTCGGGGGGCGGCAGCGCCTGCGGCTCCTTACCTTCCATGCACAGGTCGGGGGCGGTGCTGGAGATGCGGATGGGGGTGGCCTGCTTGCGCCGCTTCTTGCAGCTGTCCGCCGTGCTGGCTGCTAGGAACGGCCGCTTGCGGTGCGCCAGCTCGTCGTCCGGGTCCGGGCACGGCGACGGCGCTGGCGACGCGTACACGGCCTGCACCGCGGCCCCAGCCGAGCTCATCATCTTGCCAGCCGCTGCTCACCATGCAACCTGCGCCCACCACCATACCATGTAATACCACTCACCCATACACACACACACAAACTATCACTATACTATACGAACGGACATACACAATTTAACTCGTTCGTAAACAATAAACTTCTTTTCAAAATAAACAGTACTATCAAAATATTTTCACTGTTTAAAATGAAAAATTATTCCGAATATTTCATTAAATTTAATTAAAAATAATCTAAAAATCATACCTCTCAATAAACGATAAAAGTTTGCACGATTTGAAAACACAAAAACAATAAAGTATTCCACTTCACGAACACATTAAAATACAGCACATGTGTCGATACAAACTATTCTACACTACCCCTACGATTGTCAAAAATATACTGAAATGGGGGAAAATAGACGCGCGAGAGATTAATGCACGGATGGATATAAAATCGCCCCCTCCCAACTTTTACTCCAAATCACTCAAAAGCAAACACAATTCTACATAATACATTTACGTTAGCTATTTTTCATTCAACATACCCACTATGCACCAATATCTTTTCTTATTTTCATTGCAATACTTTTTAATAAAAAATTACATTATCTAAAATATATATATATACAAGGGAAAGTGAGTGAAAATGATATGATTACGGGAAATGTGCTTGAGAAAGACGCATGCGCTCCGCACGCCTATAAAAACAAAAATAATATTTCGAAGAATTAATATCACGATAATATGTTATTGATCAACAGATAAACCGAGGGAGAAACAAAGTAGTTGCAATGCGCTCGGATGTTGTAAGGAGGCATGATGAGGAGTTGGTGTTATGAGCAATGAGCAATTGCACTTGCAGAGCATGTACATATGTATATAATAAGCAATAAGCGCGTAGTGTTGTGGATGTATGTGTGTATGTGTCATATACATAGCTGGCCGCATGCCGCATGGAATGGATCAATACTATGCGCGCGACCGGCCGACGGCCGACGGGACGCTGGCCACTGTCCACCACCGAATTACCGCCTCCCCCTCCCCGGTCCACAACTAAATACTCCTTTATTTCACATCAAAATACTTTTTTTCACATCATCATTTATTCAATTACATTCATTTACTCAACTAAATATTTATTTACACTTGTAAATATCCATCATTTATTCCCAATTATTAAACAAACAACATATTTTTATCAACAATTATTGTTCAGTACTTTGCCAAACACAATAAGGAATACTTTTGAAACAAAAGATCAACAATAAATACAAACAAACCCATGCAATTAGTGTAGATATTGTGATAAGTACAGAGACAATTATTAAATACGCACCGAGATTGAGTTTGGAATAATCCGTGAGCGACGTCACACTTGCACTAACTACTGTGTTACATATACATGAAATAACCGAAACACGTACCCTATCCTTTAAAATGTTGGTTTTTCTCGGACAACAACACAAGAGGGAAAATTTGACGCCATGACGACCGACGTCTACACTCCTGCCATCTGACAGGACTACAGGGGCAGGCGGCAGGCAATATGTGTGCGTGAGCGTCAGCGTGTTGTCCTGCGCTGCGTAGACGCCGGACGTCCAGACGCACTACTACCCTTCTCTTTCACTTTCCATTTCGTTCCACTTTCTTTTATTTTCTTTACGGTTCACTCACTTCACTATTACATACATACTTATTCCATATATTTATTATATTATTATTATATGATTATTATATATAAAAAATATATTTCTTACAACAATACTTTACATTTAATAACAATCAACTTATATTATTTTATATTTTATTAAACAATATTAAATTTTTACGTAACATAAATAATATAACAAAAATATATAGTGAAATATTATATTATAAACAATTTTGCAAACTGTATTTTTAAAAAAATTGCGCATCACATTAGTAGTTCAACTGAGTTATAGAAGATGGTAGCACCTGTCAGAAAACAACTGCTGCCAAACGAATAGCAACCTACGAAACATACTTCAAAACTTTTAAACATTTTAAAACTTAAAATGTGCGGACGAATTGCGTGGTAAATATATTTATTATATATAAATACACAAAAAATTGTCTTTAAACTTTCAGTGCACTTGGAGCAGACGATCTATGTTGTGCTACTTCAACAAAATCAGACAAAACAAATGAATATGTTAAAACAAAAATACATAAATCAAGTAAAGGCGTCCAGCCTTCTTATAATGTTCCACCTACAGCATCTGTACCTGTGTTAGTTTCTGCAAATCACAAATGTTTCCAACCTGAAGACGTTGAAGGCGAAGACAGTGACCATTTACTGGTTTCTATGCGATTTGGGATCATTCCACATTGGCTGGTAAGATTTTGTTTTAGTATTTAAAGATTTAATACATTTACTGTGTTTTAGAAAGCAGAACAAGTGAAATCATACAACCACGAAACCCATTTGTGTAAAATTGAACGTATGAAGGAATCAAAATTGTACAAACCACTTTATGAAAAAGGTTTTCGTTGTGCTATTCCTTGCATAGGGTATTACGAATGGCAGTCAACAAATGCTAGTAAACAACCGTATTTCTTTTATAACAAACATGTACGTTTCCTATAATATAGTGGAAAACTGGTACATTTTATTCTTTTAGAATAAAGTATCCGATCTTTCAATAACCAGTGGTAGTTTCGATTCAGAATCGGGATGGACAGGAGTACAGTTATTATATTTGGCTGGTATATTTAACACGTATAATAAGGATGGAAAAACAGCATATTCTTTTGCTATTATAACGCAAGAAACAAACGACGATTGGAAATGGGTTCATCACCGAATGCCCGTTGTTCTTCAATCTCAAATCGATGTTCATGTAAGTTATACTCTTCTAATTTCAATTCACTATTAATATAATAATTGTAGAATTGGATAAAGTATACTGCAACACCTGAATCGCAATTTGATATTTTAAAAACACCAATAATAAATTTAGCAGCTCATCCTGTCGATAAACTTGTAGTAAATAAAACAAAAAACAATTTATCTTCATGTATTGTACCCATTGAATTAAAGTAGGTATTATTTTACTATTTATTAACAAAGTAAATAACTTTTTTTCATTTTAGTAAACCTGTAAACAAACTAATGTCATCATGGTTAAATAGCAAAAGCACAACAAGTGAGAAAAGTAAAGAGCAAACAAATAAAAATGCAAAGTAAGTTTTCATTATGGTTTTTTTTGTACTGTTGCTTTAATAATTTTATTATAGAAAAAGAACATCGTTAGATGCGTGGCTTTCCAGCGCCCAAAAAAAGCCAAAAACAGAATAATCTATAAATATTTGTTGTTTTGAGAAATATAAGAATTATTTTGAAAATAAGAAATTAATATATCCCTACATGTTCCTGTACCTCATCAGAATATCAAACGTAAGTTTTTTTTAACTATGAATTTTTGCTTTTAAAGGCACTAACCGGAAATAAATAGAAGTTTAATATCGTAATAAAAAATAGCCTTTTATTTTCTATGTAAAACAAACATCCGGTATACACTATTTTTAACAGATAATTATATAAAATATTTAGATTCCTCGCGTGTTTCAAATACCTCTAATATGCAAATATTAAATGTACTATTTCACTTTTAATAAAAAAGTGCTATTGAGTTATAATATTTTATTATTGGTAGCTCAAATAATTTGCATAAAAAACACATGATTTATTTAAGAAATATAAATTTATCTTTGTTCAAACAAATAATAATGTTAATTTCAATATTATATTTATGTGTACGTACGTGTGAAACAGACACAAATAGATACGTTGTACATTAGTGGTTTGGGATATCTATTTGTTCTGCTTACCCCACGGTTCTCATCTGTGTATACTTGTATCAGACGTATTTACAACTTACTAGTAGGACGTGAATATTCTTAGGTATTAGAAAATATCAAACAAACAGATATTAATAGCTAACGATTATCGGCGCTATCATATATCAGCTTAGAAACAGAACATCCTGGACGCCACAAATGATAAATTGTTCATATGGAGGAATGTAGCAAATAACATTAATAAAAAAATATTTATATTTGTACATTAAACACTAACCTTGAATTTTATAAATGTCAGCACAAGACATGCGTATATAAATATATTACAAAATGAGAAATCAGGCTAAATCAAATGATAAAATTAGGGTACAAGTGACAAGACACCACAATGAAAGTAAGCTGTGAGTACAGTGAAATGACTATAGTGTCCATAGAGTGTTCACTCGAACGTAGTGTTGAACATGTCCTCGAAGGTGGTGGAGCCGCCCTGGTCCAGCATCTGCAGCATGTCGGACAGCTCCTGGCCCTGGGGCGGCTGCGGCTGGCCGGGAGGCGCGGGCGGCGGCGGCTGCACGGCCCCGGCCCCCGCCGCGGCGGCCTCCGCGCTGCCCTGGCCCGGCGCCGCGTGCGCGTGGTGCTGCCAAGCCCACATGCCCGGCGCCGCTTGCTGCTGCTGCTGCTGCGCCGTGTACCGCGCCCCGCCGCCGCCGCCCCCGGCGCTCAGCTGCGTGTACGTGGGGCCGCTCGGCGACCGCGCTGGCGACAGCTGGCTGAACTGGTAGCCCTCGGTCACCGGCCACCGCGCTGCGCCTGGCGTCGGAGACGTCGCCGCCTTGGCGATCCGCCCGGGGGAGCCGTACTGCTCGTACGTGGCGTAGCCGGCGCTCGGACCTCGCATGTGCGTGTTGTACACGTCTCGGCGCTGCATGCTGTAGTCCAGGCCGGGCTGGCCGGGGGCTGGGACCGGTGCTTGGTATGCTACTTGCTCGGGCGGCGGCACCGGAGGCGGTGGTTGTTGCGCCTCGGCCGCCGTGCCCGGCACGCCCGCTCCGCTGCTGTCCGGCGCGCCGTGCAGCGACTTCGCTGTTGTGTTCGTGCACACGATGTACTCTACGTCGTCTGTGTAGGGGTTGAGGAAGGCGAATGCGGAAGTGCGCAGCCAAATGTAGTCACGGTTCTTGGCACGGAAACGGTACATAACGGACATCACTTGGCCCTTGAGCTTGAGTACTTGTTCGAAGCTCTCCTTCATGTGCGTCTGGTCCTCGGGGTGGAAGAAGTCGAAGCAGCTCTTGCCAAGGAGTTCGGGAGGCGCGTAGCCCAGCAGGCCCATGACGCGCTGGTCCACGAAGCTGAACTTGCCCTCCATGGAGTGTCGGGAGATGAACTCGGCCGTGTTGTTGGCGCCCGCCAGGTCGTTGGTGTTGGGGGTGGAGGTGACCTGCAACCGACCGATGGCCACAAGGCAGCAGTGCGACGAGTGGATTTCCTCTTCTGGCTGTCGATCCAACTGCACGCCTGTAAACATATCTGATAGGTTTCACACTTAATGAAAGGTCTACTCTAACACTGAGGAGGGTTTAATACTAGGCATACCAGTCGGTGGCCAATTTTTAATATATCCTGTGCAATGCACCACCGCGTAGTTCTGACCGTCACGGCCGGGTCCGAGGCTGTTTCGTTGCTTTAACCGATTCAGGTGTCCTACTGCCATGTTCTCCGCGGCGATGTTGCCAATCTTCATACGGCAGATGAAACCCCGCCGGGATCCCATACATAATCGCATCGACGCTATTACAAATTACAATTACTCTCCAGGTTATGCTAGATATGTCATACTTACATTGATGGCCTTCTTTCTTCACTGTACCAGACTTTAAATCTAATATTCTACCAGTATTCTGTGGTTCTTGGGTGGACAACTGTTCCCTAACTTTTTCTACATCTTCGGGGTGCAAGTTGTCGTAAATACATGAACCGTACCAATCACTCTGTAACAAGGTAAAGGTTTACATCGAGGAATAAGACAACAAGTAGGAAGGAATACCTGTGAGAAGTTTAATACTGGCGTAACGGAATCCGAGACATAAATAATTCGACCTGTGTCACAACTAACTACAAATAAAAAACCGTCGGCCGCCTCTAAAATCAAATGCTTTAATTCCTGATCGGTGAGGAAGGATGGTTTGTACGTTCCATCTGTGCTGGTATTCCCGGTTCCTGGAACATAGTGTCATAGAGTAATGATGTGACGGACGGCACGTATTGATAAGATAACGCGAGAGAGACAGTTGTTATGCAGAACGGTGCGTTTGCATCCGGTAAGAAATAACGTAATGTCTGTATTGCTGTCCACCTGTCCCCGCACACCGCATGTGATGGGCACAGGTAGCATGGTACGGCCCATGCTCGGAATACTAAATAAGACGAGCGACGGCCACTAGCAGTCATGTTCATTCTGGGAAATCATATTGACGGAGGACATAAATAACCCGGTAATTCATGTAAATCAGAATCCGAAATGACATTGGGGCGAGGCTGGGGTCGGCATACCTCGGAGCGCCTTCATGTGCGCCACGGCCATCCGCAGAATGGTGAGCTTGTCGGGCTTGCGGGCCAGCGCGCTGCACGTGGGCACCATGTCCGACAGTTCCGTGATGTACGCCGTCATCTTGTTGCGCCGCCGCCGCTCAATTTCGCAATGGTTCTCCCTGCAGTTGGTGCGAAGAAAATACAAGGTAATCACAACAACAAGAACACCGCGCGCCATCATCCCGCACTACGTGCTCCAAACCAAAACAATATCATACATATGTAATGGTATTAAGATGGATGTGATCGGCCCGGCCGCCAATTCATCAATCATAGAGCACGTAGTTTAGTCGCAGAGTTGATACTTACCTGGCAAATCGCTCTTTATCTTGGATGCTTTCGTCCTCCATTCTTGTGTATTTGCTACCACTCGGGTCGTCTTCATCTGATCTGGAACACCAACAATTATGTGTTTATGTAAATGTGATACATTTTTATTACAACCAGTAATAATTATCGTATAGGAAAAAATAACATAAAAAATTGCACGCTTCAAGTATAAACATTTTATTACACGTTATCTTCATAGAAAAACAAAATAAAAAGTATTTAAAAAAATGTTTCTTATAAAAGTGTATTTGCTTAGCGGTTGAGTAGTTTATTTTTTTGATTGAAATTGAAACGAAAAGTAGAGGCATGCAAACTTTCTCCTGGTAAGTGCGGGGTCCAAAACCAAAACTTTCCCTATCGGCTCATTCCCATGTACTTTACGTGTAATATTTGATATCGATACAGTCGACGAAAGTGCTGATTGTTGCATTTGCAGGAATGTGATGAATATCAAGTTACAGAAACTTGTGATGCAACAATGAATGAACATGGCTATTGTGCTGGCAACTAATTAATGGTACTGATATGAAATATTGATATTTGCTCGCATTTCGCTAGCTCAACAAAACGCGGTCCACGCAGAGCATTTAATACGCACTGAAGTTTAAGGTTTTTACTTTTTGTCGCACAAATTGTGTTAACGCGCAACGATTAGGCATTACATTCGTGCTCATTACGACGAATATAAACAAAAACTCTGCTCTTTATCTCTACTACACGATATAAGTACACATAACATACATTGTTTTTATGTATACAATACGGCAACACTGACGAACACTTTATGACAAAACGCAGAGTTTTATTTGGTTTATGGGAGAAACAGCAGGTTAATATAATAGAAATTAAACAAATAGTTGTATTTGGAGTATTAACTGAAAAACATGATTATCAAATGTTTAGGTATAGGTATATATCTGGTGCGAAAGACACGTACTCGGGATTTGCGCTGTACAAATAGAGCGGGAGCAGGGATGATGTTTATGATGCGACCGGTGATAAGTGCATTTCTAATTTCCCCCATCATCGCAAATGAGCGCTTTATCACCAGCATCCCTGGCTCGTGACGCCACGTACACCGACTATTCCCAATCGCGGCAACCACCAACTTGTGCCCATAAACAAGCCGCCGGCAACGGAACACTGATAATTCCCCTCGCCACCAAATACAAATCATCCTCGGCTCTAATTACTTCTCAATCTCGCTACACAGCAAGCAAATCTGTTACCGTTGCCAAGTCAAAGGCCGTGGGAAACTGTAACCCTGTAGCGCTCGCTTGTTGCATGCGAGCTGCGAGTACAAGGAACCCGCATCTCCAGGTCCATCATCGGAAAGTGAATGTATTCCACATTGAAAGTTCAAGGATAGCGTAATGATAGAGCGCGCAACAATGTACAAGTGCGGCATACCTGCGCCTCTTGGAGTAGTGCGGCGAGTGGTCCGGGGTGGCAGCGGGACCTGGAGGACCTGGAGGCGGCTGGCCGCCCGCTCCGCCCGCGCCCGCCCCAGGATACAGCGGAGGCGCGTAGCCGCTGCCGCCGGCCGCGTACGCGTACATCACTACACTCTGCACTTCGCGGTACTACGCGCACGCTACCCCATACCGCAACACGCGACTCGCGGTACACACTTAGGCCACGCCTCCCTACCCCTACTCCTCACAACAACAACATACAAATCATAATGATAATCTACTTTAAGTACTGTATACATACGGTAACTATGACTGATGACATTCGCAGGTGTACGACTGCGCTTAATTACTGGGGCAGATACAGAAATACGGCACAGTACGGTACACGGTACTCGCTGTGTATACTTCACACGGCCCGAGGTAATTGGTATTCATGGAGAGGGTAAGCATCACGAATACTCCGGCACTCACTTCTCCTGAGACAGGGATTTACTAACTTACACGCCAAAATGAGCACGGATTTAGCCATATTAATGGCTCTACCATGTTACTATCACCTTATGTAAGGTGTCGGCGATTATTGCACCTCCATTCCTACATCGATCTTGCAAACTTTCCCTATTAAACTCTACCACCCGATCCGTACACACAAATAACTAATCATTTCCTGATAAAAACTCCAAACAACACCTATCGTAATTGAATCTCTAAAACCATCGTTTTCTATGTTACTTATATTCAAAATATTCCACATCAACTTTCAAATAATGAGTATCTTCGTTACATTTTTCGTAATTGATTTAGATTTCGCGCATCTTTCAACACATCAAACAAGTGCTGCCATCAAATACAACACTTTAAAAATACTGTACTACTATCGGCAAACCTGACTTGTATCACGAACCCTGTTTTAAAAATATTTTATACGAAACTTGTTTTGAAATGCCTGAACACTTGTTTTGACTTCAATACAATAGGACAAAAGTGTCAAATTTCACCAGAATGTACTAATGACTTAAAAAAATTATTATTAACAACTTATTTTGATACAAAATTTATAATATATTTCAAAATAGGGCTTGTGCAATGCAATAATAAATAAAAACACTTACCCAATACTACCCGCACGACGTTTTTGGATGACCTTACTTGGGTCAGTTCCTGAAACAAAAATTCATATTATTCATAGACACACAAATAATACGGATGTTTTGATATGAATATGTTTTATAAAAACGCATATATATTTTTTATATTTCATATTTATAAAAGTTATTTTAGAAGGGAAAGAATAATTATGTAAATTGATTTTTAACGGTTAAAATTTTTAAGTTTATTCTAGTTACTATTAATGTAGTTCAATACCAGAATGTATTATTCGATAATGAAATGAATATGTAGTAATAGACTAAGGATAAAACAAATGAAAAGCTAGGCCGATGATGTAGTAGAAGAAACACTAACCTGAAACAGTATGAGTAACTGCAGACATTTGATTTATGCACCATGCGGGTGAAAGAATTGTCCTTTAAACACAACACACTATAAAAAACATAAGGGAATTACACTATGAGCCAGATTAATCAAAACATTCTTGTTTACACGACAACAGACGCCATGACACACATCCTTATAATGGGGAGGGAGACTGCCATGACAGCCACAAGCAGTTCACCACTTCTGCCACCACAAATTTTCTGGCTCGTTCTCCACTCACACAAATTAAAAAATAAATTTTGCTCATCACATTTTATTTTATATTTATACAATAAAATTATACTATTAGTATACTTCGCTTATATAGAGTGTCCCATAAAAGTAGACCACTATTGATAACTTTTTTATTTAGCGATGAAGAAAAAATAGCAAAAAAGTGCCATTTTGTCCGATAAAAATTTATTTCACATTAAAAAAAATTGTACTAGCACCCCAATATTTTAAGAAAACAATATTCTTTTGTTTCCTACTTAAATTATATATATTTTTTTTATTATGGAATTTTTTATTAAGCTTAAAAATAATTTTTAGACGATACAATTATTTACATGATTTCTTTCTTTATATTTTATATAATTGAAGTAAAAATTTTATGATTTTGCACATTTAGATTTGTCAAGAAAAAGGCAAATGTTTGCTCATTTCAAATAAAAAAAATAACAATAGTAGCTCATCTTCTATGAACATTCTATATACATACATGTATGTATGTCTATTTATAAACATATTTTTATGACATTTCATTCTTAACAATAAATAAAGTTTTAATAAATTAATTTGAGACCACATAATAGACATTCTTAGAAGAAAACTTAAACATGCTGATATAATTATCAAATAAAGTATACATTCATTTATAACATTAGTTTTCTTAGCTTTCGGGGAACACAAGGCGGAAGTTTATAACGCCTGTTATAATGGCATCAAACGAAGACAACATTTTATACCGCACCGGATGTACATATACAACAAATTTTACATATTTAAAATGTAGTCTCAGTTAACATTTATAAAAATATTTTTATGTGACATCAAATTAGTCGAGATCTTTTAAATTTACCGTCGATCCTGGATAAGTTGTGTTCGATGTTGAATCAAATAGCAAAATGAATTCTGCTTCTTCGTTTGTGATGTAAACGTCTTCTGTAACTGCTGTACTCCCTTCGCTCGGATCCTTAAACATTAACAGTCAACTGAAATGCTCTTTTCAAAAGCAACATACGTACCTGCATCAAGATGTTGCTCAAATAAGAAGTTTGTTCGGAGTCAACGGGAACTGTACTTCCTGCAGACAGTAAAACATCTTCTTCGCTTTTATTTAATAAGATTTTTGATGCATTTAGTTTTTCGACATATGGCATATAAGTACGTGCACAGCTTTTACTAATTTTTGTTTTTTTAACTGCTTTTTGTTTCGCACTGGGTTGATTAGTACCACTAGTTGTAGTTGCTGGAAGAATACTAGAAACAGTATCAGTTTCAGTATTAGTATCAGATGGTGTGGAATGGAATTTCTTTTTATGGACATAAAGTGTAGCTTTGGCAGAACACTTCTCCCCACAAATGGGGCATTGGAAAGTGCGCTGAGCGATATGAGTGTAAGTGTGCTCGCGTAAATGTTCCGATCGCATAAATGCCTTCGTGCAGTCTCCGATGGTGCATCGAAACCGACGTTCATTGTTGTGCTTGTACTGATGACGCTTGAGTTTACTAGAGGAAGCAAATGCCCAATGACAATCTTGGAAACGGCAAACATAAGGTTTGTCGCCTGTATGGGTACGCATGTGAGCTCTTAAACGACAGGGCTTATCAAAACGACGACCACAATTTTCCCATTGACAACGCAATTCTTCCTCTTTATGTTGGTGAGCACGTTGATGTGCTGTAAGTGCTCCTAAGGAAAAATAAGGTTTGGAACAACCAGCTGCTGTACAACGATACGGTGCTAACGATAATTCATGGCTTTTCAAATGCATTTCCATAGCTCGTCTTGTTTGGAAACGTAGACTGCAAGACCGCACCAAACATTTAAGCCGAGCTGGTCTTTCGTGAAGTTTCAAATGCGTGTTTAAATTATATACGGTGGTAAAGCTCCGATTACAATCTGCTACGGTACACATGAAGTCCTTGCGTTTCAGATGTGTTTCGCGATGTCGTTTTAGTTTGAAAGACGTGTAGAAAGACCAAGGGCAGTTTGGGAAATCGCACTTGAAAGGCTTGAGACCATAATGCGAAAGTATGTGAGATTTGAGCGTGCTGAGGCGGTTGAAGATGCGACGACATTCGTGCTCAGGACAAAGCCAGATGCGCATTCCAAGATCGGTAGCTATGTTGTATATCACGTCGTCGGTGATACCCAACATAGCTAACATATCTTTGACGATGCGGTCCTCTGGTTCCCGGCCGGTTATGGTGGTGGTAGAGGCGACGGAAGCAGCGGTGTGGACCTGGGTGACGATGTGCTTGCCCTCTACTGGAGTGTTTGGACGTCGACTACGTCCTATTCCTTCCGTCACGTCGCTCGTGTTTCCTTCGTACACTTCTGGTCCTCGGCTTGTATGGATTTCAACGCGAGTTTTCCCTGTAACATTAGATACTAAAACCATTGCGCCTGTAATATCGCTCATATGCAACTGATTTATGTTTTGTTTTCGTGGTATTAAAGTAAATACGTTTTCATTTGTAAAATCGAGCAAAGATTCGTCTGGTGAATTATTATTTGAATTGAGTTCGGTTTCAACGCTGGTTGTTTCTGTGAATGGTTTGGGTTTGCCTGAACGTAAGATGTTGGGCTTCTTATTTTGCGTAGGTTTCTTTTCCTTGGGGATAGGAGAAGCCGGTGGCGATACTATTAGAGGTGCAACAGCTTCTGGTTGTTCTTCGCTGTTTGTTGTTATGGTAGCGTCAGGTATAGACGGCTGAATAGATGTTTTCTCACTTGTTAACGTATCTAAAGTTTGTACGTGGTCGTCGTCGTTTTCGTTAGCATCGAAAGATAATGAAAGTAAGTTGAAATCAGCAAAATCACTATTATTCTCCACATCACAGTCACTTTTTCGACTAGCGATACTTAAGGTATCCCAGACTGGTTTGCTCTTGCTGCCGTCTGCCTCTGCGTATAAATCTTTTCCTTCTAGTAAATTATCACATTTTGTTTCAGTCTTACGCAATAATACTTCATTCATTGGTACAAGATTTAATAGAGGATCTGAGTAATCAAGATCGGCGTTCTTATCATAGTTTAAGTGTGAATCTTTCTTCACAAGTACTAGCTCTAACCCTACATCAGAGGAACACATATCAGGATCTCTTGTTGACAAGAAGTTAATATCATTTAAATAGGTGCTGTCCATTGTATCGATACAAGTTTTCTGCCTAAGCCAATCATCCATACTTGTATTTAATTCGGATAATACGCTGGAAACATCAGTATTTTCTCCGTTTGAGCATTCATTAAAACATAGGTTAAAAATTTTATCTTGTGATGTTGAATATACTTTATCTTCAAAATGATTTACTGGTGACATTCTGCTCAAAATTTCTGAACATACCAGTCGTGCTCGAGACATTTTAAAATTTTTCAATCATGTAATAATTCCATCTTTACCACTAGTGTTACCAAACAAACAAATCTGTCAAATCCGTCAAACTAAAAGAAACCAATATGTAGATCACTATATTTTAACAAATTATTATATAATTTTAGTGTAAATAATATTTTAATTTAGCGTTTCTTGCTGTTAATTAAAATTGTTGTGAAAAATTTTATATTTTTTTTTGTGAAGTGATAGTTATAAACATATGAAAAACGTAATAGAAGCAAATAAATTTCAAGGACATAAATGTGAATACAATGTACGTCGTTACACCATTTTTATGAATATCGGGATTTTGTGAATTCTTATGTTTTTGTTAATCGTTTCCATAAATTTGATGTATTTTTGTTAGTGTGCTATTGTGTGAACTATAAGAAGTGCTTAGTATAAACGTAACATTACATGGTAAAAATGTCTAAATTAAATGCAGAACAGGGCGGAGGCTTTATACATAAGCCATCGAGAGGTTGGCTCCATTCCGATATGCTTATAATTAAAGAGGGTGTGACCTATACTCTACGGGTAGGAAGTTAGTGTTGATTGATTTTGAAGTGAAACTAATAGTTGATTTTCGTCAGTATGTTGGATGTTTAGAAGTACATACATCCATGAAGAGTTTAGGGTTCGACACCAGGTCACAAGTAGCAAGGTAAGTGGTATTGGCTGAGTTGGTAGATGTGGTATTGATGATTGGTATATTCCAGGGAATGCATAAACAGGGTGTGCGAGGCTGCAGGGCTGAAGGCTGCAGACAAGAACCGCGTAGTGGACCGCAAGATCGCCAAGCACATCAGCAGCTTCCCGCGCCTGGAGCACACGGGCAGCCATGTCAGCCTCACCATCTCCAGCAGCAGCCTACGCCTCGCAGTGCGCGACACCGGACACCTCATCGCTTCCCATGACATGCCACGCATCTCGTTCGCTTCCGGAGGAGATTCTGTGAGTCGAGTCATTACTTATATATACATTATCAATTTGAAGTAGAGTTTTTGGATACTTCAGATTCAATTCTGTATGTTTATTGATTGTAAGACCCGCAGAAATATTGTCAGGGTCATATTTCTGTAGAACATTCGTATTGCTAGAGGTAGACTTTTTTTAGTGAACGGTAGTGAATTTTGATAATTAGTGAATGTGATATAATGAGTGGATAAAGTTAGAAAAAAGGGTAAATAGCAATGGTAATATTTGTACAGTAATACATCTCATGGCTAGAAGAATAACTTACGAAAATATAATTGAATATTATTTCCTGTATGAATAATGCATACATAGTACATTGGTAGAAGTATAAATATAAAACTAAACATAAAAATCCAAACATATCATGTTACTATATATACAAAATATTTGATACAGACAAAAAGTCATAATAAAAATAGTTTACTGAATGTTAATTATAATTGTTTTATTATTAAACACTTAAATGTTAACTACATTATGCGTCAGAGTTTATATTTTGAGTAAAACAATTTTAAAAACATATGATCAAAAAGATTGTATTTCAAAGTGAAGTATTAAATAGTATTAAATTTTTAAGAAATGGGTCTTCCACGAATTTTTATATTAATGTTTCTAAAACAAAAATGAAAGGGTAATTAGTTTCATATAAATTTTCAACAAACATAACCATATTTTCTTGTTTGTATACCAGCAAAGTGTTCATTGCGCATGCCTTATATGTGTCTCTCTCACTACCATTCTATAGTATATTTCTATCCTTTTCTAAAGCGTTAATACGTCACAAATTTTTAAAAATCAAATTTTATTGAAAATTTTATACACTTTGCATTATTAAACTTAATGTGAATTCATTTAAATTAATAGAAATATTTTAAAAGCATATTAAATCAAAATGTAGTGGAAGAGCCATTATTAATATTAGAGCGTAAGGAAATTTCTCTGGCCATAAGACTTGAAATGTGCAATATATATAGAAATATGTTTGATTAGGAAACATTAGACTTCGTTGCATACGTAGCAAAAGACCCAAACGATTGGCGAGCGTGTTATGTAATAGAATGTGGAGGTGGCCTCGCACAAGACGTCATCTCAACTATAGGACAAGCATTTGAGTTGCGATTTAAACAACATCAGAATAATTCAGTGAACTTGTGAGTATTACAGTATGATTAAATGGTAGTGGGTATATGTGTGCATACAGTTTTAGTAAACTACCGTTGGGTAGTCGGGAGCGGGAACAAGAACGAGAACGAGAGCGCGAGTTAGAGCGAGAACGCGATTATTACAACGACCTGCCAGGCAAGGTGCCACCAGATGTAGGCCCTCCACCTGTGCCGCCTCTACCCAGCATCGTGCCCTCGTTCAGCACGCTGCCCAACGTGCACTCCTCTTACCTCATCGATCTCAACGCAGAGCCCCACGCACACACAAGAGCCCACGACTACGTGAACGACGACATCGCCACCGCGACAACCAGAGATGTGTTCGATATGCGTAAGTCGGCGACTGCACAAGTTAGCCGGGAGTAAAGCCTAGCATTTGTAGAACCGTTCACGGAGGAGAACACCAGACGCAGCCAGCTGGAGAAAGAGATGTGGTTCCACGGACCCATCAGCAGGACGGAGGCGGAGAACCTGGTGAAGGCGGACGGAGACTTCCTGGTGCGGGAATCACAAGGCACGCGAGGCCAGTACGTGCTGACTGGAATGCAAGCCAACACGAAGAAACATCTGTTGCTCATTGACCCGGAAGGGATTGTAAGTGTACACACATGCTGGAGATAACACATTCTATCTGAAATTATTTATTTTAGGTCAGAACGAAAGACCGAATGTTTGAAAGTGTGAGTCACTTAATAAATTACCATTGTGAGAATTCGTTGCCGATCATATCGGTGGAAAGTGCATTAGTGTTACGGAATCCTGTACCACGACAAAATAGAATATGAATATTTTTATATACTCGTGCTGTAATGTATTTGTGTCATAAGAGGCTATATGCTCTGGCAATAACTAAGTCACTTTATTTCTTGAGTTATATCTTCCATGTGTAAATGTACATTATTCTTTGCAAAATAGGGATAAAAGTCTGATTTAAGGAATGCTGGTCATTTCTACTTTCCATTACAATTTCAATGGAACGTTTAAATGTTTTCAAACCAATCAACTATTTCATCAAGTTAGTTGTATTCTTTTTAAATATCTATATATTTTTATATGAATTGTTTACTTATAGAGAAATATTATTACATTACAAAATTAATATGATGCATATACACTTTCATAAATTTTGATATTTATTGAGCATTCTATATCACGTTATGCATTATATACTAGTATAATAAATGAAATATTAGACTATTTTATACATATTTAATTCCATTTTATAAATAAAATGAAATGAATGTGATAAATTTGCAAATATATTAAGCAAATGATTGCAGATGATATCTGTGATGTATAACCAATGTATTTCCTTGGAAATTAAATATGTTTTTATATCTAGCGCCATTTTTCATTTTAAATTTCCCGGTGAACTTAGGATAATAATTAATTCTCTTCTGATTGTTATTATTTCTCGGAGAAATCTTATTTCCAGTTTCTCTGATGATCCAGGACATTTCATGATTTGTACAGCAAATCATGAATACTTTTTAAATAAAATATGAATTTTTAAAGCTAGTAGATAGTATTTTTAAATATATGCGTAGTATATTGCTAAGGAAATTTTAGTTTTGAAAGTGAGGGGATTTGAAGTATCACATAAGTTGAAGTTATTTAATATTAAAGATTATGGCTGGACGCGAGGGTTTCTAGATAACGGGGAAAGTAAATAATGATATTGGAGGAAGCGCGATATTTCAGAGTTTGAAATAATAAAAGCGTTTGTATTTTACTTTTACGTAGTTGGTTGTTTCGTCCGCGTCGCCATTTTGTAATATTTTAGTGGTCATACAGGCGGCGAATCAGTAAACCAAATGTAAGTTAAAATGGCTGCGGGTCACATTTAACATGTACGCTGGTGATACTAATACAGACTTAATATGCAAACATTAAATAATTTTGTCAATCGTAAATAAATGTTTATTGAAATATAACGTGTTAGTTTGGTTTTTCAAGTGATCATCCAACTATTATGTGATATGTATATTTTCAAAATTGTTCTGAGTGTAGAGTAAAATGGCGACGCCGTTGCTCTTATGAAGTGGTACATTTTTCAAATGTTAAATTTTGTTGATTTTGCCCATTTGTTGATAATTAAAGGTATGAGAAGAGTAAGAAAAGTCGGGAAGTGTACTTGGCCGCATTATATAACGGACATCTACTAACAGAATCATAATACCATATTGGGATAGCCAAAGATGCCTAAGGTGAGAAAACATTGAATAACTACAATTAGGGTGGATGTGTGGTTGTGTAGTGTTTGTGGATAATGTGTAGCGATATTCTACAGGATTTTAGCGACGTAAAACGCAAGGGCGTGGCCCAGGACGTTGGGAATTGCACCAGGTCTTTTAACTCTCTTGTTGTTTACAGTTAGGTTTACCCCTGTTTTCACCCTTAGTAGTGCGTGTTCCACTATTTTTTCTCTTTATATATGTTCTTTACTTCTTTCAGAACACCTTGAGACCAGAAATTCCGGAAAAAAAATTGGACCCTTTTTAGCAATTTTAGTCCAAAGTTTGTGCTACACATGTATTCTCATCACTTTTACATTTACTTCAATGTTTTGTGCTCTTACTAAACTTGTCTTTAAGGGTTTTGTAAATTACGTAACACTGGTGCAAGACAACTTAATCTACTACATTTTTGGCTATTTTACTTGATTTCTTTTGTAATTTTTAATAAATAATTATAGTGAAAAGTATAGTAGCACTATAACATTATTGTATCATGTATTTTACTGTACCATTGTATCTTTTTATAATGGCTCAATCCTTTGTGAACTATGTAAATTATTACATTTTATAATATCTTTTTAAATATTTGACAGTTTTGTAATTTTTTATATCCCTGGACAATTATATACATTTCACATGCTCGTACGTACATTTGGATTGTATTAAAATGTTGCAGGTAATATCATTCCATTTATTTCATTTATAACTTATTTATTATTACTTTAAAAAGTCAGTTTTCCAAGAATATAAGTTATTTGGTATTGTAGTATAAATGAAGTGAAGTAACATACAATCAACTTGATGTATGATAATATAATATTTCAGAGCGGTAACGCATCAGACTCTGAATCAGGATCTGGTTCGGGTTTTGACAACGAAAATAAGAGTGATTCCTCAGCAAATTCCGGTTCTGATAGGTATGTAACAGCTGATTGAATATACATAGCTATACAGGGCAATAGATATTAAAAGCACGTGTTGGTGCAGTGATTCAGGAAGCAGTTCATGCTCTTCCGACTCCTCTGCATCCGAGGTTAACAAAGTTACACATCCATCTTCGAGTAGTCCAGCGACTTCTACTTCCCCCAGCACAAAACATAAGCACCACTCTAATTCCAGACAAGACGTAAGTTGCATACATACAACATACATAACTCATACTACTGTGAAACAAACGTGTTTTAGTTATGGGAAGACAATAGTGATTCATATGGCATCCGAAGATCTGGTAGATCGCGAAAAGAACCCGAACGGTTAAATGCAGAAGAAGAGAATGCCGAAAAAAGTACGCCCCAAAAATCTCGCAATCCTAATTCCTGGAACTATGACGACAGCAGCTCCGACTCGGACGCCGACAGTGAGAAGAAGAGCGCCGTGATAGCCAGCAAGCGACTTGGAGCTATCCGCACCAGCAGAAGTCGTACAGGCACCTCGTCCCGCCTCTCGCAACACAAGAAGCACCGAAGTTCCTACAGCAGCGAGGAGTCTAGCGGCGACAGCGATGGCGACGGCGACGAGGATGACAACAAGCGGCTCGCGTCGCGACGCACCGCCGCCACCACCGTCAGCTACAAGGAAGCCAGCGAGGATGAGAAGACGGACTCCGAAGACCTGGTGGAGGTCGAGCAAATGGAAATAGAACCGCCTGCCGAAACCGACAAGTGCGAGACTATTGAAAAAATCCTCGGCCAACGACGTGGGAAGTGTGGTGTCACCGGCAACATTACTACCCTGTACGCCGTCGAAGAGAACGGCGACCCCAATGCCGGCGTCGATCCCAACGACCTCGACAACACTGAATTGCAGTACCTGATTAAATGGAAAGACTGGGCTCACATACACAACACCTGGGAATCGGAGCAATCACTTCGAGATCAGAAAGTCAAGGGATTGAAAAAACTAGAAAATTATGTTAAACGGGAGACTGAAATTTCTATATGGCGAGATCACGCTACACCTGAAGACATTGACTATTATGAATGTCAGATGGAATTGCAGCTTGAATTGCTTAAAAGTTACAATAATGTTGAACGCATTATAGCCAAGTACGAAAAACCGGATGGTGCCGGATTAGACTATTACTTGAAATGGGAAAGTCTTCCATATTCGGAAGCGACTTGGGAAGATTCTTCGCTTATTATGAAAAAATGGCCTGTGAAAATTGAAGAATTTAAAGAACGAGAAGATTCAAAACGGACACCTTCTCGACACTGTAAAGTTTTAAAATATAGACCCAAATTCCACGAGGTCAAATCTCAACCCGCCTACATGTCTAACAATAAGGTACAACATTGATAATATATTTTTTTTATAAGTATTTATACATTGTTTATTTTAGTTGTGTTTGCGAGATTATCAAATGGACGGACTGAACTGGCTCATCCATTCGTGGTGCAAGGAAAACTCAGTTATTCTAGCAGACGAAATGGGTTTGGGCAAAACTATCCAGACTATATGTTTCCTATATTACTTATTCCACACACATCAACTGTACGGACCGTTCCTTTGTGTGGTACCACTGTCCACCATGACGTCATGGCAGCGCGAGTTTGCGCAATGGGCACCAGAAATGAACTTTGTCACGTATTTGGGAGATGTGAATTCTAGGAATATCATCCGCCAATACGAGTGGAGCTATGAAAGCTCCAAGCGCCTTAAGTTCAACGCCATCCTTACCACATACGAAATTGTTTTAAAAGACAAAGCTTTCCTAGGAAATATCAGTTGGTCTGTACTCCTGGTAGATGAAGCGCATCGACTCAAGAACGATGATTCTTTGTTGTACAAAGCTCTCATGGAGTTTGACACTAATCATAGATTACTGATTACTGGAACTCCTTTACAAAACAGTTTGAAAGAATTGTGGGCTTTACTGCATTTCATTATGCCAAACAAGTAATACAATATTTATTGTTTTATGTAACTTTTTATTAATTTTTGAAATAGATTTCAGACCTGGGAACAGTTTGAAAAGGATCATGAAAATGCAGCAACAAAAGGTTACAGTAAACTGCATAAACAGTTAGAACCTTTTATTTTACGTCGAGTAAAGAAGGACGTGGAAAAATCTTTACCAGCAAAGGTAAGCAGGTTCTGATAAGGCTCGCAACTTTTTGCGTCCTCTCTCAACTGCATTCATTCTGCACCTTGTATTTCACAACAGGTGGAGCAAATATTACGAGTAGAAATGACTTCCATTCAAAAACAATATTACAAATGGATATTAACAAAAAATTACAACGCGCTTAGAAAAGGCGTGAAAGGATCGACGAGTACTTTTCTTAATATAGTCATTGAACTGAAGAAATGTTGCAATCATGCTTTACTCACCAAACCGTCGGAATACGAACAGCAATCTTCTCACCAGGATGCGGTGCAGCAGTTGCTGCGCGGCTCTGGAAAGCTCGTGCTGTTGGATAAGCTCCTCACGCGACTGCGTGAAACCGGCCACCGGGTCCTCATCTTCTCCCAGATGGTGCGCATGCTTGACATCCTCGGAGAGTACCTCCAAAAACGACATTTCCCTTTCCAACGTTTAGATGGCAGCATTAAAGGTGAACTGCGTCGACAAGCTCTGGATCATTTCAACGCTGAGGGATCTCCAGATTTCTGCTTTCTTCTCTCTACGCGAGCTGGTGGTTTGGGAATTAATCTTGCTACAGCTGACACCGTTATTATTTTCGATTCTGATTGGAATCCGCAAAACGATCTACAGGCGCAGGCGCGAGCTCATCGTATTGGACAGAAAAACCAAGTAAATATTTATCGCCTAGTCACAGCTCGCTCTGTCGAAGAAGAGATCGTAGAAAGAGCCAAGCAGAAGATGGTTCTTGATCACCTTGTTATTCAACGAATGGACACAACTGGTCGTACTGTGTTGGATAAGAAAGGTACAACTAATAATACGCCTTTCAACAAAGAAGATCTCAGTGCTATTCTCAAATTTGGAGCCGAAGAATTGTTCAAAGATGAAGAAAATAATGATGAAGAACCTACTGTACGTATTAACAAACATTCAAAACATATTTTATATTTATTTCATACTGTAATTTTAGTGTGATATTGACGAAATTCTGCGAAGAGCAGAAACGAGGGACGAAGGGCCTGCCATGGCTGGAGACGAATTGTTATCTGCATTTAAAGTTGCTAGTTTTGCTGCCTTTGATGAAGACAAAGAACCCCCACCTCCAGAATTAAGTAACGAAGATGAAAGTAAAGATTGGGATGATATTATCCCAGAGAATCTTCGGAAGAAAGTGGAAGAAGAAGAACGATCAAAAGAAATGGAAGATCTTTATTTACCACCGAGATCACGTAAAACTCTCCAACAGATAAATCAATCTGAAAGCGATGGTAAGTTTGAAGTTATATTGTTTACACGTGAAACTGACGGTGTTTAGGTGAAGCAGGTTTGGGAAGAAAAAAGCGGAAGCATGCAGATGAATTCAGCTCAAGCGGCGAAGAAGGCAGCGACGAAGAACGACCAAAGAAACGTGGACGCCCACCACTTGGAAACCGCGAACGCATCAAAGGATTCACGGACGGTGAAATTCGAAGGTTTGTCAAGAGCTACAAGAAGTTCTGCGCTCCATTGAAACGTCTAGACGCCGTTGCATGCGACGCCGAGCTCCAAGAAAAGCCGTTGGCGGAGCTGAAAAAATTAGGAGAATTATTACACGAACGTTGCCAAGCCTATATGGGCATGGAACACCAGGCTTCCAAAGAAAACAACGAGTCCACTTGTCAAGATGACAGCAACATGTCCCGGGCCAAGAAGCGTGCGCGGGGCCCCAGCTTCAAACTGGGCGGCGTCTCCGTCAACGCCAAGACCATGATGGCGTGTGAACAGGAACTTCAACCACTAGATGAAGCTGTTCCAGCTGAAGCAGCTGAGCGCGCTAAATGGGTTTTAGATGTCCGTACCAAACCAGCCCACTTCGATACAGAGTGGACCAACGTAGAGGACTCCAAACTACTGCTGGGAATATACCAGTATGGTATGGGTTCCTGGGAGGCCATCAAAATGGATCCTTCTCTTGGCATCTCAGACAAAATTCTCACCAATAGCGACAACAAACCGCAAGCAAAACATCTTCAATCTCGCGCGGAATATTTATTAAAAGTCATTAAACGACAACTGGATTCTAAGAAAGGTGTTCAGAAACCGAAAAGACAACGTAAAGCTAAAGAGGCTAAAACACTAACTAAAGAAATCATTGAAAACGATGAAGTTAGTTCACCAGACGACACGACTAGTACCAGTGCGCCGCACTCACAAAGTACGACGTCGTCGAGTAGGAAACCATTGAAGTACCTCAACAACAAATCCAAATCTGAGGAGGAACATGAAGACTCGTTATCGACGGCGGACACCGTCTCTACCAAAACCGACAAAAAAGAGAAAAAGAAAGACAAGAAGAAAGAAAAGAAAAAGAAAAGTGAAGCTGGTCCCATGCACTTTACGGCAAATAACGAACCTCGCGCCCTCGATGTTCTCGGTGATTTGGATCCATCGATATTTAATGAGGTACGTATTTAAATTATGAGAAAGTAAGAAGTCTTGGAACTACTTTTTCATTTTATAGTGCAAAGAAAAAATGAGACCAGTAAAGAAAGCTTTAAAAGCTTTAGATAATCCTGACCAGTCGTTGTCAGAAGCTGAACAAGTGCAGCACACGCGAATGTGCTTACTACAAATTGGCGAACAAATTAACATTTGTCTTAACGAATACACCGATCCTGATCAACAAAAAGAATGGAGAAGGTAACATTTTTATATGCAATTCCTATATCTTAATTATTCCCGTCATCCATTCCTTTTTAAAATACTGTCGTCCAAATAACAACTTAAAATATTAGTTTTATTCAGTATTTATAATTAAATAACTTGTTTCTTTTTTAGCAATTTATGGTACTTTGTCTCAAAATTCACAGAATTTGATGCCAAAAAGTTATACAAATTATATAAACACGCATCTAAAAAGAGTGAAAAAGATGCAAAACATGAATCACGAAAAGCAAAACATGATGTAAGTAACTGTTCTTTTTCGCTCTCATTTCATACTAATTTGTGTTGTGATTTCCAGTCGCATTCCAGTTCACAAAAAGATAGCGATCGCGAGAAAGAACATAAGGAAGACCGCGAGCGAGATCGTGACCGAGATCGAGAACGTGACCGAGATCGGGAACGAGATCGAGACCGAGAAAGAACAGAATCCAATAAACGAAGACATGAAGGTGATAATGAACGTGAAGCTGACAAAGATACCAAGAAGATACATTCGGAAAGGTAAATTGTAACTTAATATGAAATCAGAAGAAGAAATAAACATTTTTTTGTAGTCGGGCCCGTGATAAGAAAGAAAAGAATTCAGAAAAAGAGAAAAATCGGAATAAGGCAAGAGAAGAAAACGCGGGTGGCGAAGAGGACAACGAGTGGAACAACCGAGGTTATGGTGGGCAGCGAAACATCCGCAAGCCGGGCGTGGGGGGCAACGGTGTAGGGCTCATGCCCCCACGGTACCGAGACCGGGAGTGCAACGACAGCCGCCTGCCGTACACAGAAGCGACAGGCACTGCCGGAGGAGAGCGCTGGGCCAAGCGAGAGCGAGACCGCGACCGAGAGAGGTTCGAGTACTCCGCGCAGTCGCGGAACCCGTACCGCGAGAGACTGAAGGACGAGCGGGACTGGGGCAGAGGCGGCGGCTACCACGGGCCCCCGCAGCGCTACTACCCGCAGCAGTACGTGGGGGTGGGGCCGGCAGCGGTACCGGTGCCGGGCTACGGGGGCGGGAACGAGCCGGGAGGGTTCCCGCGGGACCGCTACTCGCCCGGGGAGTGGCGGCCCGAGCGCGACTACCGCCGCGACTACGACAGAGACTACGACAGACGCCATCCGCCCAACTCATGATCTACTTACACCAAAGGAGCCATCTTCTAGTTGCAACTCTCTTGCTTACACGCAGTACCGTGTACATGTTTAGTGACGATATTCGTTGCGTTGCATTACGTTTAGTTACATACACTTTACAGGGAGTGGTCCTGCTTGTGATCCGCGTATAAAGAATGATATTTTTATGTAGACAGTGCGTCCGCACAGGTGGGATCGTGTATATAACGTATACTATAATTCTGGCGCGATTGAGTGTATGTGGATGTGTGTTTGTAGAACTTATCACATAAGTTGTAACATAAGATACTAGTTTACTTTACGTCATCTACTAAATACTCTTTTTGAGGATTTCAAACTAGTTACGTGAACAGTGTTGTGTATAGCACCTGCATATTTGTATATAAAGAAATAAATACTTTTTTCTAAATTATTTTACAATGTTATTAAGAATCATGTTTTGAAATTATCAACAAGAGTAATGATTGCCTTAACCTTTCGATGGCCAGGTGGCATTTTCAAATAAGTTATTGGTTCCTCAATAACAACTCCACTAGAGAAAACAAAACGTACTGAACATTTCAGCTACAAACAAAGAACAATGACAAAGAAGATTTCGTTTGAAGATATCACCCGATCTTCGGAAGGTTAAGAATAGAAAATCCTAGTTTACTACACTGGCTTTGGTCTCAGCCTGTACAGTCTAAACAAGTGTAAAAATTTCATTGTATGTAAACTGGAATATTCAATAATTTCACTACTCAATACTAGAAAATCCTACGTCATGCAACTGTAATTTTCGCGAATAAATTAATAAAACGAATTGAGTAATTTTTAAACAAATGATTATTATTTTATTAATTGACCATAAATAAATATATTAAATACAATTATCTGTAGATGTATAGATATTATTTTCTAACATATCCTTTTACAGGAGTTCAAATTGCGACACAGTATTACTGTATGTATAAGTCCTACCTACATCCTCTTATACCAAGATCCTCACTCTCCAAACTTTACAAAAAAACTAATCGTTATCTGTCAGTTATCCAAATCAAACTAATATTCAAAAGAGAGGGAATGAGGTAATTCAATTACTTATTAATTACATTTATATATACGTAACATTAACTTTTTATTGTCATTTTATTATTGTATGTGGTAGAGTGAAGGTGATGGCATGAAATTATAGAATCTATGATTGTCCAATATAAACAAGACTGTTGTTGTTGTTGTAAGTATTTTATTTATTATTTACAATAAATTTTCAATTTTGAAAAAATATAATGAATTTATTTAAATGTCTGGCAAATTTTCAAAATAGGAAATTCATTTAATTATTGAATAAATATTATACTTTTAAATTGCGCAATGCGCAATGTATGACTAATTCAACTTGGAAATTACGACTTTGTTCAAACTATTGTTCAATTTAATAATAAATATTGAAATTGAATTTTGAAGAAAAAAGGTTATTTTTTTTGAAATGTAAAAAAAAAACGTATGTTGAAACGCTAGTATTTTTATTTATGTGTGAAAACAAACGCAATGTATTATTATACTACATAAAATTGTTTAATTAGATAACATGGCGCAATGTCTATTCGTGTCAAATCTGTCACTAACTTCAGTAACTTTTGTTTATGTTTCATGTAAGCCTAAATAAAAGTAATTTGTTATAAATATATGATGTGTGTTGAGGGTTACCTTCTATTAAATATAGTGAAAGTAATGTTTATACGTAGAATTCATAACGTTTATTAAATTTGCGAGCCAGATAATTATAATCATACATTTTACATAATCTACTATTTAGGTGAGGTATTACTCATATTTGTTCAGTAAAATGAAATGTTATCTTACAATTTGCAATGAAAGATATTGTATTGACGTTTAATTATAGTTGAGTTGCAACGAGCTAAATCTGATGTGATTGTTTTAGATTAATTTAGATGTGGTCATGACACATTATTGGTGGATGCATTGGTTCTGGATAACATCACACCTGAGCTGTAAGTATTGAGTTGGGAGTGTGGAGAAGACGTTGTGGTTAGTGTGTATTGTAGTGATACATTCCGCGGCAATCAGCCCCTCGTCCACAGCGTCGCAGCTGGAGCTAGAGCCCGAGGTGACGGAGAGCCAGAACGAGAGCACAGCGCTGAAAGTCACGAGCAGCACTGAGCCAGAGAACGGCACCGAGCCACAAGTGAATCGGACAATCTTTAGTGATAATGAGTACAGTAACAGTAACAACACCAATATCAATAGCAATGAGTCTGTGATAGTGACAGGGCGAGGGGAGCCTTCAGGCTGGAGCTCGGCGGCTATAGCCGGGGTGTCTGTGGGCACCGTCCTCTGCGCCACGCTTGTCGCCGCCTCCAGCCTGGTGCTCTACCGGCGCCGCTACCTCAATAAGCCGCACACGCTCAACGACAAGTGCAGCAACCCCGATTCCAGCGGCTACATCGACGATAGCACCATCAGGGTAAACAAATTCTTTTTCAAAACAGATTCTCCATTCAAATTATTAGTAAAACTTCAGTACAAGGTCTTGTCCTTAAAGCTAGCCTAACCTGAACCTAGTATACAGACAGAGGGTTTATAATAAAGTGGACAAGACCTTTTACTGAAGTTTAGCCCAAATTCATTGTGTGAGATCTGTGGTTCCATTCCCAGCATCACTAACTATTAATCAAATAAAAATACTGGGGTGAGCCAATGGTTCGAATCGAATTTTGGCTGTAGGTCCCATGCAAGGGCTTTTGGTTGACAACCTATTCCAAAAAAATGCAAGAAAAATTGTCATGGAACAGATGAAGTTCACTTCTCACTTTCACTTGTGGCCAAAACTTAAAAGCAATACTCATACATTCATTCCTTCCCAAATGCAATGAGGTATGTGACCCTATTTTATATTTTGGGACATGGGACTTAAAAAAATTGCAAATAATCTCTCTCCTGATATATTTAGATTACTATCGTATAAGTAAAAATAAAGAGTTGGTCACATACCCCATATAGAATTTGATAATTTTAAATTTGGAAAGTAGTTTTAGTGTTTGTTAATATATCTGTGGTTTTTTACAGGAAAATTCGGAGGAAATGTACAGTTTAGATAATGATTCATTCTTGAACAGTCTGGAGGCAATGACAATTCAGAATTATTGGACAGATACTGTTAAACATACCAAGTTATGAATTCTATACCGTCTACAACTTATTTTATACTTTTACGTTAATTTATGGCAAGCAAGCGTAAGTCGTTTATTGTTACTTTTTTATTTAGAAAATTGTGATATATGTAATTTCTATTATAAATATTATATCTGTTAATTATTTATTTACTCCGTTTTTTATACATATACAGGGTGTTACATTTGTAAATATTACACAGTAAATCAAAAGTAATAGAGCAATATTTAAAAGTGTGAATAATTGTTGTTATAATGAATCAAAATGGTTTATAGCAGAGTTTCAGATTGTGGGACCAGAGTAGAATTGTAGAGAGTACTTACCTTCATTTATAAACATCCTGTATGTGTTTTTAACGAAATGTACACAGTATTTCCCTTACTTTCTTACTAATAGTCCTTCAGTTTGGTAACAAATTAGTACAAAATATTTTTACAGTCCTTACATATCTGCTATAGAAATAAATGTTGATTCTATTTGCAGAGTATCCTTTTTCATCAAATATAAAAATACAATAATTTAATGTACATGACGTATTTTATTTTTGAATAGTATAAAAAAATATTTACTCAGCACAAGTAGTTATAAATAAAATATATTTTTAAAATAAAAATGTTTTGTTAGAGACGTTGCAGTCGGTTGGTTCTGGCTGCATTTTTACTGATGTAGAAAGACACATCGGGTTGGGCCTGAACCTGAGAGGTGGAGAGTATAGTGAGGTCGTTATCTGGAGGGGGCTGTTCGTTGTGGGTGCGAGCGACGTGCTTGATGATCTGGGGGGTGACGCGTCCGTTGATGAGACGCCGGATGCTGGGGGGCAAAGCCGGCTCGGGCTCGTCGCTCAGCACCACAGCTCGGGGGGCCTTCTTGTAGCTTCTCACCGGGAGTCCCACTTCTGGCAACTCTGGTTCCTTCTCCGACTTCCCTAAGTCTTCCTTGTTGGGTAATCTGTACAGGTTGGACTCTATTGTAGCTTTGGTTACATTTTGCACCAAAGGTACTCGGGCGCTGTTTTTGATGTACATGGCGATTGGACTCTGGATGTTCTTGAAGACTGGTGATCTCTCTACTTTGAATTGGGATGGAGATGTTTTAACAGTCTTTGTGTTTGGTTTTAATACTGGTTTGTGATTTGGTGTTAAAAATTTATATTCTGTGTTACGTGGAGATTTCTTGTTTTCTTTATTTTGATTTGGAGATTTAATTCTAGGAATATTACTTGGTGTAAATAATTTATTTTCTTTATCCTGTACTGGTGATTTGGTAATTCTATTACTGTTCTTTAAAATTATTGGCTCATCATTTTCTTTTTCAGTTTCACTTGAAATATCAATTGGTTTTGTAATTTTACTTTCAGTAATGTAATGTTCACCAAACTTTAACAACATCTCCATTTCTTCTAACGTACAATTAAAATTATCTGCTGAATTGTTGTATACACATTCTGAAATTTCATGTGAAGAATTTATCGTTTCTCTTTCACTTTGTTCTTGTGAAGAATAACTACATTCTGCTTCTTTACTGGTATTAGAGGAGCAAGTAGAATTTAACAATGCTGATTCATCTGCAGTTACTTTCAAATCTTTTATATTCCAATAACTCTCTGGTTGGCTATAACATTCGCTACAAAAATCATTAGAACGTCAGTAATAAAATTATATTTTCATACCTTTGTAACAATTTCGATTCCGTCAATGATGCCTTTTTCGAAATTTCCAGTGAATCTTGAAACTGGTCGCCATAGCTTGGTACTTCTGAATTTTCGTCTTGTGAAGTATTTTCATCACTGAAAACAACACAAAATTAATTTCCCACGAATTGACAATTTTATACCATGTACTACGACGTTGAAACTACTGTGAATTACCATTTTGTAAATATATCTTCATAAAACTTAATAAGACTATCATTCAAAATATCAATATCTTTGAAGACTTCCAGTGGTTCCAATAACTCATCTTTACATAAACTGTATATAAATGAAAATTTAAACAAAATTCAGTACAAATTAAAGAAAACTTACTCATAATATTTTAGTTTTGACATAATTTCTTTTTTAGTTATTGGTCCAAAGAAAATATCTTCATTATCTGAATCATTTTCAATATCTTGTTTTGTATTTTCCATTATTTTACTGTTCTCACAACTTCAAAATTCAAATGACGGTTGCACACTGAAACAAGTTTCAACTTGTCATTTTCTGCAGCCAATCCAAATTAAACTGGTCTCATGCGTTCTTCTTCTTGAACTTAAACGGTTCGCAGAACGCACCCAAAAGTCTCAACTGTCATTGACCACGAATATTTTGATAGTACAACTGTCGGTAAAACAGGAATAGTAGATGTCATGTGTTGTCATTTATAAGTTTCTTTATTGGTGGCAGCACATAGTCTACTCAATGAACTGTGGGAAAATTTTAAATTTATATAAACAATATATGTTTCATAATATACATCTTGTTATCATTTTTAAATACGTACTTCATATTATTTAAAATTATAACCTTAAATTTAAATAGGGTAAAATTACGTTTGTCGTAATATAGTTTAATAAAATTAATTAATGTTTGGGGTATTTTCAATACATTATTAATTAATTATTCATATTCTGAAACTAAAATAAGTATAATGTATTAAAAATATTTGCGTATATGCATGCATATATATAAAGTGGATTTTGCGCATTTGAAGAATAAAGGTGAAAATGCACAAGGGATGGCGGTGGTGACTGTATTGGAAAATCAAAACTACTACTGTTGAAACAGCTGTATGTGTGTACAACAATTGAAATTGTTTTATTCAGTTATAATAGTTAGCAATAATAATTTAGTAATTGAAACATACAGAGAACATTAATAATAATAACATTTGAAGTAAATACGCAAAAGTCGGCTGATAAATACCGTAACTGAACCTCAGTAACGTGCAAAATTGTTGAAATTAAAAGAATTAATAGTCGTTGTGTAGTAATATTAAAGTTTAGAGTGCAGTGCCGTTAAATTGTTAAGTTTAAAGTTGTGGTAATATTTATACAGGTCAGTGGTAAATGAGTAAATATATTTAAGAGATGAGTCATTTGAGCTGAATAGATTTATTCGAGGTAAATGTATGCGGTGAAGTGAAGCATGTGTTGTGGTGGCTGATGAAATTTAGGCTAGTGGCTAAAGCTTCACTTTCTGGTTGACCAGGACGAGGAACCAGGAAGTGACCGACCCTCAGTCTCGCCGTATTCGCTCGCCGTGTACCTGGGTCCACAGCACACTGCTGCACACGTCACCCCACATCCAGCTCAGCTTCGCACACAATGTTTACCTTGTGGTACTCGGTCCTGTCCTACAAGGAGTACAGGTCAGTTCACCTATATTTATATTTCTCATTCCTATTGTTGTATCTCTATATATATGTACTGCAAATCGCACTTATTGGCTTCCAGATAAACCTAACATATTTTAAAATATCATCCGACCGGCATGTTGTATCATAAAATTGGCCCTTCGCCAAAGACAGAATTTATTTTAAACGAGTAATGTGCATGTATGATACTAGATGGCTGTGGTGTACTGTTCCACCTTGAGCCGGTGTTTCGGTCCAGACAACCACCATTGCGATTGTTGTTAATAGCCACAAGGATAATTAGCGGACCGTGTTTAATTTCTTACTACAATACAATGCAATTATGTTGCACGTCATTTCATTCGTAATTTATTGTTGCTTTATCGTTTTTATATTTTATGCTTGAAGCATTCTTTCGTTCCACATTGATATGTATTCAAGGTGTTCAAACGATAAGCTCACTTAGCATTATTTAAAAATGAATGAATTGGAACGGTATCGATTTTGGGCGCATCTCAACAGTATATTTTCAGCGCAGCAATAAAGATGTGTAGGAGGTCAGCTGATCTTGCAATTTTTTTAAACCGCAAGATGTGCAAGGTTACAGCATTTACTTAATTATAATTGAAATTGTAAGCAAAGACTAAACTAATTTTGCTGTAAGTCTAATTTATAAATGAGTTAGTTTGTCGTAAGTTAGCCAGGAGTCGTGAATTATTATTAGAACACTAAGATAAACAACATTCTTTATATGCTAATTATTCGTATGTTTACTTTCCTTACAAATGAAAAATGAAAATTGATTGAATTATATAATATCAGACATTGATTTTTGTGTGAAGGTTATTTACATAATATTCTTGGAAATCAAAGTATTTTTGGATGCGTGCCATTGAATAAGTTGTTTTGTGTGCGTAAGAACAGTTATCATAAGTAATATTATTAGTTAATAGAATAAAAGAATTGATCTGTTGATAAATGAGCAAAACTATATTGATTGATGATACGAGTAGTTGAGTACATACATACACAAACCCTGACCGTGACAGATATACAAGTGTGGCGTAACCTTTACTTGAAATATTTTTATACAAATATTTCCTCGTTCATTTCATTTTGAATTTCAATCATGTTGCCAATTAAAATAAATACATAAATTTAAATCTGAAGTTCATGGTCTTGTAGGTAGATTTGTGGTGCACTTTGCCAGAAAGAGTGTCCGTATCTAAGGTTTAAGTACAACATTATCAATATCTTAGATAAAACAGATTAGTACACCTAGCAATAGGTAATAAACTGTGAATCATATTTATTTTTTTTTATTTATAAATTGACATTGTGTTTGCATTTTGATATGAAAGTTTTGCAAGATTGATTGTTATGTTTCTGATATGATTGTACTGTAGAATTGTGCAGTAGATTTGCAATATATTTCTGGGAGTTGGGAGTAGAGTATAGAGTGCACATATATAGCTTATGATAGCAGCCAATATTCTCTAGTGTTGTCCTGGGCGAGGACCGAGGTGTCGAGCATCATTCCAAAAATACTCACGATATTTCCAGGGCCACGGCCGTATGCCATATGCCATATGTACTGTACCGGCTTATATCAATTAAACGGAACACAATATTATGGATTACTTTGACCTCTATTTCACGTGTCATATTGTTTTCATGTCTATTTTCGGCTAAATGGAAATTAAATGATGATATCATATTTAAGGTAAATAAATTTAATGGAGCAATTATACAATTTGATTAGAAAATACCACGAAACAAAATAATTAGTTGTAAAATGAGATGGGAAATTTGATGTAGTAACAAAGTGGTAATCTATCATGAAATATTCAATTCCATGTGCTCATGTTCTCAAGAGAAAATCTCGCTATACCACAAATAATTCAATGTTCCTATTTGTATGAATTGAATCGATTTTAATACAGGGTATATTATTCTAAACATAAACTTGGTACTCGTTAATCAAGTGTAGAAAACCCAGACGAGCAAGTGTTGGTTTTAATTTTATCTCTCAGCCTGGAATGAATTCCAGCCCAGCCGTCGCTGCAACTCTAATGCATTCTGCTATTTTTACCTGGAAATCTTATAATCTATTCTATAAACGCGAGATTTACCGTTGTAAAGAATAGCAGACGATAAAGAATATAATGTAAATCTGATTGATATGCATTAAGAAATGAGATTGCAGGATGTCGTAGTCCGTAGTGTAATAGTCGGTCGTCGAGTAAACTTAGTCAAGGTCAGTGTCATGGTGTTTGTTGTCAAGGCTGAGTAACGTGTGCACAGTCACGTATAAATTCGATATATAATCAATGCAGATCGCTGATACAGATACAGCTATTGATATCGATACCGATTTGCTAATCCACACCCACTCCAACTCATTATATCGGATCATTTATTCTTCATTCACCTTATCTTATGTAACATCGCTCAACGTCAAATACATCTAACGTTACTACGTAATACACAAACAGATCTAACAATCTTTGGCTTCACATCAAAAACAAAATTATTTTTCTTTTCATGCGGAAAATTTTACTTTATCTATCAAATATTTATGTGCAATACCATTTATTTTACGAGGAAATTATGGGCTATAGTACATCTACAATAAAATTCAAATCGTGCAATTGTTATGTAATTATGCAATAAACTTTTGTAAGTAAACTTTGTAATGCGCAATTTTCTTTTTATCGTTTGTTTGCATTATCGAGTATTATTCATCGTATTGAATGATAACATTATGATACAGGTACGGAGAATTTTGTAAATAAAATAGTTGCATTTTGAGAAGTACGCGATAATATTACCGGTTGTCGACGGTGCGTAATTGTTTAGTCTCGGTGTGCTGATAAATACATGGCCGTTGGACCTGCATACTTGAAATTGCAATTTCATATCTAAGCTTGGTCATCGATTATAATGCAAATAAAGCAATCTTGATTTTCGTTATTATTTATTGATTTATTTGTTTAATTTTGTTGAAAGAAATACATTATGCAGCGGCAGTGCATGCAATAAGAACGATGTCCGACCTAGTTCACCAAAACCCATAATACCATCGAGCCCCGTGCAAATACCAACGAAACCGACAGATACGAAACCGAGTGCTATTCCTACACCAACTACACCAACCCCTCGCTCCCCCGTGCCGCCGGTGAAGGCGGTCACTCCGACCCCAACCCCTCCGAGCACACCCAGCCCTAGACCCAGGCCCGCAGCCGCCCCTGCACCGGCTCCAGCCAGCCCCGCACCCCCCAGGAGTCCCACCGCCGCTGCCGCCGCTCGCTTCCAGCAAGCCGAGCAGCAGCAGGAGGTGCGCTCCCGGCTCCAGCCCTCTCCTCTCGCTCCTAGGCAACCTCCTAGTCCTCAGCCCCAGCACTTCATCAAACGGGAGAACAGCTACTCGTCCGAGGAAGAGGAGGAAGCCGACGACGACGAGGACGAAGAGGAAGATTCCGAGATCGAGAGAATAGATCTGCATCACAAGTTAGCGCAACTCCTATTCATTACTAACCAATTACCATACATGACATCATGCTTATAATTAGCAAAGTGTCATTACTCAGGAAACATGTGGATTTTCTTTTGAGATGGTCAATGTTTTCCTGAATTGTTTTCGTGGAGTGTTTTGCCTCATGCTTATTAACTATATAACATCGACTTGACAATGCTGTACATCTGGTTGTTAACGTCAATTAACTACTTAAAACAATCAATTCCAACGACGAGTCTGCATATTTTCTCTTGTTATGTTATCTGTACAAGTAGAATACTTTGAGCTTGAAGCTTGTACATTATCATAAGCGATTTTAAATGGCGAATTTTAACCTAGTTTCTTATTGTTATGAATGTCAAGTTACGTAAATGTGAAACTTTGACACAAAACGGACGAAAAGATTCAGTAACATTTATATATAGATAACCCAAAACAAAGTTAAAGACAACTATTTTGCTGGCAGACAAATCGAATTTTGAAATATCCATCTGAACTTTATATTTAACTTTTTTCATTTTGTGTGGAGTGGATTAATTTATGAATTGGTTTCTAATTGGATTCTACATAGAATGTATTCCATTGCAGATGAGCGATACCCCATGGAACGAAGAAATAATATAATTAGATAGGAGCAGAGGAATTATAGTGATTGTTGTTAGATTTTGTTGCAATGTTATTTATTGTTGATTTGTAAAATGGCTATGGTATAAAGGATTGCGAGATAGAGCGGTGTTTTATTCGTTATGCCTTATGGTGTGGCAAGGGGTAAGGTGACTTTGAATTGAAGTTTTGGCGGTGATTAGCTTGGGTGTGATTGGTGATGCTGGTGCATGGTACCCAGCCCGGGCTGCCTGCGCCCGCCTCTTAGCCTCGGCGAACCAGTGGCGGCGTAACCGGCAAGTCTAAATGTAGAACCGAACCGTCACGTGAGTCGCTGCCTGGAGGGGGCGCACGTCTAGCTAGACCTTCGAACACGGCGTAAGCCAGCAGCCACACTCAGTTTGCTCTCACACGAGGAAGCTCCTACGGTCGGTGTTTAGTGTTTCCCAAATCCTCATTCAAGGTGAGCAAATGCAATTCAATTACTCACTTGGTACTAACCTGCTGCCCCAGTCTCTTCTCTAACACCTACACCTATTCAGTAATCAGTATATACAGTTAACATTAACATAGTACAGTGTGTGCGGTTGTATTTTCCTAGCTTTGCTTTCAAATGAATCGGTGGACTGTGGTTTTCACATTCATTTCACGGAATAATTACTTGAACTTAAAAAGAGAATTCAGCAGAAGGATGTACGTCATTAAGTCATTTCCTGTAGTCTGTAGTTGTCATTGGCTGAACGTGTAACGTATAGTCTGTTCGGGGAATGCAGTTAACACGTCTAAACAGTTGAAGCTGAGTTGTTCCGTGTGCTTAGAGTACGAAGCAAGTCGATAGTGCCGTATCGGTTGTAAAGTGTAGGGAAAAGGTAATTTAGTCCTGTATACAACCGATAGCGAGAGAAATGAGTGGAATGTGTGAGTATGAATGATTAACATACCGTGAGACGGAGAATGAAGATGAGAGGTATGGATTATGGTTGGTCGACGGTCGGCGGTGGTGTGTGTGCCGGTCGGGAGTCGGGGACTCGGGGGTTGTGCATATTATCGATCTGTTTGCAGCTGGGCGCTGACGGGCTGAGCGCGAGCGGGCGGTGTCGGCTTGCTGTGCTGTGACGCTTTAGTTGTCGGAGTGAGATCGACGGCAGTGTTCCTTGCTCTTGGTCGGGCCGGTCCCGCATAACACGTCTTTCTGTCCGAGTGTGGCTGGTGTGCCTGTGTTTGTATGAGTTATTCACGGTTACAACGACTTAGCATCGAGTGGATTAGGATTCGGTGTACCGGTGCCTACTCTCCCTACTTGTCAACACTCAGCGCACAGCTACATAAGGCAGGGTTGGGCGGAATCCCTGCATGGTACAGCCACCATATTCCATGTAGATAGATCGAATTAGTAGTTGAATCACTTGAATACTTCACCAAACATCACGTAGAGTGAGGTGCTTGTATGGATAGTTAGTGAAAGGAGTGGCAGTGGCTGCTTCTCTGATCGACTCGGGACAAGGGGTTCAACTGTTTCATTTCATTCTTGGGAAAATGGGTGGGTGTGCTTCCAAGGACAAAAAGACAACTAAAGTCGAAGATGATTCCGCAGGGTTAGTACACAGCAAGCAAACACCCGATTCGACGTCACTTGCACTTGTTACGAGTTTAATAGTACGGTGCAAGTGATACATATACTCTCTCTCTGGTTCTCGTTCTCGTTCTAATTCTATGTTTCTTCCGGTTCCAAGGCGCAACGCAAGTTTGGAGGCCACCCGAACATCATTCATTCTTAATTACATACAAACAAATCAGTAACGTACAAGTACGAGTATATAAGTAATGGCTTGTTAGCGCTATTCTAGTTTACATTGCACGTTAACCTTTAGCTTTCTCAAGTTCAAGTTGAAGCGTCAACTAAACAGTGTGGTTCTTATTCATCAACTTATCACTCACACATTCCACTAAACGCATGTCCAAATCAACTTCATCTTACCTTGCACGGACCTCCATTAGATCCAGTTGGATTGGGATTGGCCGCACCAAGCACTTGGACCGCACTAACGATCCATACTTGTTTCAGAAATAAAACAAACACCATGGTTGACGCAGCAGTCCTGGAAAAACTCGAAGCCGGCTTCACCAAGCTGGCCGCCTCTGACTCCAAGTCCCTGCTGAAGAAGTACCTCACCAGAGAGGTATTCGACAACCTCAAGACTAGGCAGACCTCTTTCGGCTCCACCCTGCTGGACTGCATCCAGTCCGGTCTGGAGAACCACGACTCGGGCGTAGGCATCTACGCTCCCGACGCCGAGGCCTACTCCGTATTCGCCGAGCTGTTCGACCCCATCATCGAGGACTACCACACCGGCTTCAAGAAGTCCGACTCTCACCCTCCCAAGAACTGGGGAGATGTCGACGCCTTCGGCAACGTGGACCCGACCGGCGAGTACGTGGTGTCCACTCGCGTGCGCTGCGGCCGCTCCATGGAGGGCTACCCCTTCAACCCCTGCTTGACCGAGGCCCAGTACAGCGAGATGGAGCAGAAGGTGTCCTCCACCCTCTGTGGCCTCGAGGGCGAGCTCAAGGGAACCTTCTACCCCTTGACCGGCATGAGCAAGGACGTGCAGCAGAAGCTGATCGACGACCACTTCTTGTTCAAGGAGGGAGACCGCTTCTTGCAGGCCGCCAACGCTTGCCGCTTCTGGCCCACCGGCCGCGGTATCTACCACAACGAGAACAAGACCTTCCTGGTGTGGTGCAATGAGGAGGACCATCTCCGTCTCATCTCCATGCAGATGGGTGGTGACCTGGGTCAGGTGTACCGCCGTCTGGTCTCTGCCGTCAACGACATCGAGAAGCGCATTCCTTTCAGCCACCACGACCGTCTGGGCTTCCTCACCTTCTGCCCCACCAACTTGGGCACCACTGTTCGTGCCTCCGTGCACATCAAGGTGCCCAAGCTGGCCGCCAACCTGGCTAGGCTGGAGGAGGTCGCCGGCAAGTACAATCTGCAGGTGCGCGGCACCCGTGGTGAGCACACTGAGGCTGAGGGCGGCATCTACGACATCTCCAACAAGCGCCGCATGGGTCTCACTGAGTACGATGCCGTCAAGGAGATGTACGATGGCATCACTGAGCTCATCAAGATCGAGAAAGAACTTTAAACACCACACCATATATAAATATTATTCAAACGTGTATGGCAGAACATCATTTCTCACAGTATTATCCTAATTTACGTTTATTTATTCAAAACATGATTTTCTTTTGACTATAGCTTTCTAGTCTGCATCGTTAAGAAAATCGTAAGTATTGTATTATATCGATAATGAAAAAACGCTGTACACAAACTCAATGTATTTTTAAGTTATTGCTCTTTAAAAAATAAAAGACATTAAACAATATGGGGTTCATATTAATTTCCCTACAACATTTTCTTATCAACAATACTTTTTATTTATCATTTTATATTTTACAATACTTAATTTTAACAGCTAATATAAAAAAATATTTCACATGAATATACTTTAAATATATTTGAATATACATAACTTTTGGCCCAATTAAAATATACACAATCAAAGAAATAAATTCTCATACTGTTTATGATACTGAGATTTCCTTATCATCACAAAGTAAAACATTTACAATATATACGTATAATACACAACTTATTTTACATTGTTGCCCATTTCTACATCTCGTTCTCCATCTTTATTTTCCGTCAATTCTGAAACAGTTTTTATTTGGAAACCATTTATCACATATTTATATATGCATACCTGTTGTATATTCCAGTCCATCATTTTTATTATTTTCATTTTTTATTGCTATATCCTTATTATCCGTCGTTATTGAACTGAGCTGTTTAATCTGAAATGTAGGAAAATTAATATTGGCATAAATTTAAAATTTTAAAATTGTACCTGTTCGTTCAGTCTTTTAATTTCTTCTTTTCTCTCTTCTAAATTAGTACGTAAAGACTCTAATGACTGCGTTTTAGTCGCGTCAACTATTTTTAAAGATTCTAATTCTGTTTGACACATTGATAAGGTGTTTTCTTTTCTGTAAAATGCAAAACTATTTATCCGTACAAATGAATATAGTATGATTTACTTCTTTAGAGTTGCTTCATAATCTGTTTTATCATGATCTCTTTGAATTTTTAGTTCACCAATTGCTATTTCTAACTTATTTTTATCAGTTGTACAGATATCTCGTTCGCCACAACTACAAATAGATCATTGATTAAAGTTACACGTACTGCTAGTGTATTACTACCAAATTTGCATTTGCTTTTCTAATATGTTTACTTGATTTGAAAGATCATAATTCTGGGTGGAAAGTGACCACCAGTTGCAAAGAAGTATAATATAAAGTAAAATACATCCTGCCAACAAGAAGGTCGGGCATCGTCCATTTGACACTCTCATTTCTAATCCCATTGTCACCAATATCTTTACAGAAAAAGTAAAAGTTATATATTGGAAATTAAATATAACACATATTTACGTACCTGCTACTCATAAATACTTGTAAAATTACAATATTTATTTAAATAATTGTGAATTTAATATTCTAACCTATTTGTAATTGTATACATCAGTGTAATACGCGCAGCGGTAAAAGATGACGTTACTAGTTAAGCTATTTGATCACAAAAGTCGTTTATTCAGTCTATCAAACTTCGCAACAAGAAGAAGAGGTGTTGTTGATGAAAAATTTGAACTGCAGTTAACGTTCGTGCTTTATCAAGTTATTTGTCTATTGTGGTATTGTAGTGTAGTTATATGTTAGTTTTATAGAAAATTTTCATATGAACAATGATGGCAGCAAAGAAGGATAAGAATCAACAAGTACAAGTGTTTGTACGAGTAAGGTATGTATATAACTATAAAATATTTGAATCGTTTATACAAACTTCGTACAATGTAGGCCTTTAAATTCACAAGAAGGATTTAATTCTTGTGTCGAAATAAAAGGAAATAAAGAATTAACATTAAAACATCATGCAACACAAAAGACGTATACTTTTGATAAAGTTTTTGGTCCAGAATCAAAACAGGTAAAATGAACAGTGACATTTGTAGAGTGTATACTGATGATATTGTATTTTAGCTCGATGTATACAAAATGGTTGCAGAACCCTTAGTGCAAGAAGTAATTGCAGGGTATAATTGCACGATATTAGCTTACGGACAAACTGGTACAGGGAAAACTTATACAATGGCGGGAGGAAATATTGGTGAAACTGCCAATTGGTCAGAAGACGTACACTCTGGAATTATCCCAAGGACTTTGTCCCACTTATTCGATTTATTACGTCTTCAACAAGTTGAACATACTGTACGTATTTCGTATTTGGAGTTGTATAATGAAGAAATCTTTGATTTATTGTCACCAGTAGAAGACAGTTCCAAGTTAAAGTAAGTTAAACGAACCACAATTACAATTTAGTTCAGTATATGATTGTTTTGCAGATTATACGATGATAGCGTGAAGAAAGGATCTGTCATAGTAATGGGATTAACAGAAACTACTGTTGAAACTAAAGCTGAAGTGTTTCGAATATTAGAGAAAGGAGCAGAGAAACGTAGAGTTGCATCAACGTTAATGAATGCTCACTCAAGTCGTTCACACACAGTATTCTGCATAAATGTACACACGAAAGAAAACGCAATCGATGGAGAAGACTTGCTAAAGACGGGGAAGTTGTACTTGGTGGATTTAGCCGGCAGCGAAAACATCAAACATTCCGGAGTGACCGAAGGCCGAGCCCGAGAAACCTTCAGCATCAACCAGTCGCTGCTGACCTTAGGTCGTTGCATCAACAAGCTGAACGAGCGCTCATCACACATCCCCTACAGAGAGTCCAAGCTCACCAGACTGCTGCAAGACTCTCTAGGAGGTCGTACCAAAACCACACTCATCGCCACCGTAGGCCCAGCTCTGTGCAACTACGACGAGTCTATGAACACTCTGGACTACGCACATCGCGCCAAGAACATCACCAACAAACCCGAGGTCAACCAGCGACTCAGCAAGAAAACACTCCTCAAGGAATACACCGAAGAGATCGAACGTCTCCGCAAAGATCTGCAGGCAACTCGTGCCGGTAAAGGCATCTTCGTGGATGAAGAGAACTACGAAGCGTTAATGAGACAACGCAATGAACACAAAGAACAAATGGCCGAGAAAGTGGGCCGTATCCAAGCCTTGCAAGAAGAAATGGCCAACAAGGAACAGTTGTGTGAACAACTTAAGATATCTCTGGAAGAACACGAACAGGAAGTACGAGTTAAAGTCAACACCATCCTTGCATTAGAAACGCAACTACAGGAAGCTTCCAATGATATTCATCAGCTGCAGAAGCAAAACGATTTAACGCAATACATGGTGGACAAATTATCGGAAACAGAGAGACAGTTGCAGAGCACCGCTCGCGAACTTCTCACTGCTGCTGATATCAGCACCAACGACGCCCGTAAACTGCACGACAAAGTCGAAGTTCTCACCGACTTGAACAAGCAAAACAAACAAGTCGTTGAACAACACTTCATGGAGTACAGTTCCAAAATAGATAATATCAGCAATAAATTAGTCACTTTTGATGATCGGAGAAGTATGTTCTTGCAAAATATGCAAGACCAATTAGCCAACTGTAATGAGACAAATATAGCTTATTTAACCACATACCAATCTTTAGCAAACGAAATTGATTCGTGGAGTACCAATTTTATTACTCAGCTTACTGAAATCGAAACTAGTAAGCAATCTTTTATAGAAACAAGCGAACAAACTCAACATAACATATCTCAACTCGTAAAAGATTTAGTATCCGACTGTCGGAACGATTTTATGAAACGTCTTACACCGAATTTCAAAAATATGTTTGAATTAGCTAATGAACAAGTTAACAGTGTTAACCAGCTAATAGAAAACAGTAAGAAATTCTTACAAGACGACCAGACTTTTAATAACACTTTTACAAATGATGTTAAAAATAAAATTGTAAATGAAAAAGAAGTTACAAAGAAATATTTTACATCAACTGTTAAAACGTGTGATGAAGATATGAAAGAGAATATTACAGTGGAGAACAATAATCTAAACTATAGAGCGAAACGAAATGAACAAATAGAAACGTTACTACATGTAATCCTAGGAATGAAAAACGCTGCAGATCAATATGATAAAATGGTTGATCAACAAGAAGAAAAAAGAAAGCAAAGATTCCAGTCATTGCGGACTGACATGAATGAGGGTATTGATATTTGTTGTACCCCAGATCATATGATCAAACTTATTGCAGATCAAGCCGACAACAGAACTCTTAGCTACCAGCGACATGAAGAAGTTTTAAATGTTGCTCAGACTTCCAACCAACAACATCTAGAACAGATACTCGCTACCAACAATACTTTACAAGATGCTCAAGAACAATATATGCAATTCACAGAAAAACGTCACGCAGAAATCGAAGATAATTGTCTTCGAGAAATTAGTTCTCAACAAGAAGTATTCGATTCTCATTTAACAAACCAATATTTTATTGTTACAGTAAGTATAGTTAAATGCTTCATTAAAATTTAATTTCAATTTTATGCTGTATTTTAGGAAGCGAAAAAAGAGGTAGAAAAAGTTTGTGGCGAGACAGAAGCGAAAGTGAACGAGTTGCACGATCACATGAGTTCCCTACTAGATGATATGCGCAAGGACGTGGCAACTAACGATACCGCGCAGACTGAAGTCCGCGCATGCGTGTCTACGGAGATTGACAGCTGCAGGGAGGGAATGCGGCGCCTGTTCGCTGGGAGTCTGCAGGAGTACAAGGCTACGGGAGAGACGCCGCAGCGCAAGACGTACCGGTACCCGCGCACCCTCGCCGAGACCAAGGCGCGAGACCAGCTCATCGAGGAGTTCCGCGCTTGCCACGACATCCCCGAGTCCGACGAGAAGGAGAATGATTGTGACAACGTAAACACGTCCAAAATTCCCAAATTACTACAAAAACAAAATGCTATCATTCAAGAAGATAGTTCTTAGTAAATATTAATCTGATTTTATTCATTTTGACATTTTCGTTATGTACATTGAAAAGTACTAAACATTTCAATAGTTTGTATTGTTTATATTTTAAGTTGTTCGTAAAACTCTAAGACAAAATTTTTATAAAGTAAGATTACTCCATTTTAGTACATAGTTAAATATTTAGTCAAAGAGAGTTCTTCACGTCGTGATCATATTTTATGTACATGAGATTTATTTTTGTTCTCTCTTGTGGAAATATATAAAATTGGTTGACTCCTCAGTCAGTCAAATTTAATAATAAATTATTTTCATAAAATAAATATAATATAAATTATACTAAAGTATATAAATACGTTCGAATATAAATAATTAGGTAGTACGGGAATGGGTAACGATAAAGTCACAAGTCACTGATGACACTCACTAAATTGAAGTCACGTTCAAACGTTTACAAGTTATTTACACTAATTATCTGATTAATCCACCCGATAAACGACGACACCTTCACATATACACCAGGTACGTCCTTGCGACCGCAGCCGAAGCCCCAGGACACGAGTCCCGCCAGCTCGTAGAAACCGTCGTCCTGGCACACTAACGGACCTCCTCCGTCGCCCTGCACACAAACACACCACGTATGTCTTCCCTTTACCTCTACCACACAACGCTCACCTGGCACGCGTCGTTGCCCTCTTCTCCTCCTGCACAGAAACTGCTCGCTGGTAGGATAAATATCTTCTCGGTAACTGCGTTCAGGTTTCTAATACACTCGGCATCACTCACGATGGGGATCTCCGCCTCTCGAACACGGAGAGGGATCGGTCCACCTACATGCATACACGTTAGTGAAGACAGAGTAATGTGCAGTGGTACTACCTTCTTCCATGTAGCCATAACCGGTAACCGTGCAACGCTTTCCTGCTGCGTGAGACACCCCGCGTGCAGGCAAACACACTAAACAAACGCCGTCCTTCAGCTCGGCTTGGCCTTGCAGCTTGAGCAGCGCGATGTCGTTATCCAACGTCTGGCTGTTGTGGTTGTGATGGATGTACGTCGTTGCTACCCGCAGAGTCTGCGCCCCTGGACTGCCGTACTTGCGCGTCAAGTCGTGGTCTCCCACGCGCACGTAGATTGCATCTCCTGATCGGACAATACTAAAATAAAATGTAAGTGTTGTTTATACTAGAATGGTTGGTATTTATATACTTAGTGACGCAGTGTGCAGCCGTTAGTACCCACTGGGTGCCGATGAGCGCCGCTCCGCACAAATACTGATTGAGCGAGTTGATGAGAGCGACCTGCCAGCACCACTCGGCATAGTCGCCGTCTTCTCCACCCACCACGCGGCTGGTGCGCGCAGTGCCCTTCACTCCGCACACGTACTTGCTGTACACCAGAGGCCTCGAGCTGTTCTCCACCGTAACAGCACTTGCACTAGCTACCCCTATACTGGACAGCGTGGGATTCATCGTGCTTGTGGTGGTGGTGGGTGCCTGGCTAACCAAGCCGCTCTCCAAACCAACCTCGCTACCAGTCGTCATCTCTTCCTTAATGCCCATCACTTCCCGGATGATGGACTTGGGCGCACAGCACTTGGTGCCATGTTTGCGGCACTTGAACAAGTCCGTCATTTCGGCGTTGCGGAAGCAGGTGAAGGAAAGCAGGGAGACAATGCAGGAGCCGGGGCAGTCGGCGCGAGTGTCGGCAGCGGTGTGCGCGGGCGCTGGGGTAGGGGCGGGCGTGGTGCTCGTGGTGCTGGTGCTCGCCGCCGTGGGCTTCACGCGCTGGCTGGGTGACGCACAACACACGGAGCCGCGCTTGCACGTGGACGTGTGGGGGATCAGCACCGCGGGACTCTTGCAGAACGCTGCCATCAGGTTGAGGAAGCAGGTGCCCGGACATTTGGGGTAGTGTTGTTCGACTACAGACAGCGTGCTGGGTGGCCGATAAGTGCTGGTAGTCGTGCTTGTAGTGCTCATGGTGCTGATAGTGGGAGTGTTTTCACAACACGTACCCTCATCGGGGCACTCTGCTTCCGCGTTGATGTTATCGCAGAAGAAGGCGTCGAAGATGTGAACGCACTTGCCATTGCACTGGTTGGCTGCAGGCGGAGGAGGTGATGACTGAGGTTGCAACTTGGGAGGCTTGGTGCTTTTGTAGAGTGCAGTGCTGTAGGTGTAGGGTCGAGGAGTTGTGCGAGATATGTTTTTCTTCGGTATAATTAGGTTGGGTGGCGTTTTGTCGCCGAACATATCACTAGAGACGCAACAGCGCTGGCCTACCTTACACAAGTCTGCGGTGTCTAAGATCGCCTCGCAATAGTCGGCTATGCGTTCAGTGACGCATTCGCCTGGACATGGTTTACTTGACCCTATATGTAAATGTAAATAGTAAGCGCTATGGATAGATGTATACGTGTGCAGTTTACCTGACTCTTTAGTCTTAAGAGGGGTTTTTGTTTTGTCTGTTTGAGGCTTGGGGGTGGTGGTGGTGGTTGTGGGCGTGGGGGACGGCTTGCTGTTGTTGGTGGCGTCCGTCTCGTTAGCGGGCGGCGGGTCCAGGCAGCACTTCATCTGCGCGGGACACGCGACATCTTCCAACACCTCGTCGCACAAGAGCGTCGCCAAAGTGTGCATACATATCCCAGGGCAATCCTTCGCTTCAGCCGTGCTTGTTATAGTATCCAGTAAACCTAATTTACATCGCGTATTGTACATGTGGCTACAATTTACAGTTACATATCGAATATTAAGTTGTTACCTGAAAAGAAACTTCCAGCAAGCGAATCATCCTGTACGCGAACGAGTGGTAGGTAGACAATTGACAATAATACAACAATATATAAATTCTTAAGGTGAATCATAATTAGTATTCGGACATATAAACTTGTCAAGTACTAAGAGAGTTGGTTGCGATGCAAACATAAACACACATCGACATCGATACACACTAGTACGTAGACACTGACACTGTTGATGGTACAGTTATACTGCGGTCTTGCAGAGTACCGAGTGTTGCTGTAGCTGTTGTTCTGGAGGGGAGCTGGCGGTGTCAAACCGATTCCGATTGATGACCTCTGTTATCGCCGAGGACGAGGTTGTTGGATGTCCCAGTCCCATCCATACATTCATACACGGTACAACCGTAAACCATACTACAGGTCGTTCACCTCCACTCTTCCTTCTTCCTTATACATGACCTTTATAAACTAAATACTACCGAACTTCCTCAAATTACGTGCACATCTACACATTTCATATTTATTATAAATCTTACTACTTATATTCATTCTAATTCTACTCAAAATAATTATCAATTATTTATATATACATTATAAATAAATATATAAACATATCTACATCAAAAATTAAAGAAATTGTTAAAAATACAAAATTCTCTTATAGAAACATATAATATTTATAATTTCCTGCAAATATTATTTCATTCACAATAAAATTACAATTGCTACAAATACAAGAATTGGCTGATGTAAATTTTACAGTTATATTTGTATGGTTCTCAGTTGTTGATGAACGGTAATGTTAAACATTCACGTCTTTTCTTCCAACATTCCCATAAATAGGCTACTTTACAAGCAACAATGTTACTTTATTTTATTTATGTGTCAAGGAATCTATTTTAATTCAGACTATAAATATTTGACCATTATGTATCGTATTTATGACTGTAGTTTCGACGAAACTGGCCAAAGTAAAAAATCAAGATTTAATAAATTCTTATTTCGAAATTACTATTATCAAAACTTACAAAAAAATAGGATCGACACTTTACAAGCCAAGATGTTGTATGATATTTTTTAAATATATTTCTTTTATGAGTAAATAACATTAGAGTAGTAGTATACAATATTAATATTTGAAGTGTAAGTGTAAATAACTGTGAATCAATAAGCAATCATGGTAGTTGTTATAATTAACAAGGAATTACTAAATAATATAAGCAAAGAAAACAAATTTAGGGCAAACTGTTAGTAAACACAAAGTTAGACAAGTAAAGATGTAAATACAAAATGTTCGTTTGATAATTGTCGTCGCGTTAGTCGGGTGTAACATGTTGTGTTCACTTGGAATATTAGTGTTGATGTTAGTAATGCAAACGCATGGGCAAGGCAGAAGAATGAGCGATGCGCACATCCTCACTTCTTCCTACTCACAAGTTTCACACTCCGGCTCCGCTCGAACGCTCGGACAAACTCCTTGGACGCACAGGTAAACCAAACATCACATTTAAAAACTTCATCTCACCTCTGTCATTTATAGTTCAGATGCACGAGTCGTTAAAGGACAACATTTAAGAAAAATCACACCACACAAATACCTAGAAGATGGAAAAGGCGAAGTTATTGAAAGATTTAATCCAAGACCGTGGTTTGCATATGAAGACAAGGGGAAACCAAATGACGAACTTGCGGTTCCTTTTCAATCTTTCCCATTATCTTTACCTCCCAAAGACAAGCCAAATGAAACAAATAACAAAAATACTTACGATTCGCCTTACAATTCTTATAATCCCCAAATACAAAGTACAAAAATGCCTAGTAATTTTGTGACACCAAGCAAAGATTTTGAACCAAATAAAGAGTCAAATGAAGATGAAACCATGGATTCCGACTTCCATGAACCGGAAGGTCCAGTGGCAGTTCCATACAAAGATCATCCCAGTGAAAATCATTCAGGATCTATACCAGACTATTTAGATCACAATCCAATGGAAAACCAAAAGGACCATCCTGTTTCAGATCATCATTCACCACCAGAATATTTAGACCACAACCCAATGAAACCACCGAAAGAACATCCGAATCATCATCCAGCACTACCTCAATATTTAGATCATAATCCTATGGATCATCCAATTGAACATCATCCAGCTAGTTTGCCTGAATATTTAGACCATAATCCTGTAGGACATGATTATAGTTTTCATCATGATTTTCATGATCATCCGCCAGTATACTACGAGATAAAAACGACAACGGAAGCACCTGAAAAACAAAGATTAAATAAGCGTCCGTACAGTTATTACTACATTGGAAGAAAGCTTTGGTATATTCCCTTATATTTCAGTGTATATTTTATTATCTACATATTCGTTTTAATTTTGAAATCAATAGCAAGGCATAAGATAACATTTAATCATTATTTCGAAGAGGATAAACGCGAAATGAAAGACATGCATGAAGCCCACGAAGAACATGTTCAACAAGTAGAACATCATGTGTTCGATGATATCATGACAGCTAAGAGAAAATATATCATGTAAATGTTTGTATTTTTCCTTTCTCTTTGTTATTATGCAGGAAGTGTACAATTATAAATAAATCATTTTAATTATAACATGTTGTCCGTCATTAAATTTCTTTGCAATATTAAGATAGATTTAAATATAATAAAAAAATAAGAATTTGAGTATATAAATATATTTTATTGATATTAAATATATTATTTATTAAAATTATAATTCCAAATAAAAACTATAAGATAAATAAGATACGAATATAAAATATAGATAAAATTCATAACTAGACCATGTGTGAGATAAAAGTTAACATTATTATAACGAAATTGATTATTTGCTTGCATCTAAATGCTAAAACAAATATTTATCTAAAATTTACTTTACAATAATGTGAATCCGTTATTGATATTTTCTAATGTGGTGCTAAGTGTTACCGGTTAATTGACTGGTTTACCATAAATTTCATACATTAGTTGAACCATTTTCTATTTGACTCTACGAATCATAATTACTCTTTTTCTAGTTTTAAAAGTGTAAGTAACATTTAAATAAAACATCTTTGAAAACTGTTTTTGGACAAAGGTGTTTAAGTATTTGTTTATATACTACATATATCTTTATTTTTAGTGAATTAAAAATGTTAGATATGTATTTTGTACATGTGGTTTTTATTTTTTCATTAATGTTAATAACAATAAATGGTGCAAGTGTAACAGAATCTTATAGTTATTCAAATGCTGTAGCTACGACACCAACTATATCAAATATTACTGCTATATCAAGGTAATAATGAAAAATTGATTGTAAGTTTTTAATAAGAAATAAATTTATTACAGACGTATGGCTAGAGGAATGGATGCTTCAGATCATCAAGAAGATTCAGACAAAGCGATTAAGAATGATCCTTGGCAAGGATACTACGAATTTTTAATTAATGAAGGTTCTTTTAAATTTTGGGCTGTATTTCAAGTAAGAAATGAATTGATTGTTTGTATTCCAATCAGAAAATATCTGTTATATATTGTTGTAGATTGTTACGGCAGCTATTTTAATTTATTCTGCATTTGCTGCAGTTTACTACGCAAAATATAATTTTATTCAAGCAGATTATGACTACAGCGATTATTTTCTTGGTCGATCAAATGATGAAGTATCCAGTAATGATATGTGGTCTGGACTTAGCTCACAAACTTTTCAAAGAATACTTGATGCGATTTCCTCAAAAAAGTATTCGTAGTAGAATATTATTTAACAATTAACATTAGACAATGCTTTAAATATTTCTCAAACTTAAATATGAATGTATTTATGTACTATGTTTATACTATGAAAGAAAATATATATTTTTACAATTATTTGTTGTGTGTGTCGTAATAATTCATTTTAAAAGAAACCGCGGGGTTTATTTTAGTCACTAGTTCAGCTCTACCAATAGATGAAATAGAAATGTCCTGCAGTTGACAGATAAGTAGCTAAATTATTTGTTGATTCTATATTTGGAAACGAGAATGTTATTTGTCATATGACCTTATTGTAATATTTGTATATAGATAAGGTATTCATAATTCTAACACATGTTGCGTTCTGAATAAATTTATCTGTTATTTTTCAAAATGACTTCGCAGATCAAGGCAAAGGTAATTATTTTTATATAAATTTCAGTTTTAATACATGTTTTATTAAATTTCAGGCTCGGTCCTTAAAGGAATTGAAAAAAGAAGGCCGGAAAATAAATAAGGCAGAAAATAATGAGTTTATCATAGAGGACATATACGAAAATTGTACAAATTCTAAACTGACAACAAAACTTAAAACTGGTATAGTTTTTGATGATATATTTACAGCACACAAATGTATTTGGGATTCAAGTTATCCAGAAAACCCAAGTCGATATACTTGCATAATAGAAAGGTAAGTTACTGCTATATTAAATACATATCATATGTTTAATATGTTTTATGACAGGTTAAATAAATATGGGTTAATAGATCGTTGTGAACGAATATCTAACAGAGATGTTAGCAGAGAAGAAATTTGTAAACTACATGATCCTAAACAGGTAGATATAATGGACAGTACGTCCACTATGAGCGACGTTTCTGCATTGGAATCATTAGCTTCACAGTACGATTCAGTATATTTTAATGAGGTATGTTACGTTATTCCATTATAATAAACATATTAATTACTGGTGGGAGTGTTTGGTAATCATTTTGGTAGAAAACACAAGCAGCAGCGTTACGTGCAGCCGGTTCTGTGTTAAACCTGGTGGAAGCCGTGTCGTTAGGACGAGTGCAAAACGGCATGGCAGTAGTGAGACCTCCAGGACATCATGCCATGCACGACACCTTCTGCGGCTACTGCTTCTACAACAACGTGGCCTTGGCTGCTCGTCACGCCCTGGACAACTGCCGCATGCAGCGAGTTCTTATCGTGGACTGGGACGTGCACCATGGACAGGCCACTCAGCAGATGTTCTACGATGATCCCAGGTTTGTACAACTATTTGCTATAACTATAATTGTTTAATAGCTTCAGTATTATCAAGAGATGTAATTTAAAAAATTTAGAGTTTCATTTTTTCGTTCAAAAATAAGGTGGAGGTTGCAATTTTTTTAATTTAAGTTATTTTCAATTGTAGTTAAACATAAAAAGTTACATTTTTTAGTTTTTCAATGTAAAATTTTTCATATACAGCCGAAATAATCCAAAAATACCCATTTTTGGGTCAAAAAAAATTATTTCTGAAACTAGTCCACATTGATAGACGATGATGCCCTGATTTCAAATTTTCAAACCGAATTCAATTATCTCTTCTAGTTCTTGAGATTTTAGCTCTCAAAGTTGCACCTCAAAAAAGTGTATTTTTTGGGGATATCTCAAAAATGGGTAGAGATACAATCTCAACAATTATACCAGTCGATTCTACGGGCAAAGTTACATAAAGAAATGTTCTCTCCCTATATACGTTCTTTGGAACGATTTGGTGAAAAATGAGAAAAACGAAAAAACAGGAATTTCAGTTTTTCACTCGGTAACTTTTTCTCTCCAAAATTTCTCATTTTCTGGACTTAAGTAAAGATGGATACGCTGATTCCAAATTTTCAAACCGAATTCAATTATCTCTTTCCGTTCTCGAGATATTTGCGTTCAAAGTTAGACCTGAAAAAACAGGTTTTTCAGGAATATCACTGAAATGGGTCGAGATACGACATTGGCGACATCACCAATCGATTCTACGGGCAAAATTACATAAGTGTACCAATTTTCAGATTTTTATTCCACCGGATACAATTTTTAAAGAGAAAAAACTGAAAATGGCCAAAATCGAAAAAAATCGTAAGGGGTTCATCAGGCATTTTTTTCGATTTTCACCGATTTTCGTTTTTTCGCTTTAAAAATTGTATCCGTTGGAATAAAAATCTGAAAATTGGTACACTTATGTAATTTTGCCCGTAGAATCGATTGGTGATGTCGCCAATGTCGTATCTCGACCCATTTCAGTGATATTCCTGAAAAACCTGTTTTTTCAGGTCTAACTTTGAACGCAAATATCTCGAGAACGGAAAGAGATAATTGAATTCGGTTTGAAAATTTGGAATCAGCGTATCCTTGTTTACTTAAGTCCAGAAAATGAGAAATTTTGGAGAGAAAAAGTTCCCGAGCGAAAAACTGAAATTCCTGTTTTTTCGTTTTTCTCATTTTTCACCGAATCGTTCCAAAGAAGGTATATAGGGAGAAAACATTTCTTTATGTAACTTTGCCCGTAGAATCGACTGGTATAATCGTTGAGATTGTATCTCTACCCATTTTTGAGATATCCCCAAAAAACACACTTTTTTGAGGTGCAACTTTGAGAGCAAAAATCACAAGAACGAAAAGAGATAATTGAATTCGGTTTGAAAAATTGAAATCAGCGCATTGACCTCTATCAAAATGGGCTATTTTCAAAAACCAAAATTTTCGACCAAAAAATAGATATTTTTGGATTATTTCGGTTGTAAATAAAAAATTTTGAAATGAAAAATGAAAAATTTTACGTCTTATTGCTTTATCAATTCATATATGAAACATTTGTTGTAGGGTTCTTTACTTCTCTATTCATCGTTACGAACAAGGCGCGTTCTGGCCAAATCTACGAGAATCGAATTTTGATTACGTAGGAAAAGGAGAAGGATTTGGTTATAATATTAATTTGCCATTGAACGAAATTGGCTGTGGAGACGCAGATTACTTAACGATATTCCATACAATTTTATTGCCAATAGCTTATGAGGTATTTACATAGTGTGTAATATATAATAAATAGTAATCAGGTGATTTGTTTGCGTTTAGTTTGATCCTGATTTAATATTGATATCGGCTGGATACGACGCCGCCATCGGCTGTACAGAGGTGTGTTTTTATTAATTTTTATTTTTTGTTTTGTTGTTAGTATGAACCCGAATTAATAATAATATCGGCAGGATATGATTCATGTATGGGGGATGATAAGGTTTGAAAGAAATAAAAATAAATAATAAGTTTAATGAGATGAGATTTGTTGCAGGGAGAAATGGTTGTGTCCCCAGGGTGTTACCACCACTTGACGACGGCGCTGATGGGTTTGGCTGGAGGCAAGGTGGCGGTGTGTCTGGAAGGAGGCTACTTCTTGCCCTCGCTGGCGGAAGGGGCCGCCCAGACCCTCAAAGCGCTCCACGGCGAGCCAGCACCTGCGCTAGAACAGCTCCAGCCTGTCAAACAAAGGTATTTACATCCACATATAAACTGAATCACATACTCAACTTGTAATATCATAGCGTGTTTACATCCATATACAATGTTATATCTATTCTTCGATCCAAGTGGAAATGTTTGAGTCATTTTAATCATGAAAGCGACGTAAGAAAACATTCGGTGGAAATTGTATATAAGGGATACGAATTAACTCCTCCTTTCCAAACCCGGAATTGCTATCCTCAGCATTCTCAAGAACAACAGAAACATTTTCACGAGGAAGTTAAACGCCTTCAAAATAGTAATAATACACAAAACCTTGTTACTTACGAAATATGTATATTGTTTATAATTTCAGAATATTACGAAAGAGATGAAGTAAAGACAATAGCTTACGTGTACAACGATTTCATGGAATTGCACAAATCACCAGATGAAAATAGTTTTGAGAAACCAGAGAGACTTTCGAGGTGTATAAAAATTCTAGAAGATCTTGCATTGTTGGATAGAATGGAAATAATAAATGTAAGTAAGTAAAATTAAAGAAAAAAATAAAAATTAAAAATATATTAATATATAGAGTCGCGAAGCAACGGATGATGAAATACGTTTCTGTCACGATATGGAGTACGTGCGTAAAATAGAGCAACTGGGTTCGGAAAGCGAAATATCCATAAAGGCCAAAGAAGGGTGGAAAAGCGTGTTCACAAGCCCAGAAAGCTTGAGTTGCGCGCGCATGGCAGCTGGCAGCCTCCTGGAGATGGTGCATGCAGTTACCTCGGGCCGAGTGGCAGCCGGTGTAGCCTTGGTACGGCCCCCAGGTCACCACGCCGAGCGCAACACTGCGGGCGGCTTCTGCCTACTCAACAACGTGGCCATAGCGGCACATTACGCCCTCAACAAGAACATCGCTTCTCGCATTCTCATCCTGGATTGGGATATCCATCACGGCAATGGTATCCAGCACATGTTCTACGACAACCCCAACGTGCTGTACGTATCAGTGCACCGCTACGATAACGGCCGCTTCTTCCCCAACTCGCCGGACGCAGAGGCGTCGTGCACTGGCTCCGACGCCGGCACCGGCTACAACGTGAACGTGGCGTGGAACAACACCGCCATGTCTGACGCCGAGTACCTAGCGGCTTGGACTAGGATCGTTCTGCCTGTGGCCTATCAGTACAACCCTGACCTGGTGTTGGTGGCTGCCGGCTTCGACGCGTGCCGAGGAGATCCCATCGGCGGCTACAACGTCAGTCCGGAGGCGTACGGCCACCTAGTGCAGCTGCTGAAGCCGCTGGCCATGGGCCGGATAATCCTCGCGCTGGAAGGCGGCTATAATGTAAATTCCGTTGCTTATTCCATGGCGATGTGTGTCAAAGCCTTACTTAGTGACCCACTGCCACCGCTCAAATGTAACCAGGTAGCTAATTCCGCTTCCTCTTCCATTCAACAGACAATCAATTTTCATCAAAACAAATGGCACCTTTTGCTCAAACCCGTTTCTTTTTAGAATAATTTCATTCATTTACCATTAACGTCGTAATTTGCAAATTTTTATATATTGTTAAATAATAAAAAGAGAATATAATTAAAGAAATAACACGCTTCATAATGTGATAATTGCGAATTGAAACGAAAAATTAATGCCATTACAATATATTCCACTTTTGGTAATAACAATAGGCTGAGTAATTTAAAAAAATGAAAAATATATATATTATTTAAGTTTTATTTTACTTACACATTAATTAAAGTGTAAAATGCAAAAGAAAACTGACAACTTTTGTATTAAATAAACGCATTTTTATTAATGAATGTAACAGTATCATTGTAATATACTTTAAATAGTCCTAATCCACAGGATTGCATAAAATGATAAGCACTTTGAAAAAGGTAGTACGAAGAGTTGTAGGAATCGAAGAACAAGTTGAGGTAAGGCATGGCCTCGGTGCTGATGTGCGGGTAGAAAGCGGCGTGGGGCTCGAGGCGCAGGGCGTGCGCGGCGGCCACGCGCTGCACGTCGGGCCACTTGGTGAGCGGCAGCGCCAGCAGCACGTCGGCGTTGCGGATCACGCGGTTGGAGTGCTGCAGCTTGGCGCGCTGGATGGCGGCCAGCGTGTGCAGCACCACGGCCGCCGGCTGCGACCCCAGCTCGTGCAGCACCAGCGTCTTCGGCAGCAGGTAGCGGGACGCCCCCGCCCCGTACAGCTGGTGCGAGTTGCGCTGCGCCAACAGCCCCACGGGCAGGCTGTACACGTGGCTGGTCACTAGGTGCACTTGCTGGGAGGGCTGCAGCTCGGCCGACAGGTGGGACGCCAGGGAGAACACTCCCGCCTGGTGCACGAAGCCGAAGAACAGCAGGCAGATGGAGTTGAGCAGCCACCAGCAGCGTCGCAACGTCTTGGACCGCACTAGCTCGTCTGCATGTAAGTACACTAGTGGTAGGGTAACTGGGATTAGAAATCGCGCTTCCTGGTGTGGGAAATACGAGAGCGTTGCGATAGGAAAGAATACCGCTCCGGTCATTAGGCAACGAATGTTGTAAATACTCGGTAAAGAACGATGACGACCGGATACTAGCTTTACTATAAAAATAATCACTTTTATTATTGCTATAGCACTTAGTACGTTGTATAACAAAGGCATATTTACTAACAAATGTAAAAAACGTGGATGTAATCCGTGTTCGGCTAATTTATCTGTGTTTATATTATACTTAATGAAATTCAGCGGTGTAATTACAAAATTGCGCATAGAAATATCCATTTGCATAAGTTCAGCTGCCGACAAGTAACCGAAATACACGGAGTCAACTAGAATAAACAAAGCGGAGAACAGGAGAGACGTGAGAGCGAATAGAAACATGCGCGTGTGGATCTCAGACAAAGTAACTATCTTGTAGCCTATGCCGCGGTAGATCCAGAAGAACACCCCGGGAAAGGCAAATAAGACGAAGGTGGGTCTGTTAAACACGCCCATGGTGACCACGAAGCTGATGAACACGCAATGCCGCAAAGAGTGCGATGGTAACGCACTCACAATCTTATACAATCTGGCTCTATCCGCTGCCACTGTTGATTGCTCGTACTTTTTCTTCAGAAATTCGTTCTGTTTGACGATTGTGTACGAATATGAATGGCTCTCAACAACTAAATAAATTAGTATTGCCATTAGAACCATTTCAATGGTATTAGAAAATGTATGACTTCCATACACTTGCATCACATACGAACTGGCTAAGATGATTAATTTGCCTTTATATTTTTCGTAGTGCATTGTGCATATTTTGTATAAACAATAATCTACAATGAATGATAAGAGGCAATAGTGAATTCTTGGTAAAACTGTTAGCCAGTATGGTGTTTTTAATGTGACGCTTAAATAATACTGTAACTGATTGTCAACACTTCGTAAACATTTGTATGGAAGGCCGACGACTAGATATGGTACGAAAATACTTCTAATAGGGAATGACTGATTGAATTCCCACGGTCTATTCGATTCTGTATCGAACACATCACCTGCAATTTCATTGTTTTAACATAACATTTAATATTTAATACATAAAACTTACCAGCCATAATTTCAGTCGATTGAAAAAACTCATCTGGATGTATATATCCTTTTTGTGGAATGATTGTTAATAAAACTCGTACAATAGCGAGGAGATAGTACACTTTATCTAATTTTTCTGCTTCAAATACTTTTATTAAATACCTATTATTGATGGCACTACTAAATCCTTTTTGGAGGTTAGAAATAATTTGATACATTCTTGTAGTAATATTGTTAGATGATACAGTTGCCATTATTTGTTTAATGTTTTACTAATTTTAAATATTACATTTTACACTTTTTTAAAACAATTTTGAACAAAACAGAACATGACAAACACTCGACTTGTGCTCACTGATTCTGACAACAACCGGACGGACATAATCGCTTATCTGCACTTCAAATGTTTTCAATATTTATTTTAAAATAATTGAAAAACGACTATAACGAAAAGGGATAGATATAAAAAATAAAAATTAGTTATCTAACATATTTATTATTAAAATATAGTACATATTCAGTTTACAAGAAATTAAACTTTTTTAGTTTCATCCCATATAGTGACACCATCACAAGCGCAAACGGTTTTCGGGTTTTGGAAAAGTCCGGCTGAACGCGCAATAATTCCACAGGCGACTTTAATTTGTTGCCCTTGTACTAAAACAGCAGCTCTGCCAATAACATCAGACAGATTCAACTTAGTGGTAAATCGGAAAGCAGCTCGGCCGTTGCTTTCTGGTTGGAATGTTCCCAAAATGCTGCTAGATTTGCTTCCGTCATTTGCTACTGGCTCATACAAACAACCAACACTGACATGTCATTACTTAGAAACGCCTTTATATGTAAATGTAAACAAACCTTTCACAGCCATTTGATAAGTCACCACATTCGTACACACACAGGGAATGTTCATTTAAATCTAAACCGTCAATTGTGCCATCAACAATGCATGTGTTACTGTTTTCTTCATTTTCCATTAATCGAATTACACCTTGTACTTTCTTGTTTCCTCCTTCCATTATGGAAACTGCTGCTAAAGAACCTGTAACACTCAAATAAATATTACAAAATAACTCAGGTGTATGACAAATACTTGCAGATCCTTTCAGTACAACTTTTCTGCCGGTTGATTTAAGTAATGTTTGCAACTCATGAATTGGTAATGTACTATCAATAACTACTGTGCCTTTATCCAATTGGATATCGTAGTTTTTAACATCATTTCGGTCATTTAAACATTTTTTTATTGAATTTACACATGATTGACATGTCATTTCAATAAAGAATTCTACCTGTAATAATAAAAACTATATTTTATGTCATAAAATATATATTTGTTTATACCTTTGATGTCATGATGGTTTAGAAAAATGCACAAATCAAACAGACTCTAGATATGAAACGTCAAATTACATCGCTGCTTTAATTTGTTTTTCTTGCATTATCATGGTGCATGAAGTTTATACGTATCAATTTATTTCAGCCTTGAAATATTATGCAAAATTTTATTTAGAGGTACAAGTACAAAACGAATGACAACTGAACACTAATGAACTTGTAGTGACATCGCACGACAAACGGTTGAACTACTACAAAATGTGTCCTCGCTGTGGTTTATATCTATGATACAGTTCAACACTTTACTGGTAGATGGCTCTAGGAGTATTAAATCAGAATAATTTCAAATTCATAACAATAAAATATGTAAAATTAAATCTGGTTTCATCATTTAATAGTCTGTTCATTTATGTTATTAAATTTTTGTATTGATCGTTAAATTAAAAAGGGTTTAGGATTGAGTGCTAGTTTGAATATAGGTAATTTAATAATAAAGAATATAGACATAGAAACACCTAGATATATGTATATTATATCATTCTTTTACATCATTCAGTTTTAGTATCAGTAATGAGTTAGAGTCATTGCCTTATCTATAATTTATAACATCTTATTTGCCTTCCTATAAATTAAATGTATTTTTGCATCAATACAAACAAAATATACATCTGAAAATACATATATATTTATACTTCGAATATAGATAATTTCATTTTCAACTGTTATTCATTATCAAGAATATGTTTATACCTTTGGTCTTTCCTTGTGAATTTTCAATTTATATCTCCTTCCGCATTTTACTTGAAATCAGTTAGTTATTGTCATATTTATAAATGAATCCGGTAATAATGGAAACAATACAAACAACTTTATCAAGTGATTCGTTTTCACACAGAGCTTGAGATGATCCGTAGCATTGATCTACTTTGTTCACATTCATATCTTTTATACATTGATAATGAATGAAATAAATGTAGGAGCAGGAGCATTTGAATATATGAATTAGATTTAGTTATTGTAATATAGTCATGTTATGTAGAGACATTTATGATGATGTGTGGACCTTATCGAGCTCGGGCGCAGATCTGAGCGCGGTCGCAGTGCGGGTCCAGCAGCGGCAGCTGGCGGAGGGCTGCCAGGGCCGGGCGCGCCGCCCACTCGCACGCCACGTCGGCGCGGCACGCCGCCTCGGCGCGCTCCACGAACATCACGTCGCAGCTGTTCATGTCCACGTCTTCCTGCTGCAACACCAGCTCACCGTTTCTCTTTCTCTCTACTCCACCAGGCCTACTTACGCAAATGTAGCACAGCTGGTGCCACTTGCACAGCGAGTAGAACAGGTCGTTGAAGTCCCCTGTCATCAGGCGATGGCAGCGGCTTTCAATCACGTTGCACCGGCCTGCAACAGCACCACTTTACCTTACCCCAGCCTTGCTTTCAACCTACTTACCCATATCCACATTTGCCAGGATTTGGATTTCGTTCGAAGCTATGTCAGCGTCTTCGCAGCCCAACTCTGTTTTCGAGGAGCACTTCCTGTCTGCTTTGCTACTTTTTTTCTGCTCCGGTTCAAGTTGCACATTTTCTGCTTCGCTGGCGGTAGTTCTCTCTGTATTTTTATAATCATTTTTCTGCGCAGCTAAGCTACTTTTAAATTCGCTTAAAGCTCTACGCATCTTCTCCAGACTGTATGCGGTCGCTAGTCGAGAAATGACCTTATCTTTAATTTCTTGAATTCCTGCTGGATCTGTCTCCCCGTCTCGAGAACCAGTATATTTTAAAGCCTCGTCGATTATTATGTCTTCAATATTTTTTAATTTATCATCCATATCTCGTAATTTAATTTCATCGGATTTTTGCTTTTTAGTGAATTTATCGCTAAATTCTGTCATGTCGATTTCTGGTTTTAAATTGTGATTGCGGAAAATATTTAGAGGATATTCAGAATTTCTTTTAACAGCTTTTGTTGCAACTGCATTGTATCGTTTCACGAGCCATTCATTATCAATCTCGTTGTCGTTTGAAAATGACTGCGATTTTTTCCGACGTCGATCGATACCAAAGTAATTAGACCAATCAATTGATTTCTTTTTAATATTTAAAGGTTCATCTACGTGCTTGGCATCAGGATGTTTAGTTGCAACACTAGGAGCAGCAGTCACGGAAGGAGTAACTTTTTTGTTAGCAGAATTTTTGTTTTCATTGATAGGTTTGTTGGGTTTAACAGTGGGAGCAGATTCCGTTCCGGTAGAATTTTGTTTATTACCGAATATGTGATTTAGATCTTGTAGGATTTTAGGATCAGTGCCAGAAGCAGAGAGGAGAATTTGTTTGTTATTGTCGTTGTTAGGAATTCCTCTCTTATGGTGAGTAGAGTAGAAGTTGCTGCTCCTTTTGGCAACAGGAAAACGTTTTCGTTTGGCGTACAGGAAATCGGTATCTGGCTTGTAGTAATTCATGTCCAGGTCATCTAGAGGCAAAGAACGCTTCTTGTAGCCCACACCTGCCCAACCGAGTGTCGAATAGTCCACTGGAATTTGAACTTCTTGTCGTTTATTCATCTCTCCCACGAATATAGGAGCATCTTTATCATACTGCGAATTTTTATATTTTTCCCACAATTCTTCAATCATTTCTATATAATCTCTATTATCATCGTATTCTTTCTCCATTTCTTTATTTTCTACTTCTTCTTGTAATTTTTGAAGGAATACTTCCGCGAGTTTTTCATGCTGTTGCTTAGATTTTTCTCTTTCCATTCGTTCCCGAAATGAACTTAATATTCTTTTATTAAACGCAGAAGGAGAATCATGTTTTGGTTGAGAATTGTAGAGCGCATTTGATGGTGGGTAGTCGACAAAGTAGCCAGATTCACCTGGAATATATGTTTGTGATATTGTATGTGTGTGAACCGGTGCAATGGTACGAACCAAGTCGAAGATAATCGTTGTGGTCAAACTGAGGCAGTTGATAGTGGTAGCGGTACCGGTAGTGGTCGGCTTGTGGATAGTAGTCCGCCACGTATAGCTCGGGCTCGTCCAGTTCGGCATGCACGGCTGCTACCAGCAGGAGCGCTGACACCACCCACATTACACCTCCCATTCCCTGAAAACGCATCCGACTGTCATACACAAGCACCGATCAATACCATGTACGTGCACCGTCTAACTATGTCACCTACCTACAACCACTAGTTGAACTTGATGTCTATTTATAAACACATCCACAATTTACCCAAACTACTTGTAAATCTCCTGCAAATCTATTTGTCGGCACAGGAAGCTACCGAATGTACTAAGTGCGCACCGGCTAACTTACCTTTACAATAGCATAGAAAACTGAACAAACTACAAGAACGTTGCAACTGGAAGAGTAATTGAACTAGACACTAGACACTTGGAACCGAACTGATATAAGACGTCCTGACGTCACGACGTCCAGGCATCTAATATCTGCACTAAAGCTCCTTCATGTCCAAACATCAGTAGCACATGCGCCGTGAACATAGTCAATATTACCTCTACCCAATGCCCTATAACACATCACTCTCGCCTTTATATTACATTACTATCAATTTATTTCATTTCTATTCATACAAATTCATGATATAATAATAAATTAGAAAAATTGGCACTTGTATCAGGTAGATTATCGGCAGGCTTACTTAATACTATGTTTGTTAGAGTTATGTTTAATATTGAGATCAGCGAGTTTAACAAGGCCAAAGAAGGACTTGGCATTGTCCATCATAGAGTAGCGATGGGTCTCCGTGTCCTTGATGCTCAGCCGATCCCCGTCCGCGAGGTAGGCGAGCGTGACCGTCGAGCACGAGTTGGTCTTCGGCTTTTCGTTGTGCGTCTGCGTCATGGTGTAACAATAAGCTACCGCGGTGCCGTTGTTCAGGATGGCGTAGCCGTTGACGTCGTGCACGTCCACGTAGTAAATCTGCGCGTACACCAGGTACAGTCCGGCCTCGCGAACTGTCAGCTGTCCGTCTCGGAGCTGGAAGTGGCGCTCGCTCCCTGCACTGCTCATCCACCAGCTGGGGTGCCAGTGGACGTAGTGGCCCTCCGGGTGCGCTAGTAGCCCGTTGCCTCGGTACAGGGGGTGGTGGCTGGGTAGGTGGGACGTGTGTCCGTAGTAGTGGGCTGCCACTACGTCAGAAGCTTCCACAAGCTCACGCCTGCGACCGTGTCTCTCATGGCGGTGAGAACGCTTCAGACCTGGGGAACTCGGTGGAGGAGTTACTGTCACGTGTATGGATTCCACGTGTTCTTGTAAATTGGATGATTTCATCAGAGACTTCTTCACTACTTTGCGATATGGTTTTGGTCTTTCTTGATCTGTTTGCATAAAACGTGATGGGCGAGTAACCAGAGTTCCTTCGTTGTTTCTGTTGCCATTATTCACGTATGTTCGGGGAGTCCATCCGCTCCTGGAAAACTTAGTTAATAGCTGGTAGTTAAGTTTAAGGATGTGTGACTTACGAGTGGTGTTTATGAGCTACTGGAGTGTTTCTCCCCAGTGACTCGTAAAGTCGGAGCCCTTCGGTTCTGCCCTTGGTGGAGTCGAGTGAAGCGACGCTTCCGTTGCGACGTTTTTGTTCTGCATACGACTCTGTAATGATGGGGACGCCGTCCAATGTTGCGGCCATTACTTCTCTTTTCTTACGGACATCCATGTCCTTGTAATTCTCCTCTGTGTAATCGTCAACATCATTCTCATCATAAACAACATCTAACGAATTTGGTTCTTGCGGATCTTCATCTGTATAAGACTAACACAATATTGCTTTATTACAATTCATATAAAAATATAAATTACACTTATCTGATATTATGCAAAACGGTGTCAAATATTTATCGAAATTTCATTTATCATGAAGGCAAATATGTTTTACGGTACAGCATTCAATGATCTCATACTATTAGCTTGTATCTCACATGCATATGTTATTTCAAATACAGGGTGATTCATGTCTAATGTGAAAAAAATATTTAAAAAAATGGAGGCCATAAAATTGAATTCGATATATCTCACTGGATTTAGATGTGCTTTTTCTGGGATTAATTCGCAGTGACGTAGTCGGAGCTTTTAATCTGTGATATACGTATGACAGAAGAATCGCCGGCCGGTAAAACTATCAGATTGAGATATTTGATTTGTATTTCCATACATGTATATTACACAAAGGTCACAGATATCAGATTAAGATTACAACCTTGATCTTTTTACATCATATATAGAACATAAGAGAGGGAACAATTGCAGAGGATTCTATAGCGAGGACTATTTATTATTTCATTGGTATCTGATATTGACAATCCGTAGGTATTATGGACATATTTAGGTCATTAGAACAAATTGCACAACACTCATGATGTTCTAATAAATAGTCGACGCCAAGACATTACACACCAAGTACTCCATATGTAAAAAATAATCAAGGACTTTTCCTCCAACTCCGTGTCATTCTGCTATATATGTTTAAAAATCTATATTTAACTTCAACAATCGCTATCAAAATAAAGTAAATATGTCGCAACCTTGTATATGTATCACGGCCAATGTCTTTCTTTACAATTCACTGCACTAATGCAATGACATATCAGCGGAATAAAACATATCAAACTAGGAATTTACATTTATAATATTCTCTTGTTATCTACAACTGTTGCAGAACATTTAGCCAGAAAGTTCGTTCGACTTTTTACATACTACATGCTCTTGTTGTTTTTTAATACATTCATACGTTCGCAGGATTCGAACTTGCGACGTTTGGTTTTTAAAAGAAGAAAATACCGACTAACAGTACTCGTAGTTGTGAAGAGAAGTTTTATAGAATATTATAATATGAAGGTAAATGAGATCCGTATTTGGAAGTTATGTATTGATCGAAAATTCTTATGTGCTCGAGCACACCCCCGCAAATACCAAATGAATTGCTGGACTCTGCGAACAACATTAAATTGCACTGGAAGCGAATGAACGGCATTCCAAGAAATTCCATCATGCTTTTAATTCTTCTTCATCAATTATTCAATTACTTCTCTTAGTACATTATATCAAACATGTATTTATTTTTTTATGAACAAATATTTGCAGAAATGATTGTTTTCTCAAGTTGTTTAATTACACGGTACATTCGGCGAAAATTGACTGCAATTAACCACAGTTCAAATGAATCTTATTAACAACAGCATAGAATCGGTGATCTTTATTCGACTTTGAGTATTATTAGTACGTAATTCATATCCAGATATTTTATTACTGATGATGCTCTAAATATTACTCATTTAGATAATTATACTCTTCTGTTTTTCTCATTCATGCAAATATTTTCGATTCTAATTTCATAATGAAAACATAAAAAATATGTGAGCTGAATATATAATAAGTTTTTTATTGCAAAAAGAAAAATTTTAGCATATAAACACACGCCAACTTAAATATGCTCTAAATGTTAATGACCGCTACGTATCTTTTGCTAATATAATTTGTTTTAGGAATTTACTATTTTAATAACTCTTTTTTATAAAAATAGATAAAAACAATGCTATCTAAAATATTTATATTTATATGTACGGATGTAAGTGATGATAAAAACTATTTTAATCTATGTATAATATAATCGTCTTTAAATGTAAATAAAATACTTACATCCAACTGAAATTGTCCAAGTTCTTTCAAAAGATCATCGTCAAAAAATCGATGTTTGAAATTGTCGACGTCGCGTTGCAAGGATTCCACTTGAGCCTGAAGAAGTTTAACAGTCGCGTCTTTGTTTATTGTAATGCAGAGGAACGTGATATTCAACAATACAAGAATCCCAGTAACGGTTATATACATTGTATTACCGCACTCAATCATTCTCTTCCTATTCCTGTTTGTTATCAGTGACACATTCTTGTCACCGCTCATATCTGTTAGATTTACCAGAATATCTGACTCAAGTGCATTTTTGGATTTCAAATTTTGTACGACCATGATATGATGTCTTTCGTGTAACGTTTCAACGCAAACTGACCAAGTGCTTCTAGTCAAGCTCTGTAGTATTAATACTAGTAGTAGTACTCTGATCAACGATCAACTGAATCCACTACATTCGACATTGAAACTAAATGCAATCACACTACTTACACATATTATTCATTATTGTACACAACAGATCTGGTTATATACTGATAATATAACGCATTTACCTTTTATGTACAAGAATTACCAAATTTCATGCAATCAATATTATTTATAATTTCAACAATGCAACTATTATTACATCTGTCATAAATTAAATAAACAAATTGTTTTTTTTTACAGCATTATGATGTTATATTTTAGCCTACTAGATGCTATCAAACGAATATCGAGAAATTGCCATTTAATAAATGACACATTAATATTATTATTTTCATAATTACATATCGCATCGTTTAGATAAGAAGTAATAAATAACTTATTCCTTGACATAATGCATCATTTGCAAAAAGTAATTGAACTAGAACTATCTCATATTTTGAAATAAGGAAAATTATAAATTGAAAATAAAGATAAAATAAGCTAGTATCGCCATCTTGCAGTGCATTGGCGAATATTTTCCACTTAACGTTTGCAGAGTTTAAAGTAGAGTGGCGCCAGTGTACAAGCGTTTTATTTCTTTTTTCCTCCTCTAATCTTAAACAAAATAGTAAACAAAAGAAATGGAAACACTTGAACACTGATTCCTAATCTTATCAATTATTATCAAAAAATGTGTACAAACAATTCAGAATGTGCAAACTCAGAGAAAAACGAATTAAATGTTTCCATAAATAAGCAACAAGCAAAATGCACATCTAACCTAGATGCTAGTGGTAAGTAATGTAAACAATTTATTTTTTGTAATAGTATATTAGCTTTAATTGCAGACCATACAAGTGTGGATTTCCATATACACACAAACATTGAGCTTATGAAAAATAAAAAGATGAAAATATGTTTATTTGTAAATATTTTAATTAGCATCGCATGTGTGACAACATGTACGATCATTTTATATAAAGTATACAGTGACTTAATAGACATACAAAGTGAGGTAGTCAGGTTAAATGCGCGAGTAGAATTATTGACAAAGCGCTGTGAACATACCAGGTATGAGCATGAGGAGCATAAAGTTGAGAGTTTGGTAGAAGTTGAAGCCCAAGCTTTGAGTGGAATAACAGAGGAACCACTGATACGTAATACGGGAAACAAAGGAAACGCAAAGGATGGTAATTATGAACAAACTCTAACTAGATTACCTAGAGCAAACAGGAGACCAAAAGACAAGGCAGCTAGGCGAAAAGTAAAAAGTTGGGGTATTTTTTAAGGAGTATTGCTGTAACTCATGCCTATTTGTATTTTAATAACTCTGTTTGGTTTCAGGAACTCTAGCTGCGCATTTCAAAGGCAGTATACCCGAAGTGTTCCTAAAGGATCAAGGTAATAATAAAAATTCACTCTTATAACTCATATTGTATTTATATATGTTTAGGTTTAATTGGCCCTTGGTACTTGGATAATTCTATATCCAAACAATACAAATTCACCAAATTCCATTTAACAGAAAGCCATTGTTCCATAGAAGTGACTGAACCGGCCTTATACTTAATCTATGCGCAGGTTTGTAACAAGCGATGGTGTTTTGTTTTGTATACATGTTGGATGTGTGTGTTAGGTGTATTATGTAACGTCGAATATGCTAAACAGCTACTCGGTAGTAGTGCGCTCAGAAGGCAGTTCGGAGAACAACGTGATAGCTCGGTGCAGCGCGGTGGGCCCCAAGTCGCACCTGGCGGAGCTGAGCTGCTACACGGCCACGGTGTACAGCCTCAAAGCCAACGACCGCGTGTTCCTGCAACAGACGGAGAAGAATCGCACCATAATCTTGCGCGATGGCCACTCGTTCTTCGGCATGATCCGACTCAACAATTCGCACAGCGGCCACAGACTTTAACCCATTATCAGCTGCACTGCATGTGCATTCAGGGAAGAGCTGATGCTGATGTTGATATATTCGTGATAACTAACTCCAAGGCTGTGCCAATTTATCATGTAGCAATTTCCCTTCATTTCATTTTAACGCGCGCTCTTTCTCTTACTAGGCTGTGTTCAATGGTGGAATGATTCGGTTATCGTCTTCATATTTTTATACTTGTTAATCAGCATTATGTGCCATGAGAATTTTTATCTTATGAAATCTAACTTACATGTATATATTATTTTATAAACTTTTAAATAAGGCCCTTGGGAAATATTTTAATCATATATAATTTGGAAATACATACAACTTTTGCATTTTATACCAACATTTTATAAATGTTTTACTATCAATCAAAATGACTTTATTTTTGATAAATTATTTTATTGTAAACAAATATGTGACGTAATTAAGTTTGCAAATGTTATTTTTGCAATTTTAAAATGTATTATCTGCTATCTTTTTATAATATATATTACAAATATTTTAATTTACTATTCTCATTTAAAAAGTATACAATAACTCTTTAATCTCATAGACCTATATAAATATTAAAAAATTGATTTCAAAAGTAAATAGAACTGTATATAAATATGTTTACGTTACTTAGCAACAGCTACTTTTCACACACTAGTGCGTGAAAATACTTTTCATGCACTAGGTCGTAAAAAGTACTTTTCAAGCACTATTGCTTGAAAAATAACTCTTTACAAACTCAAAAGAGAGCATAAAACTATAAAACTTTAATGTGAATGTAACTTCAGTCAGAAAATAGCTGGATTTAAGTAAAAGATTCTTTGTTTTTGTGTGCTAGTATTTATTAAACAACATCAAAATACATTAAGTAAAAGTAAATGCGTGCATATCTGCAATTTAATATACATATATATTTAGGCAGTGAATAGTTTCGAAGTCGCGAAGAAAATATTGCTATAGGATACTAACATTACAATGTCAATGGCAATGATTCCGATTATAAAATAATAAATATATTAAGTTAAAATATTTTACTAAGACAATAAAATAATTGAACTAGAATTTTCTATTATGGTCAAATCACTTTTTACATGTATTATTAAAAGTAGCCCTTTGAGAATAGAGTTCATCACATAGCGATTTAATCTTTGGATGTTTAAATTTATCTTTGGTGGAATCGAAGAACTCTTGGAGTCGTTCAGGTTGATTGTCACGCTTTTCATATTCAAACGCTTGAAGAATCATATCAAATCTGTCTAAATCTTTAACGTATTTGGCCTCAGGAGTATTTTGCGCTTCGTATTCTTTGTACAACGAATAAATGAATTCGCCACGGTCTTCTACCAAACTGGATATCATCTTCATGGCTTCATCTTCTCTTCTGTGCTTTTCCTCGGGGTCCACACCGCACAGAGGGGTAATATCACCGACAATAGCTTCTGCCAAGTCGTGCACTAGTGCCAGTTGCATACATTTTACTTTATCCAACTCGTCGTCTTCTTTTAATAATAAAGTCATTATAGCCATACGATACATATGCCCAGCAACACATTCTGGCTCCGGTATATTTCTTAATTCCCAACCTTTACGGACAGTTTGCTAAAATATATACGTTTGAGAGTTGTAATGTTATAACCTAAAATATTTACCTTAAGCCGGCCAATAATTTCTAAAAACTCTAATGTATTTTTCTCCATTTATAACAATAATATTACAGCTGAATTGTTTGTTAAAAAAGTTTTAAAATAACATTTAATAAATTTGAAACGAATATAGAGACTAGACACAGATGTCAGTGGTGTGATTTTATGAGACAGCTAGGTTGGTTACTGTGGAACGTAGTGAAATAGCGTCAAGCATTAAAAAGATTTTAATTATATATTTCGTTATACTTTTACTTCTTTGTAATCAAACTACAATGATTACGTATTAAAATATATGTTTGGTGTAAATAGTAAAGTTTAGAAGAAAATATTGCATGATGGCGATGTTTAAAGGTTTTCGAGTTTTGGAAAAATCTTCTCCACCAAGCCCACACAGTGTTCTTTTGGAACATAAACATAAAGATGATACCCTCTTATTTGAATCCAGAACAGTTGCAGTATTATGTAAGCCAATGTGTACATAATATGTACATGTAATGCATGTCACTGTATTTTAGCCCCACAAGAAACTGAGTCAATAAGAAAATCATACACAAAACTCATAGATGCTTACGGGTGCTTAGGTGTCTTACAGCTGAACGTAGGAGAATCCACAGTGCTATACCTAGTTATGGTCACTGGCTGCTTTTCTGTAGGGAAAATAGGAGAATCCGAAATATTCCGTATCACACAAACTCACTTCGTACCTCTGCAATATCAGCAGCAAAATGAAGACCGCGTAGCAGAAGTACGAAAGCTTTTAAACTCAGGAACGTTTTATTTCTCCTGGTACAATCCAGGCACAGCTGCAGCCGCGGGAGGAATTCATATGGATTTAACACTATGTGCCCAAAGAAAGAACAAAACAAACACAACGGATAATCGTTTCTTTTGGTAAATACTATCCAAATACTAGCGATGCATGTGTATAACCGTGTACTGTACGCAGGAATAGAATGTTACATATTCACCTGGTGCGCTTCGGAGTAGAATGCAGCACTTGGTTGCTGAAGACGATGTGTGGCTCGGTGGAGATCCGCACCGTGTACGTGGGGCACCGCCAGGCCCGAGCCGCAGTCATCTCTCGCCTGAGTTGTGAGCGCGCGGGTACGCGCTTCAACGTGCGCGGCACCAACGACGAAGGCCACGTCGCCAACTTCGTCGAGACCGAACAGTACATTTACCTGGACAATGAAGTGTCTTCCTACATCCAGACCCGGGGCTCCGTGCCTCTGTTCTGGGAGCAGCCTGGCGTGCAGGTCGGCTCGCACAAGGTCAAGATCTCTCGCGGCTACGAGGCTTCCTGCTCTGCCTTCGACCGCCACATGGCTATGATGAAGGACCGCTATGGACAGCACGTTATTGTTAACTTACTAGGCACCAGTCTTATTGGCAGTAAAGAGGGCGAAGCCATGCTCAGTAATGAGTTTCAGGTGACTCTTTTATTGCAAATATCGCTGCCTTTACTAACGTGTTTATTTATAGAAACACCACAAAGAATCTGCATATACGGATGTACCACATATCGTTTTTGACTATCATCAGGAATGTCGAGGGAGTACGAATAATTTAACCAAGTTGAAAAATCGGTTAGAGAACTATTTGAATGCGTTTTCATTTTACCACAACCAAGACGGCGAGGTGTTTAGGTTTGTAGAAGTAATAAAGAGTATATGCTACAAGATATGTTCTGTGTAAATTTATTTTCAGTGAACAGAAAGGAGTTATAAGAACAAATTGTCTGGATTGTCTTGATAGAACGAACTGCGTACAGACGTTTTTTGGTTTAGAGGTATAGTGTGAATACAATATTGTTAATTTATATTATGAATATTGAACGAATGGTGGCAGATATTAACGAAGCAACTAAATGCTCTTCACCTAACGGATAAGAAACAAACAGTATCTCGCTTCGAAGAAGTATTCCGACAGATGTGGATAAACAACGGTAACGAAATAAGTAAAATGTATGCTGGCACCGGAGCCATTCAGGGCGGCTCCAAGTTGATGGACGGCGCTCGATCAGCCGCCCGCACGATCCAGAACAACCTGCTGGACAACTCCAAGCAGGAAGCCATCGACATCCTGCTAGTGGGCTCCACCCTGAGCTCCGAGCTGGCGGACCGCGCTCGCATCCTCCTGCCTTCCAACATGCTGCACGCTCCGCCCCAGATCCTCCGGGAGATGTGCAACCGCTCCGTGGAGTACGTGGCCACACAGCGCATCCGCGTAGCCGTCGCCACCTACAACGTCAACGGAGGCAAGCACTTCCGTAGCGTAGCGTACAAGGATCTGCACCTGTCCGATTGGTTGCTCGACATCCCTACTATGAACAGCGAGCGCGACATCGACATGTACGCCGTGGGCTTCGAGGAGATCGTGGATCTGAACGCCAGCAACATCATGGCGGCCAGCACGGACAACGCGCGCGCCTGGGCAGATGAGCTGCAGCGGGTGTTGTCGCGGGACCACGCCTACGTGCTGCTCTCCTCGCAGCAGCTGGTGGGCGTGTGTCTCTACGTGTTCGTACGACCTGCTCTGGCAGCTGCTATCCGAGACGTGGCGGTGGACTGCGTCAAGACCGGCTTGGGGGGCACTACTGGCAACAAGGGGGCCGCTGCTATTCGGTTTGTCTTGCACGGCACTTCGCTGTGTTTCGTCTGTGCCCATTTCGCTGCGGGGCAGTCGCAAGTAAGCGAACGTAATGCCGATTACAATGAAATCACAAGGAAGATTGCATTCCCCATGGTTTGTATACAATCTCTTCGCTTTATCCGTTTTATATTTACCAGTCTCAATCTCTAGGGTCGTACATTAAATTCTCATGAGTACGTGTTTTGGTGTGGTGATTTCAATTACCGTATTGATATGGACAAAGACGAAATAAAAGAGCTAGTGAAACAGGGTGACTTGGATTCCATACTTGCTCATGATCAATTGAAGGTAAACTTGTTTTTACATAAGTGGTAGAATAATTTGTGATAATGAATTTGCATTAGAAACAACAAGAAGCTGGATCGGTATTTAAGAACTTCACCGAGGGTAAAGTAACATTTCCACCGACATATAAATACGATTTATTTAGCGACGATTACGACACAAGTGAAAAGTGTCGAGCTCCAGCCTGGACAGATCGCGTGCTTTGGAAGCGCAGACGCGCGCTGGTGGAAACAGAAGCTGCTTCAACGCCCGGCGGAACGGAATGGAGCGCCGGGCAACTGGTGCACTACGGCCGCGCTGAGCTCAAACAGAGTGACCACCGGCCTGTCATTGCTGTCATTGACGTGGACATCAACGTCATGGATGCTGAGCGCCGTAGCGCCGTATGGTACGACGTCATCCGAGACTTGGGCCCACCAGATGCAACCATTGTTGTCCAAAGCGAAGCAGACATCGAACCAGACGAACAGGGACAGGTGTACGACGATCATTTATTGAGTGCACTGTTACAAGAGTTGGCGCAGATTGGCGAAGTAATTCTGGTTCGTTTTATCGCTGACACGGTGTGGGTGACGTTCCGAGACGGGCAGTCAGCGCTGGCAGCAGCTCAGAAGAAATGTGTGCAGGTGTTAGGATACACGTTGCTACTGTCGTTGAAAACACCTGGATGGGTCCAACAAGCCAAACTAGAGCTGGACTTGTGCACTAACAACACCATCGCCCTATACGAGCCCGAGTACAACTGCCTGGGCATCCCGGAAACAAAGGTAGCTCCAAGTCGGCCCCCGCTGCCGTCGCCAGTGTCCAGCAGCAACAAACCTGCGTGTCGTAAAGCCGCGGGGGTGCTGAGCATAGCGGCGCCGGTCCAACCACAGCCTGCACCGGCCGCCCCGGAGGTAACTAGTCATTGCCAGATCTACGAGGAGATAGACGACACGACGGGCCGAGAGCCGCCGAGAGAGCCTCCGCCACCGCCGCCGCCGCCGCGGCCGGAGCAGAGCTTGCCGCCGCTGCCGCAGCGCGTGACGCCGGTGGCGTCGGCAGCGGGCTCGCCGCAACGGACGCCGCAGCCGCCGCCGGTGCCTGCGCGCTCGCAGGCGCCGCCCCCGTTGCCCGCGCGGCCCCGGCCCTAGGCTTAATACTCTTGCACATAACATCAACTCACTATGTAAATCACTCATTTAGTGCGCCTCTTTTCCATTATGTTCCTCAATTGTTATCATATATTTAATTCATTTTTATTTAGTGTAGTAATAATGGAATCCTTACATTCCAGTAACAAGTTAAGAATTTAATTACGCTAGTAATGACAATGACCATAATAGAATCAAAGTGATAACATTGCATTTTGATGTATTAGTTCGTGGGCGATACGGATCGCTTTCATATTATTTACACGTGTTATAACTGTGTAATTGTAGAATAGCCCAAAATTCAATCCTTCAGAAATTAATTTTATTATTTTAATTAAAATATCTAGACTTGCTTCATTTAAGTGTTAAAAAAATTCAAATTTTAATTACCTACCTGGGCAACGAAAACACTTTTTTGTGAGTACGTCTGTTATATTCCTGCAATAAATATTTTATATTTCTGTGATATATGTTATTAATTCAATGTTATTTTTTCAAATTGTTAAACCGTAACATAACTGCATCCAATATTGTTATAAGTAAATATATTGTAGATGAAAATGAATGTTAAATATATGTGGTTCTCTATTTACATTTGAATTTATTAATAATTATGTGAAAAATACTACATAGAAGAAAAAACTATTTGCAAAGTAACAAGAAGATTTTCATAGGAGTAAACATTTTGATACTCCTCATTTCCATTGGACGCAATTAATCTTAAGTCCGGGATTTGATGGGTCAGTATATTGGACAGAGTATCTGAAATATCTTCTACGGTTGCTTCACAGATGATCGCTGAATATTCGTTAACTACGATTTCAGAAGCAAATGGACTATTGACTGTTACTACCAGTTTAGCGAAATAAAGGGCTTCCATTATAGACGGTACGTAAGAATGTGTTTCATTCGCATTGAGAACAACAGAAGCAGATTGGTATAATTGAAAGCGTTTCCTTTGAGAAAGATGATTGTGAATGCGTATGTTCAAATTCAAAGGTGCCACGTAACGTTGTAACAACAGTAAGTATTTTTCTTCGTCTGGTGTTGTCGTATTACCGACGATTATTAACCGTACGTGTCTGTGCTGAAGAGGAATCAATGCCAGCTCCTCCTCAAGTCGAATATACGCATCGACTAGCATGTGGAAATTGGAATCATGCGAGAAGGTCCCAACCGCTAATAAAATCAATCGGCGATTAGAATTGTGAATGAAGGGGAATTCATTCCCTGGGAGAGATATGGATCTTGATCGTAGCCTTGGTCTGAGGCCCCGAAATCGGTACCTCAGGTCATTCATTTCTCCTTCTGCTGGGATGTACACAGGAACAATGACGACTTCTGTATCACTATCGGCAATATTCTCGGTCGGTGCCAAAATCGAATTTGCTGTCTGTATGCATTTTGATCGAATACTTTGGAAAATCCGTTCAAAAAATCCAGTATTATCTTCTAAATTTGAAAATACTTGTCGGTACGAATGTAAGTATATTGTTTTATACCCAAATTTATGTAGTAATAGAAGACTAATGTAATGAGTATCACAAATAAGAACAACATTTTCTCTATTTCTTGATTTAAACATCATCCAAATTGCAACGTAAATCGATCTTATAATATACATAAGTTGTCCTAGAGCCCCACGAATTGACTTAGGTAATCGAGCTCCTACCAACTCCAAGTTAATATCCATTTCTTCAATTATCGGATTTTCCTCATCTTTTTTCAAGTCGGACATAATTTTAATATCGTGGCCTAATTCCTTCGCCGCTCGAACAAAGCTCCAAAAAAAATTTTCATTATCCTTTTCAGTGAAACAAATTTTGATAAATATAACGTAAAATATAGTTTCTGCATTATCACTATCAGTATTTGATGAATTAGTTGATCTTCTTGAAGAATTATTACGAGTACTCATTTTACTCAGTTAAAGTTATTAGAATTGATGAAATTGATTGCAACTACTGTGTCAAGAAAAAGTTGAAATTGTAACTACTGTATCAAGAAAAAGTTGCGCGCTCAGTTTTTTTTTTACCTCCACTGCCATCTGACTTAAGTTTTATAGACATTATGACGTCATATTGGCGCTAAGTTTCAAATATAATTATAATGAACACATTAATAACAAATTTTAATAAATATGTATGCAGTTGTAACAAAAATGAGAGTATTAAATAAAAATACCTATTAATATATTTTCTAGTTAATAAAGATAACAGAAACTAAATAATGTTTATTAAATAGATAGTAAAATAGTCAATCATGTCAGCACTTTTAATTTATGGATGCTCGATTATGGTTTAGGTTTGTTTCCTTCTAAGAAAATCGTGGATTGATAAATTGATATATGAAATAATGAAATTTGAAATGATAGATATTTGAAAGAATAGGGAAGAGTTGTTATGGAAGCAGCATAACGTGCTAGCAGTAAATACGTGCATTTGTTAGACTGAATGTTATAGGCCGGAGGGTAACCCGTAAACAAGTAATTTAAAAAGAGATAAAATCGATGTTTAATTTGATGAAATGCCTGTATAAATAAGTACGAGGGACAATAGTAAAATCAATGCGGGGTGTTGCTAGGTAACTTGTTAGAGTAATATCTGAGCAGTAATGTTGAACTTACAGGTCTGGCATTTGGGGACGTGGCTAAAGACTCCAGTACAGTATTTCATTGGAAGCAAACTGACCTGTAAGAAAGTAATTAATTATCCGTTGCCGCAATAGAGCGTATGCATTGTGGATTCACCACACACATATGTATCATATCATAGCAATATTATTTAGCTTTGAAAAGTAAAAGCAGTAGATCGATACCCGTTTTATATTTTTTCAATTAGTACTGGCTTGTGGCCATATAGTTTGCGTGATTTCGTTAGGCTGTAGATTCACTTTATCTAATTTCTTTGTTAAAAAATATTGATTTATAAGTAAATTATGATTTCGTGATATCGTGCTTTCATTTGGACATAATTTTTTTCTGTCATTTGTAATTCTTTATATGACAATAACGTGTATGATATGCATGTTTGTCTGAAAGCATGTCAAGTAGGCAAGAGGAAACGCAGGAGAAGGAATCGAACGTTCCGGGGACCGCGAATGCCAATGCGAACGCGCGCTCCGCAAATGCTAAACCCCGTCTGAGCTCGCGAGGCGGGGCTCTCATCATACGGAGTCTATCGCTGTTCCTGGCTCGCGGCTCTCGTGGGAAACCGCAACCGACGCCCGGCGCCGCTACCCCCAAGCCATGCCGCAACCCCCGTCGCAACATGAACAAGGCTATTAACAAGTACACTGCTTGTCTCCTCGACTCTCTGCGCAAAGACACTCACTTCTCCAAGTAAGTCCATTCCGCTTCCGTTCTCTTCGCTCATACTTCTCTTCTAGGGATGAGATCGAGGCTCTCTACAAGATCTACCGGAAACTCGTCGTCAGCAGCAAGATGAACATGATGTACATTAACTCCGGCACTGTTGGCCAAACTACTGCTATTGCCAAAACCAATAAGATACAAGAGGTAATCAATTACAGCAAACTTTCATTCATTTTATGAGAAAACTTTCATTCATGTCAACTCACGAATCATTTATTTTCTAATCTATTGTGTTGTATTGACTTTGTATAAAATGCAAAAACATGCGTAGCCAAATTTAGTCCCCTAGTTTTACACGAACGACAAAGAATTTTAATTTCAAATATATTGCAAATCAAAATTGATGATTTTTACTTTGAAGGGAGTAGACAGAATAGTATTTCAAGAACTACTTCACAATACATTCGATCTAGTTACTGAAGACACATTAATGGACAGAATATTCTGTGCTTGGGACAAAAACAATGAAGGTTTACTAAAAGTTGAGGTGTGGATTAGCGGCTTGTCAATGTTCCTAAGAGGAAAATTCGATGAGAAAGTCGAATATTGTTTCCGAGTATACGATTTGAATTCTGATGGATATATATCCAAAGATGAGATATTCCAACTTCTTAAGTAAGTTAAACTAACAAACCAAAACCGAAAACTAACAACAACATTCCAGAAACTGTTTGGTGAAGCAGCCGCAAGAAGAAGACCCTGACGAAGGAGTAAGAGACCTGGTGGAAATAATTTTGCGCAAATTAGATACCGATCGAGACGGAAAGGTTTCTTTCGAAGATTACAAAATCGCGATTCAGAATGAACCGTTATTGTTGGAAGCTTTTGGCCAATGTTTACCCACAGAAAGTTCTTGTATCACATTTTTATCTACACTTGTGTGATAGATTTTACGTGCAATACAGTACGTAATATCCTTTGAAACAGTCAATATTGTATTTATTATAAGGATATAACATGCAACTTCGATATTGAAACAATATACATGCTTGTACAAATAAAATATTCTAATGTAGTATTGAAATAGTGTATTATTCATTGAGTAGGAATCTGCAGCCTATGGTAACTTCTGAACCAATTCAAACAACGATTATTTTCTAGATATTCTAGATATCACGCTATGTTCAGTTGACGGTTATTGACATACCAAATTATTCAATCTACTTAAAATAAATCAATATTAAAGATTTTGTTGTATCTGACATTTAAGAGAGAAATAAATGGTAACAAATTTGATCGGACGGGATTCGAACCCAGGTTTTCAGAACTTCAATCGGTCATTCATACCAGTAATACTGGTTGCATATTTATAATTTTATTAAATTTGTATAAAAATATATTGAATAATATTCCCATTATGATTTTACGTAAATAATACCAATAATTATTTTGTACATTGAAAATTAATGTGATTATGACTATGTTGTGTTTTATAAGATGACAATTAATTTACACAAATTTTAATAATAAGCAATAACTTAGTCATTAATTTGTTTATACTTTTGCGCTCAGTACTGAATACAATACCACAGAAAGTGGACGTGTTTGTTGCTAAATCTAAAAACTTATTAAAATGCATAGTGTATATAAATTTTTCCGTGGTAAGTTTTTCAAATTCAATTGAAACTAGAAATCAATAACTTATATCGATTTGGTCATCTATCAGGAAAGATGAGCAACTATGGTAACGTCCGCGAAGATGAAACCAGTGTTAGTTTAACAGAAGAAAGTAGTTCTTCAACGGTGAGTTCTAAATTATAAATTTAAAGCAATGTTAATGTCTAACAACTAAAGGACCCCGAACTGGAGAAGCAGGCACAGAAGATAGAAAAGAAAAAAGCAAAGGAAGAAGAGAAACAAGAGAAGAAGCGGGTGAAAGAGGAGAAGATGCACAAAGTTGTAGAGAAAAGAGAGAAGAAAATGCAAAAACACAAACAGAGATCTGCTTCTTGTAGTCGGGCTTCTCTTCGATTCGGAGATTTCATTCAGGTATGTATATTTACAAATTATTTCAATTGTTGTGCTATATTTATAAAACATTTAATTTTGTGAAGTAAATTTCCAAATCATTAACAATCTACAGTACGATATTCAAAACAAACTATGCTCAATTTATCACCTGTTTGTTACTACAAAACATTTATGTTTTGCATTTTTTACCAATTATTAAATTGTTTATTATAACAAGAAGATTATTAAATTCATACGGTTAAATCTTAAAATATTTTCACAGGTGCTTTTTAGTTTTTGTTTTTAAATCTGATATTTTTTAGTCTGAGAAATATAATGTTCCGTTATTTTTGGAAAAATGCGTAAAATTCATCGAAACACAAGGTTTGGATTCTGAAGGACTCTATCGGATACCGGGGAATAAAGCACACGTAGAAATGATTATCCAAAAATTTGAAGAAGGTAATAAAATATTGTTGAACGATTATATTATGATAGTTATTATTCACGAATATTTTCGCAGATCCGAACATGAAAATAAGAGACCTAGACGTTCCCGTGAATGCAGTAGCCACAGCTTTGAAAGATTTCATTAGCAAGCGTCTTCCTCCACTCTTCAACGACGACATCATGACAGAGCTGAAGAAAATAGCAGGTAAGTTCGTTTTGTTAACATTAGTAATAGTTTGCAATTGGCGAATATTGTAGTAGGCAAAAGACACAAGCCAATGACAACAATAAACGGCAACAACAGCTGCAGATTACAAGCGCTCCGAGGAATGCTTGACAAGCTTCCTGGCGTCAATTTCACAGTCCTCAAATTCCTCATTCAACATTTCGTTAAGTAAGGAACACATCTCTAATAGAGATGGTGTTTGCAGTATGTGTGTTACAGAGTTTCTGAGAACTGGAAGTCCAACAGCATGGATAGCAAGAACTTAGCGATCTGCTGGTGGCCTACGCTTTTGCCCATTGAATTTAACGATATGAATCGTTTTGAGAAAATGCGCCCCTTTCTCGAGGATATTGTACAGACCATGATTGATCAGTATGCTTTCTTGTTTTGCGGGAAAGAAATTATTATTATGGTGTGACCCGAACTAAATCGGGTACACTGTAATATTACTCGCAAAATCAGTGACATACTTTAAATATTTATTTACCAAAGACAATTCCTTTTTAATCCAATTTTTATTGATATTTATTTCGGATGTGATTAGGTTAAGAATTAGAGCAACACTAATAAATACTCTAATTCTTCACCACACAAACTAGATCACCTGAATATTTACTCTAAAATGCGACTAGTACAAGCAGTGGCGGGATATAAGCAATTCTATACCGCAAAATCCATGTTTCATGTATAGTCCAAAAATAATTATTTTTTTGTCCAAAATTTTTGTTTTTGAAAATAGTTCATATTGATAGACGTTCATGCCCTGATTTCAAATTTACAAACAGAATTAAATTATCTCTTCTCGTTCCTGAGATTTTTGCTTTCAAAATTGCACCTCAAAAAAGTGTGTTTTTTGGGAATATCTGAAAAATGGGTAGAGATACAATCTCATCGATTATACCAGTCGATTCTACGGGCAAAGTTACATAAAGAAATGTTTTCTCCCTATATACCTTCTTTGGAACGATTCGGTGATAAATCAGAAAAACGAAAAAACCGAAATTTCAGTTTTTCGCTGGGGAACTTTTTCTCTCCAAAATTTCTCATTTTCTAGACTTAAGTAAATATAGATACGCTGATTCCAAATTTTCAAACCGAATTCAATTATCTCTTTCCGTTCTCGAGATATTTGCGTTCAAAGTTAGACCTGAAAAAACAGGTTTTTCAGGAATATCACTGAAATGGGTCGAAATACGACATTGGCGACATCACCAATCGATTCTACGGGCAAAATTACATAAGTGTACCAATTTTCAGATTTTTATTCCAACGGATACAATTTTTAGAGAGGAAAAACTGAAAATGGCCAAAATCGAAAAAAATCGTAAGGGGTTCATCAGGCATTTTTTTCGATTTTCACCGATTTTCGTTTTTTCGCTTTAAAAATTGTATCCGGTGGAATAAAAATCTGAAAATTGGTACACTTATGTAATTTTGCCCGTAGAATCGATTGGTGAGGTCGCTGATATCGTATCTCGACCCATTTCAGTGATATTCCTGAAAAACCTATTTTTTCAGGTCTAACTTTGAACGCAAATATCTCGAGAACGGAAAGAGATAATTGAATTCGGTTTGAAATTTTGTAATCAGCACATCGATATCTACTTAAGTCTAGAAAATGAGAAATTTTGGAGACAAAAAGTTTCCGAGAGAAAATCTGAAATTCCGGTTTTTTCGTTTTTCTCATTTTTCACCAAATCGTTCCAAAGAAGGTATATAGGGAGAAAACATTTCTTTATGTAACTTTGCCCGTAGAATCGACTGGTATAATCGATGAGATTGTATCTCTACCCATTTTTCAGATATTCCCAAAAAACACACTTTTTTGAGATGCAATTTTGAAAGCAAAAATCTCAAGAACGAGATGAGATAATTTAATTCTGTTTGTAAATTTGAAATCAAGGCATGAACGTCTATCAATATGAACTATTTTTAAAAACAAAAATTTTAGACAAAAAATAAGTATTTTTGGATTATTTCTACTGTATACGAAAAATTTTAGAACGAAAAATTAAAAATTTTTTTTTTCATGTGCAGCTGTGATAGGAAATAACTTGGAGATGTAAAAATATATTAATTTCAAATGGAAAATGATAATTTTTAATTTTTTACTGATCCATCAGTTTAACAAACAATATTTGTGTACCGTAATACTTATTTTTAACTCATAAAATGAAAAAAAATGTAAAACTTTGTGTTTTTCTTTAACTCTATGAGAATGAAATGAACATTATACATTATATAGTAAAATGGAGTAAGTCTATTAAATAAATATCCCGCCACTGAGAAAATAATACTACTTGCTCTAACTCTATTTTGAAATACGACCCATTTAGGTCAAGAATTAGATCATCAATAGGTGATAATATTGTAAATAATGCCTTTTTAAGTATTTGATTTTTAAACTTAAATAAGTTGTAGGTTTGGGAATCAATTCGAAAAAAATTGTACATAATATATATTTAATAGTAATATTTTAAGCCAGTAAACTGTAAATAAAGGGGATAAGAATTTTACAGAATGTACATAAATGTATTATATATGCAAGTAAATTATATTTTTTATATCATATTATTTAATTGTGCAAATAATATTTTGTAGTAAACTTCCAGAATCGATTTTTAAACTAAAACTTTAAACATTTAAATATTCCCACCAAGAAGTGTGAAATTGTAGAATACAAATGTGCCGTTTGAGTGTAGTATTTTAAATAGTTTGTTCTACTTTTGGTAGATGACACTAGCTTCTTAAAAGTTTAAATAAACTTGAAAATGGACTTAAAGGATGGAGTTACTGGTTTTGGATTTTGAGATATTGTTTCATTCGTACAATTATTTTTCATCACACATTTCTTTCATACAACTCTTTTACTCTGGACTTAAAAGTAAATAAATAGATTCTATAATAAATATAACTTTAATATCAATATATGTACACAATTTATAAAATTTTAAAACATTAATTGAAAAATTACCTATCTTATACATTCTAATATTAAAAACTTTCAAATGTCTTATTAAAATACAATAAAAATTGATAGCACGCGGAAAATTGACTATACGTACGCATAATAATAAATTAGGCCTAAATAATATCAGATCAGTAATATTAGTATAAAACGCCTTTATACCAGATTGTTATATTAAATATTGAAAAGCTTTAATTAGCTCATAAAAGTTTATTTAAAATTATAAAATATTTACACATATTCACAAGTTTTGTAAATTTTTATATAAGCAGATTTTATAAATTAAAATGAATAATTTTACTAAATATAAATTTCGTTAATCGTCGTATCTTTTCATAAAATTTTCACAGTAAAATAAATAAATTACTTTGCAAGCTCAAACATTTTTCAATTGATTAGTTTTTAGTAGATTTATGCACTTCATTCAAAATTATTCTATGAACTTAAACTAAAAAAATTCCATTGCTGGATGCCAATTTCTTTACGTATTATTTATTACATTTGTACCATAATTTACTAAAAGTGATGTGTACTAATTTGGCATAAGATCAGTCATTGCATATTTCCATGTCCATTGTTGTGCAATCATTTCAAATTTTGATGGGTCAGTCATGTACAAGTTTCCTATTTCTGGTTCCATGCATACCTAAAATTAAAATAAATTAAGATAATGTTTAGTGTATTTTCATTTATAAATGTTGCTAATAGTAATTCAAAATAGTAAAGTAAAAAAAATAGATATTGTTATACAGATAACAATTTGTTTTTCATTTGTTTTCTCCAAAGTTAAAGTTGGAATATCGCAGTTGAAATACTTTTTGATTTGAAATATCATTTCCAATAAAGTTTTGAATTGAATTTTAATTCTTCAATGAACTATTTAAGGTAAAATAATGAAAAATCTTACCTCACAATAAGGATCGGTCAGGAGCGATTGAACAGATATTAATACTTTACTTAAAGTTAGAGCTAAAGACCAATTATAGTGAATAGAATCAATTCCAACATCGCCATGTCTGGAAATATTTGGATGAAATATTTTAGTTAAAAATCTGACAACTGGCGGACACATGGGATAACTAAATGGAACTTGTAAGTAAAGAAAAAATAGTCCTCCTTCGTAAGGACTTCCCGCTGGTCCTAGAATCGTAGCCTGCCAGTGGCAACAAGTCGGTGGGTCTAAAGGCATCGCTTGAATTCCATCCGGAGGATCGGATCTTAGGATCTTTAGCTCGCTCCTCAAACGGTTTCGTCTCCAAGAGCCTTCTTCTACTGTCGGGTGAGTTCGCACCGCCATTTGTTTTAAACAAGCGAAGCAAGAACAATTGTTCATTAAAGTAGAGTACACATGGAACCAGTCGTCCACTATTAAAACTGGTTTGTATAAAGGGAATCTTCTTAATGTTAAATCTTTCCATTTTTGAGTTGGGACTTCGTATGTTATTAATGTTCTCCATCTTTTACATACGTTTGCAACATTCCATAAGGAAAAATCATCTAAGTAGGAAAACACCACGAGCAACACTAAAACAAATTAACCATTATTTTTGTTTTGTTCTAGCTGTTATAGTTATCTTTATTTGACTTTATTAATGATGAAGATAAATATATCTAATCTTAATTTAATAAAACTAAATAAATAGTTCTTGAAATATAATTTGTTTTATTGATTTTAAGAATATTGCAAAACCTTTATTTATTTCAGATAAACCTTTAAAAATCTGTATTTATACAGTGTTCCACAACTTAGGACAAAAAATTAAGGGGTATATACTATACGACGTGCTGATCTTGAAACAAAAAGAAATTTTAAAAAATTCGCAAAGTTAAGGGTAGTTTATTTGAAGTAGACATTTTTTTGACCACTATTAATTACACAATATTATATATTAGTATTAGATATTACATAAACAATTACTTTCATTGTAGAATGTTTATTTGAAATATGATGCATTTTTTTGCGAATTTTTAAAAAAATCTTTCTGTTTTACAATCAGCACGTCGTACAGTATATACCCTTTATTTTTTGTCCTAAATTGTGAAACATTCTGTACAACATACAGTTTGAAATAATAGTTTTCAAATTTTAAGTATACTAGTAAGAAAATCTTTAGATTATTACAAATAGTTAGATAAAATGATTAATGTAATAGATTTCTATGTCTGTTACGTGTTATTGTGTAACATGTTTAAAAACAATATTAAAAAGTTTAATAAGAAATAAAAATACATTTACTTTTGAGTGATACCTTCAAGTGGCAGAACTTCAATGTGAACATTAGAACTTGGTAGTTTATTTCGATGAGAAAGAACAGACAGCAATTCTAGTCGACTCATAAGACTGTCAGGTGGATATATTGGTGCATCTTTATCCCGAACAAAGTCAGTTCTTTCGTAAAGTGGGCCCCGTTCAAAGAACACCAGTTCTGCTGGTTCATCGTTTCCAGAATCTCCGTCATCACTTTTCTGTAATAATTTGTATATTAGTCCAAGTCTACTCCGTGAGAGATATACAGCACCTCTGTTACGACTTCTATGTGCTCTCCATTCACTGCATGATCTGGAAACAGAAACGCATGGCATGTCGCACACACTGGATTCCCAAAGCAAGATTCGTAAAAGCCGTTGCACATGTAACATTCTTCATTCTGAAAATACATAGTAGTTAAATGGACAGTGAAATGATAGCTCAGTACTTGTAACAAAGGTTCGGCTAGTGAATGTAAAATGCAGTTGGAATTTTCATCGCCAGAATCATCAGATTCGTATGTATTTATGTCATCTCGATGACAACAACAAGAATTGCTGGTAGCCATTATTTGTAAGTGATAAACTATAGTAAACTAATGTATAAATAATCCCATGGTGAAGGCAGTCTCACTGTCAATAAAATGTCAGTCCTGTCATGTGATAGAAGATGTACTTGTCAGATGTCCCTGATGTCGTAAATATTATCGTCGTAAACTACAATTCCCGCTAAAATTTAACCTCTTCGTATTTCATTACAATACTTTTAAATAATTTGGTTTAACATATAATTATGTTTAATTTTGCTTTGTTTATATCTATTGATTTCATATTATATGAAATTTCATTATTATTTCAAAGTGTAATGAAATGACCGATTTATAGTTCAAAGCACTTCAACTGAGAGCTACTGACATCTAACGAACATAATATTTTTAATAGATTTCATTTAAAAATTTTATTAACTTTAAATATATTTAACAAATAAGAATTATTTATTTAAATAGTACAAATTTACCACTGTTTATTTAAAAATAAATAATAATTTTTAAAAGCATTAATAAAAATTTGCGGCAAATTATAACTGACACAATATTAAAATGTTTTGATGTTTTTTATGAAGTATAATGAATATGATAAATATTTTTTTTCTTATGATAATACTGCTAAGAATATATTATAGAAAATTATTTATAAATGCGATAGGGAAATGTTCGTTGTTGAGGTATATTTGTGAACATTTGAAGATGTTAGCAAAATCTCATGCAGCGCCACCACAAAAGCATCGTAGTCAAACGTTGCATGCGAAAAGTAGTGCTAGTAAAATTTCAATTCTAAGTAGATTTTAGTTAAAGTAAAGTGAATTTAAAGTAAAATAGAGTAGAATAGTTTGGTACTGTGATGAGTGGTTGAAATGAATTGTAGTATGTACGGAGGTTTTTTGGTGTTGAGTGCCTCGGCGTAGGGTTACATGCACATTTCCCATAACCTCCTTTCGCGTTATTGGAGCAGATATGCGGAACGAAGTGAACTATCAGATGTGTTCATGATATAATAGTGTCAGAGGCTGTTGTGATGTTATAATTTAGACATTTAAACCAGTGAGTGTAAGATTGATTGATTTATTATGTGCTTGTGTTCAATGTGTGGTGATAATGCCAAACACGGAAATGTGATTGGTATCGCGGGGTGTTGGCAACGAGTGCCTGTACTGGATCGCAGCCGTTTCGTTTAACATGGCTGCGACGCAAACTGAAAAGCAGCAAAATGACGTGAATAGTAGCGAAAAGGTACAGCCGGATCAGCATCTGAATCTGCGGAGCACATTGTTACAGAATGGGACTGAGAAAAACAGTGTTCGCGGTAGCAGCGTAGTTGCAAAGACTAAAGCATCCGGCACTAAGAACCTTGGTATAGAAATGAGTCAATATCGTCAAGACGGTGTGCCGGGTTCATGTCCAGCGTCCGAGCAGGCGATGAACAGCGGTGCCGGACTAGAAAATGAGTTGAACCAGACAGGTGACGTAAATGCTTACCCGCCAGTTTCGGACAGCGCGAGTGGAGGAGAAGGGAACACGATACCCGGGTACAACTTCCCGTTCGGAGCCCGGGGCAGCTACAACCCGGCGGACCAACACGGCCCCAACGCGTCCCAGGCGGCGGCCGACGGGGGCATCCTGCAGAACTTCAGCCAGTTCGGGCCGCAGGGCATCCGGCACGGCTTCCCCGGCTCCAAGCAGCCCATGATCGGGCCTCGTCCTGCCGGCGCGCCCGCCTCTGGGCCCGGTGCCTTTCCTCCGCAGCAGCGCTTTCTCTCTGGCCAGACCATCTCCCAGCCCACGGGCCCCACGCCCACGCTCAACCAGCTGCTGCAGAGCTCCTCCAACCAGATCCACCGCTATCCCAACAGTAGCTACGTTCACGCCGACCAGACTCCTTATGGTCAGCCTTGGCCCCAGAAGCCTCTTACGTCTTACAACACTCCTTCTCCCAGTGCTCCTGGGGTTGCTTATCGTAACCAGACCACTGTAAGTATCTCCCATGTGTACCTAGGCTTTATGGTTATCAAGTTATCTATTGCGACCACTTACTACGTCTTTGCGCAGCGTATAGCGCGCAAGACGGCCAAGCCTCATCATTTTATTGTCATATTTCTTAATTTGCAATTTTCTAAAGCGTCATACCTTGCTTACAGCCACATCAGTTGCGAATGCTTGTCATTCACCGAATCAGCTGTTTGTATGATAATAATATCACTCAATTACTATGTTTACATTTGCATTCAAAACAGTCACAGTCTTGAGATTTAATATACTACTAAATCATTTGTGACACATTCATAGTCTACCTCATTCGTCTACGCTATTTTTATTCTCCTCGTTTGTAATATTAGGTGCTTTTCATTTGTTCTTGACCCTGTACAAACATTTTACTTATTAATTACTTTGAATTCTAACCTTACATTCATATAAACTCCACACGCTATTGCAAGATACCTTTAATTATGTATCAGCCACTTTTATTTCATTTTGTAATTATTCATTTTTTAATATATGCAATTATATTTTGAATTATTGATTTCATAAAATTGTATTAAATTCACATACAATATTAAACCACAATTGACATTGACAAATATTTATGATTAAATTAGGGTGGATAAAAATCGTAATTAACAATTAAAGTATTGATTGATTTTTTTGTCCATATTAATTGCAAATACACGACGGTAATAGGAAGGTAGATAAACTATAGTAAAAAAACAATGTTTACTCTTCTGTGATTATCGTCCGAATAATATTTATGTTGATATTGTAAACAGTTATAAAACAAACACTTTTAAATTTTCATTACTAGTTACCCTAGTCTACAAAACTATGTACCAATAATTAGATTCTAGTTAGAAATTATAGAAGTATATACTAAATATATTAACCAAATAGCAAACGAATTTTTAAAACCTATAACAAAATCTGGCCAAGCAGTCTGACCTGTATATGGAAGACTTTCTTTTTAGAGAGAAATTTGAAATTTGATAGACGCATTTCTTTCTGTTAGAATTGTTCTGGTTTTGAGAAAATAAGTACCTTACAAAGTAAGAAGATAGTGTGTAGAAGCCTTAAACAAAAGGGTCGGTATTGTTATGTAAGATTGTGGTTGTGATAGGTCGGGTTCTAATTTATTTCGGGTCAAATCACTTTTATCCTACTCAAGTAACCTTGCTTCTCCATAAACGACACAGTTGTTTATGTACGTTGCTCACTCTAACACAAAACTACCTAATATTACTTTGCGTACATTTCGGTAATATGTGCCAAATTCTGATTGGATCAGAGATGGGACAATTCTTAATTTTCCTTTGGAATTCCCTTAATCTTATATTTCATTTGTGTTGTATTTAGTTTCGATTATCTGACTTTAACTGGACCGACAGTGGTTGAATAAATAAATAAATATTCTGTTTAAAATAGTATAATCATTCATGGGTGTTTTCTTTTCTGTAAAAAATGTTTAACAACCGCACTGAAAATTCAGAATGTCGGATAATAGAAGGCTTGATAATCGAGACTTTAAAAAAAAAACTGTGATCAAATATAATCAAAGAGAAATTATGGGAAAAATAATATATATTTAAATAAATGGCACAAATATATGTTATTGAAATCTGCGCAAAATTGACTTACATAATAAATTATTAACAATCTACTTGATAAAAATTGTAACATAAATAATGTTCGTTTTGGAAAAGTAAATATTTTTATTTTGACAAAGAAGAAATATGTTTGCCATTGACCTTTGCAAAGGAAATGTTGAGATTTGACAAATAGTGTACTTCACTAAGTGAAAATAAATTTACAGTAACAAAATAACGATAGGCAAGTGTTCCGTTATACTTAAAGGTAAAATATCTTGGGGAATACAGGTGGTAAATGTGGAAAATACAAATAATAAGCAGATTCAAGGTCATGTGGACCCTGACTTGTTTGAACTTGATACACTTAAGTCAAATTTAATTCATTTATATATAATTTATGCTTACAAGCACATGTTATGTTTATTCATTACCATATAGAGTTATTAGAATTTTGCGATTTTACGGTATGATTAATTAAAATAGCAAGATACACGTTATGCAGTTAACTCCACGTCTTGGGTTCGTGTCCAGATCAATCTAAATTATATATTGAGGTTATATCTTTAATTAGTGCATTTGTACAATGTGTAGTACAGTAGTAAACTTCCGGAATTATGTTTATGTTTGTAGTAGACTACAAATAATTATTAATTTCATAATTAACTGGTTTCGTAATTACTCTCATTTTGTGATTTATTACAAAAATTTTACGAAGATGTAGAATAATTTGAATGTAATAAGATGTGACACTGGAAAGATATAAAGATGATAATAATAACCAGCATTACATTTCTGCAAGATAATATTTTATTCTTAAACAAATATATTATCTTGTACGCGTGGTTATGAGATTTGGAAAATTTAAAATAATGAAATATTTAATCTGGTTTGTATTTGTTGGTGATCTCACCACAAGTATCCTTTCAGGGTAATTTTGTTTATTATGAAACAAATGAATACAGGGTTGAAAATATTCTTCGTACCCTTTTAAATATTAAATTTAATTATTCACAAACAGTAGAGGCTAATTAAATTACACAATGTATGATAGCTAAAATAACAGATATACATGAAACAGAAGAATATCAAATGAACGACCTACTTTTAAATTTGATGGAGTAAATATTTCGACTTTTTTATTAAATATTCAATGTTTTGCCAAATAAGTCTGTTGTTTATAATTTAAAAATGACCTAATATACGTGTTATGGCATGTCAATAACGGTTGTGTAGTAATATTAATTTATTTTTTTTGAATTAGAAAAAGCCTATTAAAATTTTAATAGGAGTGTGTAAATATTTAATGTTTATTTAATTGTATTAACGAGTTCAATTATAACTTTATTTATGATCAGAAATAATTAATGAATTACATAAAGCAGTATCATGTGCGATGAATAATAATAACAGATTCAATGAATAATGTTTAGATAATTTTTTTATCATGTATTTACCACATAAAAATGTGCTGTAAAGCACTCTCCACTTCAGCTAGAGATTGTTAATAAGACATATTTAGTATATCCAGCCTTAGGTAATAAGTTGTGAGTGATATTTTTTATGAATTATTATTGAATGCGTAAGTTGAAGAGAAGGAATTGGAATTTGTGAGTGATACTTTTTATATTTTTATGATTTGTTATTGAATGTGTATGAGCTATAAGTTGGAGAAAAGGAATTGGAATGAAATTTATTGATTAAATAGTGGTCGCCGGTAAAGATGATAAGTAAATCGCGCAATGAAACAATGAATTTGATTGGTTAGAATAAGCGTTGATACAGCAGCGAATGATAAAAACGCGGTCTCTCCAGAGCATTGGGGAACAGGCTACAGGCTACAGGGTGCAGTGAGCAATGCAGGGAGATCCCCTGTAGCGAATGATTTACCCCTACGCGCGTTCCAGCAGCGGCAACGTCGCCGGCTAGGGTGGCGTTGCCACGTTGCCACGTTGCCGCTTGCCACGCGCATGTCGTTGCCAAACGCTGCTCGGCTCGGCCAGAGCTCCAGTGTTGCCAATACTGGGAATGGGAAACACAACCCACCAAATAACATCATTTTAACCACTCCATTTCGCTGGATTTCAAATTGAATCATATTTACTTGGACGTCCGTTATTACCTAACACCATTTTCAATCAATTTCGAATAGATTTTACCAAATTTTTGATATATTCGCGATTAATTTTTGTCCATTATTGCCTTAATATTTTGTTGGACCTTCTTTATTTTCTAACACCATTTTCAATCAATTTGGAATTTTTTATACCAAATTTCTGACATAGATTTAATTTTTGTCTATTATTCCTATAAACCTTTTTTCATATCGTGTTTTTTAAATATTGAATATTTCTTTATTTTGTTGTCAATGTTTACCTAATATATTTTTTATGTCAAGGGGTTAAAGAGGAGTTTTTATAACTTTGAGACCATTATCGAGTAACCAGTTTTTAACTATATAAAATGTATGTTTCGGACTGTTATCTTGATAAAATTTTAAATAATCTTTTATTACTAAATTTTCAGATACATCTATCCATATTTCCTTTTATAAATGTTAAATTTTCCTTCCTATTCCATGAAACACAGCCCTATACCAGTATGTGCCCGTCGCCATATTTTACAGTGTTGTAATTTTTGTTTATTCGTTATTTATACGAAAAAAAAATGAGAGATCAATTGACTATATATCACTCTATATTTTCTATAAAAATATAAACTACGAATGACTGGAAGACAATATTTTAATGCCAGATCATTAAACCACATTTAAAAAAAATATCTATAAAATTATTTTATGGGGTTTGAAATTTATTACGTAGAATGCTCGACCATATTTTTTTTTTGATTTTGTATCTGTGGTGCACTCTAGAGAATTATTATTAATTAAAAATTATTTGCTTGTAGTAGTCTGACTCTAAAAGTCAAATTATCCCATTCCCACCATATTTAGTTTGACAATGGTGAATATAGTCAAAGTCCAGGTCATTGTTTAAAAATTACTCAATCACTAATGAAAGATGTAACAAAAATTTTGAATATTAATATAAAAACATTTATATTAATTTAACATAGATTACCACACATACCTATATTCCCCTTGACACAATCGCTATTATTATTCTATTAACACTATTGTAATCGTGATACGACTGTTATCAGTTTACCTGCATATTGTTATCACAATCAATTATAAACTGATTAGCGATTAGGTTGCATTCTAACAGTATTATTTCTCTTCGAATTTTTTTTAGTTGGATAAGAGTTTTGATAAATGATTCAGTCATTTCCAAATACTGCTCTTATTGATTTTTATATTTATTTGCATTTTAATATCATTAAAATCTCATTTATGCAAAATTAATTAAATTTGATATAAATGCTGTACTCAAAAACTCATTTTCTTTGTTACGGAAAATAAAATACCAAAAATTATTTCATGCTTATATTTTTATAGTTGTATATTTAAATATTGATTAGGACAGATATAGATAGTGTCAAAAATACATTTTTATATATCAGGCTTCTCAAATGTTAAAAATAACCAGTGTTTGATGAAACAAATATTGTAATGATAAGATTTTTTATCAGTAATTGTGTATTGTTTGGATTTTATTACAATTTTATACGCTGTTTCCATTTAGATAATTTTTATTGTATTTTGAGACGTTTAAATTGATAAAATTATCAGCTTGTATTTATGTAAATATATTCTATTTCACTCACATCTTATTACCCAATAATTGGTAATTTCTACTGTAGAGAGCAATTACCAGTTTATAGCTGGTTTGGAGAGTGTACCACAGGAGTAATTTCTATGTGAGAAATTAAATGGTGTAGGATTTAACTCTGCTGGATTTTCACGTATAAAATCAGTATAATTCGGAAAAAACTTTGGCAGAAATTATACATAAGTATTAAATGTAGAAGATAAATTTTAAAAAAATGCGTTTGCTAATATTTTTCGATAAAATACAATTTAGAAAATCTAATTAAAAGTAGATACATAAGTTTTAGCACTATTGTTGTACCTCCGGTGAAAATATGTCAGAAGGAAAAATGTAGGGAATGATGAAATGGAAAAATGGTATGCACAGCTGACATGGAAATTGAAATTGAGCAGCGAATAGAAGGTTTGATTTTCCTTCGATTTTGACGTCATCACTTTCATAGTCTGTTTGTTGTTTTGTGTTTGTAGTACGGGCACGTAATAGTGAGCTAGAGAGTGAGAGGAAATCTGTTTTGAAACATTTTCCAAGTTTTTCAGTGACACGTTCAATTCACGCGAGCTCATATCTCCTGTTTGGCAACGCCGCTTTTTTGCGCCAATTATTTTCTGTTTTGTTTGTCAGTTGTGATCCTCTATTGGTCTATTGGTTTAACTATTAGTCAACTTGAAAAGTTTTCCTGGTTATTAAAACCATGTGGAATCAAATGCTGTCATCGCAGCTTATAACTTACGCGGTGGTTACGTATTTTTCTTTTACTCAAATTTAATTATTATTGGTTAATAATACACGTAAATATTTTATTTAATTATATTTATTTTTTAAATTAATTAAATTAGTATGTAAATTACTTTTTATAAATGTTAATGAGAAAATAATTTCTTTATGACTTAATGAAAAACAATCAAATAAACAAACAATTGTATAAATTCTAGTGATAATATTTCACCGTTTTTGGAGTAAAATATAAAACAGGAATGTACACAAACTGAAATAGTGTTTAAAAGTTATAATTTATGTTTATGAATGTGTGTTGATAAAATATATTACTTTGTATTACATCATTATAATTTAAAATTTGTTTCAAGTGAAATATTTACATATGCACATAGCGTACTCCACTTTTAGATTATTTCATGTTGTATAAATTTCCGCATAAATTATAAAATAACTGACATTTCATCAATATTTGAATTCATATTAAATCACGATTATTATACCTTACAAAATAATGCTCAAAATTTTAATTGTGTTTCATTAGTAACTAAAATGTTACAGTAAAATTAACAAAAGCTATTAATAAAAAATAGTTTTATCTGAAATAAAGTATTTCCGAATTGTAATCTATTATGTCATGCTGTTGGGTATAAGGAAAAGATTTGTAAAATAAATCAATTCATAAACAGATAATATAGTCTGTCAAAATATGCTTACTACTGTTTTACTTAAAAGTCAACAAACTGTAAGCACAACATTCAGCCATTTTGTTACAACATTTTCTATGCTACAATCATAGAAGGAACAGGTCTTCATTTGTTTCATGACATGTGCGGTAATCCATCCAATTGGAAGGCCATGTTTCTTACTACATTCAGCTGGCAAATGGTTACATTGATAAACATTTTATAACTTGTCGTAAATCTAAATTGCACCATTAACAATTGTGACCAAACCACAACCCTGACTTTTTCCACGATTCAATCATTTCTAAAATACTTTTACGATTGCTAGAGTGAATAAAGTTTAGAGAGAGATTGATGATAAAATGAAGCATCATTACAGATGAAATTGTATATTATAAAGAAAATATTTATATACTTATTTAATTTTTACAACATTTGTTTGTATTAAATCTGTGGTCGGCACAACAAATCTTTCGATTTTGAGTCTTGTGCACAGATGACACCATTCTGTTCATTTTTTTTTAACTTTAGATATTTTTTCAAGTTTTTTTTTGCATAGTCTTAGTTCCACATAAAATTGTTGCACAGACATTTCAAAATTTGGATCTACGATTTTAATAGAATTTCTTGTAAAAAATACCCTAACTTACTTATTTTTTAGGTTTAACTTGAAATTTGCTGATCAGCATAAATGTGAATAAAGAGCTCATAAAGTCAATAAAGAATACTGAGATACCCAGTGCTACCAAAATCCAAGAAGCACATGCATTAAAAAATTTGGATCTGCAATTTTAACAGAATTTCGTGTAAAAAATACCTTAACTTACTTTTTTTAGGTTTAACTAGAAATTTGCTGATCAGCACAAATGAGAAGAGCTTTTAAAGTCAATAAAGAATATTGAGAGATACAGTGCTACCAAAATTCGAGACATGTGTAAACCACAATTCTAATTTTGATGGGGTAGTTCTAGTATTGGTTTAAGGGTTAAAATAATGATTATTTGTAATGAGTAAAAAGTGATGATCGGTTTTTAGTTGTCGGTGTGTAGCGTGCTTGGTCCAGTGTAGTCGCTCTCCGGTGTGAAGCAGGCTTGAGTTGAGAGCGCATGGCCGGTTGAGCGCCAACCGTTGCTAGCTCGGGTTCGGGCTGTCCTGTCGTTCTCGGTTCTCGCTTCTCGCTTCTCGTGCTCCGTTCTCCTCTCTCGAGTTCGTGCGGCGTTGCGTTGCTGCCTCGTTGCCTCGTTGGCGTAGCTGGCCCACCCAGCAAACAATCGATGGATCGAATCTCGAATACTACGCCGTACTACAACTTTAAACCGATGCTTTGTTAGGGGTCTATATGAAAGAACACTTGGGGTTGCATTATGCACCACCAATTAAAATCAAAAACATTCGCATCTTCTCCCCTTATCCTTTATTATAACTAAACACCACAATTATTTCCGTTGTGCTTACATTTCAAAATTCAATCGTAGTAAAAATTCTTATTGTCATCTGTCTCAATCAGTACAACACTTATTTCTATCTTACTATTATTGGGTCACATGCTAGATCAATCAAAGAAAAAATTATAGCAATACTATGCTAGAAATATCATTATTATTTCCACAATTTACAGTTTTTTTTTAAATACAGTATTACCAAGACATAAGTCAAATCTTAAAACAATCGGTTCTTTATATAATATCTTAAAATTAAATTATATTTGTTAGTGCTTTATTTGTCATATAATAGAAGAAAAAAAAATAAGTATTTAAATGTGTAACTAAAAGTAGAAAATGCTTTGTTACTCTTCCTAGTTTTATTCAGATTAGTCGTTTTGGTTTTATTACAGATTTCGTTTTCGTTTATGAAATAAAATATTTATAATGCTTTTAAAACAATTAAAAAGTACAATAACATCTGTAGTATATGACAAAATTAGTACGAATGGTTACTCTAGTCTCACCTTAGTTTAATATGAGATGAAATTTTTAAGTTGTAAAAGTACTACAATTGTTATCACCTTCAGAAATATTTTTGAAAATGTGTAGAAAATAATATCCTTATCATAACGAGAAATTTAAATCATTGTTATATATTTTAAATGTTTTTGTTTTATTTATTTGTTTATAATTAAAATTAAAACATACTGACACAATATATTCAATATGTTACCAATTTTGTTATTAATACAAACAAAATAATAATATTTTAAATTCAATAATAAAATAATTTTGTTGATTAGCAAAATTTAACCCAAAACTCAACAAGCACAACTTTTATAGATGACTTTTCTCACTTTATTTCAGCTTAGTTGGCAAAAATTAAAATAGTAGTACTAGTACCAGTATTAGGAGACAACCACAAACGTCAGGAGTAAGAAATGAAAATTCCTCCTCATGGTTAAAGAGATGTATTCTTTCAGTAGCTCATCTTTTATTTCGTATACAGTACTACTTCACACCAACACATACGAAATCTAGTTTAGAAATAATTAATTAAATAACATATTGTGTATAATCCCGCTAAGAACACGAACAGACAAGTCTCAACAATCGTTGAACGGTAATTTCTTTGCAAGCGGTAAACCGCAACGTTCCACTTGAATGCCCGAAAAAATTGTCAAGTAACAAGTGGAATTCTTGCTTCTCACTTCACTTGTCGGGACTTGTCAACAATTAATAAAAATTTGATTAATTCTTACTAATAAAACTAAACTTCCAGTAATGAGTTAATGAATAAATATAATTTGAATTTATTTGGTAATTTGTTATTGAAATGTTTTGTATAAAAAAAGCTCATGACCTGTTAGTGAATAACGAAAATAATTTTATTAATTAGTGAATACACGTATGAAACGTCAATATTGTTGAACAATAATTTTTTCATGCATACTATTATCAATACGTCCACAATTTAAAACCAAATAATTACACAAATTACATGGAAATCATATTTCATAATTCATTATTTAAGTAGATATTTAATTTATACATGACAAATTAATTAATGTTTGATTTATATATGTGGAAATATATGCTCAATTGTGTTATTATTTTATTAAAAATATATACATTTTAATGTATTAACTGTAATATTAATTTGAATTGAAACATATTGCCCGAGTTTATTCATAAAACAAAGTTCATCTCTAATATTGTCACAATTCAACGAATTGCAAACAATTTACTGCTAATATTGAAACAATCAAACAATTTATTGAGAAATATTTGTATTTATCCAATTACGTTAAACCCTATAAATATTTTGTTACTATTATTTAAATTGTTTTAAATCTTAGGACAGTTTTGTATTTGATTTAAAACTAACCTTGAAACGAAATTTATTGTGTACTCGCTACACTTTCATTTTTTATTTACGTATTGTAATATATTTCATGTCGATGACATATTTTCAAAAATATCACGTATGCGAAGTTTATGCAGCTTGAAGACCTGTAGACTACACATGATATAAATAAACTATTATTTATTGGTGTTAAGACAACAACTTTTTAATTTGTTTCATTAAATGAAAAAAAAACTAGACGGTAAATGATTTCATAGTAAAATTCTGTAGGTTGCAGCTAAGTAATCCACCTGATTCATTATTCAGTCATTCAGATCAATAAAGAAATGAAAAGTAATTTCGTATTAATTTATTCTGTTTTACTTTTACTGTATTTTTTAATATAAATATGATATGTGATGGAACAGTAGTAATTTCTATAAATAATAAAGGTTATGAACCAGTTGTCACACGAACAATTCAAATAATACCATTGACCTTGTAAGCAAGGACATTCATCAAATCAATAGCAAGAAGAAATTGCGAGCAAATTTTCATATTGGATGGGTGATCGAAGTTAAAAATATCCCTCTTTGAGATTTGAGTAATAAAGTAATATTGCTTAGTAGGTCGTTGTAATTGTAAACCCATTTCGATATACTGAAATTTTCAATAAAATTTACATTTTGTAATATGCGTAACTGAATTTCACTGTTTGATTTATAAACATATTGTTTATTCAAATACATTGTAGTATTCTGGATAAAAATAGACAAATACTCCCAAGTTCGTAGACGAAATTAATTAAGATGTCCGGAACTAAAATAGTTGCAACCGCAAATCTAAAACTTTATTGAACGAACATGTTATTGACATGTTTGTACTTGTACAGAGAATTAAATTGATGTACAAACAGAATAGGATATTAAAGAACGAGTTTGTAATTGTTATTCTGTGTGCTGAATAGGAAAAACAGAGAATTATTAAAGCAAATTTTATCATAAAAAGGATTGTTTTCAATACGCAAGTATAAAACACAGTGTTGACTACATTCAACTGGATTACATTTCCCTAGATTTATAGATCAATAAACGTTTTATTTACAAACACAATCTTTTTGAGACGCTTTGCACATTCGAGAAAATGGACTAAATTCCCTACAATTTACAATAACTTCTTTCATTGAACTTGTGTTTTCTCAACATACAATTTACATACAAACATATGCTATTAGGAAAAAATATGTAATTGTCTTATAAAATGTATTATTACAAGCTAAGTATTATGAACGTGCTTATTTCAACATACAATATGTATGTGTAATTTGGTACTTGCTCACATAACATGTTACATACAGTTGTTTGGTTTGTTAATTTGTATTAATTGATGAAATTATACTTGTTTTCACTGTAATAATTACCAAACCAGTTTATTGCTGAATAAAAATCTTTTTAATTAATTACATTTAAAAAGACATAACAAAAATTAATTTGTGTACATATTCATTTTATGACCTGGAGGTGTAATTTAAATTTTACCTTTTACCAAATTGCCAGTCTATTTCAATTGTTCTAAATTTATTACATTTTGAAGTAAATTATTACAATCGAGATAAATTTGTAGCAACTCTGTCTAGTGCTTTGTTTAGATATGTTTAAATAATATCTTTTTTAAAATTTATCTTATTCAGTATGATTTATATTAATTTACTTTCTGTAGGGTAAATCTGACTTATGTTAACAAATGAGAGTACAGAATGAAAAGGGAAAAAATCTGGTGAGTTTATACGATGAGTGTACCTGTTCGCCGACAAAGCAGCACAACATATCAATTGAGGACATATCCGGTTTGAGCTCCCAGTCTTATTTTTACATTTCATTCATAAAGTTCAAAAGAATGATTTCCCGCCGAATTGCTGTGCACTTACGTAATGTGTGATAAGTATAACAATTATAGTCGTTTATCATTTTTATTGATGTCAACAATGTTATGATAATGTTTCATTAATTTAGTAGTATAAGCATGTAAACAAATAGTAATTTATCAAATTCAAATAAAGTAGTTAGTTACATCGATATAGTGATTGATTTAAGTGTGGCGAGATAATGAACTAAGTTCAAGGACAATGAAGCTTATGACCGATAACCATAATGCTCGCCAACATTTTTTCAATGGCAATGCAGTTTATTAATGACTATCCACAACCCTTGACAATTTATTTGCAAATTGAAAACATTTTTTACTGCTGGAAATGAGGCATCGTTGGTTTTTGTTACATCCTGTATACATTTTGCAATAATGTAGTTATAATAAGGGCAACTATGTAGATTATACTCACATCAACTTTTTCATGGCAAATTTTTGTATGTGTTACAAAATGGCTGGATGTACATTGATTGAGAGTCTATAGCCTATAAAGAAATACTAGTACAAATTAACTCTTCATTGAAAGTGTTAATGTGAACGGAATGTTATTGAAAAGGGCAAAAGGAAAAATGTGTACACGTTTAGTGCAAACAAAATAAATTAGGGAGGAAAGCGTGAAAGTGGGTTAAACTGACCCTAACTTCACATTTCATTTGTGACCGCTTGACATATACCCAAAATCAAATCAATCTTAACGCCTTTGTTTCTTGTTGCTAAATTCTATAAATAAATTATTTTGTAACACTATAAAGTTTGAATCATATAATTAATATTACAGTGTACACTGTTACAGATAATAAATAAGTGTAAACAATGTAACCATGTATAAACGTCAATGTAATCCTATTATATATTGAGACTAAGCCCTTTTTTGAAGCTTATTGTTCTGTATATACAATAAACTACAATTAATTATTAATTATAATTTTTGGAGGGATTTGAAAATAACAAAAGTATTTATTTTTGAGTGCTACAGTAATTAATCAGGAGCAAATATAAAAAATACAAATGTATTTTTAACTTTCTCTTGTACACAATCGAGTTAGCATCTAATGAGCTTAAACCACTTCCGTTTAACGAATTTCTATCTGAATATTATCAAACCTTACCTAACAAGGCTGTTTTATATTTTCATAACTGTTAGAGAAAAAGAATTGGAACGAAATGTAATATTTATTCGGATTTAATTTGTAGAGTGGTACTTTTTCTGTCTAGGACCGTATCCCAAATTTGTGTTTAAGATGTTTACTAGTTATGTACTTTTAAATTTAGATAAAAAAAAATTAATAAAAGTGCATTTTAAATGTAATTCAATTTGTAACTTAAAACTTAAACAATTATTGAAAATTTTCTTTAGATGTACATGCAAAAAACATAACCTATTCAAAGTAAATTCAGTATGAGTTGTTTAATATGACCAAGTAAGCTTCCTAACCCTCTATAAAAGGTTGTAATCTTTACATAAGCCATTGTCACATCTCTTACAAGAACTATATATTTATATACATGAGTGGTGTGTAAGTTGGAGAAAAGGAAATGGATGAAATAATTTATTCGGGTTTTGTTTGTCGTACAAAATGTAGAGGTACCTGATTGGTACAATTGAGTGTTCGTCCGTTAGGAAATGGTGGTCAACTCCTGATTGCGTCTTCTTGTAGGAGGTTATCATGTGGCTTGTTGTCATTGCATATAACCGCACTTGTAACAATTACTCCATGTCACTTTGATGCGCTTGTTAACTAAACATTATGCCAAGAAGTCGCTAATACAGATCATTGTAATATATGCTCAGAAAGACACCAACTTTTCTTCTTCTAAATAAATTAAATTTCGATTGCTCATGATCTTTTCCCATTCTGGAACTAACTAGTTAAAAAGAGAAGTTCCGTTGCTTGTTCTTCAAGAAATTGTATCTTTAGTAAATGATAAAAATATTTTTTAATGACATATTTTTATTTTACTTGGAATTAGTGAAAAAACAGTTTCAAGAAAGTAATTCTTCGGGAATTTAGTTATAAAATTCTTTCTTAAATGTCAAGTAATTATTTGCGACAAATCGTCGGGTAATAAACTGCGAATATCTTTTTGCAAATATATTATAAAGTATGAATTTATTGGTGGTATGTTTTTGCAATAAATGTCCCGATTCAATTTGTTTTGTATTTCTCAAATGACACATTACAAAATATGAAAATACATGGAATAAAAGCCGTTATATTCAATAATTAAAAATATTTATTTTGATTTCAATTATTTGTAATTACTATTTATTGATTTATGGTTTAATAAAAGCACATTAAATTTTAATTGAGCAAATAACATAGATGTTAAATCTGGGAACACGAGCTATTTTCATAAATATTGCTGAATAAAAACTAATGCATTTCATACTGTGCTGTTTTTATGCCGCTCTATTCATTACTTATATGAGCTATAAAGGTTTTATTTCTTTAATTTGCTATTAAAACAGAAAAAAATTGTTACAAATGCAATTGTTTATTAGTTGTCCAAAATCAAATTGTATGTTTATATTTTAATTTTGTATATTTAAAAATGATTGCAACATGTATTGCAGATACATATTTATTAATAAAATTTTATGTATCGTGCAAATAAATAAATGGCGAATGAAGATAATTGTAGCAATAAAGTATAAAATGTTGGTATACGGGTGTATTAATACGTTTTGTTCTTAGCCGTTGCGCTGCCTCTGTCCGTTGCTGTACTCCGTTTTATTGACGTTTTATGTTAGAACAGTTCATTCTAGAACTGTAAACCAAACTACGTACAACCGGTTACATTTCATTATTTAACAATTGCAAAATATTCACAAACATATTGGAGCAAAATACATTTGTTCTTGTTTCTACAGCACATGTTTCATGTCTCATGTCTCTACTTCCACCGTGGCAAATGCATAATCGATTCTACAACTTTTTATTCAAGAGAAACTATTATATCCAGGATAAAACTTCTTGTCGTGGATATTATTCCACAATTTAACCTATCATGATTCTTTTGTTGTCTACCTAACTTAACAATCATTTCAATTTTTTATAACAATTTGTTGTCCTTTGAGTAGTTTGAGGTCATTGTCTTACATAGTGTGGAATGGGTACGTGAAGCTGATATGAAAAGAGTACCACGGTGAAACTTTTTATAGAATTAGAAATTTATAATAAATTGATGTTGACATCTTAAATGTGTAAGAGAAAAAGGTTTTTAAATTTCAGTTCCAGACATGACGCACTATTTTTAAGTTAAAAGCAAAAAGAAATAAAAAGGAAACGGTTGTTGTTACGTAAGCTAATGAAAGAAACGAGTGAGGTTAGACTAAGTAGTGAATTTGACAGTTGTGGATGTTGATGGTGTATTAAGACACAGAGCAGTGAAACGAACGTAATCGTTTCACTGACGTCTCGGATGACGTAAACGCATTCTTACTGCTTTCCTTCTGCAGAGAATGTAGGATATTGTGAAGAGCTCTAACGCTAATAATCCTTCAACCAAAACAGATTGCTTTTTAAGAGCAAGAAACTACTTTTACTGAAAACTACTTCAGTACATAATGGTACAAATTTTACAAAACAATTTAACCTCACATGCTCAGTATAATAATATATTACAATATATATTGTTGGTGTTAATTTTGAGCCTTAAAAGATTTAATATTCACTGGTTGAAAGTTGTGAGTTTTTGTGACGTGTTAATCTGCAACGAGTACTCATTACGTTGAGTGACAGTTCAATATAACATAACCTACATGGAAACTAATGAGAGCCATTTCTCTGTTGACAACAGTTTCCAAAAATGTTCGTAATTAATTTTATGAAAATTCATACGGAAAATTTATTTTCCATTAGCGGCAGAATAAAGTTTCAGTCTGAAATATATTTATCATTTTTATTACTTCCGGTGAATTAACTTTTACTATTAAATAAAATTAAAATACATTGTTTTTATTTTTAATAAAATTGGTTCTACACATAATCATAATACTTTAATTGTAAATATATTATCTGTGGTAATATATTTTATAGTGAAAGTTAATTGAATTGAGTTGGTGGAGATGAAGATTTGTTTTGAAATAGAGTGTATTGGTCGGGGTGCGATGAGTATGTGTGTAAGTTAGGAGATGTAGTATTTTTGGCACTGGGTGATTTGGCTGAGGCTAGTTTGGCACGGGACGATATTGTTATATTTATCCCGGTGGATGTATTGTTTCAGTTGTCAAGCCCGTACAGCGGGGGCCCACCGCCGTCGAGCCCGTCTAGCTACGGGGGCGAACAGGCCGGCGGAGGAGGAGGCGCAGGGGGCCCAGGAGGACCCGGGGGCTCGGGCGGCGGCCAGGGCGGCCGGGGAGCGTGGAACTCAGCACCGCCTTCCAGCCCCAGCCAACCCGGCCTGTCCTCCGGGAACCGCCAGTCTCCGCAGCCCACCGGCCACTCGCCCGGCCCTGGTCCTGGTGGTCCTGGGCCTGGACCTGGCGCGCCCTCCAACATGCCGCCCAGCCCGCAGCAGCCGCCGGCTCCACCTCCACCCCAGCTGCAGGTAAACTTCTCCCTACTCTTTATATCCTGTAACACGAACTAGCCTCACGATGACTTACTAAACTTCAGTGACTGCTGTTTATTTAATTAAAAGTTTATTTACATTTTACTACTAATTAACTAAGAAGAATTTTATAAAAAAATCCAGAGTCGACTCTCCTGGCCTACAACGAACTAAATACTTTATGGATTCCTACATACACTAATCCACCCACTTTCAGAGCCGGTAGCTCTGTCCTGAAATCAGACGCCTGATTACCAAACTACATTACGACTACGAACTACAACCGCACTTCGGCTAAGATTGACAAAGACTACACTCTACAAAACGTTGTTGAGGGGCAAATATATCTTCTCAATTCCTTATCCTCATCTGCAAGTAGCCCCATAATGTTTAATTTTTATGACAAAGTTATCGACGGCTAGATGCAGGACCACAAACAAAATTTAATTTCCATCTTGTTACACTCCCATTTATCTAATTCTGCATGATCAGTAAAAGATCTTGTCATATTTCTGAGGTCATTTTCACTGAGAGCAATTAGTTCTTCATACTCTGTTCAATGCAGATTTTTGTAACTTGATTTGTTTGTTACAGTCGCAGTCCTTTCCGAACAGGCCGGCACAACCAACTACTCCTAATCCACATGCCCCAGATACGGGAGTAAGTTGCTCCATTTCTTTTAAAAACATACATTTTTTTTAATATACATTTTATAATCAACCCCAAAACATTTCGAGAATATATATTAGTCGATGATTTGGGGTGATAGAAAAGATTGTAATGGATACGAGAAATTGTTCTAGGTCCGTAACCATGATCTTTCTATATGTGACAAATGTTTTAGAGTGAAAGTTTTATTGATACTTACTTTTTATTACATTGTGCTCGTATAATGTTCAATAGTGCTCTAGCAAATACTAGAAAAATATTTATTTCATTACAAAGTTCTTTTTAGTTATTCTACACCACCAGAATGCTAGCAAAATTTTTATTAAACTTAAAAGCGTACGAATAACTACAATTATATCAATTTCTATAGATAAGAAAGTGAAACTTGAACAATGTCAATTAAAGTTAAAAAATAAGATTTACATTTGTGTAATGTACAATTTGTGTACTGATATAACGTGCACTGTAACTACGTAAGACCTTGCTTTGAAAGTTTCCATAAGTTTACGAAAATAAATAAAATTAAAATGAATAAAACTATTGCAGAAAAAATCTTACATAAAGTTTGTATAACTTTATAGTTGTGAATAAATAAAAGAATAAAATGAATTAATCAATGTGAATGAATCCTGCGTCCACATGGAAACTTTTCATTGTAATTGATTCATTAAATTAGCATAACTGACCTAGCCCTACTTATTCATACTTCTCCTATTTTGTTTTTATGCTTTCTGCTGTACTATCCTGCATAATCCTACAATTAAATATACTATAAATATTTTATACAAGTGTAAATATTATCTTTTCATTTTATTAAATATTATAAATAGTTTATAAAATATTTTCGTATGGATATAAAATAACATTTCTGCTGGTGAACTTTTACCTCTTTTTTGTAACAAAACATACGGAAAAATTAATGAATTAAATCAGCTGTTCATTTGAATTTTATTCTATTTTAACTTGGTGGCGTGATGTTTGAGTAGTATTTATACATTATGAAAGGTAAAGAAAATATATTGAATTGAATTTTATATTATAGGACCTAACAGGACAGAATAGTAACGACAGTTCAGGCGGCCCAGCACCAGGTACTCCCAACTCGCAAGGAATGAGGCCAACACCTTCTCCCACAGGATCCACGGGATCAAGATCACTGTCGCCAGCAGTTGGTCAACAAAACATTCCGATGCCTCCACGACCGTCCAGTAGTCAGTCAGACGGCAGCGGTCCAACACGCATGAGTCACTCACCAATGTCCACGCCAGGCAACTACCAGCAACACCTGGGCCCGCACATGCACAACTACAAGAACCACCCGAGCATAGTGTCCGGCGGCGGAGTGGTAGGCGGGCAGCAAGTGGCCATGTACAACCAGCAGTACCCCGGCGGCACGGCCGGCGTGTACTCGCGAGCACAGCAGTACGGCCCCAACCAGGGCTACGGCCCTCCCGGCAGCAACGTGGCCAACCAGCAGGGCTCCGTGGCCAACAGCATGTCCGTGCCCATCTCCGTGCCGGGCGGCGCCAACGCGTCCGGCCAGTACCCCGGCAGGCCCATCCCCAACCACGTGCCTCACTCCCAGTTCCCCGGCTACCAACAGAACTGGTCCTCGGGAGTCAACCAAGTGGGCCCCTCTACTTCGCCCTCGGGCGCCGCTGGCACCAGTGCTGGCTCCTCTCCCAACTCCTCGAGCCCGCGCCCTCCACAGTACCTAAAGCAGCATCTCCAGCACAAAATAGGCTTCGGCAATTCCGCGTCGAACATGCCGCCGAGCCCCGGGCCGCCCCAAGGGTACGTGGCGGGTGCGCCGGGCATGGGCCCGCCCGTGCACCAGCACATGGGCCCTCCCGCGCCAGGCCACCACCACAGCGGCATGGGCCCCCCGGCCTCCGCGCCAGCCAACATGGGCCCGCCCAACATGGCGCCGCCCTCCTCCACCACGTCCGCAACCACCGCCAACACGATGACTACTAGCTCCAACCAGATGCTGTCCAACAGTCTGCACCAGCAGCAGCACGAGGGCGGCGGTGGCGGCGGCTCGGCAGCCGGCCCCATGCCGCCGCCCAGCTCCACGCCCAACTCGCACCCCGGCCAGGGCGCGGGCTCGGGCCCCGGCCAGGCGGTGCACGTGATGAGCATGCACGGCGACGCCGACATGATGGACAGCAACACGACCAGCTCGTCGGGCCCGGCCATTATGACGACCCACGTGACCTCGGCCGTGGCTGGGGGCACGGGTGGCTCCGTCACCTCCGTGGTGACCACCGGGCCTGACGGCACGACGCTGGACGAGGGCTCGCAGCAGTCCACGCTGTCCAACGCGTCGGCCGCGTCGGGCGAGGACCCGCAGTGCACGACGCCCAAGTCACGCAAGAACGAGATGGGTGGCGCTGGCCACTATAGCCATCCCGCCACTCCCCAGAGCACAGTGCCTTCTCCTGGTGCCGCAAGCATGAATTCTATGCATGAGGAATACGACATGAGCAGTCCTAGTTGGCCGCGTACACCAGCAAGTCCGGTAAGTCTACCTCCAACAACAACTAATGTACAAATTATATCATAGATTTGAAATTTTTTGGTACTGTTGTCATCATTGAAAATGTAGTGACTAAACCAAAATATTATGTTTTATATGATCATAAATTTATAAATATGTATATCTGTATTTACAAACGTTTGTTTGCATGAATTTATGATCTTTAAAACAAGCACAATATATGATTGAAGCATTGCAATGAATCATAAGTCGATTGGAAAGATTTGAGTTTTTCTGGCTACTAAGCAGTTACATGCTCTGTCGTACTGTCACCTCAGCAACACAAGCGCATGTCTTACTAATATTCCGTCGTTATGGTGTGTGTATTTGCAATGAAACTTCAGAATAAGCCACTTAGTTTCATTTCAATCTTATAATAGATTTGTGTACAATCATTATACATTCCATATTGTAAAGCTTTACTTTCCCATGTTGTATCTTTATTGGATTCCAGTTTGGAATGTGGTATGTAAGAATACATACAAACAGTGCTTTCATCAAAATTCAATTGTTTGTAAATATAGTCGTACAACTGGGTAAAGTAACTTAACTTGCAACCCCTAACCAAGTAACTTTAACTAGAAGTTTCAGTGAATTGATTTTATCTCCCTTTTCTAAGATATAATTAATAAATGGAAAGTACTGTGTTGTCATCAGATCTCCATTAATGATGACTGTGTTCCATTTATTTATTTACAGGTATTTAACAGTCATGTTGCTCCACCGGACACGTACAGATCTAAGGTTGATATTTCTTTACTTGTTCATTAGTATTATATTAATCTCTCCTGTATTACTGCTTTAAGCATGCAAAGTATCAACCTAGTCTGGGACCTTTTATTTATCGAATAGACATACATCTTCATGTGCATGTTTCGTCCCAGTAACACGTTTAGTTAACTATTTCAGTTGTCATTAACAATTGGGGACTAAATAGAAAAGTAACAATCAATCTTATTTTTAATTATGAAATATCATTTCAAGTATATATGTAAATTGGCATGATTTATTATTTTGGGTATAAAGTACTACAGGAAATATAAAGAGAATGTGTTTTTATATTTCATGTAGATGAATGTAAAGGAAGCATGTATATACTATGTTTAGCTGTGAAGATGTTGAATTAACGGGAAACGATAATGTGTTGTAGAAAACGGATAGCCTGAGCAAACTGTATGAGATGGACGATAGTCCGGACAGACGAGTGTGGCTAGACAAGTTGCTAGCCTTCATGGAAGAGAGGCGCACCCCGATCACGACGTGTCCCACCATCTCCAAGAACCCCCTCGATCTTTTTCGGTTGTACGTGTATGTGAAGGAGAGGGGGGGATTCATGGAGGTATGCAAGGTGCAGTGTAGTTCCATAGTAGATAAATTAGAACCTTATCGGACCTACAGTTCCTGCTTGTGTTTGTGTGTGCGAACTCCCACTGACAGATACCTCTGCCGTAGGTGACCAAGAACAAGACGTGGAAAGACATCGCAGGCATGTTGGGCATTGGAGCTTCCTCGAGTGCCGCGTACACTCTGCGTAAGCATTACACTAAGAACTTGTTAGCTTATGAATGTCAATTCGACCGAGGAGGCATTGACCCGCAACCCATCATCAACCAAGTGGAGGCCAGCTCGAAGAAGAAGGGCGCCAAGGCAGCGTCCGTGCCGTCGCCGGGCTCTTCTAATTCGCAGGACTCGTTCCCCGCGCCCGGCTCCAGTGGCGCCTCCATGGACGGCTACGGCAGCTTCGGGTACCCGCCGGGGCCTGGCTCTACGTCCGCCTCGGACTACAACTCGCCTCCCATGCAGCGCCCGTCCTCCCAGTCCAACGCGCCTTCTCCCCACGCAGGTATGCTCACACGGCACATCTCGTCATTAGCATAGCAATATCATTCCGAATATCGCATATGTATACCGTGTCCCAACATACCACATATTACAGTTGGAAATGTAGTAGTACTCAGTATGCAGTATTGCCCATAAACACATTCACTAACTCTTTAAATAAATCATTTCATTTCTTAACAAGTGGTTAGTTGTCCATTTAACATTTAAAGCGCCTAAACATTTTTCAGAAATATTTTTTTAATAAGTCCATCTTTTTCTTAATGTTCTTCAATAATGGTATTAATTTGAAACCAATTAATTATAAATATTTTTTCTTATAACCGGGCATAAAGTACTTATTTTACACACTTTTTAGAGTTGTAACGAGTCCATTTTCAACCATTAGTTCGCGAAAAGTAAACACGCGTTGCTAGGCAACATACACTTCTGTTAATTTAACTGTCAAGTAGATAAATTGGTGAATAATATAAGAAATATTAATGTACATTATAAATGAAATATGTGTAATTAAATTGTAACTTAATTCTAAAAACATTTACATCTGTTTGATATAAATTCTAACCTAACAAAATGTTTAATATTGTTGCTATGATAATAGTCTTACCCACAATTTATAGCATAGTTATCAATGTTTTTTATTTATTTTATAAATTAATTTTTATTAATATTTCGGTTGTAGGAAAAATGTTATGTAACACGTGTGTAACATAGTGTTTTGTTATAATTTCCGCATTCGGTTACGCCTCATATGTTAAACAGGTAGTTGTTGTATAAATAAGTATTTTATGATGATTTGGTATGTGTATGGGCAATAGTGTAGTGTGTGATATTGGGACATGTATATAATGTGTGTCACTGCGTGTTGTACGTTGTTGTGAATGTGGTGTGCATCAGGTGCGGGTGTGACGAACCATCATGGAGGCGCGGCATCACTGGCGTCAGGGGGCCCGAGTCCAGCTGCTGGCGCCGGTGATAATATAAATGTGTCGAATCCGTTCGACGACGTTTCGCCCAGCCCGCCTCCGCGGCCTCCCGCCGGTGCTCACGGCACTCAGTACGGCCCGGGGCCTCACCCGCCCTACCCACAGTCCGGCCCTCCGCGCCCCTCAGGTACGCACACTCTCATGTCTCATGTGTTGTATGTGTGAGTTACAAATCCGAGATACGAGTACGCGATACACTCACACCACTCACTCATACATTACTAACTCTCATCCACTATCATATAGGACTAGATACTCTCTGGTTCACTTGTACTCGCCTTACTACGTGCCTTCTTGTACTTCTAGGCATGCAACAGAACTACGGCGGCCAGACGGGCTATAGCCAGTACCCTGGCACGGCCTCTGGTCCTGGAACTTCGCCCGATCAATACCAATCGTACTCCGCCAACACTGGTTATCCGCCAGCCACCAGACCCATGTATCCTCCGTACGGACCCGAGGGAGACCGGTAAGTACAGCTCTTGCACCGCAGCGAACGCCTTGTAACATGTGATGATATCAGAACCTATGCGCAAAGCGCCAATAGCTTAACGACGAGTACGTCTACGCCTGGAGCAGCTCAGTGCACCGTCACCGGCAGCAACGCTAGCAGCACGACGCAACACAACCAGGACCCCTACAACCGCTACTCCATGAACTCCAACCAGGTGGGCAACTACGGCCAGCCGCGACCCACCTACTGCTCTCCGGGAGGGCCCTCTGCCGGCTCGCCCACTCCGCAGCCGCCCGCCGGCCCCTATCCAGCTCAACCGGAATACTACAGATCTGATCAAGTATGTTTACATCACACACACTCCACTCTTATTATTTGCTAACACAACGTTTGTTTATTTAATGCATCTTTATTATTTCATCACACTGTCACAACATTCAATTAAATTACAGTCCTATTCATCCCAACAGCAGGGTCCACCGCCGGTATCAGGCCCACCTAGTCAGATGTACCCAAATGGTCCTCCCAACAAAACCATGCCGCCTCCTGCGCCTCAACCCAAACGACATCCAGACTTCGCCAAAGATCAGCAGTCGTACCCACCTTACGGACAACAAAGGCCGCAGCTCTACGGTAAGCTCATTCGCTATAACATTACACATTATATGTTTACTAATGCGCGTAGAACATGCAGCAGGTTGGCCGAACAACAACCAGTACAGGGGTACGTATCAAGCACCGAACTCCGGTCCCTCCTCATCGCAACAGTGGAACCAGGGCACCAACAGATCCACTGGTCCTCCTCACAACAACCAAACAGTGAACAACCAGTGGGAGCACCGGTATCCAGCCAACAGCTCTCAGCCTGGCTACCAGGCCGGCGCAGGAGTCGGTCCTGTGCAACAGAATCAGCAGTGGACACCCATAGCTACTCCGGGTATTGGCCAGAGTTCTCCACTCCGACCGCCTTTAGGACCGCGCTCCTCGTTCCGTTCCGATGGCAAGACATTCAACATGAGTCCTTCACCAAACATCAAAGGGGTAACATGACTTGTAATGCTTGTTTATATTCGCAACTAATAACGATGTGTTGTTGTGCTACAGAATCAAAGCGGCGCAGTAACAGGAAGCTCGTACCCACAGCAGCCGTTACCGAAACGAGAAATCTCATTCCCACCGGACAGCGTGGAAGCCACGCTGCCGGTCTTGTACCGACGTAAGCGCATGTGCCGCCTAGACCTCGGCAACGTGGACGCCTGGCGAATCATGATGTGCCTGCGCTCAGGCCTGCTCACCGAGACAACGTACGCGCTTGACGCTCTCAACGTACTGCTATTTGACGACTCGGCAGTGTCGTACTTCGGCTTGTCGCAGTGGCCGGGGCTGCTGGACTTGCTGCTCGAGCACTTCCGGAAGAGTCTGAGCGACATGTTCGACGCTGAAAGCCTGCACGAGCCAGACCCAGAACTGTACGTGCCCCCCACCACCGCGGAGCCGAGCTCCAACTCCCTGGACTTGGGGAACGTCACTAAAGAAGACATTGAAGCAGAAAACAAGACAGTACTCCTGAACAATACACCCAACTACACGCACGTCTCTCGAAAGGAACAAGTGATAAAGCAAGTAGACCGAACCGACGACATATTCGTTCGAGACAATCACAAGGAGTGGGATGTGGAAGGCGACGCGGCCGGGTTTAACTCGGCGACTATAGCTCCAATTGACTCTTGGCAGCTACCGAGCATAGAAGTCACGCCCATCAAGTACATTTTGCCTTGTTTCCAGTCTGAGTTTAACAACATTTCATTTTGCAAACATCTCGAAAATAATACCAAGTCGAATAACATTTTACCAGATCAATATTACGCGGCGAAATCGGAACTAAGTACCGATAATTGTAGTGTCAGTAGTAGTGAATTAGTGAATGTGATAGACACACAGTTAAAAAGCGATAAAAAGAAACGGACAAAAACATTGAGTGATGTGATATCTCGTATTAAGAAAGATTCCTCTGGGATAAATATGTTATTAACGCAGGAATTGAAAGAGAAAGTGAAGACTGATAGTAACGGTATGAAGATAAATGATGTAATTACAGAAAACATAGATCTGAGTCCGACGAGCAACCAGAATAGGGCGTCTGCTAAGTTTAAACTCAAGACTGAAGTAGACAGTGAAGAAGAAACGACGAACGGCAGCGGCAGCGGCCAGAGCAACGACGAGCCGTCGTTCCTGAACGCGACCAACAGCAAGCTGCAAGTGAAAGACGTGGCCGGGACGCTGAAGCGCAGGCGCATGTCGGACTACGAGGACGAGTGCTACACGAAGGACGAGGCGAGCCTGTGCCTCATCACCGACACGCAAGACACCACGGCCAAGCGCTGCATCTGCATCTCCAACATCCTGCGCAACCTCACATTCATTCCAGGGAACGAGGCGGAGTTCGCCAAGAGCCCGGTGTTCCTCAGCCTGATCGGCAAGCTGCTGCTGCTGTACCACGAGCACCCCGTGCGCACGCAGAAGACGCGGAACTACGACCGGGAGGAGGACGCGGACTTCGTGGACTCGTGCAGCAGCCTGCAGGGCGAGCTGGAGTGGTGGTGGGAGTTCCTGGTGCACATCCGAGAGAACGTGCTGGTGTCGCTAGCGAACATCGCGGGCCACATGGACCTGAGCCAGTACGCGGAGGACGTGGCGCGACCGGTGCTGGACGGCCTGCTGCACTGGGCAGTGTGCCCGTCGGCGCACGGCCAAGACCCGTTCCCCAGCGTGGGGCCCACGTCGCTGCTGTCGCCGCAGCGGCTGGCGCTCGAGGCGCTGTGCAAGCTGTGCGTGACCGACTCCAACGTAGACCTGGTGATCGCCACGCCGCCCTTCTCGCGCCTGGAGCGCCTGTGCGCAGTGCTCACCAAGCACCTGTGCCGCAGCGAAGACCAGGTGCTGCGCGAGTTCTCCGTGAACCTGCTGCACTACCTGGCGGCGGCGGACAGCGCGATGGCGCGCGTGGTGGCCACGCAGAACCCGTGCGTGTCGCTGCTGGTGGCGTTCATCGAGCAGGCGGAGCAGAGCGCGCTGGGCGTGGCCAACCAGCACGGCATCAGCGCGCTGCGGGAGAACCCGGACTCCATGGGCACGAGCCTGGACATGCTGCGGCGCGCCGCGGGCACGCTGCTGTACCTGGCCAAGCACCCCGACAACCGGCCCCTGTTCATGCAGCAGGAGCAGCGGCTGCTGCAGCTGGTGATGAGCCAGATCCTGGACCAGCAGGTGGCCTTCGTCATCGCCCGAGTGCTATTCCACATATCGCGAACGAATGAGGGCAGTTCGGCCGCGGCGAATTCATAGTTGTGGCGTGGTGTTCATGTGCTCCTATAATGTATAACAGTTAGGATTACTCCAAGTGATAATCTACGGTAATGTAAGTTAGTGTTGCTTCTGAGCGGCGGCGGGACAAGTACAAGTAGGGTGTGTGGTCGGACGAAGTGGACGGTGGGAACCAAGTGGACCGGAGTGGAGTGAATGGATGACTATGAATTTATACAAGTATACAAATGATCAAGTGGACGTTGTGTGAGGCGGTGTGCCGACACTGTAAGATACGTTATACGAGCTGTGCTGTCATCTGTATGTGCTCTCTTGGCAGCAACAAACACATTTATTACTGTAACTAATGCTATTATATAACTGTTGACTGACTTACAAGTGAACTGATCATAATTCCATGTTACGAACGCACTTTGTAGAATATTTCTGATATGTAGAATGGATATTTGGATACATATTTAGTTGCCGTGTGTGACCGCTACTTTTAGTCGTGGTGAATAATAAATCAACAGCCCATGTTGCTCCAATCAAGATAGATCGTCTTGTAGATAACTTCCACTCGTAGTTTATTGATAAAGTGTTTAATTGCATTTGCGTTCTTTATTGTACAAGAACTGTCTAGAAGTGAACGAGCGAAAGGGAAATTAACGCCTGGTGATACGAGCACTTCTCTTTGTATAAATAACAAAAGTAATCATGCAGGTTATAGGTAAATAAATATGCTGCGTATGTTACGCAGGTGTGTAATTTCCCGAAACGTAGCAAAAGTAGGTGCATTGTCACTGGTCATTGAACCGTTTTGTAAAGTAAGCGACGTACGTCTTTCTGGTAATGTTAAACCTCCATGTTACTTATAAACAAATTTATTATTACTGTATTTATTATTTTAATATTAACCACAAATGATTCGACATATGTGAACGTTTGCATTTAGCCACGGTCTCGTTTCCTTCATAATAAAACAAACGTGCATACTTCATCTATTTTACAATTACAATACATGTTATATTTTCCAATCGTAATCGTATGTCGCTACAGTTGATTTATTCGATTTCGTTGCGTTCTCTTTCATTTAATAATTATATTGTTCCATGACGTTATTCGCATCGAATATTCTTTATTCAAATTCTTATGTTACTCATCACTTCTGTTTCTAACGAATCCTTCAATCACTCCTTGTTCATTGTTAATAGCACTAGTCGTTAGTTTTATTTCAGTGCACTTAAAGTTAAGTTCTTTTTAAATTGAATTATCTAAAATAAACTTAATTTTGTATTATTTCTCTAGAAAGAAAGTTTTTTTCTTAGAAAGTGTACATTATGTTTTATACAAATGGAAAAAGGTTGAACTTAAATGAGTTTCTTTCTAATAATAAATTTCCTAATATATTTATCTCTGTGCATCTAATATTTTATCTTCAACATTCAAAGTAAGTAATTTCATTATTATTACAGTATACAGATCATTTTATCTTTTTCAGTAGCAGATGTATATTAACGTTATAGTACAATATTAACAAAATTAAATACATTCGTACTGACAAATGGATGCTTATCATTTCTAATTCATTTAAAAAAGCGGTAAAATAATAAAACTTGAACGCATGCGTGTATATAAAATAGTCTAAAGATAGCCTGTGCAGAATTTTCCAAAAATAAATTTAAACTGTACTACTTAATATTTAGTGGCACGTATTTGTCGTACAATTTTTATTCGGTAAGTGCAGGACATGTGTTTAATCATTATTTCATTTACTAATCTTTTATAGTTTTTACACATTGTGAAATAAACTCTGCTCAAATTTTCGTAACTCTAAAACATTTTTTCTGCTACATAGTCCATGTGTTCGATATTTATATTTAATTTCTGTGCTTAATGAAGTTTTTAAGTGTTTCTTAACACAATAGTATGTATGAAAGTATTAATGTATTTGATTATTTGTACAAATTATTACATATATTTCTATTTTTATGCTTTTATATGAAAATTGCAAGTATTCCGGATAAATGAAAAATCAAATGTAAACTTAAAACAAATTTACATTCTTTCATATTCTTATGTGATTTTGTAAATAAAAATTAAATAAAATATGGTGGAATATCAGGAAAATGTATTAATATGTTTGCTTCGCTATAGACGGTTATATTTTATAATATATATTTACATTAAATGAAAAGTGGTAAATTACAAATGGAACATTTTTCATATTTGTAACATTTAAAACTTTCAGTTTTTTTTTTGGTAAAATAAAAATTTCCCCCATGTTCACATCAAATGTTTTCCCCTCTGGAGTATGTTATATAGGTTATACTACAAAGACCCAGGTAAAAATAAGAAAATAAATATTATAACATTCAGTCGAAAGTAATACAATAATTTTTACAATAAATAACATTAAATGAATCTGTTTAAATAATTCTGTAATTGTGACAACGGCTTGCACTTAAAATCGAACAAACTTGTAGCATGGATTTGTGTACTTGTAAACAATTTTTTAATGAAGAGTTGTACTGGTACCATAAACATAGTCTTATATTTGTATTGTTTTTAGCATTAAAGATATATCAAAATGGAATCTGCTGATATAAGTATAACACCGCCTTCTGAAATAATACCTGAAACTAAGGAAGCCCGGAAAAAACAAGAAAAGGACAGGAAAAAGGGCGAAAAGAAAATGGACCAATTCATAAAATCTATTGCAAATTGCACACCTGAAGAAAAAGTAGAAGCATTGTGCAAGAAAAACAGTGACTCTTTAGATCAAATCCGGACTTTGAAGAACTCCATGCAGTTGTTGCAACGTAAAATTATTGTTCTTGAAAAGGAAAAAGAACAGCTTCAGAATGAACAAAGCAAAGGGGTGCTCGCCAGGTCTAGACTAGAAGCTCTCTGTCGCGAATTACAGCGACAAAACAAATCTATTAAGGTATTTACTATTTTTAACTTAACTTTTTCCTATTCCTTTCCTATATTCCAAATTGTTGACATTTTTTTATTGAACTTTATGGATTGTTTATTTAGGATGAGAGTATGCAGAAGATACGAGAAGAAGAGGAAAAGCGAAAAGAAGTTTCCACAAGATTTCAAACAGCGTTGAATGAAGTCAGTGTTATGATGCAACAAAACACCGACAAAAATCTAAAACTACGTGATGATAATATAGAAATATCAAATAAGTTTCAAAAATTGTGCGATCAGTTCAAACAACGAGAGGAAGAAGTGATTCGCTTGACCAAACAAATGGATTTAGAAAAACAACTCGCTGAAGCTACAGTCAAACGAATTGAATGCCAACTCAACGCCGAAAGAGGAATCTGGAGCAAAGAAAAGGAACACTACGCCGCGCAGTTAAAGTTCCACGAAGAAGAAAAAATCAAATTCGAAAATAACATCAAAAATCTTGAATATCACTTGACGCTTTACAGCAACAAATACAGCGACTTCGAAAGTACAATTTCTAAAAGTAATGAAGTATTTGATAACTACAAAGTTGAGCTCAATAAAATGAGCAAACAAATCCAGAAACTAGAACAAGAAAACAATGTCTGGAAAGAAAAATGGCTTCAAAGTCAACACGCCTTTACAAACGTTACTTTAGAACACCGTACATGTGAGCAGAATGTTTTAGATCGCGAAAAAAAATTAAAACAACTCGCGGATTTGTGTAGAACAATCCAAGAAGAAAGATCTGCATATTTAAAACAACTAAAAGAAAATGGACTGACTCCAGTTGTAGTAGTGGTAGAAAAACCAGTGGAAAAACCAACTCCACCTCACAAGGTGACCAAAAAAGAAAAACAATTATCCTTATTAAAAAAAGAGATGCAAGTCATTGAAAAGCAATTAGCCGACACTTTAAAAGCAAGAGAAAATGGAGCAACAGATACACCAGAATCTCAAAATCCAGCTCAAGAAAATAAACCCACTTCTGGAACAGAACCGGAGAGTACAGAAACTCAAGAAAATCCAACTGAAGAAACTGAGAAAAACGCTGAAGAAGCAACTGCATCTCCAATACAAGTGAGTGAAACTCAGGAATCTATAGACACTACTTTAAATGTTAGTCAAGTAGAAAATCAAAATGAACCACAAGTTCCTATTGGAAATGGTATCTGTGAAACTAATGACGTATGTCCAGAACAAACAAATGACATTCAAACAGAAGAAAAACCAGAAACTACTCAGCAGACATCACCTAGTGTAGAAACCGACATCACAGAAGCAAGTAAAAATAAAAACAAATGCAAGAACCAAAAACCAAAAAAAGTTAAAAAATAGTGTCCTTCAACCCTTAATTTATGATGTCATAACGCAGTGTGTACTTAAAAAAAATGATTTTGTATTTGAAATTACTTGAATAAATCCAAAGCTAATCATAAATTAAGGGTTTCTGCTTTCAAAATATTTATTTAATTTATTTTTGTTTTAGTTTATAACCAAAATCATAAGTTATAATGTCAATAAATACTTACCACTTCTCCCTGAAAACAAGAAAATAAAATTTTTTTCAGTTTGTATGTATACTTTATTTAAAAATGAATTACATCACTTCAAGCATATCTAGATGAAATAACAATACATATACACAATCAATTTAACTGTAGAGATGATTGTTTTATTAGTTTTCATCAGAATTGAACAAGTTTGTACGCAACAAAATAACCAGTATCTTATTTTACAACTAAACGTTTAGGAGAAATCAAAATGTGTGCTTCTATAAATAAAGCAAAAACTTTAAAATCTGAAAAACTTGCGTTTTTTGATTGGGTATTAAAATGGGCTCAAAACAATAATTCTTCAAGCGAAGAAGTAAGAATAAATAACGTATATAATTTCATTTTACAACATGTGATTTTTAGGTAAATGTAGATATTCCTCAGATTGCAGCAATTCTTCAAACAGTTGGTTTTAAACTTGAAAGTATGGATCAACCAGCAAGAGAAAATTCATCAAATGAAACGTTACAAATGACAATAGAGTTAAAATGTGAAAAGTCCGGTACGAAAGCTATTTTATCTAAACGAATGGATACTTGTATTTGTCCTAATCCGGAAAAAGCTAACGAAGGTATATTCTGGGTATTTAGTGGTACGGGTCCTTCAACTAGTCAAGACAATAGGATCGACGAATCTCACAGTAATTTAATCCCTACTATACCAAAAGAAAAATCAACTATGATCAGAGATGTAATGACAAAAGTGTTCAATATGATTTCTGAGACAGATGTAAATCAGAATAAACAAACAACAAATTACAGTGATCTCGGAAAACCTTCCCTGAAAAAATCCGACACATGGGAAGTAGATCCTAAGACATCTCCTCCAATTGGTACTTCTAGTCCTCTACCAGATCAGTTGAACAGTGATAAAGAACACCTGCTTGCTGAAATATTGCATAACGTGAAAGAAAATTTAGAAAAAGCATTAGTCCTCTTACCCCAAAATAACAACACATTTACAAAAACCAATGTAAAGCGTGTGTCAAATATTAAAGTTAGTCCAACAATTACGACCCCAACAAGAGCTACCTCGGGCAAATCTACGCCGGATCTACCCAAGAGGAGTACTCCAAAGAAACCACTCAATGATATTACTCCAAAAACATCACTAATTGGAAAACGACAATTAAATGTCGCATCCAAAATTGGTTCGTTTCGAAAAAACACGTTACCTGTTGCAACCGGTAAACTAACAAAAGCAGAATCACTGATAAATCTCAATAAGACTCCAACATCACCGCTAAACCTCGATCTAAAGAAAATGCCGCGACCAATTTCAAAATGTTCAAGTTTAAGAGGAAGTAATTCGAATCTGTCTACGAGTAGTCCTAGGATAAGAACTTTGAAACCGACATCGTGTATTCCAGCTCCAAGTAAGATATCTACTCTAAGTAAGTCAAATGTAATTGCATCTATTAAAAAATTCTAATAGTTTTATATTTTCATATGTGTTTACTGAAAACATCTAATTTTATTTTCCATTTTACTACCGTGAATTTGTACTAAAATATATTTTATTATTTATACGATTTTAATCAATTTTTGTCTTTTATATAAATTTCATACAAATAAAAAAGAAAAATTATAAAAATAGAAATATATAAAATAATGTAAATTTCATGTATTTTTGAAACAAAGAGCGTGTAACAGAAATGTATTGTAAAATAACAAAATCAATTGGTTAGTTTATGATTGATTTACTTTCAAAATAATAATAAAGATCACAATTGAATTAAATACTATTGCAGAACAAGTAAAAATAATTATAATAATAGATTCTTGATAAATTCTATTTGCATGCTTTATAAATTAAATCCCTCATAAACTAGCCATAAACAAAGTGTATATAACGTGCTTCACAAATTATCCATGAATTTCAATAATATTTATAATTCTGAATTAAAACTAATTTATAATTAATTCGGTTATACTTAAATTTTAAGGCATCATATCAGACATTTCCATTGCCTCTTTGTGTAGTTCTTTCTGCATTTTTATAAGTCGTACTGCTTCCCATTCCAGATTGTTTCTGTCTTTTGGATTAGCGTTTACAAGTTTGTTGTAAACATCAATTATCTAAAACAATTATTTATTATAAATTGAAACCTGACACTTCCGACCTTTTACCTTGTTATCAATTTCATCCAATTTCTGAACGTAGTCTTGTCTTGTAATATCTTTATTTACTTCATGTTTCAATCGATTCAATTCTCTTACGTTGTTTGCATTCAAGTTACATAATTCTTTATGACATAGTTTAATTTCTTGTAAGATTTCATCGTCTTGAATCGCCTTCCCATTGACTTTCTGGTTTTCTTCCAAATCCAGAATTCCAAGCTCGGCTAGTTCATTTCGTAATCTTTTATCCAAGCATACACCATTGTTCATGGTTTTTATGCTTAATTCTATAAAAGCAAAGTTAGTAAAAGTTAAAAACAACTACAAAAAATACCTTTTAGCTTGTCTTGAGAAGTTATTTTGTTGATATTTTCTTCTAGCAGGGCAGAAGCAAGAGGTAGTATGAGAGAATTGGTAAATTGTTCTCCATTTCTAAAAGCAATAAAGAAAATAAAGAGATTTGAAATGATTAATATATATAGACGTACTTATTTTGATAGAAACCATTGGTTCCACTTGGATTTACTTTAGATTTGATGGGAGGAATAATATTGTTTCCTTGACGAGATTCGATTGCCCAGTCCTCAACATAATGAGGACCAAGTTCATTTACTTTTATGTCCACATCTTTATTCATTTCTTCAATGAGTTCATCTAAGTACTGATCAAAGTTATTGTACAATATTCATTTAACTATAAATGTATACTTACTGCACTGTCGTCTCCAGTAACAGGAGAACAGTATGCATCAACAGACAACCAGAATTTTGATTTGGTGTCATTTTTAGGCAGGACAATTTTTGGAGTTTCTAATTTCGGTACTTCGTCGTGGAAACTTTTTACTAATTTATACGGAGGTTTCGAATCTTTTGCTTTTACTTTCTCTTCAATTTTTCGATGTTTTGGAGATGGAGGCTACAAAACAGAAACATAATTGCTTGAATGACAATTTGTAAGATTGTTTACCTTCTCGAAAACCTTTCCCTTTTTCTCATATCTGTCTTCGGCTCTGTCGAGAAACTCTAATTCAGCATTTAATAATCTGCTTCGAACTGCACTAATAGACAAAAGTTTTTCTAACTCTTGTTGTAATTGATCCAAATCTTTCATTCCAATTCCCTCATCTGGTGATCTAGTAAGCACTAAAATCATGTAAACATTTAGATAAATGTCTGTGGTAAATGTTTACAAATTTGAATTACCACTGGAGTAACATGGCAATTGGTCGGAATTATCTGTCAGTCTAATGTATGGAAATGTTACATTTGAATCTGGATCTAGAGGTTCTAATACTTGGCTCTTGCTGTATCTTGATGTACTAGTTTTCGGTAGAATATCTTTACCTTTCCCACTTGAACGTCCAAAAACTCCATTCTTTGTACTGCTATGTATTCGTTTACCTAACATCGTTTAATGAAAAAAATATAAAAAATATTCATACTGTAATGTCACTAATTAGAATTTTTATTTTAAAGTACTATGTAAAGAATATTTAATATATTGAATTATATTTGACAGTTAAAAGAAAACACCACCATATACTAGGTTCATTTTAATATGACGTCAGTACAATACGAACAAAAAATATTTTATTTCAATAGAAAATAATTAGTCTTAAAAAAAATTCTCAATCATTAGGGAAATATTATTTGTTATGTACACTTAAAATTGCAAATTGTGGAATTAATTAATTTTATTTATGACGTGTTATGTACAGCCTACAGAAAATAACATACAATATTATACTTTAATAAATAACTGGTTACTTTCTCGGACTGTACCGATGTAACTAGGGATATTTTGAAGCACACCATTCTGGCAAGACTGCTTTTGTTGTAATGCAATATACGTCATTTTAATACCGCTAAATTTAAAATATAATTACTCTATTATTATTTTTCAAGTTTAATATTTAAATTTCCTTTATATAATACTAACTAAAAAATAAACACAGGAAATAGTTAATATTCATTTATTTATATTCAATTAAATAAACAATATTAAAATATAATAAATATATTTAAATATGAACATATATAATAAACATGATAATCAATTTATGCCCCAAATTACACTTAAATCTACAATATATATAATGAATGTCAGATCAAAAATAAAATGTATGAATAATAATTTGTATATAGATGAGAAAAACAGATGAATCAGTAAGTACATATGTTCGTTGGCATGTTGATAGCTGTAGGAGGGCATAAGTAATTGGACTATAACAATTTAACAAAAAGGTGAATGTAAAGGTAGGAATGTGAATTAATCGGATGTGTAAGTAGGAAATTGCATTCTTGGCGTGTCGTAGCCAAGCTGTAGAACATTGTGAGAAACAGTGTCGGGAATAGGCAATGGTTTGGCTACTCCGATCCTCACAACGCCTTTAGCAGCTCCTTTCAGAGCTTGCACGGCTTGATCCAGAGAAGCATTTTCTAAAATAGTGTCATTAACAAAAAGTAATCTATCACCAGGAATCAGTCTACCGTCCATTTGTGCTACCCCTCCAGGAACTAAACTTCGAATTACTATGACCGTATCATTCGGATCTATCGGATCCTGATAGTCTAGAATAGAAAATCCTAGACCTCTTTCACCTTTAATCAACTCTATGATTTGGGGCTCGGAGCTCCACATGGCTAGTCCAGTCAGGGGTTCTAACGACCGCGACTTCATCTTGTTGAATGAACTGTCTCCTCCGGCCACCATCATACTCGTCGCTAGCGATCCGTCTGACTTGGCTTTCACCAGACGATCGGTAGCAGGAAGCAAGTTTTGCAGACTTCCTCCAAGAACACTTTTCGATGAGAAAGGACTGTCGTTATTCACAACTTTATAGTTAATTGCACTTGTTGCGCTTCGACCACAAACCATACGAACATGTACTGGAAGCTCTTTTAATATACTCACAACTTCTACATTGTTCATCCCGAGCAATTTGTGTCCATTCACTTCGAGTAACTCATCGCCAGATTTCAATGTACCGTTCTTTCCAACAGGCCCTTCTGGTAAGATTGACCGGATGTAATGGTGAGGTCTAACTTCTTGTCCATATTCCACATCGACGGTACCTTCTAAACTAATTCCCAATCCACCACCTTCGCCAAACTTTTGAAGTTGTGCTATAACTATTTCGGTATCTGGACCAACAATCTTTCTCCATTTCGCTTTAATTGCTTCTTCTACAGCTGCTGTTAATTCTGTGCCATATTTTACATTTCGTAATATTTCTAGTTGAGAGTTTTTAGTTTCTACAGGGTAATCATCTTTGGAGCTTTCCAAAGAAAATTCATTATCTTCGTTTAAAGAATATTTAGTTTTTACAATTTGTGTTTGTGAACCGGGAGATCCTGGATCGGATGATTTTTGTTCGTTTGCTGCAATGGCTTGTTGCAGCTGTTCGAATTTGGGGCCACGCAAGTATCGCTCCAAGCAGAGAGTGACGGAATTTCCACTGCTGCGTAAGACTTCGACGGCCTGGTGATTAGTGTATCCTTGTAGAGATCTTCCGTCCACCTCCACGATGCGATCATTCACTTGAATCATTCCACTCATGTCGGCTACGCTGCCTTTACTAACACTCTTCACAAATATACCGGATAATTCTTCTTTTTCACACACATACCCCGCTATGGTGATTCCTAAACCGTTCATGTCCTTCTTCAATTCTACTGTGAACTTTTCCATTTCCGGCATGGCCAGATCCATGTCTAGGTTTAAATGCGGTAAAGACGGAGACGCTGACATTCGAGACAAGTTCATCGAACGATCCCCTTTTTCAAATGTATACTGCTCTTCGTATTTATCGACGTGGCGATTAAAGATTGCTTGGAATCCATGTTGAACTAAATATCTATCTAGTTCAACTGGATCATGAAGCAATCTGAAACAATTCATAAGTAAACAAGGCAAACATGAATTATGTTTTACTACCTGGTTGGAACTAAAGGTGCCGAGGAGTTTAGTTGTTGGAATTCAGCTGAAGCTCGATCTACAGCTCTGGCTACAACCAAACGAACATGTTTTCCCGATTGTCTCAATACAGTAGCTACTTGTTCAGAACCCATTTCATACAAATTAACGGTACCTATCTAATAAAACATTCATATTATCAACCATAAGAATAATGAATCAATTTAGAATTGATCTATTACCTGTAATATATGATCTCCGCTTTGCAATCTGCCATTTCTGTCAGCGACTCCTCCAGGAAGAATAGTCTTTACAATAACTCCCATAGTTCTTCCTCCTATAATACCAAATCCTAAGCCAGAACCATCGTTCACTAACTCAATGGCTTCAACTTGAGCCCAGTCCGAATTGAGCATCATATCTGAACTGGTTTTTGAAGCATCACTGACTACGGAAGGAGATCTGTGTATGGATTCTTTCTCTTCTGGACCTGCATGGGCTGCCACCAGCTCTACAAGTCCTCTAGCTTTCTGTAGAATACATATCGTCTAAAAATAAACCCGTTACTCTATCATCACAAATAATCTAGCTGTAATATTTACTTGTTGGTGACTCAAGTTGGAATCCAAAGGTTTTCCTCCAATATTTAACATTTTGTCTCCATCTGAAAGGTTTCTTATGTCAGAAACTTTTCCTGCAACTCTAAACTTTGTTTGAGGAGAACCTGGTGATAATTGCGCTGATGGTACTCTCTGCTCGTCGAATTCCAGGGTGCGATTATAATCATCCGCAAATCCAGGATCATACAATTCTGTCACAGGCGGTACATTTAAGATTAATTCTCCTCCTATTGTAATATCAAAATCTACTGGCAATATAGATGGATGTTGACTTAATTGTTGGTTTAGTTCACTCATAGAATCTTGTACAGTCACAATACTGCGGAATATTGGATTTTCTAATATTGAAATAAGTAAATTAAGGTCGTAACTTATATTTGTATGTAATTTTCGATCATGTCCATCCTCTACAATCTCTTTTATATATTCAAGCAATTGTAGAGCACTTGATATATCAGCGTTTAACAACATTTTAATACTGTTTAAATTAGTCACTTTAACTCAAAAATGTAAATACATCTACAAGAGAAATTGTGTCATGTATCACAACGTGATTTTCTTCTTATTTGTAACCACGAAGCGGCAAATATGAATATTATATATTATCTTTAAAAATAATACTTAAAAATATATAACATATATCTTTAGTACTTATAAAACAATATTTAAACAGTGGAAGTCAATTATTTATTCATAGAAATACAATATGTTAAAATTTGTTGAATTTTCTTATTCGTACTTTCAGATCTACCAACTCATTTAACATTTTTACAACAATCTGTGTAAAATTGACAGTGGTTGTGTACTATTTATTTTTGCAAATTAAATGTCGTAATTTTGTAATAATTAAGAAACATGAGCAAAATAACTCCAGGTATTTTATACATTTATAAATGAATAGAAAAGAATTAAATTGGTTATTATGCAGGCTGGAATGATCCTCCACCAGTCCCAGTGAACTGTCAACCTTCTGGACAGCCTTCCAAATCTAGATTACTTAATAAAAGAGTTCCATTCAATTTCAGTAACTCTAACCCTCCTGTAGCAGAAGTACCGAGAATAAGTCAATTACCAGAATCTACTCCGGCTGAGAACATTACGTCCATAGATAGTGTTGCGGATACAATTGATGTGATAAATGTAATAGAAAAATTAACTCGAGCTGCGGACAATGTGCAGGATATAAATAAGAAGCAAGATATTATTAAACGTTTAGAAGTTATGAGAAAAATGTGGGATAATCATGAATTTAGTGCTGTTGTTCAAAAACAAATTGCTGATTTTGCAGATTATATTGATTCAAATGATATAAAACAAGGCAATGATATATACATAAATTTAACTTTAAATAGTGTTTCAGTTTGTAGTTCATGGATTATAGCTTTTAAATACATATTACATCATTTAAAAGAATAATATTTTATTAAAAGATATTTTTAATCATTTATGATTGTATACAATGTTGCAATAATTATTGATAAATAAAATTCTTGTAAATAATAAATGTTTTTGAATTCATTTTGAATTTTGAATATCCTGACCTTGAAACTGACAGTTCAGTAGCATCTCTGAAGATAGTAACAATCGGTATATTTATTTTTATCTTCTTTATGCATTGTCTCTTCTATTAATTTATTTTAAATAAAGTATATTTGCATTTATATAACTTAAAATGAAATTTTATATTTTTTTTACTCATACAAAAATTGTACAATATTTTGTTCTACAGTTTGACAACCCTGTGTTAAGTATCTTTCTTCACGATATATTTTGCTGGGTTATGTATGAAACTTGAAATTGTTGTTTTGATTTGTTTTTTAGTTAGTCTAAACAAAATTGTATTATTTTCAGATGTGATGGAAGTGTTTTTAAAATGAGTTTTAATTAGTATATTTGTTTGATAGTGTAAATAAGATATAAATCTCAGTATAATATTACGAAAATGTTACCGACTACTGGACACTTTAAGAATATTAGTTGCCCGTTTTACGATGCTTGTATTTGTGAACGCCCTTATTGTCATTTTAAACATACAAAACGAGGTAACGTTTGTTATATTGTTTTATGTTAGCAAATCTTTGAACAAGTGTTTATTTTAGAACCTGTTAATGATACGAACCTCATATCAGAACTGGTATCCAAGGCTGTCCACAAAGTTTTAAGTAGTAATACAGGCTCCCCGCCTGATGTGATTGAGAAGACACAAAACTCAGTAGCTGGAGAAGGCAAACCTATTACATATAACCCAACACCTATATCGGAACTGAATAAAATTAAAAGTACTACCGTGACAAAGGATCTTCCTGAGAAACGGAGTAGGCATATTCCTATTCAGTACACCCCGGAACAGCCTCGTACTTTCCGTGCTGTGTCCTCTAACTATACTCCTTCGTCGGAATTTAAACACGACGATACTAAATCTGCGGAATATGACGCCAAACCTGTTTCAAATCAAACATCAGTGAGTTATATTCCCAGTTCCATCAAAACTCTCGCGGATCAAACCGAGCCCTCAAACTACGCCAACAACTCAACTACTTCGCCGCCCTTACAAGCCAACTCTCATCAGTACGTGCCTTTCAACATCACATCCGAAGATTCACAACTCACTGCAGAATATAACCCCACAAAAAACTTATCTCTCGACTCTGTTCCTAACTATAACGAATATGTACCTAATTACGGCGATGATTTCATTGACGAATTTATAAACGAATCTAATATTTACGAGCCAACTGAAATCATACCCAGTAATACGGTAATTGACGAAAAAGCAAAAGTAGAAACTAAAAGTGAAAAACATTCGACTAGTGAAAAGTCGGTGAAAAAAGTCGACAAAGGACGTTCCAGTTCCAGTGCGAGTAAAGACAAGAGTGAATCAAAAAAACGTTCAGAGAAAGACTCCGAAAAGGATAAAACTAAATCCAAACACAGAAAATCCTCAGAATCTTCCAGCCATTCAAAAAGCTCCAGCAAGTCCAGCAAACATAAAAGTGAGAAGAAAGACTGCGATGCAAACGAAAAACAGCAAAACGGACACGACAAAGCGCACAAGCGTGAAAAGGAACATACTCGGGACAAGGAGGCGAGGGATAAGAAGCACAAGAGTCGCGGGGATCGCAGCAGTAGCCGCAGTCGCAAAAAGACCGGAGAGCGAACTCGCAGCAGAAGTCGCGACAAAGACAAAAAGCGCACCGACACCAAAGACAAGGCCGCTAACACTCTATCCAATAGTGACAAACGTGATAACATTTCAGTTGTAAATAGCAATACCGTCGCAGTTAGTGATGTTACAGTTAAAGAAGAATCCGATGATGATTCTTTTCATTCTGGTAATTTTATTTTATGAGGGGTTCATTAATACTAGGACTGTACGATCAGGGAAATTTCTTATCGGTGATCGAACCTTATTTTTTAACGACCTTGATTAATCTGATCAATTTTGACTGATTTGATCGAACTCAAGTTCAATATCCATAGTTAAAAGCATTTTGCCCATGTCCAAATTTAGACAGCATGCTAAGTCATATTTTGTATCAAATTAATCCGTCGATCATATAGATCAAAGAAATAGATCGATCAAACAACCAATCAATCGAACGATCAGAGCTATATTTTTTTACTGAGATCATTTCGGTCAGATCGATCAATCAAACGATCAGAGCGATATTTGTTTTACTGAGATTATTTCGATCGATAAATCGATCTTTCAATCAGATCGATCAAACAACCAGATCAATCAAACGATCAGAACGACATTTTTTAACAGATCATTTCGATAAATAGGTCGATCTTTCGATTAAATCGACCTGATCGTACATTTTTTGTAGTCCTAATTAATACTACAGTACTGTGTACATTTGTAGTACTGTTCAAATCAGTATCAGTATAATTTTTTTAATCAAGTAGTAAATCCGCAGTAGTCAGTTGCTCTGTTCGCTTGTTATTCAGTACATAACAGTCTTGTCAATCTAGTTAGCAGTCCCTAACATTCTTATCAGGATGTTAGTCAGTACTAGTACTCGTAGTATATAGTCTTATATGCAATTCTGTACTTTGACTAACTCCTAAGTGAGTTAATTGAATATTTGTATATTTTCAGCACCGCTTGACTTTCCGGAAGAATTCAGCGAATCAGATGACGAACTAGAACAATGCAAACGTATTTTTGAAGAGTATCAACCACCTGCCGAAACTCCACAAGTTAAAGTAAAAATTATTTAAACAATTATTTTAAAAATAACTACAATTTGTGTATAATTACAGATTAATCCAAAGCCCGGACCAACAATAAATGATATTAGCAGTATTGAAAGAAAAAGAGTAGCACATGAAAATTCCCAGAAAATATCTCGAAAACCAATTGTTAAAGCACCGCCAGTTAAGTCTGCTGCATTGGTATTTATCTTTTTTTTTAAATAAAACCAATATATATTTTTATAATTTTGTTTTAGGTAATGTTAAATCGTTATAAACATATAAGAGGAAGTATAGAAGAAAAAATGACTACAAATGTACAAAATTCGGAATCACAAGGTAAAGCAAATATTATTGATATTATTCTCATTTTACAAACAGTACTGAACATATTGAATTGTTGTTTTCAGATCGAGTAAATCCCACAACGCAATTATTTAAGAGACCGCTCAGTAAAATATCGGACAAAACTTCGGAAGAATCATCTAACGAAATTTCATATCCCCCCGGTAAGTATACGTACAAAACATTGTTGTCAATGACTGATTAGTGTTTTCAGCAAAAATAAAACGTATCGCTCACGTGCCTAATGTTAGTTCATTGCTTAATGCCAAGAAAAAAGTGGAAGAAATCGCGAAAAACAAACAAATTCCTAAAACACCAATACAAACCGTTGCGAAAGGTAGTAAAAGGGTAGCACACACTCCCGAATTGGTAAGATTCACTTCAATATGAATATGAATAAGAGTTGTTAATCCTTCGGTTGTCTTTTAGAGTATAGTAGATGTCCCAACAGTTTTGCAGTCGGAAAAGTCAAAACTTCCAGTGAATGTTCGTAATCGTTATTTGTTCCTAATGGTCAAAGAGTGTATCAAACTTTATGTAAGCAAACAGGCAGCTTATGATAGGGTGAGCTATATATTCTCTTCAATTTTACTTGGGAATTTTTTATTTTTAATATTTTTTAGGCATTAAATGAAGAACTTAATTGTTATTCCAAATGCTCGGCTATAACTACTTATCGAAATTCTGTGATGCTGTCAATTAATCGATTAAGAAAAGAAGCAGAATTGGGAGTCACATGTAAGTTTTTTTTTGTACTAATTAATTATTTTTGAGTACATCCTGATGCAAATAAAAATTAGGGTACGATCAAATTAGAGCAGAAGTATAAAATATTGGGATAATAAAACAAAATTTCTGTTTTTCAAAAAGAAAAAAAGTTTTTATTTTAAATACGTAATTAGCGCGATAGCTGGTAATTTTGAAGAAAGGGGGTGTTCATGTCGAATTAATAAGTTTTGTAAATTAATGCATGAAATGCTATTAACAAATTAATTGTAAATAATTGTTAATAACTATTTAAGTAAGAACAATATTTTAAAATATTATTTTTAATTTAATAAAAACAATATTATGTATAAAATTCTTGGAAAAGGCACAGTACAAAGTAGCTTGCCATGTTTGTAGAGGGTTGTTGACAATGTGGTATTGCTCCCGATAAACCATGAATTATGACCATTTCTTTTATCTGGCGAGGATGGGATACTTCGGTAAAACATTTATATCAAATTCTAAATTTATTTTATTTGTTGTACAATGAATTTCATAAAACTATAAGTTAATAAATTTTTTTTATTTTACAGCCCAAAATAATCCAGAACCAGTCGACTCTTCTTTAAGTTTTGAAGGTAATATTAGTTAGATTATTAAACATTAATGTATAAATATTATTTATATTTTATTTGCAGATCCTTTACTTCTTCGAGATATAAACGAATCCATGTTTACAGGTAATATAATAACATTAAATATTGTTATAATAAATACAAAATTTGTAATGATATTTAGGACGAAATTTTTATTTAAACATTTCAAAGTGGATTTTACAAGAAGAAGAGCTGTTCGACAACGGCTTCCCCAGACCAGGGGCTGAGAGAAAAGGACACGCGCTGTTCAAAGAAACAAAACAAGTGGAAAAAGTTCCTGAAGGGAACGAACTCTGTGTACGTTGCCACAAAATATTTAAAGTAGACGAATTCGGGGTTCAGAGATTTGAGGAAGATTGCATTCACCATCCTGGAAAACGATTTTATATTCGCGGTGAAGCCAAGTATCTCTGCTGCAAAGAATCCGTAGCCAGCAGCGGTTGTTGCGTTGGATCCAAACACGTGTTCGAAGTTCGGGATCCTCTAAACTTAAGTGGCTTTATAACTACGTTCGAGCCGTACACAGAGAATGATGACAGATGCCATGCTGTGTACGCGTTGGACTGCGAGATGGTGTACACAACCAAAGGGGTAGAACTGGGCCGCGTTACTGTGATAAACGAGAAGCTTGACGTCGTCTACGAAAGCCTGGTCAAACCCATGGGTGCTGTCATCGACTGTAATACCAGGTAACAACAGCTGGGAAAGATACTTATACAGGCTGTTCTACAACTTAGGACAAAAAATATATACTGTACGATGTGCTGATTATACAACAAAAATAATTTTTTAAAAATTCGAAAAAAAAATGCATCTTATTCCAAGCAAACATTTTTTTTTTGCTTCTGGTCGGTAATTTTTTCAAATCTTCTACAATGAATGTAATTGTTTACAAACTACCCTTAACCTTTAATTTTTTGGTCCTAAATTGTGGAACACTATAAATTAATTAAAGATACTCAACTATCTACATATTTTTTATTCTAAGTACCTAATATAACGACTTAAGATACATTAAGTATCTTAGATATTTTTAAATAGATAAGTATCGATCTTAGACAACTGAAAGCTAAATAATTTATCATTAAAAAATCTCCCGATCCAAACAAACCTCATACCAAATTTCGATCGATCAGACCCGTAGAAGTTGTTCTTATCTAATCCCTTCAACTAGTAGAAAAGAGTTGATGATTTTCCAATGCCTGAACAGATTTTCTTGAATAGCTAAGAACACCCTCGATCAAGTCACCTTTCAAATAAAAAAAAACTTATAACAAAAAAAAATTGAAAATATTCCACAGACAAAAGTGGAAAGAATAAACAATAATAAATAAATAATAATACACTGTTAGAATATATTTATTAGTAAAAATGCAAACTATATTCTTCTGAATTTATTCAATTCATAATTTAACAAAAATGTTGTATTCTACAGATTGGGATAAGTTTATTTTTAAATATTAAACACAAATACAAGCATACAAAAAATGAAGTAAAGCAAATATTTAATACGTTTAAATATTCTTCGGCGGTATTTAATAAAGTATCTTAAATATATATGTAATAAGATACGTGTTTAAGATAAAATATTTGTTTGAAATAAAGATACATCTTCCATAAGATAGAAAGTAGCCCAGTTGTGGTAACAAGTTGACTAGTTGAAACAGTTGAATGTTTATGTGATGCAGGTTCTCTGGCCTGACGTTTGATATGTTGGAGAACGTGAGTACAAGAATAACCGACGTTCAGGCAACCCTCCTGCACATGGTCAATAGCAAAACCATTCTGATCGGGCACAGTTTGGAAAGTGATCTGAAGGCTTTGCGTCTTATTCATAACACCGTCATAGACACCAGCGTATTGTTTCCACATCATCTCGGTCCTCCTCGAAAACGAGCTCTGAAAGCCCTAGCTTCAGAATTTCTGAGGAAAATTATTCAGGACAACGGTATGTGGCAATCAGATTTATATTAATGAATTTATATTAACATATTTACATTATTTAGAGGGAGGTCACGACAGTGCCGAGGATGCAATAGCTTGTATGGAATTGGTTATCTGGCGTTTGAAAGATGATATGAAATTGCGTTAAATTATTATTTTCTTCATTATTTCTTTTTCTATTATGCTGTATAATACATTTTTGTTTCTAATTTATGTTATAAATAATATTTTGTACATAAATATTACTATTTATACAAATTAAAATCTATGATTTTATCTGATAATTGATTTATTCATATACTATTTTGTACCATATTGAAAGATGTAATATTAAATATAAACATATAAATAGGAAATTACTTTATAATAAAAATGTATATATAGGGACATTTTCAGAAAATAATTAAGTTAGGAACACTGAACAATGTTGCCAATAAACTGACTTAAGTTTTTATTAGAATTCACCAAAAATATCATTATTTTAATATTATAATATTTTTATGAAGTTAGCGTTAAATTCCGAACAGTTTACATAATAATAATAAAATTGAAAAATATTATTTTTGATATTTCAAATAGGGAAACTTCACGGTTAAACTTTGACAACACTACATTGGACAAAAAATTTGACGCCACCAAGTGTTACCAATAAACTGTCACAAGTTTTCACTAGATTTTCTAAAAATTATTTTATTTTAAACACATTTATAATTTTATTCTGCTACAGTACTTAATTCTACATACTAAAAAAATAGTTGTAGAATAATATTATAATTTATATTAATATATTTCAGTATAGAATAACACCATACCTTCAAACATTGGTAACAAAATCATAGTTTAAATTTATTCAGGTAAATGTCAAAGAGTACTTTTATATAAATAATATAGTTTTCTATGTTGTATTTTAGCTATTTCCTTGTTTTCTGTATCTTTTTTATTAAAACTGCTCCAAATTGTCTCTATTGTACCCTTTATTTTATTATAAATCTTTAATTGAATTAGAAACTTAAATACCAAGTTTCAAATACATTCCGTGCCTTAATGTTATTGTAGAATATATGTATATAAATATAACATTTATTTAATAGTAAAACAAGGTCGTGTTGGGTGTTGCCTACATTCACCACCCTTAAAAAATGACACGAACAGAGGGCTCAGATCAAATTTTGTAAGTTTGAAATAACAACATGAATGGATTTATTCTTAGACTAGGAATAGTGGGGAGACAAGGCATATGGACGCGTATATTTCAAAATCATCAGAGCGATTTTGAGCCTTAATGATATGTCAAAATCAGCTGAAACAGGCTAATCGACCAGTTAAATACTGTACAATTACAGTTGTCCAAATAAATACTTGATTATTCATGAATCAACACATAATTTTATTTTATAGATGTAAATACATATATTCGTATGAAATAACAATAAACAATACAATACAAATTATACTAAAAATAATAAATATGTAAAAGTGTAAAATTATAAAAGTTGCATTCTCTCTAATCATTCCATAGTAGCTGGTATAATATTATGTTGATCTACAAAACCATGTTAAAATTTATTTAATGGTAAATTTTCCACAATATGCGAAATTGTTTCTATTTCGGCACCGTATTCAAAATTTCCAAGTAGGGTTACGAGATAATCTAATTGGTTGAAAGTTTTCTACTTGCGGAACTTCAATCGCGAATTACGTAAGAACGAAGCGAGAGCGCCAAAAACGGACACTGGCACGGGAAGCGGAAGGGTCGAATTAAGGGGATGACATGTCTAACTCCGAAAATTTGGGGTTCAAGGTCAAAAACCATGGGCTATAGTCCAGGGTTTTTTAAGATGCAACTAATTAGTGAAATTAGGAGAAAAAAGTATGCTATCCTATAGAGTCAACCGTGAAACTAACGAATCTGATGTCCGTTTTGTGCGCCAACCCCTAGTTTAGGGGTAATTCACGTTTCCTCTCGATTAAAATTTTTGTCTCCGATTTCGATGAAACTTTGCATACATGTAGTAGGGACCTAAACTTAGTGCGGAATATAACTTGACCACTTAAGGGTTGATGGTAAGGGAGTTATTACGTAATAAGCGATTTAATTATTTATTATTAAATAACTCCCTTATTTTCAACCCCTTGGTGAATTTGACTTCAGATGTTGTTAGCCCCATGTACCTAGTATGTATATACCAAATTTGAACCGGATCTGAAAGAAAAAGTGTTTTTGGAGTTTCAAAACCATGGACTATAGTCCAGTTTTTCAAAAATTTTGAGTTAGAGACGCTATCATATAGAGAGAACCCTCAGGATCACGGATTTGATGTCCGTTTTGCACGGAAACATCCCATTTTCGAATAATTCGCGAAAATAGGTCATTTTTTAATTGTCCTAAATGTAGGCAACACCCAACACGACTTTGTGTCACCAATACATAAATATAGGCGTTTTATTTGTATAAATGTATTTTACAATACTACAAGGCATGAGAAAAATCTGAAATGTATTTATTCTTCATTCTACTACAACACTATAACAATATGATAAATTATAGGGACATTTTAAAATATTGTTCTGTGTCTCATACTTGAGCGGTAGATGTCTTTCAGATTGAAAAGTATTGATTGTTTTCAATTTGAATTTAAAAATTCTTTTATAAGAAAGTGTCTACTAAATGTTAATAAGTTTCTCTTTTAGAACTGTTTTAAATTCTACTTGTGATATCTTATGTAAATATTTTTATGTATCTGCTTTTTGAAGAAAACTAGTTCTGGTTTTAGATTTGAAAGTACAGCATGGACATCTGTAAAATAATAAAAATAGAATAAAATGAAATAAGTAATAAATGAAGTAAGGAAAAGTGAAGGAATTGGAAAAACGTGATAGTCGCACTTTATAACAAGAAACAAAGATAATAATATATTATAGCTTTTTACAACATCCCTTGCATTCCATATTCATTCTGTACATAATGAATGTTACAATATACTTAAGTAGGTAATGCCCTAATGCATTATTTCCATAAAGCACTTAGGGTGATGTCTAACTTAAACGAGTGGTCAAATTGTCTAAAATTAGCTTACAGTAACATGGCTACACCGAACATGGGGCAATGAGTCTACAACAAATTCATTTCTTCTTTTTTTAGATTTTCAGTAAAAAATCTTTTCTATGTCATAAAAATATTGATTTATATGTTTACAATATATTGTGCATAGGTCTACCAAGGGACTCTATTTCAAAAGTATGATTTGGAATGGTTAATATTTAATTTTATAAAATAAATCGAAATTTTTACAAAAATACACACGCTATAGTTATAGTTAAGTTAGGTTAATTTTTACATTATTACCCATCGCTGGGTGAACCAGTTTACTTTAAAACTAGCACAGAAAATTTTATGTAAGAACACAAATTTCTAAATATTTTGTATGTAACCCAACTTAACCCAAATTTTAGAGTGTATGAGTATTTTTAGCAAAATTTCGTTTAAAAAATAAATATATTCATACATACATACATTCATGTACGACATTTGAAATAAATTAATAATACAGTACACCTTCTATAACAGTTTTACAACATATACTGCTGACAAACTTCAAGATTTCGTCTGTTGAATATGAACAGCGACCACACTAAGCATATTGTGTACGAACAACATTAAAATACATAAAATGTGTACCTCTTTCCAAAAGCTTCTTGCAAAAATATTTCCTTTCATACATTCATTTCGATGTTCAGAACATTTTAGCAAAAGATATATGAAATTGGATATTATATGCTAGTAAATATATTGGTACATCTAACACTTAACATTTTATGTTTACTTTATAATAGGTACAAAACTTATTATTTACAATAATATACATCTTATTCAATCTACTCTCATTTTTTTAATGTTGCCATATTTCTTTAATAAATTTATTCTAATAGTGTACCTAAATTAAAATAATTTGAATAATTATAATAATCTCATGTATGATCTATTTGTTTGTGTGCCAATGTAAGATACGTAGCCGTTATTATAAATAATATAGTCTGTACCTAAATTGTCCTACAAATAATGTTTTAAAACATATAAGAGGGTGACAAATTGAACATTGATTTCACAACAAAAGGGTTGTCACCCTGAACATTAAACATTTGATACATTTAACTATACATATATCTTAAAACATTGAGAAATCATAGAAATGTACGTTGAGTATATATACGAATACGAGTTTCATATATGTAGTTGGAAAAGAAACGTCAGCTAAGCCTTCGGGAACACATTATGCTTAGTCGTGGAATGGAAAGAAATCGTTGTTTACAAGAGGTAGACATAAGAAAAGAAGACACTACATTAATGTTACACTGTAGACATTACAATTATTTCAAATATCATTAAATCATTCATTATATATAGAGTATTTTACAATGAATTAACGAAATATGTAATAAACTCCGATATGTACTGAATATTCTTAATATTTAAATAAAATCAACAAATCTTTAATATTTATAAAGTTTCTCTCAAATTATAATCACTATATTTTATATATTTTTATCACAATCAGATGAATTGTTTGGTCAATAAGCTATGAATAAAAAAATACGTGGTTATTGGGATAAAAGAATATTTCCTAAATTTATCTTTTTAGTACATCAATATTTTTTACTTATAAATCTATTATAGTACGCAAACATAAATAAAATTTAATAAAAATTAAGTTTTTAGTTAATAGCTTCGATTACCCATCCATGTACTTAGTATAATTATTATTTACCTTCATTTGACAAAACCGAAATATTTCTAAACATTTTATTTACATATTATTTTTGTAGGTAGCCTTAGCTGATCAAGATAAATATTCGAACATTACGATATTTTATTAAATTAATAGGCATTGCGCCTTTGAGAATCGAACTCTATAGAAGTAAAAATAATTGTTCAACGACTAGAAAATTCTGTGATTATAATTTGAGAAAAACTTATGTTATAATTTTAGGAGAAATGGAATAAATTTTTGAAATTTAACAAGTATTCTCAATCACTCTATATGCGTATTTAATTAGAAGCATTTACAACAAACGATATATACCCTAAGAACGAGCAAACGAATGGACATACCGAATGAAACGAACTGGAAACGAACATGGCTACGTGTTCCATATGACACTACTTTTATATTTCATTCGTGAGATAGCGACGGCGTGCGATATTGTGCACTATTCGTGGTGTTCTCCATTAGTTTTGATTTTTTAGTTTCTAACTTTGTCATTTTATGATGCAAGAATGAATGGAATCAAAATATATCAAATGAGAGACTACAGGAAAATAATTTTGCAGATTTGGCCACTGGGAAACAAATAAAATATGTAAAATTAAACAGGCCTTATTATCCACTCGAATTTTGATTAAGATATATTTTACAGACATCACTCTAAAATATACTAAATTTGGAAGAACTTTAAATAAGTACTTTATTTGTAAATTATGAAATATTTATAAACAAACATAAATAAATATTTTTTAATTAGAGGTAGATTTGTCTAAAGTTTAAAATCGGGTCAATTGTAAAACTATGTACACATGAAATTTGAATTAAAGAAATAATAATTTAGAAATGATTTAAACTAAGAAAAATAAAAAGTAATATTTTTTACTTTGTTTTGGGGTAAAATTTGGTGGCCAAATCCCTAATCTAAGACTAGTTATATAGGTATAGCACTATGAATATAGTAAAATGTTTTCATCTAAAAAATGTAACTTACAAAATTTGTTTTTATAATATACATATAGGACATATATACGCTGTCGGCCGAAAAAAACACCAAATGTCACTAATTTCAGTGATCTGACACTAATTTTGATAGTGATGAGTCGAAATCGATTTGAAATTTCTATTTACATACGAATGAGTGGTTATTTTTTAAGGTCTACAGTGTATATATAATATGGTATATATATTAAGTAATACTTATTTCTTTAGTAATGATAGTTATTATTATTGTAAGCGTCATTATTGTGCCCTAGTTTATTCTCTATCTTTCTTAATTAAATCTTTCTATTCGATGGTATATCATTTAAATAATATTCTAACAAATTAATAAACGTAATCAAATCTTAAACCTATAACAATAATTACTCTTTTAGAATATCAAAATTTATGTACTGCATAAAATATTCGCTGTAATTATCACCTAAAATATAGTAATATCACGTATTTATATAACTTACTTACGAAATCATTTGGCGAAGTGAACTGCCAATGATAAATATATTAACTTTAACTAAACTACAATTCTATACGAGTGACCAGTAAATACCCTTTACATTTCAATTCCTATTTAAACACTCACTTTTGTCATTATTTCATAATATTTACATTTACTTACAAACTTAAATATAAAATAATATCAATTATAATACTGGAAATGTATTCAAACATCAGAATCCTTCAATAAATAAAATTCATTTCAATAATTATCCTGAAACTTAGGAAATAGCTTTAACCGAATTTGCTTCTTAATAATAACATTAAATATATATACTTATTGAATGATTCTAATAATTATTTTGAAATGAATTGGCAAAATAAGTAAGAATCTATATAGGATATTGAAATGTGTCAACAAGTAGATATTTATTAGTCATCCAGTAAACGTAATAATCGCAAATAAGCCGTTAACTTTGGCGTCTAAATGAGTCAGTATTCAATTAACCATATATGAACATGACAAGCCAAATATTACATTAGATCTTTCTTTACTCGTCGTCAATAGTCTTTACCGTTTCGTCGCAGTATATAAATATCATGACAAGGAAACTTTAGTCTAAACGACTAATTTATAGGCCGGTATAGTCAGCGTCTTTTTACTCAAAATAGTCACATTTAGGTTTGACTACAATTCATTTCTTACATGAAGAAAATAGTAGTAGAATATCTAATATATCAATCATACTTTGTGTAGACTATAAGTTATGTACAACAGATAATTTTACTCATAAAACAGACCACAATTGGAGGACATAAACATGTATGACTGTAGTCAATAGATTGTTAGGAGTCAAAAAAAAATTATGGTCTGTTTTAATTTGTAGATGACACTTTATAGACGTCTCAGCATAGGACACTTATAGCTGATACAGTCGAAATATAGAAAATTAAACTGTATAAAGTTAGATTTACGTTCGTCTAGAAATATATATTTACTTTATATTTCAATCATAACATACCTGATGACAATTTTTCCGCACATCAGTTAAGATGTCAATATCTTGACTGCTTGAAGAAAACTGGATAGATGAGTTGTATATTATCTTCGAGTCCATATATGTACAGTACCTTAATTATTTTATGGCCAAAATCACCTCAACTTTACATAATCCGATTTTTTTACGATAATATACAGATCAACAAGAATTAAGACATTAAAAGTTGTAGCCGAAGCAAAAGACGTCTAATAAGATTGACTTGACCCTTTGATTACAAAGGGCAAGAAAAGCAGATACGTAGATTGAAGAATAAATTGTAATAATGTAGTTCTGTAGGAATTCTGATCATCCAAACCTCTGGAATGTATACGATCAAGAAAGCAGATACTTAAGTCAAAGGATCGAAATGTATTGTGGTACTTTATTATAGGATCCTTTTCTTTTTGGGACTTTTGGGATCAATAAAGGAAAGCACAAAGATAGACAAGGTTGAAGAATCAAAAGTTGATGATCTCCTGGAACTTAGTACAGAGGACTTCCTTTGTGGTACTATGCAGATCCAGGAACGCAATGCGTCGGGTACTTTGTATATATAGACTGTTCTCTTCTTCTGTGGGAATCTTTGGACTGTATGGAACCAGAAAAGCAGATACGAAGGCAAGGTTGAAGAATGAAAACGTAATGTTGTAGGACTATTGGGACCACGACTGTCGAAACCCTGGGGAGAGAAAATTGACGACGAGTACGCTCCCGTTCCTTGTTCATCACGCCTCGTCAGCCAAGCGGGCGTCGGGCTTGAGCAGGTCCATCGCATGGAGGTCCACTACGGTGGTGTTGTCGTCCTCGATGAGGTGCAGGTCCTGCGTGGACGTCACCGGCGAGATTGGCGTGATGACGATCTCCGTCGTGGCGGCCGTGCACAACATCGCCGTGTCTTCCGTCACTTCGTCGTCGTCGTCGTCTCCGTACGCTTCGTCGGCGTCGACGTCGTGGTCGTCGCCTGCCCAGATCTCACAGTCTTGGTCTTCTAGTTCCATGTCCACTATAACAACACCACATTAACAATTCTATCGGTAACACTATCTTAACAGCCAGAATCCATCATCTCAATAGCTTATCTTTTCAGAAACAATCTGCGATCTATGGATTCAGGCAAATACATCTGAAAAAAAATAACTTCAGACAAAACACCCTATGCACAAATGTTGAGGTAGAATGTAATAGAAAATTTTAATAAAAATTGTTATATTTATAACGTTGCAAGAGAGGGTATTTAATTTGTTTTGTCCAAAGTTTCTCGACGTAGTATTTATTGTTGTAGTCTTTCTATACCTGTGATAATTTTGAAAAATTAAGATCTATTGCATATAAAAATTTAGACAAAATTTATATGACACATTTAAAAATTTAGATGCAACATTCAGTCTAAATGTCCCAAGCAAAATGTGTTACATACCATGCATATCAATTTATTTTTTTAACATTGACTATGTTTTTAACATTTATTAAATCTACTTTTTCTATAAATAAAAATTGAAAATTTGTGTGCAAAAGAACATCGATTGTGAGCACTCTTAGAATTTTGTGTTTGCACAAACCAAAATAAAAAAAAACATGTCTATTCTATATTTGTTTCTATATTCAATTTGAAAAGGTTATTTGCTATAATTTATCTATAGATAAGGATCACTCACAGTTTAAGTTACGGCAGGAATGATTTATGAAGGTTTATTTTGTCATAACTGAAAATGAAGACATTTTCATGTATGTAGTTTTGTAAGTTGATCAAACAAATTCTGTACGCCCAAGAATTTAAAGTTTTTAATTAAATTTACATGTAGTTATCGTTTTTCATTCCGTGCGAGCATGAGCTGCGAGTTTAATCATTTTGGAATGTACTTTACTTCTCTTCATCTTCATATGTCTTTCAATTAATTGCAATGTTTTCTTAAAAAACTATTCACTTTAATTAATTAAACTTTAAATAAACAGTCTTCTCTCTTTAATAACGAATTGTATTCACTTGCATGCACTTCTCATTTTTGGTGTATCATAGTGATATTATTTAAACATATTGATTCTGATAATTGAACTGTGGTCCTCACTTTTTTTTTACCTATAATTTTACATGGGATTTATTTTTTGATAATGATATCAAATAACGGTTAAATTAATAATTAAAATTGTATAGGGTTCCGAACAACTCGGACATGATGTATTTTATTTGGTTATTGGCGGTTATCCATACTAAAGCGCTTTGTTGTCGGTTCATTCAATAAATATGTGACGTTTACTTAAATATATATGTATATTAAAAGTATTTGGCTACAGAATAAGTTTAATCATATACGAAAGTAAAAAAGAGTAAATGAACAAGTATAGTATAACCGATATGCATGCACATTCCATAGTAGTAATAAATTGAGAGAAACCATTGAACATTTATGTTAGAAATGAGGACTGAAGTTAGGAATAACACTATTTTATTACCTGTTATTTTGTTTATATTCTTCATAGAAGGAGATAAAACAATAAAATAAAGATTCAAGAATTCTAGGTTTCCAGGTAAAAGCTCAAGAAACATCAGGCCGTGGGAATAGGCTTAAGAAAACAGTGTCATAAGTACTATAAGTTACTCATTCGTACTAATTTTGCTTGTAATATTTTAGTGCAGTTTGTCTGCTTACAGTTTCTGCAAAAGACTTCTTACAGTGGTCCAGAATTGTATAAGGTATTTTTTATTTGTATATTAATGAGCATAATAGGGTAAAAGAGAAACTAAAGTGATGTATTAAGGGAAGAAGAAGGCAAAGTAACAGACACTGTCTAGCATCATTCCGTCCCCATTTCTAAATGTGAGACAGCAATAGATCAAACAACACATACACATTTAGTAACATCCTATACGAAATCGATAAGTGTGAAAACTCACTGGAAAATAATATGTGTTTGGGTTTATGATATGCCGCTATCTACTCGTCGTTATAAGGATGTAGATGATGAGTAACCATCATACGAAGCTGAAAACACAGGCAGTGCTATACTTTGTCACCAGGATAATCAATACCTTATTTTCTCTAATCTATTATACCTTATACTTCACAACAGACTTTAATAGCTATTTTTATTGTCACTTAAAATGTCAATAATATTTTTCAGTTTTAAATTGTCTTCAATAGATACTCAATCCTATTCATTATTAAACTACGTTAAAAATATCCTTTTAAATACTCAAACTATAATTTTCTTTTGCATAATATATATGCTAGCTAAAATCACTAAGCACTGCTTTTTTAAATTTTAATATAAGAAATCGCGATCTAGTCTCTATTTTTCTGAAATCGTCATATAATTTGTTACGTTACTGTCTCAGAATCGATGTAGAAATATGATTTTCCTACTAGGCTAAGAAGTAATTCAATGTCACAATTGATTAATGCTAAAGTTTAATGTGAAAATTGATTTGATGAGACTTGTGGCTAGTAGTCTTGAATGTATGCGACATGTGATTAATATAGTAATGATAGCAGCAACAAAGTATAATATTGGTTGGTATTTGAGCGGTAGTAGTTTGAGGTATGGCCTTACCCGAGCTCTCCGTAGTGGTCCTCGGGCTGCCAGGCTCCACGTCGTGTCCCTGCGCGACGTGGGTGATGTTGACAGCGTGTCCAGGATGGCCGGTGGGGTGGCCCATGTGCCGGACGTGTGCTGGAGTCTCGGACACCATGCTCATGTCCACGGAAGTGGACGCCACGGGGTCGCTGGTTGATGGTGGCGGGTCTAGAGCTGGCACTACGATCACGACTTCTCCGTCGTACGGCGAACTACACATACATCACCATCAGTCAATCCTGTGATCTTTGCGCTGTGTCTCACCTTAGCGTAACCCTCTTCTTGATGCGGTTCCCCAGGTCGGAGAAGCCGCGATGCATGGGTCTGCGAACGACAGCGCGACCAGCCGGCAACCCCTTGGTGATGGGGCTACTGGGCTCAGAGAACTGCTTGTCGATGAGGATGGGCTTGGGCTTGAGCACGGCGGTGGAGCTGGTGGGCGCCGCGTACACGGACGTCGCGACGCTGCAGCACACCGCCGGCATGCTCGGCACCCCGCTCGGCGTCTCCGCCACTAGCGGCAGCGACAGGAAACGCTTGCGGTCCTCCATGTACAGCTCGATCAGTTGGTCTAGTTTCACTTCGATGTCGTCCACCTGGTCACACATACACTTCACTCACACCTGCTTTCACACCAGTATCTCTACTAACTCAATCACGACTGGGCAGCAGAGCTGATTAGCTCCTCTAAGGCTCTCTGAACCCCACGCCGTGGGAACTATGTTGCAGGAGAAACAGTTTCGCAACAAAATTTCGTTTGAAAACAAGTTATTAATAAATATGAAAGCACAAAAATAAAACAGAAAACTTTACAAAGAAGTGGTGTACGTTTAAATTAAGAAAATAATACGTTATTTTAATAGATAAAAATATGAATAAGTAAGGTTGTTGCTCCTTCATTTTTTAAAAAGAAAAGAAAATTGCAAGTAAAATAAGTATTTCCACTCGTCTGAAAACATTGTAAATTAATTAATAAGAAGAATAAAAGGTTAAGACAACGTTATTACTACGGCTTTTCGTTTTAACTAAAGGAATAAAACAAAATATGTTCACTGCGTTCGTTAATAATTGGATATAGTAATTCTGTTATTAAAATTTTAAATTAAAAACTCACAGGATCGGGAAATACAAAACTTTTTGCTATAATAAAAATTGTACAACACGAATAATAGAGCAAGAAATCGGAAAATATATTTCAGTACATCGGAAAATCTCATTATTTATGATGCGAATCTCGCAACGTGAAAAATGCTACAGGATAGCGACAAATAATTATAAAAATACAAGTAAATACCGTATAAATACAATTAGTACTTTACTATAATTACCAAATTAAATTTATTAGTTTAAATAGATTTCCGTGAAGTGTTGTTCAAATTGTGTTGTATTTGATTTAAAATAAAAATATTTGTTTAACTTTACCTGTCTTTCCACCTTGACAACTCTTGAAGCAAGACTGATTTTCGAAGCGTAAACGTCTTTAGCTTTGGAACCCTGTTTGCCAAGTATTTGATCTAACCTGCAAACCACACACATTCATCTAAACACTTACAGCTTCACTTTTAATGTACTCTCGTGTTCTACATATCAAAAACATAAGCTGTGTATTGAGTAGATAAAATAAAAGGGTAGTAAAATATACATAATGATAAACATGAAATATCAAACGAGAGTTTATGGTTCAAATACAATGAAGAGTAGCGAACACGGCAATAAAATAAGCCATTTATTACCTATAAACGTTTGTGCTTTTGTTTTATTTAATTGAGGGCTTAACACTGTAAGATGCTTTTATCTTTTAATAAAATTCATTTTATAGATTAATTTACCAATTACTGGGTTTGCAAATGAGAGAAATTTTAAATAAAGTTAAGTTAATTTTTTTATTTGTTATAAAAGTTAATTGAGTTATAACCATATCCCTTGTTTAATATGTGGAAATTTGAAATAAATTTGATTTTACAATTAATATTATTAATAATTACCATTAAAGTTCTAATTAATTAATTAATGATATGTAGATCACGACAATACATAATTAATATTTCAATTCATAGATGTATTTAATTATAAATAATATGAATTAAATTTTAACATTTGAATTAATATATTATTACTATCTAATTATAAGGTACTATAAATAGATGTTATATTTCATTTGTAGTACTGGAATAGCCATTTAAATTATATTACATGGACCAATGATAACATTTTTTTATTAAAATATTTTCATTGGTTAGTGGCTAATAAAAATATAGTTTAAAAAATAGCTTAATATAATTTTTGAAGACTGCTATACTCGTGATACAATAATTTCAAAATTGATTTATAATTTTTCATGGTATTGTAGACTATTGAAAATATAATTCGTAACTCGTGTTCCGTGAAAAATTCATTAAAAAAATGTCACATACAACGCGGTATAGCAAAGTCTTCTCGCAAAAAATAAGTAAAACAAAGGTGTATGGTAATCTAGTTCATGCAAGTGTCGTAAACATACAAAAAGCAAACATTAAAAGCTTTGAAAAGAAAGTTGAGCAATAGAATTAAAACACGAAATACGAAGAAAGAAAGAGTGTGTGTTGTGTGTAATTTGCAGCACTTTATTCATTCACATAACAATGTTGCCTATTCGCATTGCTTACATTAGACTGCCACACTATTTACATGTGCATGTTATTTTTCCAGAAAAAAAACAAAACGCAACTTCACCTTCAAATTTAGATAAAAATATATATCTTAATTTATTACTTGTGTATGAATGTTTTCTTTTGCAATTCTATTTTGAATATGAATTGTAAAATGGCTTTTAAGCAATCAAATATAAGAAAGAAACAAAGAAAGAAAGGAAAATTGTTTATTGGTGAAATTAATTACAAAACAAAACAAAAAGTTTCCATTTTGGCTTTTGTGTTGTATATTTTGAAAAAGATTACGTCCCGGTTTTCATTTCAGATACGAGTTACTAGATTTAAATTTATGGTTCAAATACAAAAAGAAACTGATATGGTTTGAGTGTAAGTGGAGTCTAATGCAAGACAAGAATTTGTAGCGTAAATTGTCTATAAGTTAGCTAGTGTCATTAGTGTCATGCTAGTAGAAATTAGGTAGTTTGTAATATTTCCTAACAGTTGAAGTGAATTTCTCCAGCCATTAAACTAGCATTATGCGGTAGTATATTGTCATACGATCTCTTACATCTGCTGCCACTTCTGATTATCTGTGCGACATGGTACACTTCTGCACATGCGCTACCTTAGATAGCTTTCGAGCTTTCGTTATGTGGTTACATAGTTGCTCTTTCAGCAGGAGTTCTATTACGTTATCAAACAGTATTACTATGTACCACTTTTCATTTCCATCTTTGTACATTCGTTTTATCAATTCATATTTTTTTTTTTTCATTTTGTTATATTTTTTCAATTTAATTAATCATTCTTTACAAACAAAACTATAAAATTGTTTTTTTAATCAATAGTTACTCTTTGAAATATATACACATAGTTTATGATTTTTAATATTGTTTGTTTGTTTGTATGTTTTTTTTAATGAAGGTTTTGTTGGAGAATGTACCGATAATGTCAACACAAATTCCAATGTCTGGTAAAATAAAAATAAATGTAACCTTAAAATAAAATAAGTTGTAGCTTTTGTTTGTTGTTAATGATTAAAGTTGAACAATTAATCACTAAATCCAGTCGTCTGTGTAATTCAAAACTATTAATAAACTGAAATGTCGAACAATGGAACAAATTTCTTGTGCACAAAATTTCTTTGTACAAAATTCACCTAGGGTGAAAAAAATATCAAAAATTAAGCTTCATCTAAGATAAAAAGTGATGAGAATACACTGCAATTTTCCCATTTTATTTTAAAAGAAATTAAGTTTCTTTTAAAAAACGAAAAGTAATAAAATTTTGCAGTGTAATTTGTTGTACAATGTTGGAAATTGTTAACAGAATGCCACATTTAAATAATACAATAACAATATATTATAATAATAGAGACCCTCTAACTTGTTTGAAGAAGAATCTGATTTTTGAAGGTAGTGTAAAAGCATTCCGTTTTGCATTTGCACCACTGTACAAACTGAATTATGTACAAATGATAACAAAACGATGAAAAAACCTTTTCGCTTGCAATCTTACCTGAACTGCAAATTTTTCACTCTATTTAAGAGATCTGCATGTCCAGAAGAGTATTGCTCAATTACATCTTTTACGTCATAGGGTTTCAAGGCCTCTCTAAACTTCTTTCGTGCCACAAAATACTTGAGCTACACACACAGAGCGTAAGAGATGGTGCCCACTGCAAGCAACCCAGTTCAGCCCATACACACAACATACCAACGTGCATACTGCAGAGTAGGAGTACATGTAGTATAGTACCAAAATCACTAAACCCAAATCTCTCTCTTACTATATCTAGCATTAAATTCACCACTTTCTTATTTCAAATCGTCTATTCATTTAGTGATTTCGAACTGTACGCATGCGCATTTTAGTTGTATAAGTATCAAACCTTAGTGATGTTAAAATATTGTGTTGTATACAATACAATTTTCGATTATCGTTGCACATTTGAAAATATAAAATATTAAATTAAAAACAAGCACTTTACATTATATATTTATACAAAATAATAAGTAGTATAAAATTTTAATTGATTTTTAAATTGGTCTATAAAATTGACAATGTTAAAAATGATTTAATTAATATGGAAATCACAATTTATTCATCTAACACAACAATGACTAAAATGAATTCATATGCAAATATAATAAAAACAATACTTTCATACAAGTAGGATTAAAAACGGACATTGTTTTTGTTGGCAGGATAATCGAAAACCATCAATAAATACATAATCCATTCCAGTTAGCAAGTTGCTGTAAGAGTGCTATTATTGCAGAAATTGCAATATGCTATACGCTTACATTACTGATTCAATGTATCATAAGCTTCAATACTGCCATTTATTATTCATATTAAAGTTAGAAACGGTACTACTACTATACAGGGCAGAATATATTAACTGAAGATGATTCAGCAATGTTTAAGCACCCTGTATTACAAACATGGAATACTGCCATTGCCTGAGCATAAAATAGCACTAAAATATTGGCTCTGAAATTTATGCCCCTTAAAATTTTGTTTGGAAATTATGATCCTGGTGATATTTAAAATGAAGGCAAAATATAATAAAAAAAATACCCAATAAAGTAACGATCGTAATAAATATCAAGGATACTTCATAAAAAGAAAACAATAAAAATTGATTTTCAATCATGAAAACCATGTCCTAATTCAAAAAAATGTACGGAAACACTTTCTGCAATCAATTGATTACGTTTATGGTTCTAATTACATTTTTATGTCTGACAGGGTCTAAAAATAGCTTCATTATTTGATGTTTTCACACAAATTAATCGAAACACGAGGAAGACAATATTTGTAAGTTGGTATAAACTCATTAACGATATTTATGTATGGGTAAAAATGTGTGTCAGCTATAAATACCAGGTTCGAAGGGTTTACCAGTCCCTTGGTACTTGTTATGAAGCACTATGCTTACGCAACCAGTAAATTACTGATTACTCAGACCGTAAAGGCTGCGCCACACATGTTTCAAATCGTATTTTAGGCCAAATCTCAAACAACAGAAACCATACTTATAAACTAAAACAATTTAAATGCTTAGTTGGGAGAGTAACGGTGACTGGTTTTTACGGAGGCTCATTTTCATCTAATTGCATTAGGGCAAGAATTAGAGTGCGCACCCCTCTCACATATATGGATGATATGTTTACAGTGGGAGGTGATTTTGATCTAATTGTATATATTTAAATTTTGAATGATAATGTGAAACAGCCTTCATTTATTACATAAATTATTTGAAGCAAGCTTCATATACATAACTAAACTACATTAACTATTAAGCAATGCATAATTACCATGATTGTTAATTTTAAATATTTATATTTTTAAAGCTATATATTTTACAATATTGTATATAAGCATTGTAATAAATAAAGCAAATTTACGCCAAAGCATTATAGATATTTATAATTTAATAGAATTGTAAGAACGGCTGTAAATTTGATAAATAATAGTGAATATAACAGTATATTTTACAGTTCTTGTCGTATTTAATGTGTTTCTTAACTACTTCAGTCAATTTTCTAAATGTATTTAAAGCAGTCGACATTAAATAAATCACAAATAAAACAGTAGTAAAACTAAATGCTCGCTTACTTCTTGTAGCAATTAAACTTGTCTGTTGAGATTATAAAATAGACTCAATTTATTCTTGTTGTATTTCGGATGACACAAATATTTATCACATTTAAAACCGTAATAGTGTATGTATTCAAATATATTAACCGTTTTATTGTTACAGCACTAATTAAATCATTTTATTTTTCTTCATTTTTCAATTTAGTTGGTCTATTTTTCAGATTTATTTTTTTACTTCTTATTTGCTTTATATTTTTCTTTTACCTAACCTATTCATTACTTTAATAATTTACCTCAAATTCCGTAACTTCTGTAGTTATTTTCCCAGAATATGATTCAGGATTTGTTTTTTGTTTTTGTCAAAAGTTCATCATTTGAATAGGTGTATTTTTTATTTTAAATTAAATCACATTTTTAAAATTCCATAACAAAAAGTTATATACTTTTTAATCCAAACATTTTTCCCGGCGGATTAATGCGATTCTACGTTGTATCTACTTATTATTATTTATAATTAAAACCATAAACGATATAAAGCGTTGACTTTTTCACATGGAAACAGCGAACATGTAATTTTATAGCAGTAGATTTTTCCACATTTTCACCTCTATTTGAAGTTATATTGAATATGGAATGCACTGCAATTTAAAATTGAAATTTGATATATTTTCAAATGCAATTTTTATTTTATTCCTTTCCCTAACAATTTGCTTGAAAATTTATGAACATTTTGATTGTTATAGAGAATAGTAGCAGCAGTGTTTTAGCAACATAACCGGACGAAAAAGGCCAGTAAATTCTGTTGGCATTATTATTAGATTTCCATTCAAAATATAATGCATCCATTTTGACAATGAATGAAGGTAATGATGATGAATTATATTTTGAGAGAAGCGTAGGACAAGTAGATCATTCGATGCAAATGCAGATTGTGCTGACCTCTGCATTCCACTGCAAGTAAAGAGGAAGAGGACACACAGAGTGACACAGGAGAGTACACGTATCAGGCAACAGTTAGGGGTAGGTTAGTCCCATGATGCGTTGCACAGGTCTCATGCTCGCAACCTAACCTAGAAGGTAACGGTACCTAGTTTGAACGTTTTTCACTCTGCCAAGAAGGTCGACATGCCCTGCGGAATACTGCTCAATTACGTCCTTAACGTCATATGGTTTAAGTGCCTCCTTAAACTTTCTCCTCGCTACAAAATACTTCATCTAAACCATACGAAAACACCAATCAACATGGCTTCCAAATTCCGGCAACAGGGCACAACACCATACTTCCATTTCCAAAACGTCACAACATTCGCCTACCATACCCACAACTAATTTCAATTATTCAACAAACATCTAGGTATATCATTTGACCTGCTTAGAATGGATTTAATTTCCCTAGTAATTGCTAAGTTATGTACCCCAGAATTATTCCTAATTTTCCTCTAGTATTTGTTCTAGTTTACTCTAATTATTTCCACCTATATAATTATGTTCTACGTAGTATTCTATTTTTAAACTAAAGAAAATTATTATAAAAATCTTTGGTAATTTTTTGGAGCCATACCAGAGGACTAAACGAATGTTGACCAATGCTAGTTTAGACCTCTGATACTGAAGGTTTTGAACTAAAGGTTTTGAAGATGGAAGTTGTGCGTTATTGAAGAGTAATTCAATGAATGGTTGTATTGTGTCTGTTTTGTTCTGTTCTGTTTCATTCACTCAACATACCAGTATAAAGCGATCGATGATTTTCCGCATTAAACATTTATCGCTTTAAGAAAATTTTAGGTTGTTAAAGTGAATTCATTTCTTGTTCGACATGCAGGCTTACATTATTATTTACTACTGTTACTGTTTCTTTGTTATTATATTTTTTATTTTTAATATATTAGTCAGAGCCGCACTGGCTGATAAGAATGAAATATAATTTTTCAGGAAATGCATATAAATAAATTTCTCGTGAAATATTAAGGAAAAATATACCGTGTTCTTGAAATTTTAAAATTAATAATATTATTCTTTCCAATAATTTTGAAACATCCTGTTCAATAACTTATTGTGTAACTCAGTTAAGTAGAGTGCAATTTCGGGAAAATTCAATAATAAGTTTTGAGTTGATATAAATTTAAATATAGTATTTTAAGTGCAGTTGAATGCTGCTTGATTTGCATCATTTTTCAAGATTTTAGTCTGCAATCTGCTAATGTACGAAGAAGAAATGAACCGTCACTTGTTCCCGTGACACATACAAATGATTGGGGTTTGCCTTACCTTTCTGATGGCTCGAATGGCTCCTTTATGTTGATTCGTCAGCTGAATGTACCGTGGTTCTTCGTCTTCATCTGAAAAACGTATAGGACACATCGTCAGTACAATATCATACTCCCCAACACATTACGTACACACAGTTTAGAATGTTGCATCTATGGTTAGTGTTACTAGACTACACTAACAGATGTGTACTAGCTAGAGTAGTAGTAGATCGTACTTAGTGTTGTGCGAAATCGTAGAAGCACAATAAAATTACATGAACACGACTAATATAAAAAAATATACAGGGTGTAAAAATATGCTTCCTCCGACCGAAAATATAATATACCTCCAGGCTCTTTAGCTGGCAATAATAAACAGTTCGAGTTGTCATCACTATTTTAATTAAACATTTTAATCGTATAATTAAATTTTTAAGTGTGCCCTAGTTTCCTTTAATTGTTTTATTATCGTTAAAATAGATATTTGCCATATTTTCGGAGGGAGTAATAATAAAATAAATATAGGTTTTTTAAAATAGTCAGCAAAGACAATGATTCTTCTACGATTTCTTTATTTCTCCTACATCATGCTTGTCCGAGTGTATCTACGAGTGAAATATTTCGTTTTTTTTTATACCTCGTTAACACCAGTACCTACCTATATCTACTAATAAGCTATTCGCTTTAGAGAGAACAAGAAGAAGAATTTAGTGAAGCAACATTCTCTAAGGGACTAAATCACTAAATTTTTATTTTATTGCAATCGGAATGAATTATTGGAGAGGGTCTATAAATAGCAATGTTACATATTTAATCGCACTTCAATATTCATCGTTTTGTTCATAGTTAATAAAATATTTTTAAAGATTGGTTTAATACCAATATTAATAAAATATTTACTACCATAGTTTATTATAGAGTATCGTTTAATACAATATTAATATAATGCACCAATTGGTCTTAAATAATTAATTTAATAATATTAAAAATTGTATTATGTTTTGAGTATTAGTACTATAAAGAAGGTTTATTAACATATATGTATGTACATTTAACCTATCGAATGTAACTTAGTATTCCTAGCGTTTACCCATTCAAATAATAGTATTAAATCTTGCTTAATTTTTAATAACGAACGTCAATACTATTAAAATTATTATTTCTAAGTAAATGTAGTAATCTATTACTAATATAAAGATTATTATTAATGTAATACTTTATTGAATATTTCTTTCTAAACTGATGTGAAGAATGCTATATTCCTAGAGCAAAAAGCATCTACGCTTTTTATTATTTTATTTGCAATATCAGGAAAATGAAATATATATGAAAATTTCGCTGAAAAATTATTACATTTTCCAGAAAATTAAATCAAGTAAACTGATCAATATTAATAACCCGAATGGATTTGCAAAAAGGTGAAAAATTGTAACATTGATCCGTTACTCCGACGAAGTAACTAATTTGATGTAATTGATCATGGGCAGAGACGTACTAGCTCACGGGAAATAGATTTGCAAATTTTATCTTTCTACAAATATTTATATGGTGAACCAACCATTACATTATTTATTATGTTAAATACAGTTAAAAAAAGTTCGGTTAATAAAAAATATAGAACATATACACCTACAATTATATACACATTCACATGTATCTACATCGAATTAGAATCCGATTTTTTATTTGTAAAATAAAGAAGCATCCATTACCGAATTGTAAAATAATTGTCTGCTTTTCCTCAAATAACAAGTTTTTTTTTAAACTATATAATAATTGAAATATTTAAAATTTCCTAGTTTTAAGATGAACAGCATGTGTGGTAATGATTATTAATGTATGAAAAGTTTTGTAATTCAAAATCCTGTGAGCTAATACGCCCCTGACATCCACCTGCTAATAAAGCTAGTTCGCAGTTCGTCAATTAATCTTTCGGTATATTGAAGTCATCTGTCAATAATGTCACGTGTTATGAATGAAAAATAAAGAAATAACTGTCACTGGACTAAATAATCGCTTATTGAATTTTCAAATTCAACTTTCTAGCAATTTATTCGACCAATTAGGTGCTAGCAAACAAAACTATATGAAAAATATCATTCGTTCCCGAAATTCTATTGGATGAAAAAAGCTCTATTTACTCAGGGATTTATTTGTTTGCACTAAAAAGAAGAAAATCTAATTCTATTTTGAAGTTAGAGAGTTTCTAATGGATGACATGCTAACTAATAGACTCTATTTTTGCTAAACTTACGGTTACGGATTACTAGATTTGCTAAATTTATTAGTATTAGTACTAAAATTTTACATTTTATAATTTTTTATATTACAGTATTATATTTTGGTATGAATGAATGATATAAAAATGTATTAATATTTTTTCAGCTCAATGAATATATGTCTAATTTTTAAACTTTAAATATTTGTAATTGTAGGTAAATTTAAACTGGTCCACATTCACAAATAATTAACAAAACTTTCTCTACTTTTTTTGTTAATTGTAAGAATGGTCCAATTATCCTTATGTCTCTAACAAACCAGTGGTTCTAAAACAACAAATTTCACCATATGTCAAACAAATTCAAACGTGCACGAATCTGAAGCTACCAAACGCCACAAGTTCAAACCACCAGATATCCAACAAACAATAGCTTTGACAGGAACATTCAGACATGCACATGCTCAGACAGGTCTATCTAGGCAAAGACAAGACAGTCAGTCACAAGTGTAGACACAGGTAGGTATCGTAGTGCTAATCCAGTCGATAAACCAGTGGTTCTCCAATTTTATGCCACTGTTTTGCAATCACTGTAAAGAGAAGACAGTTGGGAAAGGTCAGTTTTGGTAGGGCTAGGTTTATTTAGGTTTAAAGCGTACTTCGAACTTAGGACCATTCATATAAAGAAGTTACAAATTTTGAAGGTATATCTATATATAATGATTGTATCTACATTTAGGGTGATGGACAAATACCGAATAATATTTGGATAATGTTGATTTCCCCGGTTGCGAGAGCTCATCGTAAGTTTTGAAGACACCTCGACAGGGGATTCCCCGTGCGGCAATCTCAGTTGGAATTCCCACGGGGCACAGCGACTATTGCTAGTGCAGATTACAGCTAGTTTCACGCCGCACAAGTCCCCAGACATTAGCAAATGTATTCACTAACTTCACACTACACGCTAATGGATTGTGGAATAAGCAGCACTCGTACACTTGCTGCAGTTGGGGAGTTCAAAATAATAAAAATAATCAATCAATGCTTATAATTTTGTTACTGTTTAAAACTTAAATTCGTTTAACACCGATTAGATATTTGCTCTCAAAACTGTCTCTCAAAAAATTGTTGTTTTATCATAAATAATGAAAATAGGCAGTAGTATTACTAAGAAAACATTTTACCTTATATGTATATAAATGTAAAAGTTTTCAATTAAAAAGAGTAGTGGTGGTTTTTACGTCCAACTTTAAGTATTTAACTTGTTGCTTGACGTCAAAACTTTTTACTGCATAATAAAATATACTATCTAAGAAAAAGTTATTTATAAAGCTTTTGATTGATTATATGATTAATGTCTTTATAATATATGCTGGCTCCTAACTTTCTATTGACATATCATATCTTTAGTCCTTTTTATTTTTAGTTCACAAAAGTCATCAACACTTACTACAACAACAGATAATTTTTGTCTGATCATTCAACGTCAACGTTAATTTATTAATCACTTTTAAAATATGCGTTGCACTATTGGAAATAACTGCAACCAAGTAGAAATCTCATTATTAGCTCATAATTCACACTCGAATGATTAAGCTCTTTGATATTCCAAGCATAAAATTCAATGCTATGAAGCATTGAAATAAAAAATATCAAATACTTTTCAATATATAAATGATCCCATTTCATTCCCAGAAATAAAAAATCTACACTATTTCTTCGCGCATTTCAGTGTTGGCAGCATTGTTTGGTTTATTCCTGCTACAAAGGAGCGGATGCAAAAAGGCAGTCCTGATTTTATTCGAGGTGCAGGAAATAGAAATTTTTATGCACGTGGACATTTATGCAAAGGTAGATGCAATTTCGTTTTGACAAGAGGTGCAACAAATGAAGAGAGAAAATATGAAGAATAAAAAAGTTTAGTAAAAATTTTAATCAATTTATTTTTAGACAGTTCTAATTTTCTTAAAAAGCTTATTATTTTTATTAATAGAAAAAATATATATAATTTCTAATATCAATTCAAATTCAGTTGTATTAATTTTATATGATTAAAAGAACATTAAATTTTTTATTGCAAAATAGATATTTCGATTAAAGCTTTTACAAAAACTGAAACTGTCACTTTTATTGTTGTTATTTTTAATTATTTTTTATTATTTCTATGTAATTCATGCATTTTTATATTTTGATGATATGCCGTATGTCGTATAGTGGTATGATTGAATCAGGTTATAGAGGAATGTATTTAGCCATTCCATATGATAAAAGAAGCATGTATCAATGATAACCATGCAACATGTTGAACAGTGGTACTTATGACAAGTATGGTTTAGTATTATATTTATGGTTCTTGGAAAGGAGTCTGGTATTGTAACAAATATAAGTTTATTGGAAGTATAATAGTTATTGTACCTTAAGAATGGTATGAGGAATAGGACCAAAAATTTATAGTAAGAAGAAACCATGTTGTATGGTATGAACCATTTGTTTGTTTACAGGTTGTAGGAGAGTCCAACTTTAGTTTTTTTTTCTTCTATTGATAATGACATGAAAGAAAACTAGAAGTCAAATTGGAAAGAAACCATTATGGTGTATTCCATTAGTTTTGGTTGTAATAAGAGTATATGGACACTGATTGGGAAATATATTGTCTAGTGTGTACCCAAGTTGATACAGGGATAAAAGGCATTGTTCAACCAATGAAGTGCGGGATGGTGCAGCTCTTCGTATCTAATGTGTACCCGAGTTGACATAGGAAGAAAGGACATTGTTCAACCCATGCAGTGTTGGATGTTGCTGTTTGGTCGCTGTTGGTTGTTGCTGTGACAGGAGTGGGGGGGACATGTAAGGAGCATGCTGTAGGATCACATGCAGTGTGGGCTGTTGTGGGGTATTTACTTTTGTCGCTGTTGTTAGTGAACACGTTAGCGGAGTAGAGGCACGAGGGCGAAGCGATTTGGCGCTCGGAGTTGAGCAGGCCGCACAGCACGACGGGCAGCGCCGTGGCCTCGCCCATGCGCAGGAGCGTCGTGTTCGTCGACCCCCTCCTCTCTCGCTCCCGCTCCGTCTCCAGCGAGTGTATGTCACAAGAACTGTTCGTCTTTATACCCGCTACATACACAACACATTGAACCACATATACCACATCACCAGAACACCAAACACAACACCACTTCCTTTCAAATGGTATACTACCCCCAATCCTTTACTATATACCGACACATGAACTCTAGTCTTTTCCCAACAAATGGTATACGATATTTTTAATTTTCCAATATATGTATCATTACATTTTTACATCGTTTAAAATAACTACCCAAACTTAAAACGGAACTTTATAAGCATTTCCTAACAAATTATAGATAGTACCATTTTTAAGGAAGTTTATTTTTTAATAATATCTTGTCAAATTATTGAACAAATGAAAAAATATCAATATTTAACAATAACAATTTGAAATAATTTTTAAATTTGGTACCTATATACATGGATTTTTAACTAGTATTGCTTGTACCATTTCTAAGGAACGTTATTTTAAAGTATATATCCTACCATTTATCGCTTCTTGTGTTTGGTGTTTCTTTGCGTACTACTTTAAGGCTCTATACTCCAATAGTTCACGCTAAAGTGAATCACTATAAATTTAGACGAAATTTTACACTTCAGGATTCTTCTATAACTGGTCCTATTTGTCCTATCTACGGCCTACTACTAGTCTAAATCTAGACTAGGACATTCACTGCTACACCTAACTATAGTTTTCTATCTTTTAGGTTACTATATTTGCGCGGTTTGACAAACTACATGGTGAAAATGTGTCGATAAGAAAACGATCTTAGCCTTCATTTCTGGAAAATGCAATCTCTCACAGATCTTTGTCTTAGTGCTTCCAAATTTTGATGATCTTCCAATTCCAGTTAAAATATGAGAAGTTATGCTAGAACAAAGGCCAAATCGCAACAACGGACGAAACCGTCTGGACAAAACAACATTGGTTAACAATAATCGGACGAATTCCAAATACAGGTCATCAAAGCTTCATCACATAGCTCGCATATTTCCAATAAAATTGTTAATTAACACGTTAATTAAATAGCGAATTATTGTGTTCTACAACTATCTTCATTTGGATAATCGATAAATAGTTGGTCGTTCAACACCTTTAACATTTCATTGAATTTTGGTTTAATTATAGTAATTGAAAATAAATGGTATCATCGTTTATTAGTTTGTCTTCGAAGTATATTTTTGAATATGTCATAAAGTAATTTTATATTTAGATATCTACACATATCTCAACAGGGTTTATTTATCATTATTATCGCTAATGATATGTATATTATTTCACATCTAAATTACGAAAATGACTTATTCTCAGCGCTGCTTACAATAAAAATATTTAAAAAAATATTTTTTTATTTTGTTTAGTGATGAAATTTTGATGTACAAGTAAATGTCACTATTACTGGTTATATACAGCACTAACAATTAGTGCTACTAAAATACTTTACCTTATAAACCGTTTTGTACATAATCATTTATTATATTAGTGTAGTTAACGTGTATATTTCAGTTTAATCCTTAGTTATTGAGTGAACCTTACACACATATCTAACTACGTTTTTTAGCAGCTAACTACACAGTTAAATGTGTCCTACATAATTTCCTGCACAGAATTAACAAGAAGAAGAATAACATAACCTTTATACCACATTATTATACAAAGAAATATTTAATGAATAGTTTATATTTGTGTTTAGGTAGTAAATATATCAACACGCTTTCAGCTAGTGATATATTTTACTTTATTTATCACATTGCATTATTTAACAGCTTATTATGTTAAGATAATATTTAAATTCATTTATCTTTTGTTTTGTTTAAAAATTTATGGATAATAATTTATTTGTATTTTCATTTTGTTTCATACTCTACTTATATACACTACGTTTTAGTTTCGTTTTCAGTTTATTCTAAAATTTGGTGAAGGTTTGGATTCTGGTTTAATGTTTTTGCTGTTTTTACTGTTAACTGTTTGGGTTCTAATTTCGGTTAAATTTTTAGGATACCAGGATATATTTTTGTTAGTAGTAAGTATCGTATAGATGCCCAAGTGAAGTGGGATATAATTATTTTTCTAATATAATATTTTTTTATGGTCTATCTATTGGGAGCTGTGTAAATAATGCAAGTGATACTTGTGTAAGTGTATGATAATGTGGACTACGAAATACCAATAGAAATACTGAACGAACGAACGAATATAACTATAAGAGATGTCCTACTCGTAACATGCGGCTCTAACATGCGACACTGACTGAACAACAACGGAACATACGTATATACACATTCCCATCTAACGCAACAGAACGCTGTTGTATGGAGTTGATGTTTCTGTCTATGGATGGAACATCGAACTTACCATCCGAGTTTTTTTTGGAGAGAGTGGTTTCTGTAACAGAGTCTTCGCTATGGCTGGCATTAAGCTGCCGCCCATTATTGCTGACTCCCCCTACGAATAGCAATTTCATGATTTCCAATACGCAAGCGATCGAATTGATGACTTTCATATGACTACGATCCCGTACAGCACACAACTCAAACCATCAAATCTATCCATACTTGTAACACCAATTTCAAATCTAGTACTTCACTGCTGCAAATCTTGCCCATTCATCTGTACGGTGTGTTTCCAAACCGGAAAATTCATTATTCCGGTATTTTAGTGAGTTGCTAAGCTACGAAAAATAACAACCCGGGAATATTTTTTCCGTTCCAGTATGCAGTCCATTGTTTTCCGTAAAAAAAATAATAATTGAATATAAACCGATAAAAAAAAAAAACAGTATGTATACTACTTAATTAAAGTGACTTCCAAGACTCATAATGTTGCTGGCTTCCACCATCGTCCAGGAAGATATCATTTTCCTACTAGATACAAAACAATTTCATGCCCGAGAATAATTTTCCACTGCATTGTATTTTCGTGCCAATGATGATTTTATTGAAATAAAAATTCGCTTTTATTTTTATTGGGAAATGATGTAAATCCTGTTTAAAGTGTGGAATAGAATCTGTTGTGAATGTGTTTAAAGCAATTCGTTGCATAAAAGATATTTTGCTTATTCGTAAGAATGATATTATTGGGTTATGAATGGAATTTATACGGTTTCCAATACAAAAAATCTATTAATAGAAGTGTTGAGTCGAATCTTGTGCCGAATCGGAACCACGGACTGGGTATCAGGCTCACAAAGGATTTTTTTGCGTAGCCGATGTCGAGCCACAAAAGGTGTTGCGTTTCCCACTAACTCTAATCGATATTTCAACTTTCCGACAGGAACTTCCAGGAATTTTAATAACTAAACATCACTAAGCCTACACCAACAACGTCGCCATATGGCATCCTATACAGGACTGCAGCAAATATTCCTGTCGATATCGACGTCCGAAACCCAATTAGTTTTAAATCAACATTAATCCAGACCATGTCCAATCTGATGATCTCGATAAATTAAACACTAACTATAGTCACACACATATACATATTAAAGAAGAAACATTCAAAAGACGATTATTTAAATACATTAACTGCTGTTCGATTAAGGAAGAAATGTTATCTATTCATGCGCTCATATTTCTCTAATTCCTGCTCTTTTGTCCAAGTCCCGACATTATCTCTGATCCACGAGACGTTTTTTACCTTATGTATATATTTACTTTAAATTACGAGATCGGAAGCACCTGTAAAGTGTTTTGTTTAGTTAATAGTTGAGTTCTAGATGCAATGCTCAGTTAAGCGAGTAAACTTGTTAAGTATTAAACCAAACAATAAGTCATTTCAATCGATCAATTACATAAAACGACAAAAATGAAATTGGAGAAAGAAATTTATGATCATTGACATTTAGGCAGTTCTTATTCGAAGAATAAATTCTAATTCGAATTGAAATGAGAATTAGAGCTTTATTTTATCTGTGAAATGAAATTAAGAGGATTTTAAAAATTGAATACCTTCATCAAAATGGAGCCTGGTGTCACAGGTAAAAGTGAAAGGCTGAAAGTTCATGGGGTGCAGATTCTAAAGCTGCCAGAGCTTAGATACGTAAAGTTTACAAAGTTTCCTTCGCATATTATCCTCTGAAATATTTATACTGGCTGCTGCTATCATACCAAGAGGAAAATATGTTTACAGATAGCTTATTAGACCGGAACAGCGTATTTAAATAACTTTTAATTACAGTAGATTCAATTACTTTACTTGCTGTCATTATACAGGCTTTTAAAAAAAACATTTCCTGGCATCGATACCTAAAATATTGTATTAATTCAAACAATTTATTTTCATCATTGGCACCGCATTACCAAAACGAACGTGACTTCAAAATATTGTTTTAAAATACCTAGTGTGTAAGAACATAAAAATTTAGTATTATTAAATAAAATATAGCGTACAATATGAAAGAAATATATATTGATTTAGTATTTTAAAATAAATCTTCTGAAATAATACACTTACGGAAATAATATCTATTCCTACTCAGTATCATAATGGAATGTTGAATTATTAATGACATATTTATTTTCTTATGTTGGGTTGTTAGATGATATGTTATTATTATAATGTAAGAGTACACTGCTTGATATATACCTTTCGTATTTCTTATAAATTTTTAAAAATATTATTTTAGATTCAATCATCAAATAAATGTACATTTATTTAATTGTTAAATAGAAAATTTAGATTTGTGCTTATGAATATTGAAACCATTTCATGGAGTACAAGTATGTATAAATTTTCTATACTTTTAAGAAGCGAATATTCCGTGCTGTACATTTGGGCCTGTCGCATTTCAACCCTTTCCAAAAAAATCTCTGCCGCAAGGAATTTAAGGAAGAATCAGCTAGGCTAAAAGTGGTCCTTGTATCCTAAAGGAATGTACACGTTAACTATCCTTGAGTCAAGATCGAACGAAAGCTTGCATGGTATGCTTTTATAGCGCAATGATGTTTAGCTATGGCGAAGATTCGTAAGACTTAGCGTATCTACACTTAAGTATGAAACAAGCAAAGGGGGCCTTGCCTCACTTTACAGCATGTTGAGGGTGTGAAGTGAGACGAGGCGTGGGTCTGAGAAGAGCACTGGGTAGCAACTCACCGAGGTTCTCAGCCGAGTTGTTGATGTCCATGAAGCTGCGGGAGCTGCCGCGGCCCGAGTTTGGTCCCTTGTGGATGGACGGCGAGTGCAGCGAAGTGCTCTTGTGCCGTCGGATGGTGGGCAGCCGCGACACGAACGACGCGTTGTGCTTGAAGCTGCTGGACACCCTCCTACACACACAGCACAGTCACACACGGTCGCCCAACATCACATCGTAGGGAGCAGCGACTATGATGCATCTTGCCGTCTAGATATCAATCACTTCAAAATACACTTTATCCTGTTAACCTTAATTACATAGCTGTGAATCTCATTTACTTCAGCCCTTTGAATATAAAATCTCAGGAAGGAGGGTTGCAAAACTATTTCTTGTTGAGCATTTCAATAAGTTACATGAGCTTGCACTAAATTCTAATTTAGCATATTCAGTCTATAAAAATAAAATTTAACTGTATCGCAATTATTTAACTTTCTTTGCATATTCACCATTCCTGTATAGTATAATTATGGTCAGTTGTGTTGCATGTGGTTGTTCCCAAACCATAAAGAACAAAAATTAAGGAATTTAACTTCATCACAAAGTATTTTGCATCACACAACTATTATAATGAAAAATGAAAATACATATGCAAAACCTATCCCGGTCGCAAGATTTCTTAAACCCTCCTTCCTGAGATTTTATATTCAGAGGTTCAGCCATTTTTGACAATAACTGTTGATGATAAAATGAAATGAAGATTGTTTTTGATGTAGACAAGATAAGTCTGTAGAAAGTGTAGATCTAGACGGCATCACTATCCTTTAGTTAAGGGAAAAATTTAGAATTTAGTTGGCCTAAAGTAAACAACATTTAGTATGTTTTCCCCAGTTATAATTAGCAACGTTGGCGTCAGCGTGAGAACGAAAGGTTATTTGCGGGGAAGAATCAAACGTGGGCCGTTTGATGTGCAAGTAATTTCCACCGGTCAGTAATTGAAAGTCGGTGATTTCTAGCGAGGGACATTTTACAAACAGTTTAAAATGAAAGAATAGAAGTTTCTTTAATCAGAGTTAATTGAGCAGGGTTCCAGGAAGTGTAATAGCAGACCATGCGCATCAACATATTCGCTGCTCCCGGTTCAATGAAATTTTTATTCGTCGATGATGCACACTCACTGAATAATTCATCAGAAACCCACTGTAAACTTGAAGCAGTGAATTTGTTATTAAACTTATTGATTATTAGATTATTTTGTATCTTTATATCAATTGAAATAATTTCGGAGTTCTGTTGTTTATTTAATAATGAATGAATCACGAACACTTAGATGATACATATTCCGAATGCTTCATTGGTTCAATACTTGTGCAAATATAGACAAACACATGAATTTCCTGGATACGACATTTACATTAACCACTATGTTGTGCTCACTCATAACGAAAGACGAAGCATGTAAAAGTAATTATACAGGTACCTTAAATGTGATAGATACTAAAAGGATAATAGATTCACTAATAGAATTGCGTGCTCCGTATTTAGTTTTGTGGATATTTTTTCAAGAATGAATCGTACTCGGTTTATATTGTAGATTATGAATGCAATCTGCAACATAGCTGACGTCACGCGTCATTTTTCCTTGAGGTAAGTTTTTGACAGTTGTTGAATTTGTTCATTTGTTTTCACTCTCAAAGACTGACTGTGAAAGATGGAGATTTTTTGCAGCATAAAAAGCCAGACCTCCTTGGATTTTAATATTTGCGTCTGACAATCTTTGTCAACTGATTACTTCAATTTTTCTTATAATTAATATTTTCTTTCTTACGTTTTGTATACTTTGGATCTCAAGATTTAAATTAGAAGTTTTATTAATTTCGTATTAACAATTACTGGGAGTTGAGTTGTAGTATAATATCAATAAGAACGTATATATTTTTAAGGATATTTTGATAAAGTGAAAGTTAGCAATAACCAACGTAGTAACGCGCGCAACGTACACATTTGTTCTCTTTTTCATTTTTATTGAATTCTTGTCCTGAAAAATTACTTCTGCACTACTGGTGGACAAGTTTCAAAGTAAAAAAACTAAGAACTTTTCACAAGGACCGTCGAAAAATATAGTTTCATCTATTTCCTTCCGTTAAATTCAAAAATTGAAACATTTTCTAGATCATATCGCCAGTAGTGTAAAATCTGTAGTTGACAGCGTTCTGATGGTTCAACTAAATTACAAAAAACTCCATACATATGTTTCCAGCAGTGGTCGCCAAACTTTGTACGACAAAATTTTTGATTGTCAATTTCGTGTTCATGTATTCTTTTTGGCAATCGGTTGAGGTCTCCTGGACTGGCTTTGAGCGTTTTTCAGGCCTCAATTAATCAAGTTTGTCAGTGTTCTGTTCGAGAATTGAAGCAGATGTATCATTTACACATTTTTCCAATTTCAGATTCGATTTGTAATTATCGGAAAACACCAACATTTATTGGGATAATTACGGATATAGTTAGCATTTTAAGTCTGTTTTGATTAATTCAAATATTCATTTTTTCATATGCCTTATTGTTTTATTTTACTTTCCTAGTGAACTATTCTATAATCCTAAGTCGTTTAGACTTGGTTCATTTTTACATCGATATAATGTAAGATATCAAAATATTATTGGATAAATAAATTTAAATATCGAGAATAATGTATCCATTTCCGACCTTTGTAGTGTAAAGGTCAACGTCATTACGGTATATCGAAGATATTGGTTTAGCTTTTAAACGATTTCTCATCTGTACGGTAAGCGGTTACCGTTTCCTGTGAATCGGTAACGGTAACGGGTAAGCGGTATAAAGTATTCTGTTTAGCGTTCAACCGTACGTCAGGCGGTAATGCACATGTAACGTACACGTACATATATACATGTAGCTCAGGGTTGTATTCAGGGCCATTAAGTCACAACAAAAATATACACTGGATTTTTTTCCTTAGTTGAAACATAGAAGATGAGAATTCCATTTATTTGTAGATAATTGCATGTATACTATCTCACATTCATAGTATATTTAAGATGTAATGATAATTTCTTTAATGAGTCCAGAATTGGTAAACCGAATTGTCTTAATTTTAAAATTGCAGACTATTGATTATTGTATTGCCCTATTTCTTCTCCTTTTGACAATAAAATTAGTTATAAATTAAAATTTGAAATAATCGTGAATGAGATCCTGGCACAAGTAGCTAAACATCCATAGATCCATACAGAAGCGAGTGAATGTTAAATATATGATGTGGGACTGAAGCTGCAAACTCAATCGCAATCTTTATCTTCCTTCATATCTAAATGCGATCATCGCTTTCTCCCACTGCCTATCATTCGTATTGTTATCACTCAAACGGACCAATCGATGTTCTTAATAATCCTCAACGATACTTTCATAAAATGTTCACACATTCTCAAATCTTTCACATTAAACCCAAGTTTTTCTTGTTGTTACTAAATAATTTTAGCTATCCATGGTAGAGATCTAACGTATACGTATACAAGTACAATAGGTGAAAGAGAAACAAAGTAATGATGTTTTCTATTAATATCTTTTTTAAAAATCGTGCAAGACCTGTTTAAGATTAGTGGCTGTTATATTATTTATATAAGAAAGATTGAGTTTATATAAAATTTGATGTGCGTTGAATGTCTGTTGGTGCTGTTTTGAAGTAGGCTCCGTGAATATAATTTGATGTGAGTGGGTTGCGTACCCGTCCCCCAAACCCCTGGCCTCTGTGGATGACATATTTGCAAAGGGTAAAACGTGGTTATCAGGTAAACATATTACAGCGATATCCATTTATGTAACTGCAGAACCACCCAAATATTTTTATCAGAGTGAACTTTGACATTTATCTTATTCAGGAATAGAATGCAAATCTCGTGAATTAATCAACTGGCCAGGAAATAATACAGAATAGGAAAAGACATTACGGAGTAATATCATCCATTACTTCGTCCACAATTTCCACGTTGGATATTTGTTGTTGCTTCCACTTCCACAGACAGCTTGCTGTCCTTAAACGTCGTGTTCGAGTCCAAAATACACTTAGATGTCCCACAATAAATTTCCATTCCTGTTAAAAATATTCAATGAGGAAGAACGTCTAATAAATTGGTTTTTTTTTGCAACTAAAATTGAATGAAGAAGAGTATAATAACACGGAAATAAACATATTATTTCACCTGTCCTACGCAATTCGTCTATTATTTCATTCGTCTACGTATTAGCAATTGTTTTCCAACAATGACAATTACTGTTTTCATTTGAATACCTTCGTCGATATTGTGTTCCAAGCGAGCAGAAAAGCAGAAAGGCAATATTTCCGTACCTCTTTTGTGCTTAGAGAAACAATATATGCTTACACGTGTAAACTCAGTTAATGCTCATTATGAACAAACATTTGTCTGCAGTTCATTTCTTTGTATGCTTCGTCTTTCATTCAAATGACAATTACAGAACTTGAACACAACATATTTTTCAACATATAAATGCAACATTGAACAAAGGGCGGAGGAATCATTTTAAGGAAGGATTAGGATAAGAAATCCTGCGCTTTTTCAGCCACGACAAAAAATAAACAGTTTGAATCTACAAATATAAATATAAATAAGGGAATTATTTTTGTCATTTAAATAAACATAAAGTAGGTGTGTTCTGAATCCGTGGCCGAAAGAAGACAGGCATTGTTCTAGCAAGGACCTGAACTCAATCAATAATGTGGTATAATACAGGTGAGACAGGGAGGGTAGACATATCGTTAGGTTTGTGGAAATGCCACAAGCATCAGCTAACTGCGCTAAGCGCATAGCCGCATAGCCAAGTCTCTTTGACTCAAAGCGCGGTAGGCCTGTATTATCATAATCCTACCAAATACAATGGATGGAATGTTCTTCGCAACATACGCTACTTCAATTACACTCTCTCAAATTCATTACATAATGGCCTTCCAAACTTCTCAAACCGGTTTTAATAATTGGACCAGTTTAAAACCTGCTTTGCTCAAAACAGGTTCATTTCAAAATAACCGGTTTTGCAGAATTAAATACTTGTTTTCTCCAGAACAAAAACCGGTTTTTTCACTTATATGTACAAAAAATTTATAAATTAATAAAAAAGTAATTTTGTTACACAGACGTAGAATGTAGAACATGAATTGAGAACGTCAGTATACAAGAGAATTACAGCTACAGTTTAACAATACAGCGGATAAGGCTATAGGTTTCGGTCTGCCACTAATCTAAGTTGCAAACATCATTGCTAATGCAATTTAGATTTGTCACAGATCGACATTCGCTAATTATACTGCCTCTCGAGTTAGAGAAATCAGGTAATTTTGAATAGACTAGTGACGTATTGAAAGTGGAGTATGTTGCGAGAAAACGTATGCGGTGCGCACCTAGGCAGAAAAGCTACAGCACATGCACACTTACACGACAGAAGAAATTGATGGAACCTTCTCACTGGTCTTATCAGTGTCTTGTGACTTTACTCTGTACCAAGAGTTCGTGCAAAGGCAGAAAAACAACTGCATAAATATTATATACAGTGCAGGGATCTGCTACTTCTTTCAGGGCAGCGCCTTAACTCACTAACAAAACTAGGAAAATGTCATCTCGATAAAACCAATTTACGGAACAAAAGATTTCAGAGTGTGCTTTGTCCTGAATATTTCATTTTAATTACATATTTCGAGACAGTTTTTCAAGTGTTTTTACGTATTCATATAAATATTTTGAATTGTTGATATTCACGTTTTTTCTTTGATATTGTTTTATTAATTTTTAAGAACACAAAGCAATAAAAACTTTTTCTCTTTATATTTTACTGACAAGAATTTAACAAGAATTCCAAATATTTTGAGAAACTTTTTTGTAAAAGAAATGCAGTACCTTATATTTTATATCAAAATAATCATTTATAAAATTGAATTTATTTAAATTATTTTCACATATTCCTAGTATTTGTAATAAAAAGTTTTGAATATTTTATAAAATGTAAAAAGCTTTATTATATAAAATCGTTGGGATTTATATATAAAATAAAAAAGCACTTATAGTATTGTCAAATGTTTTTACAAATAATAATTTATTTATGTATAAATTATAAAAATAAATTATAATGCTTGCAATTATCGAATTAAATATATAATTCGAATATTGTGTATTTAATTTCTAAATCTGTGTTTCTATCTATAAAAAGCTTATGCGCTACAAATGAAATCAGTAGAGTACCCCTCGAGATATAAGGTTAGACACACACTGGAGTTGTACAAACATACAGAAATAAAGATAAGTGGTCAGGCACAGAAACAGAAACAGAACATATGACAAACGTATACAGTATCATAGTATCGTAAGAGGTATAGCGTTTGACGATGCAGTGTTGTGGCTCAGGTGTATATAGGTTATTGCCGTAGTAAGTTTTGTGCGGCAATTCAAAATTTATTGAAAATAGTTGATGCTTTTACAGAAAATTTTTTACGGGCTGTAAAAAAGTATTGAAAATGTAAACGAATAATTTATGGATATGTTAAAATTATTCATAAAATTTTAAAATAAAAGTTTTCATTATTAATGTATCAACTATTCGCAAAATGTAAATAAAAAGTATTTCCTGGAATTAGAAGTTTAAATAATCTAGCAAAACTATAACAAAAATAAAGTATAAAATGTGTTATTAATAAATGAAAAAGTTTATCTGTTTAGCGTGTTGCTGTGAAAGCAAATTAGTTTGGAGGTAGTGAATGACGGAAGAATGAATGATCGTTGAAACTCGTGGAGAGATTGGATTACGTAGTATTTACGTGCGGTATCTTCTGTAGTGAACGGCTCGTTTATGAACATTATTTATGTTTGGTTTTATTTGAGTTTTAATGTAAAAAGCGAAAATAAATGCGCAAAATCACAAATTAATCGTCGCTATGAAATATGGACTGTCGTTTCACGAAGAGTATTTCAAACTTTTTCAAACGTACAAAAAAGATCATTCAAATTGCACTCATCGCTAATTAACTAACTCAGATATATAATCCGCATTATTTACTAGTAACCAAATACAACAATATTTATCACTGATGTTTAATACAAAAAAAAATTAATTAAAAAAAAGTATTCCCAATGAGGTATACGACTAAATTTTAATTTTTTGTTGAAATTTTAGTTTAATTTGTATAAGAAACGACAGTCCCCTATTCTATAAGCGCTGAGCAATGTAAGAGAGGATGGTACTCACGATGGCGGACTCGGTAGGGGAACCTGGTGGATCTTCCACGTGGCTTCCGACATGGAGTGTTCATCAGCGGCGTAACATCGCCATAGGGACTGGATGAGCGTAGCAGCAGGCTGTCGCCTGCGGATCATGTGCTTCTGCCTTTGCTGCTGCTGCACCTTCAGGGCGAAGCCAGAGCCCAGGATGCCCTGGAAGGAACACAAATTCTCTCCTCTAATACCTTAACAACTATCATTGTATCTACAAGATATTGTAATTGTTATTTTTTGTAAATAGACAGATTTATGGCAAATGACGCATTCTTTACGTCTTCGAGCTGTAAATAGAGGTTGAGAACTTCTGGATTTTTGCTATTAAATGGGAATCCAGAGTTCGAAATCTCTCTCCCTTGTTGTAATCTCATGCCCCCTAAGGAAAACTTATGTAGGCAATGTCTTCAGAGACATTTTCCTTAGTGCTGTATTTTTTACTTTAGTAATAAAACCCTGAAATGTTATTATTTTAAAGAATTATTGTACCGCCTTCCATTTTTTAGTAACTGACTACTACCCTAAACTGGGTTTAATTTATACCCTTAAAAATATTACCAATGAATTCCTCGCATCAAAATACCTACATATACAAATTTTCATTTAAAAATTCCCACTAGTACAGCTACAATTTCAAATTAAATATCAGCCAATAAGAATCCATATGACCGATAATAATGCGCGTTTTAGGATATACCGGGGATCCTGAGACGCTAGCACTCAGTCCCGCTCTGCGGGGCGACGGGGCGGTAGTGGGCCTTTGGGCCTCCGCCCCGCCTGGTGGTCTGGCTAGACCGCCTTCCAGGGCATCTCATGCCCTGAAGATGATCTAGTTCAGTCGGCCAGGAATTGGAGCACGCTTCAGCGTGTGCTCTAATTCTTGGCCTGCTGAAACCAGGGCACATTCTGGAGCACATTTAGCTGGTCTGGATTGTGCTCTAGTTTCAGTGGGTCAGGAATTAGAGCACTCACATGTGTTTGCTCTAATTCTAGGTCTGCTGAAACCAGAGCACATTCTGGAGCAGATTTAACTGCTCTGGATTGTGCTTTGGTTTCAGTGGGTCAGGAATTAGAGCACTTAGAAATTTTTGCTCTAATTCTAGGTCTGCTGAAACCAGAGCACATTCTGGAGCAGATTTAGCTGCTCTGGATTGTGTTCTGGTTTCAGTGGGTCAGGAATTAGAGCAGTCAATAGTGTTTGCTCTAATTCTAGGTCTGCTAAAACCATAGCACATTTTGGAGCAATGAAGCTCTGTATTGTGTTCTGGTTTCAGTAATACGAATCAATTAAAGTTACATCAAGTATAAAATGAAATTTGAAAAGGTTGTTGGTCAAACATTCCTGGTACACATATTCCTGCAGAAAAAATGTAAATAGAAAATGGTACTTACAGCAGGCAGAGCGAAGAAAGAAATGCCGAGAAGTGCGCAGAATGACGCTATAATCTTCCCTTGCCACGTATCCGGCACCATGTCGCCATAACCCACCGTACATAATGTAATCTACACAAAGTTCATCATAACACGATTATCATATCACTCTTCTAACATATTAGCATAAACAATAACTTCCTTGCACAACTAGTCACAAAACTCAATATTAAATCCTTAACCTTCAAAATAAATGAACAATAGCAGCTAACAGTGCTGCCAATCTAGAATAACTAAAGTATTTAGCAACAAACGTTTCAAAATATATATAAAACATAAATATATATATATATATATATATATATATATAATATATAATATAAACGTTTGTAAGATATAACGTTTAAATGTTGAACTTACCACACCCCACCATAATGCTTGTGCAAAGTTGTTGAATTTAGAACCTTGAACGTCTTTTTCTGCTAAGTAAACAAGAAACGAGGCAAAAATCAGACCCAGGAAACCGATATATAACGTTGTTATGAGTTCCTGCAACCAAACCATAAAAATATCATAGTACACAAAAAATCTGTGCTTTTGTCACTAAATTAATAATTAAAAAAGATTTTTTCATAAAGATGTTTTATTCTGAAGAGAATTGAATAAATAGTTATTTGTTTAAAAGTATCGATAGCAATATAATGAGCTTTTAATTACAATTTCTTTTGATCGGAATAAAAGTCAAACGTAATCAATAAGTAAATCAAAATTGCATCCCAATTGGCTTTATATTTATTCCTAGACATGTTAAGTATAATTTTAAACATAAAAAATTCACCACTGCCTTTTGTTCTTTCAATGTCAATAATAAAGTAATTTATTATTTAAGTGTTTCATGTATTATGACGTATACATATCACGAAATAATCATTTCCTTTATCAACAATGACGGCTAGGCTTACGAAAGGAAAATGGAGGATTTCCTTCCGTTCGAAATATAATCGAACTTTCCTACTTTCTTCCTTATGAAATTACCAATTTTTTATTTCATATATTCTCTAAAGGATTAAACATTGGTAAATAATACGCTCTTATTACAATATTAATAATTATAATTAATGATTGATAAAGGAAACTATATTATTATTATATTTATATATAATTTTCAGCTACAGAAAGGAAGGTTCTGTAAATTTATTTGGAATATGATGAAATGCGCAATTTAAAGAAGCAACGAGCTTAAACTTGTGAAAAAAATGATATCCACTGCGCAAAATTTGTGTCATTGTAAAAGGAAAAGTAAATTAAACGTAAATTGAAACTCGGATTTCTACTTAAAATTCTCCGTCAAAGTGACAAAGTTTCTCAGGAGTTTAATTGCGCAAAATGCGTTAGGTGTATAATTTTTTCAGTTTGAGAAACACTGGAATTAGAGCGAAAGGTGAATCCTGATGTTTTATTTAGCATACCGGTACATCAGGGCTGTAAAATTGCAGTGTAAATTAGAAACCGTGTCAGAAGTGATGTTTAAAATTTAAAAAGTAATAGGTTCGTGCCTCGACTTCCAGATATACAGTTTTATTAAGCAAACTCCGTTTTAATTCTCAACTCAAAGCTGGTCGGAAAGTATGAGCTCTTACGAGTGACCACCTCAAACTCATTTTTACTAGGAACAAAAATTAGTTTTTAAGATCAAATTCCGTCAACTACAATATTGTTTGTCTCAACATTTAGAAGACTTGCTTGACTTCACTTATAATTCAGTAATTTTCATCCCACTAAAAAATACAAAATATATTAATCGACCGAATATGGCTTGTTCGAAAATAATAAAAATTTTAAAAATATAAATTTTATACAAGTATTTTTTTGTGTTGTGCAAATATTTGCTGGTCGTTGATGTATAGATTTCCGTGTATGTTTACAGTTGCAGTTTATAATGCACAAGTTTTCCTTTGATGTAATTGAGCGCAAAGTTAACCCAAATGTAGTCCATTATAGGCCGATCAGTCCATATCTGGACTACTGAGCTACATAATTAACTGTCAGCCAGGTTATGTAAACAAACATAAAGCTAATGTTGTATACAATAGAGCGACCTACAGGAGAAATATAGGTTAAGGTGATCCGTGAATTTCCCAAATTTCCCTCAAGCCTAGGTATAAAATATTTAATTTTAGGCCACATTTTTTTAATAACATTTTCAATCTTAATAATCTTTTGATTGTTTTTTTTTCATATTTATTTGAAAAATGATTGATAAAATATAAAATTACATACACATCCTATTTAATGATAGCACAAATAAAGCGCCTTGTAGCCTAGAGCACCCGAGAAATAAACACAACCCTGTTTATTATTACATTGAACATATCATTAGTGAAGTAAGGGCTTCTAAAGGTAGAGACAAATTACACCCGAGATTCAGGAAGATATGCGATGATCTAAAACGAAAATTTATTACACCAATAACCATAAATTGTAGAATAAATAAGTTAAATAAGTTTCGGGTTAAGCACACGTCATGCAATTTAAAGTTTTGAGAAGGAATATTAAGTTTATTGATGTAATATACCCCACTACAAAGTTTCGTAACTTGATTTTTCCGCAAGGATATTTATTTTGTAATGTTTGTCCACATTTGTTTTATTATTCGCACTAAAGTATCCAGCTTTATTTTCTCCCGTCGTGTAATGATTTCAATTTGTCATTTTGTAACCTGTACAAGATAAGCTCTTGTTTCTTTTGTTCCAGAGTAAAAGTGAAGAGCGATTGTATTTAAGGAGGAGTTAGCGAATGTGTGTCAGGAATGTTTGCAGACTGATTACAGGTTCAACTGCTATTTGCACACGCGTCAAATTAAACGAGAACAAATAGAGGAAATACTTTTCCTGTATTGTTAATTTTACGTGTTTTCCTACGGGAAAACACACACAGACGACTCATTCATACATTCATTTTTATCATTGCCACAAAGAACACGGCTTTTATTAATAATTTTCTTTCATTTAAAAGATGTGTCAATATCTCATAAGCTGTTCGCATTACACATGGAGGACATAAAAGCTCAATTATCGTTCTCGCTAAATTTTTGCTGGGATACATTATCAGCAAAGGTGTACAACCTATAGCGGGTTCCGTAAGTAAATATTTTAGTGAAAATCAAGTTTTGAGGTAAAATAATGTTAAGGACTGAGTTATTTATTACCTGTCTGTGAGCATAGACAACAGAACCAAGAAGTTTCCAGGTGCCGCCGCGTCGGTCCATCCGAACCATGCGGAGTATCTGGAAGAAGCGGAGTCCGCGCAAGGCACTCGCTGAGAATACTTGGGCACTCGGCCCCATACCCAATACCACTAGGGACGCCAATATCGTCACTACATCTGCAACAAAACCATTTACCTCTAATAACCCATTCGTCTCATCACCTCTACTTAGTCCGAAAGCACGAAACGATAACCACATTAACAAAAAAAAGTTAATTATACAAAGTGTGATTCATAGCTTCAACATCTTAATAAACTTTTCATCAATGATCACTTATTAATTGATAATATTATTGCAGTAAATATTTATAAAAGTCAAATTACGCTGACGTGAATCTTAAAATGTTATACTTTGTAATATTTGTATGCACTACGTATAAATATAAGTGTGTTCTTTACTGCAATATATAATTCGAATAAAAGAAAATGTGAGGCAATAAGAAATACAATATAAGTTTCCGTATTATAATTTAAAGTTAATATACAGTTCCACACAAATGTAATTATCATTGTCATGAAATAGTCAGAAACTAGTGATGAATTCAAAACAACTAGACCTTATTTAAATGTCAATTTGAATTTGAAATGAAACTTGGAAGTTGGTATAAGTTTCCATTCTTTTGAGTGAAGACATAGAATTTGTTAATAGGAGCTTACGTAGCTTGAATGTTCGTTAGAGCTTGAAATCAGCTGATTAATTCACTGGTACCATGTTCCTTACACGTCAAGGATTCTACAACACGAGCACCACTTAATGTTTTACGATTGGGCCAATTATTATACACTACTTCAATACGCAACTAATTATTTTCACACTAATTACATTCCGTATTTTACTTAATTAGTTCAAGTCTGTCTTTTCTTTGTGCTCTATACACTGGACACTTTGAATAAACTATTCATATTTTATCTTAATTTTCTCTACAAGTATTGGAGGCTAATGGAAAGCGGAAATTATTCTCCGTTATTTCACCTATAATTGAACTTTAGTACTGAGTAGCGAATCCTGTCACATCGAGAAAAGGATAAAACATAACTATGAAATATTCATATGATAATTGGTTGATAATTAATATGAAATTGGATTTAACAATTTTTAAAATTAATAATAGATGTGAAATTACAGCGTAATTATATCTTTCGATTGTTTGTTTCTAATATCGATTTTTCCGGATTGAAGTTGAATCTCCTTCATTGTAGATATCCAAAAGGTTTTACTGAATAATACAGATGTGATATAGGTAAGTATTTTTGTCGCAATTTGCATAACAAATATGACGTCTGACATTACATTCAGAATATTTCAGCTATTTTCGGAGTATTCGTGCCACAAAGAATACAAATTCACTTAAGATAAAATACATATTTATTATCTCATTTATCTTTTCATTAACACTTTGAAAATTTTTACAAAATCTTTCACTTTTCAATTAAAAATTAATTTACGGTACACAGTCATTCCCTGTTTAACTGATGGGTTAAAAAAAACTGACGGGTTAGAAAAATGAAAGAAAATACAGTCCAAATTATCCAAAAATGCCCATTTTTAGGTCCAAGATTCGTTTTTCGTCTCCTATATTTCTTTTTGCAACAGGTTTATAATTGACGATTTATTTAGGGAACCACATAGAGGGATATTTTTATTTAGTGTACATTAGAAAGTAAAAAGCAATATTTTGATTAAGTTAAAACTTGAACGATAACGTTGAGTAAAAGGTTTAACGTAGAAGTATGGTTATCTTTATGGCCATATAAGATTTTATTGGAAGCGTTACCTAAAGTAGTTTATAAGATTTACATTCTGTGATTTTGTTGAATGTACCTACTTGCCTTGCAGCGGTTTATCCTCATCAAATAACAAAAATACACCATAATAACACTGCTTGCGCTATCTACAGCAGAACGTTGGTTCGCTGGTAAAATTTTCATACGCCATTACCAATAACTACAGCTAGATCAAAGCTCCAGCCTTGCAAACCAACAACGTGCAAGTCTTCAATGTTGCAGGCCATTCATATTTAATCAGACATTTCACTTAAACTCATTCTAAATGTATGTTGTTACATTTAATATGTAAAATGTAAATAAGCTGATACCAATCTAGTCAGGAAAGATTTGAATTATGGAATGGAAATTTGTTCCGACGTCATAAACAACTATTAAACTACGAAACTTTCTTAATCAAATATAAAAACCTTTGCATAACGTTGTACCTTGTTCTATGTTCCTCAATATCACAATTTGGTGATAAATTAGTTATTCTGATCACATGTAAGATAGGTCATTGGAGTAGATATGATCTAAGTAGAACAGTTGTTATACAAGAAAGAAAAATTATGATAATTTTGAGCAATAAATTTGCGATGAAACAGGAAATACTGCATTTAGTAAGTGAAATAATGACGGTAGGATTGCCTCAATATCAACTGCAGTGGCATAATTCCTTGGCATGGCGCATTAAGGTAACTAACGGCGGAAGTGCTATTTCTATGCAGTGACAAAAACCCGTGGTTTAGGTTGTTGGGATCCGCATTCGGACGTATTTAAACCCGGCTAAATTAATATATTTCATCGTGATGTAAGTGGTTCCGGTAGCAGGTGACGTACACGTAACCGCTTTGGAAACGGTAACGGTAACGATTACGGTAACGGTTCGCAGCAGTCACGCCATGTTGGAATGCTACTTATGCTCTTTGTTTACTACCGCAGGAACAATCCGCAAATGGCTATTGTCTTGCCACATTATTGCCCTATGATAATCACCAATGGATTTTCACTATAATCATATTGCACCGCAGCGTTCATTAATATTTATTCGACCTCGAGGGCTTCTTTTCTATCAATATATATTCCATCTTTACAAGAAACACAAGCGAGAACAAGATGAATTTTATTTTTATTAAAATAAATAGTCATCGACGGTTTCAATTCTTCTGTACGAAATGAATACCCTCTTATTGTAACTCATTGGTAGGTATCCTAATTTCACAAAACCAAATCATGTAATATTATCCTAAATATCGTGTTTGTACTCTAAGGAAAATGCATTATAACTTTGTTTGAAAAGTTTCCCCGGAATTTCATATAAGTAAGAAATGCACATTTCAAATATTCATGCTCTTTCCGAATTCTTTACGATATTAAAATAATTTTCATGATTTTGTTTGCGTGCTAACCTATATAATATTTTGCGTTTTGTAGGCCCTATCTAACTTATAGCAATACAAACTAAATGTCAAATAGCATGAAAACTGATTAACAAAAGAAATTCAGTCCTTCACATTTACTTTGTTAGAAATTACCTTGATTAGCGTTAGAAAAACTTGCATAAAAACACTACACAACAAAACACAAACTTAAATTTTTATCGCTTTCGTACAAAAAATATGCCTAGTGCATAGTATTTTCTACAAGTTTATTATTTTATATTACAGGACATTGCGTCTAATTCATAATCTATAAAAAAATGTATTACTAGTTAGATTTCTTTAGTGTGTAACGTAACCAAAATAGATTTTTACTTATGATTAAGTAATTTTAGTTTTTAAGTTATCAAACTTTAGATTTCTATAATTTATTTATATTTACGTGTAATATATTGCAAAATAAACAATTTCTCATTAACCATGTACTCAGTTTACATTTCATTGTCTGAAGTTGTCCTGGACTATTGCAAGAAATTATTTATTACTCCTATTTCCGTTCAACTATCGACTTATACTTACCTTTGTCTACCACACGAACTTGTCGAATTATAATGCCATTTATTGCGAGCGAACTAGACGCTCTTTAGCCATCCATTACTTAATAATTCCTACAATTATTTTGTACTGACAAATTATTTTTACCTTGAAAAATAATTTCTAAAATATTTTTTATTTCATCTGAGTTTTTATTATCAACTTTGGCACAACATTCCCAGATGGATTTACTATGTTATCAGGCTATATTTTCTGTAAGAGACCTTTAGCTTAATAGATACAGAATCATTCGAACGCTGCAGTACTTTTATTTGATTGGTGACGCTAGGATTTGAACACTCTTTTCATAAATGTACTTTTTCTTTTACCACCACGATTGATAAAATTACGAGTCCAAATCCAAACCTTATTCTCAGCACTCTGCAGTGCAATACGCTGACTCTAGGAATTGAACCTAATTTTACTCAGTTGAACGTAGTTTACCGGTGTTCGATTTATCACTGATTTTTTTAAAACTTTTTCTGACGATATAACCGGAGAAAACCCGTGAAGTATTAATACATACGAAATTCGAATGGTCACAAATTTATTGTTACTGGCTACATTTGAAATGAGTTTTTTCAAGGTTTTTTTTAGGTGAGATAAAATGAGAACAAGCTTTGCTATAAGGGTATTTTTTAATAAAGTGAACAGAAGCACTCACCTATAATACAAAATGGTCGTCTTAGGAATTTCAGTCTTCCAATCGTGCCTTGGTATCGTGATCTGCATCCTGAAGACCATAATCTGGAAAAGAACAAACATTCAAACTTTCCTTTCATCCAAACAGCACCGCAACATTCTTCGATAATGTTTCTTTCAGGAGTTTTTACGGACGTCAAAGTCGTAAATACCAAAATGTATATAATTAAAGATATTAAGAAATTTATTACAAGCATGTTTCGGATATGGAAAATGAGTAATTACATACAATTACAATGAAATTATGATATTATAACTTTCCAACACGCAAAAATTTTCAGATTATTTCTTCACTTTATTACCAGAAAAACGAGTATTATAATAAAGAATATACATTACATTATCCTTCTGGTTATTTTATGGATACGACATTCCTAGTAGAAATAAAAAAGGGAGTATAAATTTTTAATAACTGTATAAATTAAGAAACCTACATAATTTAAGTAGGATTTACGTCTTTCTGTACAAGAATAAAAGTAGTCGTTGGTAACCTGCATCACTAAAATATAAGTAAAACTGTAAATAAAATAAATGTGCTTCTTATATGGATGTCCCTTGTAATATTAAAGTACATTGCAGGGCAAATAAATAGTGCATAAGTATTCAACAATAAATAATTTTATGCATTTTGATGCAACTAAGAAAAGCAAAAACATAAGGGTAGTAAATACAATAGGAAATTCAGAAACTAGAGAAAATTTAAAAGTAAATAAATAGATTAAAAATGGAGCACAATCTCGCATTGAAATCAACAAATCAAATAAACTTGAGATTGTAAGAAAAAGGAATTTCGCTACATCTTATAGTATTCTGTTGAAGAAGGTAAGAAGCATGTGAAGCATTGGAGCTATGAGAGGTCGAAATCCCTGATCCTGAACTAACAGTAACTTAATAAGACTGTAACGTGATCTGATCTGGCGTAGCACTTGCCACGCTAGATAGCTCCTGTTTTGCGTGCAGAACACGATTTATTTCACGCCGGTAAATAGGCGTTACTTAACACAACAACTCACTGCAAATGCTATGAACAGTCACAGGGTATTTTTCAACGGAAATAATATGTTGTACATAATTGCTAACTAGGTTACTAAGGTTCTAAGTAGATATAAATATATCATTCACAGCTAACCCCATGTGGAGGTCAGATCTACTTTTAGAGTAGATATCGGTAATGATATATTTATATCTAGAGGGCGTTTAGCAGACGTCACCTCTCAAGCACTCTAGTTACTAAGGATCTATGCAGTGCAATGAAGGTGATGAAATGAAGTAAGAGAAAATATGACATTTCGTTCGAACCTTGAAAGATCTGGACAACTTGTATCCAATGGAATTTAAACCAGCAATTGACCATGTTCCTACTAGGAATGTCGTGCCACTGAAGTTTATTTTTATGTTGTTTACAACATTTTGCAAAGCATAGGGATTATGTTTAATTTAGTATTGAAATATCCGTAATTGAAAATTGCAGCATTCACCAAACTAACAATTATATTTTCAGCACATACCTATACTGCAATGAACTCGTTGTTTATTGAAAATTTTAATGGTTCCACTTATCAATAATGCAAGTAATGAGCATTTCCGGTATTGAAAAAACCGCAAAAGGTAACCCATTTAGCTTTCAATTACGTAACTGAAAATTGATTGATGAATAATTAAGAGTATCATTGTGAAGCGTTGAAATATTTTTATCTTGGCGTTAACTATGCTTACAGCCATTATGTTCAATTACCACAACTAATGAAAATTTCATTTCATGCAATGTTTCATTGCCCCAGTCGAAAAAAAGATAAAAATGTTTCAGATTGCGTATAGGTAGTAAATAATCATTTCATCTCAATATTATAACAATAATTATTTATCATAATTTGAATTTTATGTTTATTGCATTAAGTTTCCTGCTATTGATTTCGTAAGCCATTATCATTTTTATTTCAGAATGAAAAAAATTGATATGAGAAATAAAGGAAGTTGTATGATAACTCACCTGAGGCTAAATTCAATGGCGAACCAAACAACAACTACTGTTTCCATATAAAAAAGGATAAGGACTGCTTTAGCTTCATAGTCGTCTATCGTAGAAAAGACGCTTAATGCCAAACACATAAACACCATACAAAACCTGCAACAAACAACAAAAAATGATCAATCGTTGTGTTAATTATAATTTATGGGACGAGTTTAATTATTATACTGCTAGAACTATGATAACCTTATTTGACTTAATTTCCTGTTTCTACAGTGTGAGTTGTTTGTTTATGAAATTTATGTGAGATTATAAAGGCATTGAATTATATTGAAATCGAGTGTAATATGACTTCAAAGAAGCTCGCGAACAGGGTTTGCAAGGAATGCGGCACTAAAAGTAAAAGCGATTGATTCTGAAAACCGAAGCGAGTTAAAAGTAAACACGTAATGAATGTGTCAGTTTATTTAAACTTGTCGGGTGTGAATGGGGCTTTACGATAAATCAGATTCTTTTACGTATGTAATTTACTACGCTATTTCCGACTTTTTATTGCGAGTGTAAAATAAATTTTCGAGTGTTTTAAATGTTGTAATGAACGATGGTTTACTTCAGTGCGTTTTGATAAAAGTGATTATGAACATTTCAAAGCAGGCAATTTTTGGAGTTAATTTAAAAATTTACATCATAATGAAATTAATTACAATATAAAAGAATCCAGATGACAAGGAAGCACAAAGAGAATAAAAGAAAAGAAATGTTTTGTTTCGCAAATATTTCGCTCAGCTGTTCAAAGGATTTTCATTCAAATTGTCAAATTCCGAATTTTTCCCGACAGTACATAACTTTCATCTTCATTGCCTTTACATATAAGACCACAGCTTTCCTTATTCCGAAGGTACTGCAATGCTCACCAGTGTAATAGTATGTTGATCAAACTACATTTATGTCCGGTTAGGTTAGGTTGAGTTAGGTCAGTTTAGATAAGGTTAGGTTAGGTCAAGTTATATTAGATTAGGTTAGGTTAGGTCGAGTTAGGTCAGGTTATATTAGTTTATGTCAGCTTAGATTAGGTTAGGTCAGGTTGGGTTAGATTAGATTAGGTTAGTTTAGGATAGATTTGGGTCGAAAGAGAAAGGCTTGGAGGCATACTGGTGCGCTTTTGCTATGTTTTTTTTGTACGCTTATGAAATGTTTAAAAGTGTGTGTTTCTGTCGTACAGCCGATTTGAATGTCAAACTGGAAATGAACAATTTGTAATTTCCTAAAGTTTAATTGTTTTAATATTTGTGTTTTACGTATTACTAGAATAAAATCTTGTGCGAGATCCACAAAAACGGAACGAGCCATGTTTGTTCCAGTCAAAGGCAATTAATTTTGAATCCCCGGTTGTTATGTTAATTCCCAAAGCAGCCCGCAAATGATTGAATTGGGCACGCTATATATAGAAGGGAAGTATCTGCAAGACCTACAGATACAGATAGTATCTCACTGCAGTATATCGATCGAGGTAGGTGAGAAGACTTACACTAGCATATGATAGAGGATGGCGATGACTCCTCGGGGCCGCTCGAGGAAGTTGTAGACGCGACTCTGCAGCCGCCGGTACTTGGCGTCGCGTCGCGAAGGCCGGTAGTTTAGCGGCTTCCCCAGCAGACTCATCCGTGGTTGCGTCAGACGGCCGCGTTTATGCCGTCGCTCATGTATACTTACACTGCAACAGACAATATCATCACCACGAAAGCACCATTCAATCATTCCCACTACATATATAAACGACTTCACAAGATCCACTGTTAATTTAAGACCGAAATGTGCTGATATATAAATGCCTCTTCTTTCTTAAGATATAAATTAAAACTTTTCGTAATACGCAAAGTTGAAAACACCTTTGTAACTTATCATTTTAATTTTGCTCTTCTTTATTCTTCGAGAAAATTTATGTACTAATTTTTAAACTTTGTATTAATATAAAATCTAACGAAATAAGCAAATTTTCAGGTAATGATCGTAAAAACTTTTTCTGCGTATAAAAATAAGAATATAATTTCAATATTCACAATAGTGACTGGAAAGTTTCACTCAATAATTTGTCCATAGAAGTTGAAGTTCTGATTCATATATGCCATGCTATTGACAATTTATTGTCTCAAACTTCGTAATTCAATTTGCTCTTGAAAAATAGAATAAAACCCAGCAAAAAATCAGTTAAAGTTACGGAGTTTCATGATAAATTATACTTCAACTTAACATTCTTTCGAGCAACTGGTTATTCAGAGATTTCAAACTTCAAATAGTTTATGCTTCAAACTATTCCATTTATAACTATATCACTGGATTCAGCCCTTCTTTTCTTCATTTATTTTTTATTTTACCTTGCATCTAGCTTCAAAATATATTGGTTGATTGCAAATTGTACTAATTTTCTTCTGTAATGTTAAATCTGTATTGATCTGAGCAATGTGAATAGAGAAATAATTAATAGAAATATATTCAGTGAACTATTAACGCAATGCAATTATTAAATTAATTGTGCAACAAAGTATCAATTTGCTAAAATTAACCAAACTGACCTAATTATAATAGAATTTATTGTTTCATTAGCGAAATTTAATAGCAATTATTATTAATTTAATTGTGTGATTAATTAATTACCCAAATGTGATATTGCAGTATACATGTATTGAGTGTGGTGGATTACTCTTATTAATTATGAAAACATTAAATGTTATGCTGGAGAATGATTTGCAAGCAATGTAATTAGATATCGTAAGCTTTAGCCTTTTGGGGTGTGATTCAAATATATGTCATGCATGAATAAAACAAAAATAAAACACGCACATAAAAACAAAATGTTTTTAAAATGAATTATTAAAGTTGTTAACGTTCTTAGGATGAAGAGAATAGAAATAGGGATGATAAACAGTAAAAGAAAGAATGTAATTGGCTCCTTTGGGCTGCGGCTGTTGCATATTGAAAAGTGGAATATTTTGATTTGAAAGGTTCGTTAATAAACCGAAGGAATCAATTTCTTGATTAGACGGGGCTAATTGCAGCTGGCTGGGTACAAATCAAAGAGCCTGGCGCTACTAGCGTGACTTCCTTTTCCGACATTCATAATTAAAAATGTTGCTTCGCTCAAACAGCTCACAAAAAATTGATTACTCTTTCGTCAATACACACAAATATGATATTGTAAAACATTCATTGCGATTCCCAGTATACCGACTTCATCAATTATTCCGAAAATAACCATCGCTTCATTTTAAACCACTCTAAACCCACGCGATTCTTTCTTCAAATTGTGAAAGACGAACATACGGGCTCGTCAAAACATTTCTTTAAAGGTATTTTTAACTGTAGTGTTAGATATAGAATTGACATTTGGTTTAACCGAATTATGCTACATGTTTCCAAGTGTCTTTAAAAAAGCACAGTTGGATTTAGATATTTTATATAACAAGGAACGGAGGTGTGAACACAAGCGTAGGACGAATCGTTCTGTAGTCGGAAATTCGAAATCCTGTGTTTGACACGAACTGAGTATAATGTGAGATCTGGCATTCAAATTCCAAATCTCCAACTATTAACTAAATAAAAATTCCATTAGACTGTCAACTATAAAAATCAGCGTATTGTTTTCCAAAATTAGAAAAGGCCGTTGTTCTGTATCCTTTCTGTTTCTTTTGGCGAATGAATCCTGCGATTACGGAGTCCTGAGAAAGGAAAGACCGGAAAACAAGCGCACTTGTCGATACATGTCTGCCGTGCTCTCTGTTCTGTATCAGTTACCCTGGCCTGGAGTTAACTGGAAGTGGAATAGATGTCACATATCGGAAAGGAAATGGTTTACTCTTTTATCCTGGATTACAACCGATAGCTCACAACAGATTTCTCATACACCCGAATTCATAATTGCGCCAAGATGAAACGACTACCACAAAAGGAGCTAGCTTCCAATCCGGTCTTTAACTTTGCAAATTGTACCTGAATTCCAAAACGATGCTTCATGAAAAAATAAAGGTTTGAAAATCAAATACCTCATAACTTATTGATGATTTCAGTTAAATACGCGGTTATTTGAATTAAAAAAATATTTGATTGTAAAATACCACGATGTATGTTGTATTTATTTGTAAAATCTGGCATAAAACTGGGATTTAAAATATTTACAATAACGAAATTAGGTTAACCAATGAATTCGGTGAGTGTACGATTATATCGTGAATTAAGTCATTGTTTTGAGATTGAATGGCCGAGCGAATTAGTTTAGTCTAATATTTATAGAATATTTCCAGGAATGGAGGTTAAATAAAAACAGATTCGTATGTTTTACTCCCACACAGATGGACTGCACTTTGTACACTACGAGCAAAAAGTATGCACTAGTTAGATACGTTTGTGTTGCAATTTCAAGCAGCGAATTTTTTCAACGTTGTTGAAATTTTTCTGCTTCATACGGATAAATACGTTGTCATGGAGTTGGCAGTTTTTAGGTTATGTTTATTTGAATGTCACAATTTTTTCTGAACAAATTTACTTGTTTGAATAACGGACAGTATGGCTGAATTACCGTGCTTGCATTTCAAAATCATCTTCGAATTCGCTAAAAATACCACCGTATCGGAAAAGAGTTTGTCTGGTTTACTATGTTAACAAAAGGTTATACTTTTTGGTTCTGATCTGCTCTAAATGTTTCAACGGTTTCGATCCTAATTTCGGTTACTATTCCTGGATTCAATCGTTACCAGTTTTCTCAAAAGCTGTTGTGAAAACCTGGATTGTCTTTTTCGTATTGGCTTCATTCTTTGGATTGTCAATTGTTCAGCAATCGTTTGGATGAGAAGGTATTACTTGGATATATTCTCGTACAGTGGCAAATCATTGTCAAACATTACCTAATTTCGGTAATAAATTGTGTAAATTCTCGGAATCGGGCTGTAAATCTTGATAAAGTTCGATTCGCCGCTCTTTATTTTGTTCATCTGGAGCTCAGTCAACTGGCCGCTATGATGTAATAGATATAGAACGTGATTGGAATTTTTAAAAACCTACAAATCGTAGCGAACAAAATACCATCTGGAGAAAATTTTCCTCATATAAACTTTGAATCTGGTACAACTGCAATTTTTATGTTTAATCAACCGCTTATCTATAATTCTAACAGATATATAGCGATTGACGTTTGCAGGTATAATATACTTTAAAAATCAATGTTGTATTCGGATGATCAAAATACTCGAAAGGTTAAAATAATAATAACTGTATTCAATAAAAAATAAAGGGCATAAAGTTTGCTTTTTCTGTATGACCGTGAAACGTGGGACTTCGAGTGAAAAATTAATTCGTGCTTAAAATGTGGAGAGATTTCCGCGTTGGCGAGTCTCCTGATAAATCAAGTTTTACAGGAGTTCTATTCTTTGACACAAGAGCTGGAGAAGAGATACGAGGTAATGTGGATGCGGATAAAGAAAATAGATTCCCCTAGAGCTCGCATACAAATAGCAACCAGGAAAATTCCCAATCACTCGCCTGTAATTTGCACATAGCAGCAGCAACGAGAACTAGATTGCATGGGTGGTCATTTTCAGCATTATTGCTTCTTTCTTCCCCAAGCGGAATACAGATTTAGAACATTATTCTACATGAAGTAGTCATCGAACAAGCCTAATAAGTCTCAAGCATTGTCATTCAGCATCAATGTACGAGAATAGGAATGGTGGAATGTGATATTTAGCAGTTTTGATTTGATTTTCGTTTAGGTGAACAGTGGACGGTGGTGGGTATTTGGTATTCATCATTCCTGTATGTAGTGTCGTTTGCGGACAGTTAGTAGTCGTAGTGGTCACTCTGGTCGCCACCACTTGGCTGGAAGCCAACCCACCTTTGACCTTATAGCGGTTATACTCATCGACGTTTTATATGTAACAGCGTACAAGAAAGTCAGGTGCTCCAACTACGCCATATCACGGTTTAACATTCAAAACTGATTGGCACACAAAAATATTTATAACACACTCTACAACTCGAAATTTTTATAACCTCACCGAACATAACGCAATTTAATTAACAGTAGATACAATTTGAAAAAAATGAAAACGTAGAATTATTAACGACAATAGTTAATTAATAAAACAAATAACGGCGCTGTTGGAATAATTGGAATATATCAGTGAAAATAACTAATTAAAATGAAGTACTCTGCAACACAAAGCAAAATTGGTTATTTTCGATTCCTTTTCCTGAATTTCAGCGATTGTAATGTGCAGTGTGAAAAGGTCAAGTTCAACAGTGAAACATAAAATTTTATTAAAAATTCAAAGTAATTCAAGTCGGTAAAAAAAGCTGAATTTGTGTTTATAATTCATGAGATTATTCTGTTTTTGTTCACTTACAAACTAAATGACTTTATTAAAAAATAATTAGAAAAAAGAAAATTAATTAACATATGCACGTGTACATATTTTAATTACAACAAGTAAATTGCAAATTGTTATTGAAATACTGTTATTACTCTAATTAAATGAACATTATCATTTACTATTAATTCTGAAAAGAGATAACAGAGTGCTTGCAAATGTTGTTTAAACAACAAGGCAGACTAAACAAAAACATCACACGTTTATTCTATGCAAACACATTAAAAATATTTATCATCACGTATTCATGCTAATTTCACTTATACTCGTATTGTTACTGCTTTCCTGGTATTGTTTATCAGATGGAAATATAATTAATAGTTTATAACTATGTTGGATATTTCCATGTAATCAAAAATTGTTAATTTTAATTATACAAAGTATCAAACTAAAAAAAATAGTTTTGTTTATTTATTTGTTGCTGAATAGTGGTTTGGTCGCGAAAGAGAAATGAAGCATAATCGTGCGCTAATTGAGAGCAAGTTCAGTGTTTGATTCGGTGTGTTCTGGGCTGGAAACGATAAATTCCGTCCGGCCGAAGTTGGAGTAAGTTTTTGTTTCCGGAAAATAAGTAGAATGTTTCTTTTTGTTCACGTAAACTTGTTGCTTTGGGTTCTTAAATCGGTTTTTGCGATGGGTTCTCTGTTTATTTATAGTTCCTTTTTGCAGTTTTCATACTGCTTTGAGATCACTTCTTTTGCGTTTCATATTGCTAAGGGGCATAAAGATAAAATATGCCTTATGGAAAATCCACCTATATAAACAAGCTTTATTTCTGCTCTCATCTGATTGATCTTTTTACTTGCAATCACGAATAAAAATATTATATAATACCTTAACGTACTAAGAAATCCTTTATCAAAACAAAAATAGTAACATGCGAGTAGAACATCTGTCGAAATGAAATCTTTTCGCTTATGAGGCCATAATGATGATGTAGTATAAGAGTGAAGTTGCTCGCAATTACTGTATTTGCTCAGTTGATAAGTCTAATTAGGATGTAACAGGAAACAAGAGAAAACTGCTGCCACTGCGAAGCACTTCCGTTGTCTTTAATGCCTAACGGAACGGAATTCAATCTCAGATTGCTTTTATATAGATAGTGTTTTAATGACGTCATACTAATGTAAGATACATCCTGCAAAACAAGATTACATCCTCAATTTGTGCACTCAACTGAAGTTATTAACTCAAATCTAATTTAATTTATTACAACCTGATTTTTACGGTATCCAACAACGATTATTTCTTATATATTGCCATTAAAAAAATATTAATTTCAATAACGTTCTTTATCCAATTATGATCTTCGTTTTAGAAAAGAAGTTGAAATTTCCTTTTTATTTTATGAATCAATAAAATATTAATACAGACAGAATGGGTAATATAATTATTATAACCTTATAAAATGTTATAGCACAAATTACAGCTAAATATTTACTGAAATTGAGTGAAAGTGTCAACTGGAGATAACCCCTATAAGAATGATTAGTCATATCATTAATAATTGTTCATAAACATGAAGCAAATGCGAACGCGTTAATTTGTCGTAACAGCAGAGATATTCCATCGAAGTTCGACAGCCGAACATAGACAGCTAATTAGTGATTCGACAGGTTCGACAGATCAGACGATATCCACTAAATTGTTTTATCCGAACACGTAAATACTAGAAAACGATTCAAGAATTACAAGATTGTTCACGATTTTGCAATCTACAAATCCAGTGGAAACCGAACGCACAAGAACTGGTATAAGTACTACAAGTATAGTTTATATATTTTGTTTCTACATCGTACTGGTACAAGTAAATAAATCAATGTATACGGGGCTTTACACACAAGTTCATTTATAGAATCTGTCAGATTTTGATGTGATCATTTTAGGTTACGTCGATTCACCACTGACACATATCTTCCAATTTTACTTAAGTGCATATTACAGACGATGTAATTTCTGTAAACACACTAATGCTTCTGCATACAATACTGCTTTAATTACTCTAGGTAATCATATTCAAGTTATACATTACTGAATTAGTTCGTGTCAATGGAACGAATCTGTCATTAAACATACATGAATTCAATCGCACTTATACAATCTGAATTCGCGGAATGTAGTACAATATTATTCAAAGATACCGGTTCTGAAGAGCGTTCGATTCCCTATAATTAATATTACTTGTCTCTGTAATTATAAATTAAGTAAATCTGAATGTCAATATCACAAAGGATTTTGTAAATCATTTATCAGTTTATGAACCAAGCCAGAAATCTAAAATAACCCCATATTACATATATATTTGAATCTCTGCTCTGCTGATATATTAAAAGCTGAAAGATATGACACTTTGCTTATTGTAAAATTCACTTAAAAGAGTATGTAAAATCTAGATCTGAAAACTTGGAACTGTCAAGACGAGCGAAGTAATAGATAAAGAAGGCAGAGAAGGAAAATATCGCATGTTGAGTATTTACTTTCATGCACGACATTGCTAGTAATTGAAAATCAATGATAAACATTGAGTAGACACACGCACTGCTTGTATCGTCCTCCAGTATCCGATCTTGTAAACTCTGATGTGATAACCAAATGGTTAACGCGCTTGCAAATGGAGAATCTCGGATATAATCCTACTGCTGTATTCAAATGATTTATAACCAAAATATAGTAATGTATAGTTCTAGGTTCCTACACTCTATATAATAAAACCCTACAATATATATTTATTTTCAGTTAAGTGAAGATGGAAGATGTATGCCTTAAACTATTGAAGACGCTAGTTTATGAAATTTGTTTGAAAGTAAGATTCCAATATTTTCATCTAACTTTTGTCAATGTCGAACAATATTATATTTAATCTTTAATCGGAACTTCCGTCAAATTTGTCAATCAATAAAATGAATTCTTCCCTCTTGACGTTTGGAGAATGCCTCTCAAGAAAATTTCAATTTTTTTCGTTTTCTTTTTACACTTACTCTTTTGCGAACACAGTGGCGAATTCAGAATTTTCCCAGGGAGGGGCGAATTATCGTTTTTTTCTTTTTTAGGTAATCATAAACTATAAAATATATATTAATGTTAACAACAAAATTGAATTAAATCATTGAATTACAAAAAAAATATATATAAAAAAGAATAACTAAATTTATAAATCAAACTTTTTGGTTGATTCGAATTCGGTCAAAATTTTCCCCGGATCCAATTCTTTTAATGAGTTTTAATTTCCTTAATACAGAAAAACTGGTCTCTGTTATATAACAATTATTAATTTTATAAACTCACTTTTAAAAAGAAGAAAATATATTTCAAAACCTGCAATCCTATTACGCTTTTTCGATTTTATTCTGTCGCTTTATTATTTAACTTTGATTTATTTTCGAAATCTGTAACCTTATATAAAAGTTGTGTAGAGTTAAAACAAACTAAACAACAGTAATAAACCAAAAATTGTGTTTACAAACGCAAAGTATCCCATAATTACTAATTTTTGTGCAAAAAAAAATTGATTTTGGAAAATAGCATACTTTGATAGATCTCGACGAGCAAATTTCAAATTTTCAAACGGAATTGAATTATCTCTTTTCGTTCCCGAGATATTTGGTATCAAAGTAGCACCTCAAAAAAGTATGTTTTTTCTCAACAATTATATCAGTCGATTCTACGAGAAAAAATACATAAAGAAATGTTTTCTCCGTATATACGTTCTTTGGAACCATTAGGTGAAAAATGAGAAAATCGGAAAAACCTAAATTTCAAAATTTCTCCGAGGAACTTTTTGTCTCCAAAACTTTTCATAGTAGATATCGATACGCTGATTTCAAAATTTCAAACCAAATTGAATTATCTCTTACCGTTCTCGAGATATTCGTATTCAAAGTTGAGTTTTTGCAATATCTAAAAAAAAAAACAGGTTTTTTAGGTATATCCCTTTAAGGGTTAGGTTTACGACTTCGACGACCAATCGATTCTACGGGCAAAATTACATAAGTGTACCAATTTTTAGATTTCTATTGCAAAGGATACAATTTATACAAAGGAAAAACGAAAATCGCCGAAAATCGAATAAATGGCAAGGGGTATACCTTAGATTTTTTTCGATTTTTGGCCATTTTCAGTTTTTTCCTTCTACAAATTCTATCTGTTGTGATAAAAATCTGAAAATTGGTACACTTATGTAGTTTTCCTCGTAGAATCGAATGGTCAGGTCGACGTAGCCATAAACCTAACCATTTAAGGTGTATACCTAAAAAACCTATTTTTTTAGGTATAACTTTGAACTCAAATATCTCGGAACGGGAAGAGATAATTCAATTCGGTTTGAAAATTTGGAATCAGCGCATCTATATCTACTTAAGTCCAGAAAATGAAAAAATTTGAAGACAAAAAGTTTCAAGACGAAAAATTAAAATTTAGGTTCTTTGGTTTTTCTTATTTTTCACCTAATCGTTCCAAAGAACCTATATGTGGGCAAAACATTTCTTTATATAACTTTTCGCGTAAAATCGAATGGTAAAGTAGTTAAGATTGTATCTCTACTCATTTTTGAAATATCCTCAAAAAACACACTTTTTTGAGGTACAACTTTGAGAGCTGATATATCCGAAATGAAAAGAGATAATTAAATTCTGTTTGTAAATTTGAAATCAGTGTAGCTAATTCTTTAAAAAATATTACAAAATAAATTTTGTAAAATTTGAAAATTTTCTAGCTAAAAATTTGATATTTTCAAATATTTTCGAGTTTACGCAAAAATACAGGATCAGTGGGTTTAGGAATTACTCCCATCTTGTTACTACATATATAAATTATTTTTCCAAATCATATTCATGACGGGAATAATAATAGATTCATTATAAGTTTGTGCATAGGTGCATCCTGAACATTATTTCGGCAAATAGTTTTTGTTCTTGACAATTCTGCTCCAAATCAAACAATTCTGTATAATATCTGTGTATATAAGACTCCTTTGCTCTCTAGATTTATTTATTATTATTTTCGAAATTAATTTAAGCCACAAAAATTATATTATTAACGAAATTAAATCGTAGAAACGAAGTTGTTGAAACTAAGCTTTGAGTTTTGAAGTAATTAAGATTGTTTATAATTATTTAAGAATATCATGATCAATATATCTTAATTTGGGTGAGATAACCCAAAATGATCCGTTATTGGCGGTTAAAAAGTTCACAGCACGTACATTAAACTAATTATAATACTATCTGCGATCTGATCTTGATACTGCCAAGTTCATTTTGTTGCCCTTCTCTTTGTCTTCGGACAATAGATGAGTGACGTAATAGCCGCAAGAATTACACCTCATTGTGCAAAATTAATTCGCCAAAACCAACCCTAACAGATCACAGAAAGAACACACTGGATCTATAATGCAAATTGCAATATTTAATATACCAGTCCACGATTCACACTGCACATAAGCTTTAATTAAATATTTCGTATTATTTTTGTTATAGGTATAGACTTTTTGTTTTCAGGCTATATTTTTTTCTGTTTTGGTATTCCTGAACAACATGTAATAATAGCTTCAATATTAATACTACCCCTCATCCCAGGAGTGATTGAATAGCAGGGTGGCTCTATCCTCCATTTCTTGCAGAAGTAGACAAGCAGGATCAGGCCCTGTTTCTTTTGGGAATGTCGTGCAATGACGGAGGTTGGATTTATAGTCGTTGAGCTAACCATTTCTTTCCACCCTGAAAGTTGTTTTTCGACCATTAAATCTAAATACACATATCTCAGAAGTGTTCAAGTTTAGCTGGTAATATTTACAGCTTGTCTTGACCTATTTTTTTATTACTCAAGTGAAAAGGATCTGGGGATATATAAAAGTTGATACCGAATATGAGACTATTTAGATGCAGACTTTTACGCAGAGACTGGATTAGTAAACAAACTAAAACTTCAGCAACACTTGAAAATTTCAAGAGAATAAATTTCTTTCAAATTAGTTTCATCACATTTGCACTTATTTGTATTTAGACGTTAATATTAATCGATTTCAAAATACAAATTTTCATATGTCCTACTGTCTACTATTTCAAAACTCATACCTACGTTTCGTTTATAATGTACCTAAATAATTATTATTTTTCGTATTTCATCTAATCTTATATTCATCCAAATTATAAAACAATCTTCCAGCTGAATTAAATCTGTCTTTACACTTTTACAAAGTTCATGTTAAAAATTTATTTAATTTAAATTAAGTAATCTTTTCAACATATATAGTACAAGTAAAATAATCTTTTTTATCTGCTCTTTTTACATATTGTGCTCTATTTTCATGTTATGTACTTATGTTGACTTTTTCTTATTTTCTTTGTAATTAAATTGTACTGGTTGAGTAGAAGAGTAGACTTTGGCTAAAGCCCACCTTTGACCCTGGTCATTTAAGTTATTTATTTATATGAATAAAGAAATAAATATATGTGAGAAACATGGAACAATATTGTATTTCTATCGTTTGTCTAAAACCCTTATTTAAATATTTCTTGCATAGAATGTTATATAGTAATGATGTGAAAACAAAGACGTTAATTATAAATTTGAAAGGGGTTGAAGTAAAGCAATGAATCAATGCAAATAAGGGTAAAAAACAAGTGTGCATTTTTTTATTTAACTCATAAGGCAAGTCATTGTTTATTTAGCAATATTTTATTCCGAATGAAAAATGCGTGGTGTAGATATCTCGGCGCGATATGCTGGAATGAATGTAAAATGAAATGAGAGTAAGTAAAAAGAGCTGTTAGGGAAGCCAGCTTATAAATTTATTCCAGCGAATGATTGATATTTACGTAGCATTAACCCATTGTACTGATGGAATATTTACTGCATCGCATGTCTAGCCTACTATCTAGTATCAGAGCTTTAAATGTTACTGTGTTTTGTCATACCTCAAATATTTATCAATTTGATTGTTAGCACACGTGTATTACAATCATTTTATATCGAAATCCCTAAAAAGTGTTACGTTATTACAAATTAGACACAATAAACAAATGAATTGTAAATAAACATGCTTTCAGTAAATATCAGTCGACTCTTTTTGTTTTGGTTACACACATGAAAAATACACACGTATTAAAAAACGAAAACCGAAACAAATCCAAATCAGACATAATAAATTTAGCTCCAGGTCACTGCTATAAATACTAATTTTAGTTTGTAATAAATGATGTTATTATATTATAGACTGTTCGTGGTAATAACGATGTGAAGAGGAATACGGTGCATGCGAACTTTTGCCCAGCATATACATTTGAGTGGTTCTGACAGCAAAAGGATTAGTTTTGACCATGTCAGCGTTTATAATAAATTCAATTCGGTAGAATGCAATAATATTGAACCATTTTGCATGCAGGTAAGCACCGCTGCTGAATTTACACAATGTATTTCGCTTCACAAGTACCACACACAAAGCATATTTGATAGAAATATTATTTCAATATTGTCAAATGTTTCCAAGAGTACTTGTCATTGTTTGGTGCATACACTGCAAACAATTGTTTTGTACATAAATCGCAACTTAATAATACTCACAATGTGTAACAATTGCCTTTTAACCACATTTTTTAAATTTTACTTTGTCATTTACATATTTATAATTTATTATGAAAGTTTGATATACACTGAACATTGTATGAAATCATTGTACTCAATAAGAATTTCTATGTAAAATTGAAAATGAGATGGTAAGGTTAGTAGCGTCTACTGTCTTGTGAAATGCAAAATGTCCCCGTACCTCCGTTTCCCGTCATTTCTCTTTAGATGTAATCAGTATGGTGTACATATATTAACACCGGCACTACGTACTTCAAGTAGTCTTTTCATTATTAATTTATGTCTTTGTGTCTAATCTCATTTTAAATCTCGCCTGTTTAACCTAAAAACAGTGCGTTGCCTTCACCTCGAATATGACGTTATTTTAGCGATAAATATACTCTTAAATATATCAAAACTCATGAATACCATTATCATAAAAGAACAAAGAACGATAATTTATGCACTGAATAAATACTACAAGTGAAGTTGAATATTCAACGCAGGATAAGGTATTTGTACAGATAAATATTGTTTAGTCTTGATGACAGATATTGTTATATCTTCACACTTTCGAATTTAAGTTAATTGTATTGTCCAAAATTGAACTCCCAAACGACGAAATTATAAGTAAGGTTTAGTATTTTTAATTTGAAAGTATAGTAAACAATAGACGCCAAACCATTAAAAAACGATAAAATATTTAACTGTTAAATCAGGACACTAGTAATTTACCTGTGTTATTTTATTTATTGCAGCTTCATATTATACTGATTATTTAATTAATTACTATAAATTTATCTAGTTTATCGTAAAAAATTACCCGACATTAAAGGTTTATACATTTATAAAGTTTTCCTGGAAACCAACATAATTATGGAATTTATAATAATTCATGCCACATTTATACACCGATCAATTATGGACACAAAGTTATTTTAAACTTCACCAAAGTTTAAATTATTTATTAACATAAAATAAATTGTTCGGCAGAAGCGCATTAATAAGTACATACGACATATTTAATAAGTAATGATAATACTACATTTAATGACGGCTTTCTTATTCTTTACTAGACATGATTAATTAAAGCAAGAGACGATTTTCTTTTAAAAATAGGTGATAGATCTAGGAATATGATGATTTTCGTAAAATATATATTCCAGCATTTTCTTTTATAAATCCATTGGTGAATTAAGAAAGATGGCCCTCAATTTATTTTAATTACACAGCACAATCAAAATGAATCATAACACGCTTTTAATTTCCCGACGTAAAATGAATTCTTGTAGTTACTCAGAATTTTGTAGAGGGAGTGGAAATGTCAGTGAGGAAATGTCAAATTGTTGATGAATATGTATATGCAGAATGCTGCAATGCAGTAGAATGAATTCTTATACCAAATCTACAGCACAAGATGAATGATGTATTTAATTAAAATGTTCTTATCTTTTTATCAGCGAAGGAATTAGCGCTTTGCATTGATTTTCGAAAGCAGAATAATATATTGCAGTCTTACAATCGGGTCACTCTACATTTACCATCATTTCAATCATACATTATTTTATTCTCTTCACAAATTTAAAACTCATGATTTTACTACTTGATTTTTTAGAAATAATTAAAGTGTAATGTGTAAATTGTCAAAATTATTGACACAGTAATAATTAATTTGTGTGATTCCTGTAATCCAATAGCGTTGTCTAGAGCAAATAAAATTCAAGTATGAATAATTAATGACAATCAGTTTTTCACTTTTGATGTACAATAACTGTCACTGTGCTCGTATTTGCTAATTATAGATGACATGTTGGTTTGCAAACTGCTTTGATTGGACGTTCATCAAACGATATTTACCCATGATCGTCCAGGATCATGCCAGGATGCAATATTGTAGGGGCATTTTTGTTTCGAATTTACGACGAAATGCACTCTTTGATAGTAAATTTCGTACAAACAAAACAGTCACTATTGGCTGTGAGGTCTGTTGAAGCACGGTTTAGTTAACTTTGGCATTTGATAATAACGGTGCTAGCAGTACAATACTGATGCATATAGTAGAATTGCACATTGCCATATTTTGTTGCCATGCACACAGCACACCTCATTAGTTATTATAATTCGGATAAATTCGTGTTTTTTTTGCGTTTACACTTCGCCTGTCTGTATAATTGAAATGTTCATATATTAATAAATTTGATCTATAAAATAAAAATGAAATAAGATTAGGTTAGGCCTGGTTAGGTTAGGTTAGTTTAGATAACTAGGTATGGTGGGGTTAGGTCAGGTTACGTTAAGTTAGTTTAGATTACTTTCGGTTTGATGAGGTTAGGTTAAGTTATATATTAGATCAGGTTAGGTTAGGTTAAGTTAGATTAGGTTAGGTTAGGTTAATTTACTTTAGATTGGTTTGGTGAGGTTATGTCAGGTTAGTTTAGGTTTGATTAGATTAGGTTAGGTTAGGTTGTCAGGTAATGTTAGATTAGGTTATTTTAGATTAGATTATATTAAGTTAGGTGAGGTTAGATTCGGAACGAAGGAGAAAGACTGCGACTATTTTGATCTAATTCCGAATTTTTGCTGCTGCGTTTTGCTACGTTTTTTTGTGCGATTATGAAATATTTAAAAATTGAGTTAATTTATAGTATTTTATTAAATATATTTTATAAACACGGTGTATTATATTGCAGAAATAACTACCATTTTATACAACATATATAAGTACCTATAATTTTGTACAATTTTCTATTATTAAAATACTATTTATATGTGGGACACATGTAAACAAACTTTTATCTACTATATAATTTTCTTTGTTTATTCTAATCTAACCATTTTCTTCTAATTACATATTCTTAAACCATTAATTTAGAATAATAAGAAATTTATTATAAACTATTCTGTTTATACTACTAGATAGTTTGTATTGTGCATATTGATGAGTGTATATATTGTAAATATATCGCACCTTGATGATAAGAAATCTATAAACGATTAATCCGTAGAACAACAGGCCCGAATTTGAATTAATTAAAGTTTGAGTGAGGGAAAATTTCAATTAAGTCTGTTTTAATATTTATGCGTAGTATGGTGAAATCTGGCGCGAGCGCCTAAGGCCAAGTGATGTGGTTTACGCTCAGTGAACGGGGATTAGTGCACAATAGCGAGATTATTTCACTTATCACACTACACTAGTGGCCCTGAACTCCTGCTCGAATTCAGTTAACGCCAATCATACATAGGGATGTTAACTTGGGATGCAAAAAGTGCACAAACAGTAACTAAGGAGCGGTATCGCGTATAAATACAGATATAAACACGAAATAACTTTTTATTACTTTTAGGAAAAAAGCTTACTAATTTGCTTTTCTTTGGTGCTTGCAATGAAAAAGAATGGATGATATAATTTTATTGTTATTTGTATTTTATAAAAAAAATATGTACCTATTTAGTTTTTCGCATTATTCGCTACATTATTCTTTTGATATTTTTGATCCCAAGTATCGATACTTTCTCAGTATCGCGTATCCCTAATCATATATACTTTACATATCAACCATTCAAAAAGTTGACTAATCTAATTTCAAATTTTCAGTTCACTCAAACTTTTATTAATGTTGCACTATATGTTGCACTATATGTTGCCACATTGATACAAACCCGTAAGCGTAAGGGGTTGCATTTATAAAGTTTGAGAACTGCTGAACTAGTTCACAGTACGCACAGTTATGTAAATTTGGTTTGTGTTGAGCTATAATGTTGATTCCCCATAGGATCTGTCATTCAGATCTGACATACATATCTGATATGCCCCTTTCAGCAAATTAAAAAAATATTCATTAATTTTTATAAAAGTTAAATCTTCAAATGAAATAACACAGCCCAAAATAAAATAAAAGATTGTTAGAAATATTTGATCTAGTCAATGAAAATCTTAATTTTATTTGTAATATAAAGTATGTGGGGACGATTTAACAATAGAATAAATAAAGGTAGAAGTCATGATATGTTTATTGTGAAGCAACCTTTAAGTATATAGGTTATTTCTTTATCCTTATCTGATCGATACGTCAGAGAATAAACACATTGTTTAAGAAAAGGACAAACAGAAGCCAAGCTTATAGAGTGAATTAATGGGTAGAAATAATAAGCTGGTAGTTAAAGGAGTATGAAAGGCTGTAATTATGTAAACAAGATTTATATTCACGAGAAATAAAACAGGATGCGGTATTTAACAGGGACTCATTTATCTTTTCTTACACTACATTTCATTGCTGGTCGTATCATTATCGCAAACATATTGACACAGATTTTATAGATGTATATCATTGCTTATTATGTCCTGTAAGCTGCATTCTCATAATCATTACATATTTGTACCCTACATGCTATTTACCAAATGTTCATGTTTGCTGATAACAACTTTTAACCACGAGAAATAATGGACTAATTAATGGAGTCTAAAGGTTATAATAAATTAAAAATTTAAAATATTTGAAACTAAAATTGTTTCGATTCGAATCTGTGCTTATTATCAATTGCTTCCCGGGCACTCATAGCTGATGTGGTGAAAATTTAGTACATGTAATAACAGAGTACAGTTCTGTGGATTCAGAAATTTTAGCGCGTATTCATCAGCGTCAAAATAGCAAATAACACGGGTAAAAAATGTTGTTTAGTCAACGCAATTTCATGTGCAGCACTAACCATATCTTTTCATTACTCAAAAAAAAAAACTTACCCTATCCAAACAAATGAAGAATGAAATTGATGACTCACCTGAAACAAATAACAAATATATAAATAACAATAATTTTTTCACAAAATTATTAGTTTTAAATAATTAAAGGCGAAAGAGAAACAGAAGTAGTGACAATTATAAATTTGTCTTTTATTATAACGTTAAAGAAATAGCGAATATAACAATACGAGAACCCGAATGAATGATAAAATAATCGCTACTGCTTGTAATGTTATTTTATTGAATGAATACCTGTGTTTAATAAACACAGAATAGCTCAAAACGAACATATTCACAAAATGCAAATTCAGGTGCATTATTTTGTTTTTGCATATGAGTTTTGATTGGTCTTTGAATATAGAGTATTGTAATTATACACATGCACACGCGTGTACGTGATCTTGTTGCAATACTCGGTATGAAATGTCACGAATATTGTACTAGTATATTCTGCAGTTCAACGCTTGCATTCAAGAATATTCCATATTTGATGTTTACGTTTCACTGATCGCGGAATTTAAATGCATGTACGTTTTTCTCTTAGTTATACGATATTGGTTTCGTGGTTTACAATTACGACATAACTTGCAGAAGCTGCTGCTTGAGAATTTCCACCAGGAGAACGAACAGATGGCATCCATTTCTCGATTTCAGCAGGATTATAATCCAAGGAATAAATGTAATTCATAATTACAGTTGTAGATAATTATATATAAGTAATATTTTATGAAATGTACAAAGACAATTTGTGAACAAGGAAGTAATAGTAAAATCAATGAATCGATTAATGCCACAGCTTCCGATATTCAACTAAACTATGTTAGATATCTAATGTTTGCATTGACGATGGTCCGAACTAAATATTTGGTTACGTTGTAGTTGGCTAGTTTGACTTACAAATCTAAATTGTTCGTCGATACTTCCAATTATCAATAACGTTACCTCCACGTTATATTTTATTCAAAAACTACAATGGAATCATATTCTACCATCACTCATCCTTGAAATATATTGCAACGTACAAGTTCTGTTGTACAACCGTACAAATATCTTTATATACAATCCAAGTACCAGCGGTGGAATTTAGGCAATACCTATGGAGTCGTTTTTTTGATCTAAAATTGTATTCATTAGAATACCAATTTGAAAATTGATAAGACTTATGTAATTTTTCCCATAGAATCGATTAGTCGAGGTCATAGGAACAACCCCTTAACGGGTATAACAAGAAAACTGTTTTTTTTTTAGGTCTAACTTTGAATGTGAATATATAGTGAACAATAAGAGATGATTCTAAACATACAACTATTTTAAACTCAAAAAGTGAAAGATTTTGTAAAACTTTATGTTTACACATGCCTTCCCCAAATCTCGAAAAAAGACAGGATATTTTATAACGCCTTCTAAAATTAATTTTCTTTGGCATTACCTTTGTATTCTTTATAACAAAATTACTGCTTAATTAGTAATTTGGTTCCTGGAAATTGTGTAAGAAAATACGAAATTTGTAAATGGATTATTCGTGCCTTACTCTACTTACAAACTTTTCATATTAACAGCATTAACGACTCAAAATTGTAGAATGAAGGCTGATTTGCGATTTTCGTTTAATGAGATTTTTACACGAGCTCTAAATAGTTTATTTCCTTCTAATTACTGTTTGGTCTGTGGGGGTTAAATCGTTAGCGCGCTTGCACTTACAACGAAGGTGTGCAGCTACGATTCGCAAAAAAAACGACAATATACAACAGGATCAGAATTCGCTAAGCTAAAGGGCACAACCACTGGAATGAAATAATTGAAAACTGTTCAATTCCCATAGTAATTATTACATAACAAGTTGCATTAAATCTCAAGTGAATAGCTTATAAACCATGTGTCCTCCTTATAAATGTGATAAATTTTTAAGTATTACCTTTTTTGAATAAACTAACTACTAGAAAGAACATGAATCTATGAAAGGTCGCCACTAAAATTTACATTTGGGATTTATGAAATATTAAACGTTGTCTTTACGACTGTAGGCTAAGAACTTATGATTTTGACATCAAAGCAAGAAAAAGATAGATAATATAAAAGAAAATTCCGAGATTTAACGATCAGTTAAGATGTATTTCTACCTCTTCCTGAAATGAATTTTATATAAGGCTTCTTCTCTAACAAAAAATATATAAGGTTATAATTTGGATACAAATTCAATATACTTAGAAATTCAAATTAAAATGGTACTGCTATAAGACAAAACTTTTTGTTCTTATTACATATTCTTCCAAGTTTCTTGCACATATTTAATTTAATTGTAATTGTGTAATTGTAAAATATATCAATGAAATATGAGAAAATTACAATGCATTATTTATTCATAATAATATTTAACTAATATGAATTATATATAATAACTAATCTATTTTATTTCAAAGTCAAATGCAGTATGTTGAAAGCCTGTTAATATATTCATATGATTTTGTGAATTTATGTGATTTTCCTAGGATTTCCATTTTATATTTTTGATATGTCAAAATGAAATTAAATTTAGTGAGTTGCGTAGTAGGATAATAAATTTGTAAGTTGTTGAAATAAACACTTGATGTGTTCATTGTGTAAGATGGCGGCAGGATAAAAAAGAATACGTTTAAAGGCGTAGGCATAATGAAAGTTGTCCTTAGCACTAATGAATGTCCTTCGTAACAATTTCTCTGAAGGTTTCCTTTTATTTTCCTGCAGGAGAAGCCTTTTGGTTAATGTTTTCTCGCGCAAATAAAAACCAACGAATTTGCATTTCTCTATTGTTTCACACAAAACCGCCAAATGCACACAACACAATGTCAACCTCACATTTATTTTCTTTAATTAGTTCCTGACAACCGCAACAAATTATTTTCCCCGAAATATTGTCCTTCGTACTTCCAAAAACTACTTAGTACTTACATACTAAACATCACTTATATATTTACTTGAGTTTTTTAAGCTTACAATCTCTAAAAATCTAGTAGGTACTTACAATATACTTTGGACCACTCAGACACAGTGGTATTTCATTTATCTCACACTCCGCTTAGTATTTAAAACGAATCTATAGAGCTTACTAAAGCGAATTTAAAATTGATTACCCTATTCATTATCCGAAGTAATCTTCATCTGATTTATTTATAAAAAAGAGTGAAATGTTATTTTTATTATCCTATAAATATTTGTCTAAGTATTTAACTGATTTAAAATTATTGATTCTTTTATTTATAGAAACAAATAGATTTAGCTGAGAGTTAAATATAAAATAAAGCTATTTATATTTTAGTCGTAATATTTGCACGTTTCTTTGATGTCCGTATTTATTTCTTCATATAATTATACCAACACATATAAAACACATATGCATTCTTTTAATCTTTTATGATGTTGTGTTTATATACAAGAAGTTATTCACAGTTTACGTTACTTACGTTTACAATTATACACTCATACATACTAACTTGGAAAGTATAATCATTTTTGACGAGGTTTTTCTAAAAAGTACATAACACCTAATTGTAATAATTTTCAGGATTTTACGTGTCTTTAAAAATTAACCTAAAAATTGTAACAACAGGAAGAATTTAATTTTTGGATAAATTTTAATTTTCAATTGTGTTCATAGTTTGTTTAAAACTGCACCAAATCCAACGTCAATATTTTTTGCTTTTTTGTAAATTTCAATTAAAAATTGTAGAGAGATCCAATAGCTATACCGTGCAAAGGTGCGCACAGCAAAATGTAAAGCAAAGAGAAAAAATTGCGTCCAGCGCAAAAAAGTCTAAAATATTTATTCCGCTAGATAAGAATTTTGCATAGGGAAATTATTTACATTTTATGTTTGAAAAAATACACCAAATAAAAATAATACAATCACAGCTAAGCAATATTTCTTTATACAAGGTGTTTCAAAATTATTGCAAAAAAAAATATTTTTATTATAGCTATTTAAAGTAAGATGTTGTGGCTTATTTGTAGCGTTAAAGGCGTTAATTGCGTACACTTGACAGAAGCGTTGACAATGTTGACATGTGTATGCAATCTGTGTTTATCTGTCGAGCGATAAACGTTTGCGTTTTGCGGAATTTATGTGATGAAGTGAGGCAGTGTACACCTTGCAATGAATTATCGTGTATCGGGCAATATATCATTTACCGTTGACATTTCAGTTTGCGAAATAGCCGTGTTGTGGTTAATACGACATATTGTAGTGGACGCGATCGTGGCTCTACAATCACTATCTGCTAACCAACCTATCGTCTAGGGAACATCCATCATCACAACAAAATCAAGCTACGAGTAAATACCATTTTAATGCGGAAATGTACTTATAAATATATCTACATAACTTTTTATGTTATCATGTAAAACAATTTCTCAGCTTTTAATCCTCATTACAACTTGAAATTAGTAGATGTTAAATTCATAACTACTAACTACAATTTTGTAGTGTGGCCAAGACTTTAATATCGAATGAGGTAGTTAAATGATTATTAACATGTAAATGAAAAATTATACAGAGGGTATCTCTTATTTGTATTTTTTTAAGAGTTTAAGTTTGTAAAACACAGAGTTTTCCAATTATTTTTAACAAGAAAATATGATGGAAGTTAGTAAACAAATCCTTGAAAATCCTTAGAAACAATTGTCAGCTTCCCGCTTTAGAAAAATCAATCTGCAAGGTCCAACATCAGCCAACATCATACGCGGCCCGTAAAATTGAGGATCGAATCCTTACAACTCGCAGATGATATTATAGCAGAGTGGGGCAGAAAGGACGAAGGATAACGGACAGGGAAAGCAGCAGTGTCAGGCATAATCGTCTGCAAAACGCATCATCCCAAGATGGAGCACTGAATAGCGACGGGAAGAATTTGCGACCTGCTCTTTATTGCCCAGATACGAAACACTCATTCTGCACAACCTCGCGATAGGCTTTTTCTATGAGTACCTACTCTTTTCATAAATAACTAAATCTACAATCATTTTAATCACGTTCTTCTTCGGCATCATAACACTAGTAGTAGTCAAATGTGAAATAGAGTAATAATAGTTCTTGTATTCGACTATTTTATTTATAAGTTAAGAAGTGCAAAGGCGTATCTGCAAGACATTCAAGTGTTTATCTTCAAAAATATGATAGGAGTTGTCGCAGGACGAATTGACTGGACACATATGTAAAATCACCTCCGAACATCTGGAGCAGAAAACCCTAGGCTGGACATTTGCCAAAAAAATTGATTGCCGGATTTCATTTCTCCATTCTCTCGATGCATTGTATCAACATCGATTACAAAACGAATTAAAAATACGCGATGCCTTCTGCTTCAGCAAGAAAAAGACTTTAATGGTGATTTAACTCGCTTGGAAAGTTATAGCGCTCGCTACGATATTTATTGGATGAGATGACTTCTTTATCAATTTGAATTATAAGGAAAAGAAATCATTTTATGAGGGTAATCGTTTTCTTGCGGACCCTTTGATCGTAGAAACACCTTCCAAAAATCAGCTCGCATAAGTTTGAAAAATATAAAGCAATAAGTTGAAAAAAGTATACCACTGAATTATTTTACAAAGTCATTTTTGAATTAAAAAGTAGGTGCATTTAGTTCTTGAACTATAGTGATTAGTTTAAAAGTATTTTTTGCAAATTTTTGTTAATTCTGTTCTCATCTTACGTTAAGTGGTAGCTTATTCATTAAAAGTACATCGAAACTTAGTACCTAAAGAAAATGTCTTTTAGCGAAATAGAATCTTTGAAGTTTCGTTTTATAATTTAACATCGTTAATTTATTAATAAAAAGTATGGAAACTAGTGGTTAATTGAAATTGAACCTTTTACCAAAGGTTGTCTATTCAGGCTATAGTTTTTTTTGTAAAATAAAACAGCATCTACTAAGGGTTTAGTTTCGTAGTTTACCAATGATGGTTTAATAATTAGATCATATGCATCGAAACTAGTAATTACCTGAAATGTCTTACAGCAAAGGATTGTCTGTGAATTTAGTTTTACTTGTAAAATAAATAAGGATCTTCCAAGGGTTTCGTTAATTGGATTAATAGTCTTAATTGTTAATTATTACAGTCGCATTACTACTAGAGGTTCATAGAGCTTTGAAGCCATAGATTTTCTTTTACTAGCTGAATACTCTTGAAAGGAACAAACCTTCAAAGAGCACATTTGATTACAAATATGTATTATCATATCCTTATAATGATTAGTGTTTAAATATTAACCTTCACATATATATTTGAATCATTTTCATTTTCATGAGCAATTTTAGTTAGTGTATAATGAAAACCATTCACTATGCTCAATTTTGATTTGAAGTACGTTAATCTGGCAACCATCACTGCAATACACATTTGATAATAGTTCTCTATGAAATTAGCGAACGATTTAACAAGTATCTGGTTCCGGATTCACTGTATCCAAAGTAGCAATGTGTGGGTAATATTCGTATTAGTGAAGTGTTAACACAACATGAGATGAGAGCAGCCTTCCGTTGATTAAATTTGAATAGCGCGAGTGTAGTTTAGTAGTTTATTGTTAGTTGAATTTCTTAGTTCCGTAGGACCTCAGTGTGAAATCCAGGATTTGTCACAACAAAGTAGCTAATACCCCACAACCGCATACACATTCGCTGGATTATATTACATGTTATCACACGTCACCTCTACCACCTCATCCTTTATTTAAATACACTAAAATCCGGTTATACCAACATCAGAGGGATCAAATAATCGGTTGAGGTACTGACAACCCAAATTACATAAAAACTTTTCATGCCTTACAGAATGTATGGGAGATGAGTGAAAATATTATAAGACTGAATTTCAGTAGTATTTTCGAGAATAGTATTATTTTGTCCAGCAGTATGAGCAACGTAATACAATGCGAATGTGAAAATACACGTGTAGAATAATGATCGTGTGCATTAATTCACGTAGGTAACGTTCCCATTAGACTGAAAGACGGTAGAAGAAATGAGCGTGACGTTTAGGGAAATGTAGTCCCGGATTTTGGGGATGTTTACATGTCGGTGGCTATTAATTTCCATTTCCATGTGCGTTGTGTATTGTATGAAAGATTTCCCCACTGGAAACTATTCCCCCAAGACTTGCACGAGTGCTAAATTACAGCAGGGGTTCACACTAAACCAACTTACGTGCTCTACGTGCTAAACATACGATCAATGACATTTGTTCTTTTCCTTCCTGATTCTAACATTCTCATTTCCCATGGCTACCTTCTCATCGCATACGTTAGTCTAAGTAATGCTGCATAAATGACCAAATTCTCATCATTTCATTATATAGTAAAGAAAATAAAAAATGGATATAATGAAATATATGGTTTTCCAAAAAAACTACTCCTAATTCATTAAATTTATAAACGCTGGTTTAAATTCTTTTGAAAGAAGAATTTTGAATCTCATTGAGAAAAGCCGTATGCGGTGTAAAGTAGTTTAAGACAATGAAGCAACGGAGCAAAAAATGAATAACTTGTTGAAAACACTACAAGTTGTGGAGTGCGCAAACTTTCGCAAAGAACATAAAATATTTGCCAAGTTTCCAACAATGGCACAGCCTGATAACATTACAACAAGAAACAAGAGGAAATGCACTGAACTACTATTGTCCAACATTCCGCAAAGAAGATAATTAAGCATAATTAATATTTCACCACCAACAATGAATATGAATTGTATTGTAATCATGCTGACACAACTAAATCAAACTCATTGCTAACTTTGCAATCCTATCTCATTTCAAAACTTGATGTTTATTCATTTTTGGATAAAAAAAACTATTTGTTGTTTATTGTTGAAGTAATTCCGTACCGAAATGGTGTGAAATTTTGGTTTGGAGTGAAAGCAGTTGGAAGCCCCTGGTTTAACATTTGACAAGAGCGGCTTGAGGCTTTGTCATTGAAATCAGATCAACCCAGTTCGTACAGCCCGTATTGAACCTACGGACTGTGGTTGTGTTTATTAGCGAACTACGTTCACTTACACAGATAATTCCAGTATTTCACCTTTAACCTTCAATCTTGGATGACTTCAACTACTTAACTTTCACTAAACTCACTTCTATTTCGCAAATTCTATTTATCTTTAGTGAAATTCTATTGGTCACGATTATTTTATGTTTTGAAGATATGGATGATATTTATTTAAAGTATTCTTATTTGATCCATTTGCTGTCATGTTTCCATGGCCAACCCCATTTCAAGGAAGTTGTATAAAGTGAAAGTATAAAAATCTGATATTTGGGTAGGCAGAGTTTGATAGTCCATCGCTCGTATCGCAGGGTCAAGGAATTAAATTATGTGAAGATTTATAGCTTATCGATGTGTTTAAATTTTCTTTCAGATTTATTACTTTCCGCCAAGTTTCTTAAAATATAAATACCTGTAGCAGAGAGGCTCGCAAAATAATATGTTTCCCAAGATTGAGCGCAAGGGAAAATCGACTCATCTACGAAAAATATTCGCTTCGTTTTTCACTTACGAACAAAATGATTCACAGGTTCAAATTTTCCTATTTGTAAATTAAAATCATCGTAGTCATGATAAATACACCAATTGAAACTGCATCACCAAAGCACAAATGCGTGCAACTCAGTACAGAGGTAACTTATTACTAGAACAGATATGCATAGCCATTCGCAATTTACAGGTTCAAACGAAATTATGTCCGTACTTGTTCACTGATATACATACGGATTCTATGACAAAACCAATGTTACTTTATTGCTAATCGTCAGCTTTATTTGAAAATAACATTTTAAGAGATAATATTTATTAATTTATTTATTTTCGTGTCCGTGGCATATCAGAATTTGATATCTCCGTTGTTCGTATTTGTTTTCTGCGTTTGCTTTTGTTTTTTTATACTTTTTGCCTTTTATTTTCCTTTGGCGATTTCGGTCCATACGAATGCACAAACATCATATATATGGAATAAAGAGAATTTATACCACTCATTCACTATCTTTGAACTTGTAAGGTGTGTGTCATATCGATACCTTATCTTACATAAAACATCGATATAATATCATGACAAAAGGAATACATATTTTCTTCTACAAGCGCTTCTATACCTCGTTGAATAATACAAAAACTATACATATTTTAAAAGTATTTGTTTCTTGGCTGAATACCCTTACATCAAATTCTAATTATTGTTTTACTTACATTAAATATTTAACTTAACAGACGCTTTTTATTGTTTGTAATTTAAACTCTGATACATTTAAGAAGCTATATTAATGTAGAATATATGCTTTAGTTATTAGACTACAAATTACTTATGGATTAGTGTTAGACTTTTCATTTTTTCCTAGGTAATATAATACTTGTAACATTTTGAGAAGCTCGAGAATGAAGAGAATTAAAATTTGAAAAAAAGGTAGAGGGTAAATGTGAATTTATTCATTGTTGCATATCCGGGTATGATTTGGCCTTGTGATACGGGTGTCGGAGCGAGAATCATCGTGTATTCCGGCTAATAGAAGCAATTTCCCGACGTGTACTTGCTGGGTGAAATAAAAGCAGTGCTGCTTCCAGGTTAGCATACCGGAGACCGGAGCTGTAACCACGAACGTTAGCCTAGATGAATTCATATTTCCATCCAACGCCGACATTGTTTCAAACCGGATTGATTTTGTTCGGTTAGAAGAATTTACCGCTTTATTATCAAGCGGGCTAATCGCGGCACTTAACGATACCGCTGGCCGCTTACCGTAACGGAATTATAGCGTAATGCACTCACATTAACGTTCAATTAAATCATGCGCATTCCCAACTTTAAGTGCATTTACATTTTCCCTATTCAATTTATTAATACGATATTAAAAAATAAGTTTTTATTACTTTCTGAAAATTAGTTTTATTCAATGAAATGTCTCGTTGCACCGATTGGAATTACGAAAAAATCCAAGCTATTTATATTTGTATTTTTCGTCCATTAATGTTCAAATGCATATTTATTTTAAGTCGAAATAAAAAAGGTTATATATTTTACCGTTTTTTGCTGAATCAATAGGTATTATAAAATAATGAGACCAAAATCAAGTTCAGTAAAACAGGTAAAGGAAATATATGAATGTTTAATGGAAGATACAATAACTTAATTAATTAAAGAACAATGTTAAGGATTTGGATTTTATGTCAAGGATAATATTTTCATGGTCGGTACAAAAATTATATAGAAGCACTGATTTTACATATTTATTTATAAAAATGTTAATATCATTCTAGTTTTTAACATTTTATATCATTATTTTCGACTGCATATGACATAACACTAAAAACTTTCTAAATGCAAAATTCTTGTAAAATATTCGTATCTTAAACAATAAAAAGTTATGAAAAGAATTAAAACTACAATACTCATGTCGAGAACTGAAACATATGTGCATAAGAAACACGGGTCGTTTGCATACGAATTTCCACAATAAATTATATTTATCAACAAATTTTATGTATATGCATGTAGTGTGCAAATTTTTGCTGAGACTGCAAAAAATGTTGCAGGGAATATAAATGTAAATGCAGATTTAGCAGTGCTGCTAAATTGGCAAGGAAAATATTTTGTCGTAATCTTGCTCCAAATGTTCCATTTAAACGCGAACAATTTTACGGAAAAAGAAAAAGAATTTAATATATTTATTTGCCGCATACGCTGAAAACTTGCAAATTACTACTTTGTATAATAATGTGCAGTAATAAATCAAATGGTTATTGTTTTCATTTGTACAAGCTATTCATGGATTGTGACCTTAAGCAACTACTGTTTCTCTTTCTAGCAAGAAGACGAGTAGATCTAAAAATTGCTTTTATCTAAAATATGGGCAAAACGCGGCATTTAACAAATCGTGAAACAGCCTACACCGGATCAAAATCCAATAACAATATTGTTCGCTAGGACTGTAAAATCATTTCTTATTCCCCTCACGTTGTACAAAAAGTGGCAAATTCTGTTCGCCATTTGTAGGAAATAGAGTGCCGTAAATAAAAGCAAAGTAAATAAAAAATTTCATTGGCTAAGCTTGACCACTGACCACTACAGATCGATGATTTTGTAGTAGAAACAGTACATTACTTCACCGTTCAATAACATTATGCTACTTTATTATCTTGCGTTTTTTATATCAAATCGGAAAAATCTTAATGTCAAATCGTTTTAAAAGCAACTAAATTTAACTATAGATTTGAATAAAAAAAATTCTTACCATTTTAAGAACCAAATTGCACATGAGACACAATGAGAAACTCACCTATAACAAAAAAAAAATATTATAACAATAAATTTATTTTTGTGCCTAGGTATAAAATTGTACAAATTTGGAATTTAATTATAGAAAAACAATATCTGTTTTATTTGCATGCATATAAGCAAAAAATAATTCATTTATTATCTCAAGTATATAAAGGTAGAGTTAAGATAATTATAAAGCTAATTTAAGTAAAAATACGTAAGAGAATCATGTTCTTACAATTCTAATTATCACTAAAAGCATGTCAATATAAGGGCTAGTAATTTACTGTAAAGAGATTAACCCTTAATTGAATTAAAATTACGTCCCTTGCTATTTATACCATGCCAAATTTCGTACGTACGCAAAATAAATTTTTTGTTGCTCATACGATACATGAAATAATATTCACAAATGCATGAACGTAGTTTTTATTTACATGATAAATATTTTTCGGCAATATATGTATTGCAAATTTGTTTCTTGTTTTGTGTTTATTTGTTGTAGCGAAATTCAAACATTTTAGTATTAACATGGACAAATAAAGTAATCGTTAAATATACCCATAAATCGGTTGTGTTCTAATTCCACATTTAAATTGTAACTACTTTACACAATGATAACTTCATTATATTATTTTGATATACAAGAAAAAATGAAAGCGCTGCAGAAGCTCTGTTCAGTAGCTACTAAGCTCTCGGAAGCGCTGTTGAGCGACGATACGATATTATTCTTACTAAATGGTACTGAATACATTTTCCTTATAAATTACAAAATATATTGTTGAATATTTGGATTAAAATATAAAAAGTGCATGTGTAAACATAGTATACGACACTCTAAATATTTTGTTTTGTTGAGTAGTGCACACTTCAGGACAATTTCCTCAGGTTTATTAATTATATACCTGTTGTCAATTGCAGTAAAAATTGTCGGTGAGTTAGCCGCATTTCGTGTTTGTTGCTTGCTGGTTAAAAATTCAGCCGGCCTAGGTATAATTCACGTGAGATTGGTTTACCGTAGCTGGTTTCCGTTTACCGTGCGGTAACCGTTACAGGATCGATACCAAGACGTCATAATTGCTTTGCATTACTCCTGAATATTTCATTTTTCAGAATTTCACTATTACTCAGCAACACACCTGTACAATTTGCGATTTTTTATTCATACTTAAATCACAAGATGCACACGATGCATATTTTTATGTTAATACAGATCGAAAAACAAAAACACACATGTAAATTTCAATATAGCAAGAATAGGTAATGTTGCAGTGTCAGATTTTACCAGAGGATTTTGCTATCCTTACGCTTTTGTAAACAGATGACCAGAAATATTAAATGTGTTTGTGATTTTTAGGATAGGTATATTAATACGACAAACATGTAAATAATTTACACTAGTTTACAATTTAAAATCAATATTCCCTGAATAAATTCATTGCAAATGTGGAATTCCTTTATTGCACTAAATAATTTGTATGCAGATTATTATTACGAGAAATACAAATTCTCAACTTTATATTAAATTTTATTTCACTATATGGAAATTTCTACTCGAATAATTCGTGGAATTATTGCACAAATAACATCAGAATGTTATAATAAATACATTTAGAATTTGCACTTAGCATACTATACGTTTTGTTATTGTTATGTTTATTTCGCCCAAATATGTAGCATTAGTGTCTACAAATATTAACAACATAGTAAACAAACATAATTTTATAATGAATTTATATATAACACATGTTTATTTGTAAATAATGATAGATTTCTAAAATACAAAAAATATGCAGTGAAATACTTCATTGCTTTAGGATTTTTTACTAGGTTATATACAACATGAACAAAACTAGTTATAGAGCACATTTCATCACTCATACGGTTTATTTACCTCAGATTTTTGCAACATAAATTAAACTATACTGGCTCGGGCAACAACTATTGTATGTTTAATTTTTACATTAAATTAACCTCAAAACTAAGAAATGTTTTCATCATATGTCAGTTAATTTATCTATTTGACTTGTTTGAATCAGACTGTTACTGTGAAACTAAAAATAAAAATATATACAGCTGCCAAAAGTGTATTTCATGTAACAGATAATTATAAATCAGACGTGACTAAATGCATTCAAATATATTCCAAATAAAACAATGCTTTTAAAAAGATAAATATTATTTTCTAGTAATTGTTCTTGCAAAAATTGACAAATAGCTGATATTTCGAAGAATTAAAGAATTCTCACCAAATAATTTATTTAAGAAATAAATACGTTTACAAGAACACATTTGTGTTCCGTAAAAAGGTTGAGAGCCACTGTTGTACACATTAGGTACTGCAATCCGTCCCAGTTCTGTAGCACAACCTCTAGTACTTAGAGAACCCTGAGAAGCCAATAATGATAATGATGAATTGATAGTTGTAGTAATGTGGATAATGCAGTAAAATGTTGTTTAATGGGATTTGCAATATCTGTATTTCCGGTGTAGCGACTAAGTGAATAATTTAGGCTTCGGTACTTGCTCTGAGCTCGGGTATTCTCATTCATTATTCATTTATTAATTGGCAGAAGCGCTAGACCTCTGCGATTTTTATTTGCGCTGGATGTGCGCAAAATTCCTTGCACAAAACATGAGATTTGCTTTTTTTTTAATTAAAACTTTTCATACACAGCAGTAAGCAAATTCCAGGAAATGATATTGTATAAATTATATACTAAAGCTACACAGTAATAGAACTATATGTAATTAGTTTCTATTCTAATTTTGGCAAATCAAAATATCAGATTTGTTTTTCCAGTGAATCATTTCATATATTTGAGCTTTATAAAAGAAAATTAAAGTACCTGTCAAATTTGATGTCGTTAGTATATAATTAATTTAACGTTGAAGATGAATAAAATAGAAGAAATAGATATTATCTTCCTTAAGTATTCCATCTACATTCTATTGATCGCAGCCTACATGCAATATGACGTTTGCGAAACTTTTTCAATTAATTTATCTTTTAAGTTATAATTATCTTATTCTCTCTTAAAAATAAATGAAGTTTATAGCTCCCTTAAATCGCGAATCCATAAAATAGTAATTTGTACTAATAATACACCCGATTACTTGAATACTTAATATTTTCTTCAATATTACATGTAAATAGCATTTAATAACTACCTTCGGCAATCAAAGAAAATGTCACTTAATTAAATACTTTTCTTGTTTTCACAATTCACTGTTCAAATTTTTACTAAATTTCCTGTTATAATTATCACATATTATAATTAAATAAATAGTGAATTTGTTGTTTTAGTATATATGCAGTGAAACTTCATTTTGTCGCCGCTGGTAGGGCTACGGCAGGACTTCGAAGTCACCAAACAGCGCTGTATGCATATTATGAAATGAACAGTTCATAGTAGGCTGCGGATACAGCGATATTTTAATTTGGTTAATTGCTGGAATTTGAACCCCAGATCTCCCTCGTACCTTAATTCAAGTCGAAGAGCGTTAACTAAGTGAGCTACTCTGCACTCAAAGCATATTTATGCTTAATATATCCATATTTATTAATCGTTATTAATTTGGCAAATTCTTGGGCTGAGCTATCTCCCATATAATCGATTTTTGATCTTCATATAATGCGTGTTTCATCTCCTTCGGTCTCCCAAGCGTCCAATCCTCTGTCTTCGTCACGTTGACCTTTCATTGTCATCGTGCTTGAGCTGTGGATGCCTCGACGCTTAGCGTCGTGACGTGAGGGCGTCGGATCCTCGTTGCCTAGTAACATCCTCCTGTACTCGCTCTCTGAGCGGAGAGAGGTCCCTCACCCCGAATTATTCGTCAAGTGCTGAATGCTCAATTGCTACTCGAGGGTTTATTCAAAAATTTGCTTATTACCAAGCACGGTTAAGTATGTTTATACTGTAAGGACATCACCAATTTATTAGCAATAAGGACATTCAAATTTTATCAATTAAGACGCTAAAAATTTCGGATGCCAAATAATTAGATAATAATCATTGGCCTAATATTTCTACAAGAAATACATCTTATCTATCATTATTCCTCATTATTTTGTAACTTCGCCCTTAGGTGTCTGGAAGTAGGTCTAGAGTTCTTTTGAAATATAATGTAGCTCCAAAAATCAGTTTTCCAATCACACACACAAAATCTGTCTTCATTAAAAAAATCATATCTCGGAAAATACGACCCTGGGATTTTTTTCACTATTTTTTTCGTAATGTAGAGGGTTGAATTGAGGGTATAAGGTACTTTTTGTTAAAAATTGGAGGGGGTCAATTTTTAGGTCAAAAATTCAATTCACGAAATCTGTCTTCATTAAAAAATTCATATCTCGGAAAATACGGCCCTGGGATTTTTTTCACTATTTTTATCGTAATGTAGAGGGTTGAATTGAGGATATAAGGTACTTTTTGTTAAAAATTGGAGGGGGTCAATTTTTTAAGTCAGAAATTTAATTCACGAAATCTGTCTTCATTAAAAAAATTATATCTCAGAAAATACGGCCCTGGGATTTTTTTTCACTATTTTTCTCGTAATGTAGAGGGTTAAACTGAGGGTATAAGGTACTTTTTGTTAAAAATTGGAGGGGGTCAATTTTTGAGATCAGAAATTTAATTCACGAAATCTGTCTTCATTAAAAAATCATATCTCGGAAAGTACGACCCTGGGATTTTTTTCACTATTTTTCTCGTAATTCTTATCTCGGAAAATATGGCCCTGGAATTTTTTTCACTATTTTTCCCGTAATTTAGATGTTATTTCAGGGGACAGTATCCTGTAAGGATACCTGTTATGATGTTCAGGTTAATTTTGCGTAACTTTGTTTGTTGTTCGTAGTGTAGCGACAAGAGAAAAGGAAACTTTAGGTTGATCTGTTACAGTGCCAACTATGATATAAATGGCAAAAAGGTCCCTCGGGAGTGTAGAGCTGATGTATACAGCAATGACGTAGCAACGGCATCATTTCTTAATCTTGTGTAAGTCCGTCATTTTCACAATAAAACATATAAGTTTTTGAAGGCGATAAGAGGGAAACCTCAACGTATGATGTATCGCTTTTCAAATGTGGTCAATATATCAATTTCCGGCTTTTTCGGGAAATATACTATTATGTCTGCTGCGAACTGTCACCTCTACATAACGATATATTTACCCCAACGCTAGTAATTGTAATATCGAGTTATAACGGGAAAAGGAAACTTATTATAAAGCAGATATGTATATTACGTTTTCTGTTATTTCTTCTCCATTTAAATATAATGTACAAACGGATCATATTTTATATTACTACATTCCACAAATGTATTCATATTCGTATCACTTAAATGTTTATTATGAAATTGTTTTGTTTTTTTTGTATATGAAGAAATTTTATTTATAGACAAGCAGTCTACAGATTTTTAATGGGTTCCAAACCTCTAGATCATAGCAATGTGTTGGATGCTAACGATTAAAAAAGTTTTGAATATTATTTAACACATTTGAATTTGTGTTGAGTTGAGCATGAAGCGAACAAAGTAAATGAATGAAATATTTGACATTTCGAAGTGGATAGACAAATTGTAAAGTACACATCTCATTTATGCAATTGACTGACGTGCATTAGCTATCGGATTTCGAATTATCTCTTATTGATCCTATGATTATTTGATTATCTACGTATTTTTACCGAAAGCCTTCTACACTATTCGGCTAATATAATTATATCTAATACAAATGTATTATATTTATTATGGGCTTCCTACTCAAATTTATTCAATTTCCTTTGTTATTACTCGTCAAATCAAATTATTCATAACCTTAGGAATATTAAGTTTTTATTCTTAGTTTACAATCAACCTGTAGCTTATACTTCTTAACAAATTCCATTTACATTTTTAAATAGTAAACAATATAAATGATATTTATACAAATGTATAAATTATAACATTCAGTTTGAACAAGTCTCACATTTCACACCATAAGGCAAAAAAAGAAAATTGCTTGATTTTAATGAATGTATTTATAAAAGCAGTTTTAATATGTTGTGCAGTGTGAACTTGTAATAAAGCATGTTTGCACTTGAGCGACAGGGAAACCATCCTAATTTCACAATTCTGTACGCTTGGAATACTCGCTGGCTAGGGGTGTGATGTATACGTAAAAATGAAGCAATAAAATGCCAGCTCATTATTCTGATGTGAGTGTATGCTGGTCACATTTGCTGAGGGATTAAGCAACAGCAACACTCCACGAATCCTTTCCTCCTAGCCCTGTGTTTTGTCTCTGTTTTTTCACACATTCATTAAACGCAGAATTTAATGTGTCATGTCATATAACCATTCCTCTGTGGTTTTTTTATTCGTCGGAATTTTTGCCCTTCTGTTTCTACCATTCTACACACCATAGAGTGCATTTATCCGATTTTACTTCCCGGCCACTCTAACTAGCATGGAGAGTACACCATAAAAAAATACATGGTATATAATAATATTGAAAGTCTTTTTAGTTTAATTAAAGGTTATGAAAATGGTTTTTTTATTTGAGGAATAATTGGCAAAGGCTTATTTGTCTGGTTTCTAACTATCCAGCACAAATGTAATTATGTGAAACTTATCCGTGTAATTTGTATAAAATTGTAATTGCTCCAAATAATGTTTAAGTAATGAAATCTCATTACACTACGCTTGTAAAATCAATTATGCTCTTCTGTACAGATTTAATGCAATACTATTATACTCGGAAACTAAACCGTTGCTATTATTACCTGGTAAATGCTATATTTAATAATACAGATACTTTTCTTTCTTATTGTTCTTTAATGATCAAACAATACAAAGCTTCATTGCATCCTTGACTTTACCAAAGGTTGGTAAACTATTATTTAGTTGATATGATATGGTACTACTTATAAATACTAGATAATTAGTTTAAAGTTGGATAAGTATATGTCACTTTGTTTAATAAATGATTACAGTTGTTTAGTTGTAAGAACTACCGAAAACCTTGTAAAATATTTCATTGCCAAACAGTTCTAAAATATTCCTATTGGACTAAATCCAAATTATTATATATAAAGATTCACACATAGAAAAAATTAGAAATGCTTTCTATATTAATTTACTATTTGAATTACAAACACAATTTGAAGGTATATGTACACAAGAAAAAGCCAACAAACCTAAATAAATATGGGTCAGTAAGGTTATAAATTCACGTATTCAATTATGATGTCAATATTTCATTGAATTCCTAAGTTATTTTCAATCATAGTTGAACCCCAAAAATTACAGTTTTTATACATCTGAAATATTTCAAAAATTGCAACTATCAATAAAAGCAATAAAGTATAAGATAGGAGAAAGGTGGCAAATTGAAACAAGATCCATAAATCTGTATGCGAACGTATAAAACACGCGGACTGACATTAAACACCGCAGAATGCACCACAATGCTAAAATCAGGTTTACGACACGGTCTTACGACCGTATACCTGCGTCTCTGTACATCTCTACTAAAAAATCCGAATCAATATTTGCACTATGACTTATATAACAAAACAATATACACGCTTTATGGCCAGAAAATATGACACTACATATTCCAGCCTCCAAGTACGGCATAAACATCTCATCTACGCTTTACAACCTTCAAAACATCTCTACCGCAAATATCACTATATCATATTTCTATTATTCGAAAATGAAATTTCCCAAATTTGTACAATTTTTTGTGCTTAAAATTGATTAGAAAATAAATATTTGTCACCATAACAGAAATCGTTTACGAAATAAATAATTTTCATAGTTGTCGACTCTAAAAATGAAACCTAATTTAGTGTAAGATAAATGTGCGAAACGATATATTAATAAAGTTTGGACAAAAGTGAGGAAACAAATTTATGTATAAAACTCCAAATATATTTTGTTACATAAAAATATTTTGATTTATTTTTGTACCATCTGCCCACAATAAAATTATTTTAATCCTGGGTAAAATTGAAAAGTTTGGAAAAAGTTAATTAATGAAAACAAATCTTAATTTGTAAAAAAATAGTGAAATTTGTATCACTGAATTGAACATTAAAATAAATAACTTAACATAATCGTAATCCTTTAAGAAATAGGTTGCATATATGAAAAATTTATAAGGTATTATAAGTTATTTAGATAAAGAATCAACTGTATACTTATATTGCATTTTTAATTGGAAAATATTGTAATAGTATAATGTCATTTTTCAAAACAGCTAGTTCACTCATTTCATTAAGGTTATGTTTGTACAATTAATCATAAAAATCTTAATGTAATTATGTACTAATAACGAGAACATGCGTGATAATATCACATAAATATAACACATTAAAAGAAAAAATTACATTAAATATACCATCAAAGATTAAACATATTTTTAGTAATAATTTATTTAAAGGTGCATTTTTGCTCATAAATTAAATTAAACGTGATAAGCAGTTAAAGAAAACGTCAAGAACTATGATATATAAGAGTGAAAATGTTATAATTCAATCAAAATTGATTTTCCGTGTGCGCTTGCGTCTTGGTAAAACAAGGAACTTGTACTAATGTTTTATTAATTGTTTCTTCGTAAAAATAGGAGATTTCAAATTAAATTCTACTTTTCTATGTCAGAGCGAATGTGACAAATTATTTGTTCAAACTTCGATAATGAATTTATTCCACAAATGAAATATTTCAATTTAAATTCTGTTACACGCCTGTCTATAAATATTATGGATGATACGTTATAATCGATTCTCGATTTTCCAACTATATTATATTAAACATTTATACTCTTGCAATATCAAACATTTACTTAGTATTATTATTGTGGAGTTAGTAGTTCAGTGCGATCATTCATAACTTTTTATATGTCCCATAATTAATATTCAATGGATCAATTGATTAACGCGCTCCGACTTAAACTGAGTACAGTGTAAATCCTATTGTCACCAGCTATTAATCACATATGTTCTGGGACCCACTACAAGTTCCAGATGATGTAAACTGACAACTTCGTAAAACTTGTCAGGAAACAAGTACCTCATGTAAGTTAAAACCCTATTCCATGTAGGAATTTTGTGCCACAGATGATGACAGTATATTATATAACGAACAACGAAAGTGACAGATAACGCGCGAATGATTTAAATAAACAAGCATTGTTATAAATTAAAGTCAGTCATTTGTAATGTAGATTATGATTACGTGGAAAAAATTGTAACGAAAAATAAACTCAAGAATAACTTTTTTTGTAGAATTTTACAAATGAGACGTAAATTTTTTGTACCCTTCATTTTAATTATCCAAATTCATTTGCGAAATTCTGTAAAATTTGAAATGTAAATATGTATTTTTATAAATTAAAAATCTTTTAATCAAAGCAGCACAAACAACTGCTGTTTGGAAAAAGTATTAATTAGTGAATTTACAATGAAAATTAACCTTAGAATTCATAATTACGACCTTGGATATTTCACAATTTTATTTTCCAGAATAAAGTTAAACCTTAACACAATATTTGCGCAGAGGATTATTAAGAATTCTTTCTAAATGTTTTAATAGAGAATATAAGCATCATAAAAATCACCAAAGTTAATAACCAAGTATTTATTTTTATAAAATTTATTAGTAGCATCATAAGTCGTTAAATAAAACACGAAAATAATTTTCTTTCATTAAATCTAATGACTGTATATTATCGGGATGATGTTTTCCTTTCAATTTTTTATTACGATAATCAATGAATTTTTATTATATATTAAGTTATTTAAATTGACATGTAATTCTATTGCGAATTTATTTCTTTAAGTATTCTTCATCCGTATACGATATTCTGTACCTCATTAAATTCAAGGGATACTCTCAACATAAATTTCAAGACAAATTGGTTAGGAATTTGAATTCACGTCTTTTTGTTTTGTACAATATTTATAGTAGTAAACAATTCAATTGAAATTAATTTGAAACGAAAACAAAATAGTTTAACATTTAAGGATAACTTCTAATAGGGCATTATTTTCATATGTAAATGCTTGTTAAAGTATCAATGAACCCGCATATGTGTGTCCACAGTATAAAATAACATTAGGTTTTTTTATGGGAATAATATTGAAGTTTTGAAATATAAACATAAATTGAATATTTAAAATTTGTTTTGTTAAGGAAGTTGAAGTCGATATCACATCTGAAATGCCTTCCGCATTCCGTTTGAAATTCCGCATTAAAGTTGGAATTCTGTGAAATCTGTGCAGGTGTAAGTCAAGGTTGAAAACACACTTCCTGGTTGTCTGAAGCTGAAAGCCGCCTGCCTTCTCGGAAGCTGCCCTGCAAGACGCTCGGCGTCTCCGCGTCTTACGTCGTCAGCGGCTGTCCATGTATCTACACAGCTATTTGCACTAACTCGTATAAACACTGCACTCGTCAGTTGCATCTCAAAATGTTCTAAAAACTCTCACAGAAAAACCACTGGAATAACTACATCGTCTGATAATAAACACCCGCTTTAATATAAATATGCGATGAAACAGATTGATACATTCGGAGCAATGTGTTCAAATGTGCCAGTAATATGTTTATTTATTTAATGATTTGAATAAATATCCCTTTTTAGGATTGTATGTGGTTGTAATTTAAAGACTTTAGAAAATAATTAGAATCCTAAATCCTTTTATCTAGAATAGTACAGCAAGCAGGTTAGGTTTCATTCTGTAGTAAATCTATGTTGAGGTACTCTGTTCTAGATACATCAGTACGGGTATCTCAACTATAAATAGTGAAAAATATCTGATGCAGAATATTCACCGGCCCAGTACACGAGTATAAAATATACTTCCAATGGCTTTTATGTTAACTACTTTTCCGATAATGGGAATCTGTGATACTTATCGACAGTGGGCGTGTTGTCAACCTATACTAATCATCAAAATAAAACTTGTACCATTTTCAAATGTTGTACGAGTTCTGTTGTCCATTAGTGTTTGCCACATTTAATTTTTCCCATTTTTTACTCAAAGATAGTTGTTGTAGTCAGTAGAATCGATAGTTAATTTTTGATTTGAGTGAGGTTTTCCAAAAAAATAATTTTTAAAGATTACTTTGAAAAATAACTATATAAAACTTCTTGAGATGCACTCTCTACAGCAGCTAGATGTCATAGAGGTGTCCTCTGGTAAAGGCTTTCTTAAGTATTCAACATTAGGTAGTAAGTCTATTGAAAATGATTTTAATATTCCCTAGTAGCGAAAAATCCGCTAGAGGAATTTTTGTTTAATCTCGTTTCGGTTATAAATTAGCACAAAGCTTGTCATTTTGCATGTGAATATATTTTATTTTTGTGATTGTCAGTGCACGAGATAAAATCACAAAATCATCTCTGACGTAAATTCCAAAGGCAAATGCAAATATGGGAGAATATTTGCGTGAAACGAACGCAGAGAAAATATGTTGATATTGATTAAAGTTTAGGAGCTCATCATCGATTAAGCTTTTTATTGAATTTTGTATGAAGTAAGAGAATATGACATGTGTCTTCTAAAATAATACGGCCATGTTTTCACCATTTGTTACGCTTCGATGCTTTGCACAAACTGCGAACGGCACAATTACTTTGATAAATTGTTCTAATATTTTGAATGATTTATTAATTCCTTATTGGAATGCTACATATTTTAAACACGCCGTACATTGCTGGTGCTCACATGGTAAATATTCTAAATAATCTAATTTGACATCATAATAAGTAAGTACTATTTCAATACGAGCAATTTCAATAAGGAATCTAACAATGTACAGAAACAAATTTGAGACGGAAAAGGTGCTTATCTTGGATGTATGATTGCTTGTTACTTTCATAAAAAAATTGTATGACTTAGTTATATACTTAGGATCTAGTGTTTAATAATAAACGAGTATTTATTCTCGTTTTGATACAAATAGTAAGAAAATAAAATTACATTTCCTTCCGTTGTATTCCCGTCCGACTTTGGCTGCAGTAAGTGCTTTACTGAAGTCAGCTTCGTTTTTCAGTTTTTCAGTAAATGTTGCGCCGAAGAAGTACGGAAGTACACGAACACTCAACACGCGGTTACTATTTAAATAATGGCAGTCAGTCACAATACTGCCACTTTACGGGTTAGGTAATAAACAAGATGACGTCGTTAACACAGTATTTCACGTTATGGAATATTTACTTGAGAAAAAACACAAAATGCTACATTGTATATAAGGCATAAAATCAAGCTTATTACAGTAATAGAAACTATTTCGCACATAAAAATCACTAGATAATAGCGATGCTAAGATTTCAACACAAGATCTCACCCTATTTAAATGTTCCGAGGTTGTTATAGTACTGATCATTAAACTGTGTATAAAATATGTGCAAATAACAAGATAAATTGTAGTAGTAGTACTATTAAACAAAATGAAACGTTCTTTGTAGTAATGATATTATTATCGTTGTATGTGTACACAAAGTGTAAAGTTTTATTTGAAGAAATAAATTAGGAACATAAAAGGGATAATTTATTACATTTGACACTAGCAATAAATAAAATCCAACACTTTGTACCTGTATCCCGCTATTTCCTATTAGTTTTACTAAGTCTAATTCATATTTTGCATGTCTGACTTTCGACTGTTATTGTTACTTTAATGACAAGACTCACTTTATAAATCGGTCGATTGAACATTGATATTAACGTAATTTGAAACTTGCTAGTCAATACAATGTAATACAAGCTAAATATAAATTAATACTTCCATTTTTACTACCAAACACTTCAGACACTATACACTAAAAAAAAAATTTAAATTAAATTTTTCTATTCATCTTATTGCCGCAATTATTTAAAATCAGAGGATCAAATCTCAAGACGCAGACTACTAACGACAAAAATCGTTTCGAAAGTCGCATCTATAGATTCCATTGCTGGACTCATTTAGATTATCACCTTCATAAATGAGTATTTAATTATAATTAAAATATTTAATATATATTATTTAATCTAATATAAATTTTATTCCCTTTACCTCATAATTTTATCAGAATTTCTAGGTTATACCCTCACAATTTTATAGCATAGTTTAATGTTTATTCTCTCGTAAAAAACTCAAAAATTTTAATTAAAAATCCTGAAGCAACAATTAAATCCACTGTAATTAGAAATAACAAAATAAAAGCATGTTGAACATTTTCAGTCATTGTTTTATTATCATCTGTTATTTATTATTTACAGATAAAAAATATGTATTCTAGATATTTATTTGCTTTTTACCGCGATAAAATAAATAATATTCTCCACTGTGAAAAACATTTTAAAATATTACACTGTATAATATTTGTAAATTATGTGTATTTGTGTGTATTTTTATACAAACATGGTTTAAAATAACTACTACAGGATTTTAATTATTAAAAAATCTTATTGATTTTAATTAAAATTGTGCTTCCTCTTACTATTGTCATTATTGTTCTAATTTTTGAAAATGTTTTTGTTTTATACTAGCTTTTCGATATAATGCTTTTTAAAAGTTTATGTATATTTGAATATTTTTGAATAATGAAGTCATAAATCAAATTTTGATTTACATATTTTAGATGCGAAAAATTTTTATATAGACCAATATCTGCAGCACCTCAAATTTTATTAAAAGAAAAACTGCATCAAACAAACTGTTCAAACCAAGAACTAAACCGAAGTATTTCTGATATGAACAATTTTATTAAGCTAGTTGTTAATTAGTTGTACTGTACGAGAATATGCGATGAGAAGATTCAAGACTATAAGATAAAGCAGTGACAGTTTGGGTTGTGTGATTGCGGAATGATTAAAATGAATGATGATATACAAATTAATGATTGTTTGTAAATTGTTAACGGTCGTTTTTCCCTTAATGATGCGCCTATCTGGACAAGCGCCAAGATGATACGTTATGATATACTAAATATACGAGTCCTTAAGCTAATCTGTAGTCCTTTGCTTTAGAATGGTTTGGACGAGCGAGATGTTTGCACTAACGGCTGATTATTTTCATAGTTAAAACGAGAATGTTTGTTTTGTATTTATTCCACGGAGTTTATTTCTGTTGTTAGGTAGATAACCAGACCAGATAGTTGGAAAGTTTGTTTTATGTAATAGTTCTCAATTTTGTACGGATTTTATGCTTTAATTTCTGTTTAAAAGTTTTGTAAAAGTGCAGCAAAGTACGATGTGTTGCTAATTGGAAACTGACACTGCAGTGCAACCGTTCCATTCCACAATACTCAAACGTCCATAGACCTTGCAGTTCCAAGCGTACAACCAATTAGGAAACATCTTCCATATTTCAAGAAATTACTAAAATTGTATCAGCAAATCAGATCTAAGGGAGCTATATTCAAATCTAAGTTATTTTCAAAAACTTAGTGGTCACTTTCTTCATTAATAGCACATCAATTCTAGATGGAACAGAGTCTTTTATTTGATGTAAATTATCAACTTACAGCCATAGATATACTTTATTACTCAAAGTTTACATTTGATTTGTTGTGAATGGATTAAAGATTATGCTTTATTCAATTTATTTGCTACAAGCAAACTCTTTTTTTAAGTAATCACTTATATTTTCTTCAGTTGAACAACGGAAAATATTTGAATAAGAGAAAGTAAAAGAAAATATGTATTTTTATTCAATAACCTGGAATAATTTTAGTTAGAATAGAGTATATTAATACTACAAAAGTTAGCAGCTATTACCTTATTAGACATTAGCAAATAATTCATTTTTTGTGAGGTAAGAAACACTTGTGAATAAAATTACGGAAAACCTATTATCTTCTCAAGGTTTATAAGCTAATGAAACAAAAAATGCCTTTGTACTTCCACAGCACACTTTGCCACTGTTAAAAGAATTCAATTATGAATTAAATTTTAACAGAATTCACGTATTAATTCTGACCAATAGAAGTTTAGACATAGATCTTTTCAAGAGTGAGGTTGAATTATCAAATATTTTTTGTTAAAATTTCAATACTTTCATAACATAATGCAACCTATTTATATTTTTTAATATGGCCAATAAAATAGCAAGCATTATTAAAATACTTCGAAGTAATATATATTAATTTTCCGAAATTATCAAAGGAATTTTTGTTTTTAATTTTTAATTTTGAAATCTATGCACGTTGATTAAAATTTCATTATTTCAAAAATTGGTTTAGCATTGCAATAAAATGAAATTTTTAATATAGGATAATATTTTCTATCTATGATTGCAAATATTGTAGTATGCAAATAATAATACAGTGCAATGACACTTTATTAAAAATGATTTTTATAATTAATTATTTTCTATTTATATGTGCTATAATTAATTTCATATGTATTTGAACCTAATGTATTTTAATTTTTGTTGTTTATAACATTTTTAATTACAATTAATATTAAACATTTCATATTTATACATATTCAATATTTGTTTAAATTTTTATTATTAAAAATTTACCTCATTTATTTGTAATTTTCAATTTAATTGCCCATTTATATATTTCCCAATTATTTCGTTTTATCCATATATTTTTTTATAAATACATAAATTTTATATTTTATCTTCATATGCAAAAATTATTTTTTCATTTTTTCAATAACATAAATTATAAATTATTTCAATTTCACATAGAACGTGAGTTGAAATTTAGTATCAGTGACAATATTGCTCGTATTCATATTTAAAACAGTTTATCAGGGTAAGCTCTTGCGACAAACTTATAATTTATAATGTACACCAAACTAGTTTGTCACATTTCAGTTTACAGTTATAAACTACAGGATTTGTGCCTACACTTATAAATGATATTTATTGAATATAAAATAAAGTATCATAAATTTAATATGTCTTTACAGGAAAAGAAAACAAATACACACTTAAAATGTAATAATAATATACACAATCACAAAACAATCAAATAAATGAAGTATAAAATGGTATTTTATGTTATAGTACAATCGTCACAATATTTTTTTGTCGCAAATAGAAAATCAAACTAAAAAACGCTAATTTCCATGAATTTCACGGAAACATGTTAGTAGGCAAAAATATAACATGTAAACAATAAGTTATTAATCCTTCATTTATCTGTATTTGTTTATCTATTCTTAAGAATAATAAGGAAATCTAAAATAAGTTCTAAAATTTATCGCCTTTTCATTAAAATTTTGATTATATTCCACTTAATTTAAAACAAAAATTTGGTAAATTGTGTAAACAATAAGTTTTTAATCCCCTAATATTTCATGTATACTTACCCGAAACAATATCGTAACGTTACGGATATTCCGCAAAAAAGTTTGAATTTGTTATGCGAATAATAAACTTAAACCTAATTTAAAATTTTGTATCTGTTTATTCAGAAATTTGACGAATTTTAACAAGATAACATTTGTTTAGCATCTAAAGAAAATTATGAAATTTTCAAAAATTTTTAGGTTTTTTTGAATGATAAATTTGGACCACAGAAAGTATTAATAATAATAGATCAACTGTCATTTGTTTTTGACCGCCGAAATTTTAAAAGTAATATAAAAATGGTAATGTTAGAATTTCTTTGTATTTAACATAAAACAAATAGAGTAAATGGTGGTTTTTTAGTTATGGTTTTGAGTTAGCGCAAGCAACAGGCTTGAGAAGAACTCACCGTTCTGTCTGCCGACAAGCATCTCACACTCACACAACACTACACTGTGGTCGGCACACGGTAGTGCCCTGAGAGAATTGTACTAGCCGCTGCCACCACATGTTCACGGTACAGACGCGTGCGGAGGTCGGGCGTAGCGATGCCTACTGCGCGACCGGCCGAAGCACAGTGAGCGCACTACCACGACCTATACACTCTGCGCATGCCAACCTAGCTACAACCTATGAGGGATGCAAGAACTGCACTTAGCCTTAGCCCCCTTCCTACCTTTATCCGAAACCTTAACCAATAACTACAGGGCAAACCGATACACTTCCTACCTTTATCCTCTAACTTAACCATTTGCAAGTACAGGACAAGTATTGTTATCTATCCATTCTTGCATACATCGGACATTAACATTCCTAGTCTTACAGAACCTCTTCCTACCTTTATCCTATACCTTAACCAATTGCAAGTACAGGACAAACTGTATTGGCCATACCCTTAGATACCTCAAAGATTCTTCTTCCTTTCCAGAAAGCCTATATCTTCTCTCATTACTTGATAGCCAATTTCTGATCTTACTTTGCTGTTCTTGTTGTATATCCAAATCTATTTGCCGTCTTTCTTTTTGTACCGTAGAGTAGCCATTTATTTCGTAGTAGGGTTTTCCTGCTTCCCCTATGAAGTAGTTGGGAATCCACTATAAGCTGTATGTCCCTCGCTGACAATCTTCCACACCAAAATGCCAGTAAAATTGTCCTGCATCCAAAACTCCTCTAGGATATAATTCACCACTAACGTATTCATTAAAAATTTGTAAAATTGTTGTAACAGTTTAGATTTGAGAAATGAATTAAGTTAGTGTCATTGTAAAGTGTAAAGGTAAATGAAATTGCAAAAGCCGGGAATGTTAGAGTTAATAATATAATGTTTAATATAATTAGATCATATCTAAACGTACGGTATAGTTTGTTATAATACAGAATGACCTTTAGCTCGTGTGTTTGTACAGCTCCTTAGCAGATTCAAGTGCGATCATTTATAAAACCGCAACCTTACACGAGCTAATTATAGCATAAAGCAGATACTTTCATTACGATTACTCGACTATTTATACTAATTGATAAAAGTTTCTCTAATGCTATCGACTTTACTAGGCTACCACTTTAAAATTATATATATCAAGACTTGTTACCCATTATTTGGTAGCAGAAATATTTACCCAAAGTATACATTACAAAGCCAAAAAAATCCTAATATTGTTTTTTACAAAACATTTGCGGTGGTAATAACGTCACAAAACTGTTATTCATTTATTCGGCCCGTACTGTTGAATTTTTGCAAAAAAAAAAAAATTGGATATAATATTTTGAAAATCATGGCAAATTATGAAAGTTAGATGTGCTATATAGGTGATATCATAGATCGACCAAAACATTTGTCTTTTGAAATTCGATTTGTGAATGAGAAAAGATATATCGTTATTTTTATCCGTTCACATTAATTTCCCTTGAGAAGGGTGTAGAGAATTTCTTTTAACATGTAATATAACTTTTTCACTAAATACATATACCAATAGATCAATAAAAACAAATTTTAAATTAACTTTTTATTAAAAACATATTTGTCAAGTAGAAGTTTGTAAATAGTAAACATATTAAATTGATGTGGTACCCTTTAAAACAAATTTGTTTTGACGGAAGTTTCTTGACTTTATTCTGGGATATATGAATCATCAATTTAATTTTCTCAAAAACTTTATTTGCATTCTATTAAAATGTATTCATAAATTCATAATAATAAACTGATTTCCGCTTCACACAGAAGATAATGCAGGTAAATGTTACAATAAAATGTTGGAATTTTACATTAATTTGAATAGTTAAATATATCTTTTGAGATTTGTATTATCAGCATTATTAGAATCTCTTCATTAAATAAATAACAAAATCCTTTTCTTACATTTTTTTGTATTCGTAAGGGCTTTTTGTATCTCCTGTAGCGTCTACCTAACAGCCAATAAGATAACGGTAGAGTTGAGATAATAACCGTAATAATTATCGATTCGTTTCCGGTTAATTTAAACCGGAAAAATTCAAACTTCGAGCAAGTTCACAGAAGCGAGCAAAATTACATTCGAATTAAAAACTTTATACTTATCATCTGACATGGAACTATCAGTTCAATTTCATGCTAAATGAAATATTCATTTACAAAGATTATTACTCATTATATATTTATATTCTACAGAACTTGTTCTTCAAAGAAAAATCAACAGAAAGGTACTTTTCATTGTACCTTATGTAGCAAATAGAAAAAGAATTAATATTCAATACCATTAGGTATTTACACTCATTATTTTATAGATAACAATAATTATACATAATCAGCCGTCATCACGAAATATCGTTTAGTTGTACCACATTGTAAATGTGCATAATAGCGAGAATTATTGTAGGTAGATAATTATTTGCACGTTGTCGATCTGCTGACGAAATGTTATAGAAAATAGATGTGGACGAATCTCCATTCTCGCAAAATGAAACGTAATGCTTGCTTCCAGTTCAGGAAAATTATTCATTAAATGATATTCCACTCAAAGTTTAAATTGTGTAATTTGCGCAAAGTTATAATTAAAAATTAAGAAAAAATTGAAACCATAACTTCGTTACTACATTCTCAAATGATTCCAGACGAAGAAATGAATGGAAGAACTTATTTTCCATTCCGAATAAATTGTCTTCGGTGTTATAATTATCACTGCTTTTTACCAATTGCTGAATCTGGCAATCTGCTTTTCTCCATTTTGCTAATGAAATCATTCTACTGAAGTACTGAAGGATTCTCATTTGTTATATGTAGTTATCCCAGCCATCGAACCCTGATGTCACATTCGACTCAGCTTTAAGTCGGAGCGCGCTAGCGAACTGTTTATTTATAGCAGTTTGATATGGCGTGTAGTGGTTAAATAGTTGGATATTTTCCCTTTAAAAGTGATTAAAAAGCTCGTAAAGTGTCTACATCTCGGACATGTGATAATTACGAAAGCAAATCATCATTCTTCCAAGTTGATCGAGCAATTAAAATTTCTCATAAGCAGAGGAGAATGTGTAAAGTTCGATGTCTGTTTTGGCAGTGCACCAACATAGTTGGGAAGTTCTTTATGCTGCATCGCATTTACCTTTTTCCCGATTACCCACTCGCGCTTGTTTGACACTCCAATTAAACCAGACAAAGCTATTGTTGCTCACAATCGAACATCAACGTTTCATCTATATTTATTCACTTCTATAAATTGTTGCCAAATTTATACAATATACCAAACTAATTTTTTTATTCATTGTCTAAAAATCATTCACCTGTTATGGTCATATTGATTATATGCAGTTATGACTCATTACTATTATATTATTCATTTCAAATGAAACTATACTCTGAAACAATATCTCATTTATTATTATGGCGCATCTACCAAATTTTGCTGTAACTATTAATTTAATAAAGTTGATTATCTAGTGTTCTATATTTAAATTATAGAAGTAGTCCCTGGTTAATTTAAAATTATTGGTACGAGCAATCATAAAACTGTATTTCACATCCAGTACAATTATGTTAAAGACAATAAATTCCCCGGTTAATTGAAATTTGTGATCACTACTAATCATTTATCAGTTTTAACACAAAGAATATTGAGAACATTAACATTAGGGTAAAAGTAAAACAAGATATACTTGATTTGAATATCTCGTAAATGCAGTGTAAAATAAATCATAACTTGGCTAATTAATCATAATAATACAGCAGAATTAACAAAAACACTGACAGTTTGAAAGACAACAAAAACGCACAACTCTCATAATAAGAGGATCCTCTAGTTTTTATTACGGATGTCAGTCTACAAACGGTTACCGAAAGCCTACGTCCTAGACCGTTATTGTATTTTAGAAATTCGGGTAGCTTCCTCCGCACGATTCACTTTTTGCTGACACATTGTTGTTATTTTCCCTTACAATTATTTTATTATATTACAACTAATTTCAAATAATATTTTACAAGTAAGGTTTGCTGGTTGAGGAAATGATACATGAAGTTCTGACGAATTATTGGTAAGTCGTATGTTTTCGCTAAGCATCTTTTCTCTACGCCCAGTGTGTTGCTGAGATCGTATGTGGTAAATGCTTAAGTTGAGATAAAAAAAATTAATAATTATTACCAGAAAACAGAAAAGTATAGCGTTATTTGATTCTACACATCAGTTAATTAATGTTGGCGGAATTTCGGTTTATTTAGTCGATGATCCACGATGCATGATTGATTTGTGTTCTTCATTAATTATGTTTTATATGCAAAACCAAAGTTCCCTATATTGAATTTTATCTGGAACGATACGGTGCCATATAACAAGTAGCATCCATAGTAATGACTAATGACATATTCTTAGTTGAAACTCACAGTATATGTTTTATTTTACAACTTCATTATATATACTTGACGGATAATATATAAACCCCAAATGACGGTAGTAATTGAATATGAATTTAAGATTATGAAAACAGGTTCTGTTAGTGATTTACTCACCTATCAGCAGCATCCTTGTTCTCGTCCCTGTCAGCATTGAAGGTAACGAACTCGACGTTCTTCTTGCGTTCCTTGGGCGGCTGATTGCCCTGGCTGATCGCGGATGGAGCCCCGGCGAGCTGCAGCTGCAGCTGGCTGCCCGGCGGCTGCTGCAGCTGCAGCGTGGTCTTCGGCGCCGCTGCCACCAGCACGCTGGACAGCAGTGGCCGCGCCGCTAGCGACGGTGAGTCCGTCGGCGTCGGGGATGACGTCTCTGACGTCATCTTTACTGCATGGCTGGAAAAAGAACAGGCGTCACTCATTTTATACTTGATAGAGGGCTAGTTTTCCTAAGTGCATAATACTACTGCATCCATGTAGAGTTTAAAAAATCAGTTGAAGTTGATTGAAAAAGTGTAGTCTGGCTTGCGATTAAGACAGGTCTGGTAAACAGCGCGCCGTGGGAAGGGAGCTTTACGTTACTTTCAATTAGGAATGAATGCAAGCGCTAACATCTAAAGGACATGATTGCAAGTGCAGAGTTTAGCACGGTATCTAAGCAACGCGATCTCACAGAAACGATTTATGAAATATGTAGTGGAGCGATTTAATGTCGTCTGCGACACGTCCACAAAAAGTCTACAAGTGTGCGAAAAGGAAAAGCACAAACACGCAACGGACGAGATTATATTTTATTGGCATATAATTCGGTTGGAGCTTTTGCGTGCATGTAACTTCATATCTATTTGTGATCAAGTACTCGTGTAGCAATTTTCCTTTTATATCCTAACAACGGTTTCATTAATATTACGAGCCGCCGGCAATATCAATAAACCGAAGGAAGAAATATAACTGCTTGTCAATTAGTCATAGCTAGATAACCTAGACATTTGACGGTGACAGAATCGCGTGACGTACCTACACTTCGTTATTTTTCGATCATGACTTGTTAGTTTAACGGAAATATGGGAGGAAATCTTTGCTACAAACACAAGCTCTAAATTATAACTTCCTTACCACTCATTTCACCGATTTTACTCTATCATTAGTAAACAGTAAGGTGAATATTGGTAATTCCTATAAAACAAGAAAATATCTTGTCTTTTCCTGGATAATAGGATTTAATAGGTTTCATGCATTAAATATCATAATTGAAATTGATTGATATGATGGGACGAATCAATCTAATTTACTTTATTATTATTATTGTATGAAATTGATGCAGTGTTTGTAGAAATCGCAGTTAACAGATGGAAGCAACCCCAAGTTATTTAACAGCTCAGAAATCAAGCCGACAAATATGAAATGGTGGGTATCCTTGAACGAACATCGGCGCACGAATTATCCTTGTGTTTCCTGATTGTCCTTGTCTCACAGCAGACACGTTGATATTCGTGGGAGGCAAATGTACGTAGATGGAACAGAAGGATGAAGGAAATGAAATGAAACATTAAAGGAGAATGTTTTATCTAGTGCTACTAAGCACTTTTTCATTGTTCGGTTGTTTCAATCCTATAATTAACTTTAGTTTTGTCTATTCTTTATTTACTTTCGAAAATCTTTATGTTTGTAATATGTAACTAATTTCACATTAATTTTCAGTTTAGTTTTATATTTTTCAACACAGGATTTAAGAAGCGGGCTTTAAAATTATATTTTAACCTTTTAGTTTGTTAGTTCAGTTCCGCCAAAAAGTATAGTTAAAAATAGTTTATTTAATGGAAAAACGTCATTTGTTTTATTCTTCTACTCTTCATTCGATAATACTCTGTCTACAAAAAATGTAAGTTATAATATCTTTCTATCCGACTAGTTCGAAAACAATAAGATGAGAGTTGGCTGATATCTATATTACTAAAATACAAGCAAAAATGTATAAATCTTGAGATCCAAAAGCAAACGAGTTAATTGAAAAGAAAGAAAAATTAATATAAAATGGTGGCTGTTATTCAATGCTGGTTTAATTTGAAAACTACTAGGAGTTTTATATCATTTGAAATGTTTAGTACCCTACAGCTTATTCAACCGAGTTTATTAATGGCATGGTGGTACTTAAATATAAATTACTTGAAGCTGCATATACAATGAGAAATGAATTTATGTGGTTATACAGTAACAACCACCGCTGTCCAATATCCGAGCTTGTTTTGATTTTATTGTCTGCTGCAGCCGTTATATTGCATGCTGCAAGACCTTTAATAATGCCTTCTTCCGTATTATAGATTTTTCTTTTTATTGCACATTCTTTTCTTAATTATTTGAGGTTTACGACAAAATTATTTTCTTTAAAGATGAAAACGAAAATTTAATCACTACGATTTTAGTAAGAACATTGGGACCTAGGGTTTTAGTTGATTCAGAAATTTGGGATTCAAATTTCAAACCCTAAAAATCTTATGGTCCGTTGAGTTTATTGTTCTACGAATCGTTAAATTACGTGAAATTGTGGATATTGAACATTTCTTCAACCGTTTTATGACTACATCATAAATTATTAAACAACTCTTGTAGAGCCATGATAGTAAGTTCTTAATACGTACGACAACTCAACAGGAACCGAAATGCATTTGATGCTGCAAGTATATATATATTAGTATACTACATTTCTTAGCAATTTTAGTTATGTAGGGTAGAATGTATTTGTACTTTTAAAGTAATATACTTTGTGTTTCATAATGTGGAATTTTCCGGACTTGTGAGATTTGGAGGAATTGTCTAGGGACGAATCCTGTGTTGTATCTTGTGTATTGCTGGCATTATTTGAAGCTGATGAGCTAGCGACAGCTAAGTGCTGAGTATTCACATTTAGATGATTTCGTATTCCGTAGATTTATACAATCGTTTTATCATCGTAAGATTACGATTGTAGAAACAGTTCTTCCTACACAATAAAGGGTAGACGATATTCAATATTCTTCGTACAACGAAATGTACAAATTGAATTAAGTGTTCCGCGTGTTTTAAGGTTGAGTATTATTAGTATTATCTAAGGTGCGTATCACATAAAAATGACAAAGCATTATATTTCGTTAATGTGTTGAAAGAACAAAGTATGGCTTGGAGTAAAAGAATATGTAGATTTGGTTGTGCGTGAAGATTTCTCCAGATAAAATTCAGTATCACTATTATTAAAATGCGAGCGAAAGTGCTGCAATTCCCTTACGTCTGTCCGCTGGGACACTCGAGTAAAGAAAGAAACGAGATGTATACTCAGATGCCCTTTTCAACACTGGATTTTATCCAACGAACAAATTAAAAATTACCAACAACAGACAATGTCATTCACAAATCTAATTTCGTAGGAGAAAATGGTCACAGTTAAAAATTGCAGTACTTTTATTTATTGATACTAAGGATTGGGTCCAAGTCGTAAGTGCAAACGCGCTAACTATTCTACCATTGCCCGTATCGTAATGAGAACAAAAGAAGAACCACAAAGAGTAGAAATACAATGCACAAAATGTAATTATAATGGGCGAATCGCATGCGTTTTTGATAAAGACGCAACCTAACCTAGATTATTTTCTTATTTCCTAACACAATGTGATAACATCATAAATTCTTTGAAAAACACCCTATGATTATTAAATCTACATCATATTAACATGTACCTGCCAATAGCTTCGGTCTAATTTTGGCAAGGTTTTTACATTTCGTGATTAAATTAAACAATACGCAATAATACGAATGTCAGGCATTTTTAGATAAAAGCTCATCGAAAGTTGTAAAGCAATCAAAGAACATTATTTTAAACTTATAACGCTAATATGTTTTCAATCAATGGAAACTTTAATTTTACCTTGAAAACAATTATTTGATTGAATTCGTTATCGTTATTGATACGGCAATTTGAAGTATCTGCTTGCTCTCGTATCTGGTATCTCGTTTGATCCATTGTATCTGGATAAAAATAACAAGTAAAACTTCCAAGACAAGACACAAGAAAGGGCGAAATAGGCTAATCAACGATGTTGGCGGTTTTCTTTTCTTAAACGCGCTTAAAACGACTATTCCACCCTTATTATGTCACGAAGTTACGCAGAAATGTACCTTAAAAATTTCAATATTTTGTTAGACAGACAGACTCAAATTTACAAGTAAGCTCGACTTTAATCATTAAGGCAGATTAAATAGAATCTTTAAGTCCGAGGAAGCTATACTATTATTTTTAATTATACACTACTAAAATTTAAATGAAAATATAATGAAATACTAAATTTAAGATAAGTATGTTTTCTCACTACCGACTCAAAAACTCAACTCAACTGAAAAGATGAATGTATATAATTTTTAAGTGAAGTTTCGAGATTCGAAGTGTAAACTGTAAACTATCAGAAACAATAGTGTAAATTTTTATCTGTAATAAAACAATCTAGGTTCATAGTAAAACAAGGAAGACCTTTCGCAAATTGCACAGAATTGCTGCACAGACATTTACAGGCAGTAAAGGCTCAGAAGAATATGAGCTGCAATGGAATGAGTTAGAAAATTTTTATTTGCATCTAGAAGTGTTGAATGAATTAAATTGTAGTTCTATTTAATTACCAACGTATTTTATAGCATCAACAATGTTATAGTTTGTCATAAACTACTGTTTATGACTATTAAATAGTTATACATTTTAACTTATTGTTTATTGTTTTATTACTTGGATTACTTCTCATCTTACACTAAAAAATAAAATGTTTCATGTTTATTTCATCATTCCATGTATAAAATACAGATTTAAAATTTAAAATTAATTTTCGTTAATTAAAAATAATAATAAATACGTGTGAAAATGACACGTTTGTAATAGCTATTAAAAGATGAATATAACATCATATTTTATGAACTATATTCCGTGAAGTTGTTATCGTTAAAGCATAAAATAATTTTCAAAAATATATTCTCGCTACAAAATGTTATTTTATGTTCATAATTGATAATAAATAAGAGTTATTTGTTTTGAAAATAAACAATTTTCATCCCTAATAAACATTCAAAACATCAATAGTACGTCATTACTCGTTTCAGCTACTTGCTGCCCTCTACGAGCCAAATTCTCATCTACAGGATTCCTGAATTTCCCAATTGATTTTCCGACAGATGCTTCCACCTAGCGGGAAAGCGTACAACTATTTTACATCGGTCATGAATTTTCCACGAATACAGGATATTTGAAATGAAAGAAAATATAAAAAATAAAGTTTTTATTGGTAAGAAATAAAACGGAATACTTTCATACCTTTTTTACTAAAGTTGCCACCTGAGGTAAATTTAGATTGGGAAAAGTATCAAAATTTTATTGGAAAGAATATTTGAATTTCTACTCCCAAATTTTAAAATTAAACCGATCAAGTTTTATGTCATTTATTCCAAAAAAAAATATTGCCTTATTTTTATATTTCGCAAATTCACAATAAACTGTAAATGTCTTATAGAGATTTTAGATTGAAATATTATAAAATGCAATTCAAGTTATATATAAATAGAGATTCACCAAGACAAAAATCTTACCTTGTAACTTATTGTCTTTTGTTGCACTGTGAAACATCGTATCGCACTCTTATTTTCAGCAATATTTCAGCGATCTGTAGCAAGTAATAAGCGCTGACGAAGCAACGACGAAGCGCCACAGCATCGCATTTACTAACAGAATGTCACTATTTTTTATTAAACCAAATCAAACTAAAAGCTTATATTCACTAGATTTTCTTCAAGACGATCGTGCAATATTGTTGAAGATTTCAAACCTTTTTACAAGGTGTTTATTTTTATTTTTGTTTTTAAACGCGTTGTTTTATAAGTGAATATTTTACTCAGGCTCAAATCACGGTAAAAATGGATTAAGGGTGCCATGATTAATGATATACAGGGTCGGATTAAGTGTGAAGGAAATTCGCCACGTGACAGGAAATTCCGACAGTTAGAAATATTACATTTCCGGCTAGTTAATTCATTTATAACACCGCAGGATCGGACCGAAGGCATTTACAAACAAAACAAATAACTGCTCTTACTTTGGGGTATCTCTACCATTTTTTACGTCGGAACTAAAACAAGAATTAATTTTATAAAATCAGCCGTGATTTCACCATTCGTCCCCAAATTTTAAACAAGACTCTTTTCTTAGTTATTTTATTTATCCTAAATTTATTTTAAGATTAAATTATAATAAAAAGATGTTATAGGTTTCGTATTATTTTATAACTATACCAAAAAAAAAACAATCGAAAAGAGAAGCTTTCTATTATTTACTAATCCTTTGGAGTATGTTATCAAAATGTTTTCAACATTGTTTTGACATGAAAATGGATAAAAACTATGAATAAATTAATACCGGTGCATGATGCGATTAGTTAGTAATAATTTACGAGTGAAATCAGGATTAGGGCGAAATATTCCAATAAGAACAACGAGATAATCTGTTATCCGAAAGCAATTAGCGGCTTGAACAAATTGCACATGCGGACATTTACCGCATTCGACAATTTCCTATTAAATTTCCAACGCAGGGTCGTACCCACATCCATTCGCCTCTTGAAAAAATCATTCAAAATATCATGTATATTTGCTCACAAATAAGCTAATTATCACGGATCAGATGATCTTTTAATTATGTTAGCCATAAAAATAAAGCGTAGAATTGTATACATTTATGCTATCTTATAAATTTGTGTAACGTATAGTTTGTAGAAAGCATCTTAACAATGTGTAAAATGCCGCTATTTCCCGTAATTGCAAATTCCATTGAAGAGTGCATAAAATAAAATTCTGAAGCACTAGATAAAAATATTTCACTTTACAATCGCTTTATTATTCATGAAACCACTTCGATAAGAATTTATTTCTTTATCGTCGGAACACATTCTTTTTCGTTGTAATTTTGAATATTAGAAAATCATTTTAAGTTTAAGATTTATGAAAGCATATATTTAGAAGTATTATTTTATCAGTTTTTATTTACTAACTACATAAAAACAACGATCTATTTAAAATTTGATAATTTTAAAAACGATAACATCACGTAGGACGTGGGACGTAGGAAAACAATTGCACCAGGTTCAGATGACAAACATAACGAATAGATAGCGAAATGCACGGATGCTGATATTCAAACACGCTTGCACAAACAAACTGCAATCACAAACGCCATCACTTTTATCCTTCGTCCTCGCACACATCAACACTAAATCTGATTATATTATCTATTAAAACATAGGTTACAATCGGCAAACTCCACTCTGTTTATTTTATGCATCCTAAATTTATCCGCAATCACAAAATCTATATATTCAAAACTAAATAATCATATTCCAATCAATAAATAAAAATATATGGATTTTTAGAAAACATCTACGGTAAACCTCTGCTAATAAATAAATATTACATTTTGCTTATATTTGAATTCTAAGAAAATGACCAAAAACTGTCTTAAAAACGTTAAAAAAACAAATTAACAAATGTAAAATGATTAAAATATCACAAAACTACTTTAAAATCTATTAATATCAAGCAAAATATACAAAAACTTCCTTAAAAACAACTTTAATTATGAAGAAAAAAACCGTTAAATTTTCTATCTTAAAAACTTTCCAACTATTTAAATAACTTTAAAACTATTAAAATACATGTAAAACAAGTAAAATACAAGTAAACTTACCTTTAAGCATCACAACTTCAACTAAAAACTGCTTTAACTTGATTTAAAACACAAAAAATTCACAGATACTTTCACAGTTCAACATTCTACAAACTGTCATAGTTTGCAAATGGCCGCCAACAAAAGAAAATGAAAAGTAACTAAACATAAAACTAAACCGAAAATTTAAATTAATTAAAATGAAAATTAGAGATTATTATTGATAAATAATACATTGTGGTTGTCATCACTTAAAATACGAGAAGAGATTTCCCTTATCTTAGGCGTGCTGTGAAGGAGAACATTTTTCGTGAACCGTTCGTTGACTAGCAATCAGTTATGCCATTTCCGTGCGCGCTGGGTTTTTCATATGTTTTCCTTCGCGTAAAACGTGTCAATCGTTCAAAAAATGTTCGTGCTCGCAGCAAAAACTGCAAAACCAACAGCAGCTGTAAATTAAAATGAAGTATGCTGGGCTTAATGCGCTTATTGATTGTACCAGTGAAATATTGCTGCAAGATTTTACATAAATGATTGCTACTCATTTTTTTTATGTCGGCATAAGTAAAATGTATTTATATTTCGGAAATACATAAGTGCACATTACACATTGACTACTGTACTGGATAAAATATTTCAGTCATTTCAATAGAGGATTAAATATCCTAAAAAGTAACTTTGAAAGTTTTGAAAATCGGTATAGAAAAAGTGGGCGTTCTCGCAGCGGTATTGATACATATATTTAGAATTTGAAAATGAGCTGAACAATATGTTTAAAGTTTGGCGTTGGTTGGAAGAGCCGTAGTGAAAAGTCGTGAGTTGAAGTTGGAGGAAGTGTCAAAGAGAATTTGGCTCGGAAGCGAGTTCGCAACAAGAAAAACACTCATCATTCATATCAGATAAGAAGAAGACCGTTTTATCATCGATGTGTACACAGGATTTGCTATCCACCAACGCCGAGACTTCCACTGAACTCTACCCAAATCTTGATTAAGTAGCGCCATTACCAAACTCATACTATTGATTTATGTATTGTTGTTGCGTACAAATAAATGTATCATCACGCTCTCACCTCCTATTTTTACCAATCATCCCAAAAACATATATTTCACTAACAGGACATTTGTACAAATAACTACAGCTTAAGTATCACATGTTTCCTTTAAAAAGAAATAATTGTTTCTACCGTTTGAGAAACACTGGTTGGATTTTCTGTTTGTTATTCTTATTAATGCGACCCGTTTTTACTCATTTTTTGTTTATAACATTTTTCTCTAAAGTCATTAGTTTGCCCAAAAAAGCGTTGGTTGTTTTAAAGGAAACGCCCTGTATATCGGTAACCTGTCTATTATGGTGTATATAGATTATTGTTTTTAAAGAGCAACTGAAATATAAACTTGCATTAGATAGTACATAAATTTATGAAATGACAATTTGTATCGAATGTTTGTGACACTTTGTACGTGAAATAAACAAAAATTTGATATGCTCCAATACTTTTGTTTTAGAGCAAACAATAAAATCAATTTTTTATGTTTTCGCAAAGTCTTTACTTGAAAGCAAAATATAACAACCAGCAGTGCCAAAACTTTTACTTTCTGAAATTTACACATATAGGTCCATTACAAATATCACATCATTTCTAGAAGGAGTAGAGCTTTTAATAAATCAACTTACTTATTTCCTCAAAAATGTACTTATAATATTGTGGTAGTATTTACTGAAAAAAATTAAATTCAGTTTCAAATAAAATCTATATTTAATACATATTCCTTTGTTCCAAATTATTTTTCTTATTTATCTTTATTATGTTTATTTCGGTTTAAATCAGACAACGTAATACATTTTGAGTATCCCTGGATATTTCAATGTCGATAAACAAGGCACTTTGTCGATTTTGAGTCTTGTTCGGAATTCTACGATTCCATTCCCGGCTTCAGTTTCTTTCACAATTGTCCGAAAACCAACATTTCGCGCGAACTTATTGTTGAATGCCAATTCCACTACGTTTACAAGGTATTTTTCCGATGAATCTACTTGGAATGTAAATTTATTGCTCCATTTTATAAAATAAGATAGATGGAACTTCACAGTATAAAAATTGTGAACAACTTTAATCAGTTTAAAATTTCCGAGTGCTGCACTTCGGAAGTGAAGAATATAGGAGAGTTCTACCACGTTTACATAACACTTTCACATGTTTTAAAAGACACCTCTTTCTGAATTTATCGAATTTCAAGTATTTTCCTTCAAATATCCCTTTAACCATTATTTAGAGAGACTAATGTTTAGTAGCAATAACAATTGCAGTTGTTTAATATTCTTAAATAAATATGCTAAATCTTTAGAAAATCTGGGTGAAAGATGGTAATTCGCATGGAATTAGAACACTAGGACAACGATATACAAAACAAAAAGTAAAAGAAAATTTCCCCAATTCAATCTGACAATTGCAAACCAACAAAAAATTGATTAAGAATTCTTTCAATTAATGCAAAAAGAATTCTTAACAAGAAAATTTCACTCACAATTATTTTCAAATTAATTTGTCAGACGCTTCTTCGACACGAGTAAATTAAATTTTAATCCCTCGATAAAATCAATTTTTAAACTTTGCTTTGAATCAATAGGATTTAGAATTCGGCTGGGAACATGCATGTAGACACAGTGTGTGTGTAATCTGAATAGATGGATTTACAGTAGATTGAAATATATTTTAAAGTATTGATTAAGGATAAAGTTACAAGAAAAATTCAACGTATAACTATTGTTTGCAATATGTTCTGACGCTTTACAAATCCGGTTATGAAAATGTGTTTCCGAAATGAATTTAAAATCACTGCTTGTCTCATCCTTTCAACGAAAGAGCATTTTTACCCTGACAATTGAAATTAGAATTTAGTATTAGGAATGTGGGGTAGGCGTGCATGTTTTTGCGTATGATTTTTCGTTCATTAGCATGATAAGAGCCGCACTGATAAGCAAATAGGGTATGCGTAACTAAAGCAAAGCTCCAGCAACTAAATGTTTACTAAGCGAATTTCCGCATACATTAAGATATACTCCGATAGGCTGTGCTCAACAGGGTTAAGTGATTCCAGATCACGTGGTCACCGCAGGAAGTATACTAGTAATTACAAAACCGGAACTTAATCATTACTGCTAAATACACACAGATTCGTCATAAATTTACCCTTACTTCAATATGGATAGTATTATCTTTTCCTTCCCAAGCGGTTCAGGGTTTCAATCGAACACTTTTGCAATTCTCTAAAAGCTGTAGGTCTTCCTTGGTTGTCGAAACGAACAAGAAGAGTATGAAATAATTTATTTAAAAATGAAATAAAGTGAAAATCTCGGAAAACCGTATTAATTTCTAATCACATTTACACAACAAATTAGATTTTGGAAAACAAAGAGTCATCCACAAAGAAATATCATATTAGAGGTCCGTAACAAGTTATACAAAGAAACCGCCACTAAGCCTCGCTGTCGAGAAAGAAGCTGTAAGACACGTGTAATTAAGAGTAATAATAGCATCCTCTGCACTAATGAGTAATGACTCAGCACACATCAAATTCCTCGCACGAGCTAGCTCGTGTTGTAGACAGCTTCATGTTTCATACTTAACACAAATCACAAATTGATTTGTTCATTTACATCAACGTCATTCCTATGCTAATTACAAACTTTCTTCATTACGAAAAAATAATAGCAAAAATCATGTCAGAGGTCAACTCACCACCATTCCAGCCCGATATCCATAAAATAAAAAATTAAATAGATTTACAATTTCTTCAGTATTTTTAAATTTACAAAAAAAATGAAGGTTGTTGTTTTGTAGACTTTCTTTAGCGTAAAGTTACGATGTGTAGCAATCACCATCGCTATAGTTCACTGCACACGATACGACACGCGACATATGACATTGGCAAAGGCGTGAACTAAAGCTGATGACACACAGATATATCCAACATCTACTATCGCCGAACATAGATAGGAATGACTTTCATATTGAAATACAACTGAAAAAGGTGTAAACTTTCTTCGAAAAGTAAGCTATTATTTTCAGGTGAGATTACCCTCAATTTAATTACTCAATTAAATATATTAAAGCTTAATTCTTATTTATTGTGAATTTTCATTGGCAGAAATTTATTTCCGCTGTTGTTTAACAAAAGAAAGATTCATAATTTATTGGATATCGAAGTTTTAAACTAAATTTACGATAAGAAACGGCAAAACTAACAGGAAAGATAGTTATTGTTTCCGCCAAGCCTTAGATCTTCAAGTTTCCGGGAAGCTGAAACAATTTTTCAAATTTAAATTATCCTACAGAGACACTAGATGATTAAGTAAGTTAGTGACAGCTTGTGGTTTCTATTTAAACTATCCAAGTTTTATCTGACAAATATTAATTGTAAAGTTAGACATACGACGAATGTAAATTTGGTTTTCCAAAAAACTTATCACCCTTTTCTTAATATTCTATGTGTTCAAACTCTATAAAATAGACTATAACTCTATAAATTAGAATTTGATTTTAAATTATGTTGTAAATATTGTTGTTTGCTAATGATGTGAGTGTTTTTTAACACAAAGGATTTTACGTCTTTTGAACCAGAACCGTTACGGTCCTGCAAATAATAGCCCCAGTGTGGGATCTCTTTTTGATGGTCAAACATCTGATTTATTGCAGAATGTGGAAACTTTGCGGATTTACTAACTAATCAAACTCTTTTCGGCTTGGGTAACTTTTTATTTTTATAGTTTTTAATACGCTACACTTATTTTTAGAGAGGTTACTTAGAACTGTCTTAATGCCAGTAACGTCATTTATGTCATCTTATACTCAAATTTATTATCATTCAACAATCACATAAAAATTGAGTACATTAGTTACCTATGTTTAAGAAATAAAAGTAACGTTCAAAGGTTATTGTCTTGCTCATATTTAACAGAATTTTTGTTTAATAATTAATGAATTTATATTGCATACAAAAATAAGAATATAAGGATAAACCGATTTCATGTCTATAAACTTGTGTACAATAAGTAGTTACTACAAAATGTATTTACCGTCACAATTGAATTGAGAAAGAATCAAGGAAGAATTCTACTCGCGTCCGCGTCGTACACTACGTATCACATTCAGCGTCTAGGGAAAACTGATTCAAGATGCGAAAAAAATATAAACAAACTTTCCCCGCAAACTTTCTGCAGCTGAAATTGATGCAATTGCTATTCAAAGAGGAACCAAGTTATTTTCCTCAATCTGTAAATCTGTATTATATTTTAGTTTCCAATGTAATATACCTGAAATAAACTATCAAAAATGTTATAATTCCCTCTAAACAAAACAAGACTGTTATGTTTTTTGATAATTTAAGTTTTGTTGAAAGATCGAACCTTAGAGATTAGCGCGTGAACCATTCAGCTACCAATGCTCGTATTTAATGTTATGCATTAGACATTCGAGATTCTTTTTTCGTGGTGGTAAGTTGAATTGAGATAGGTGGAGGTTAAACATGTATGAAACTTTTAGGAAGATAAACAGACATTGGAAAAATCCGGGAATCGATGCAATAATGAAGTTCTTGTAGGATATATGGTTTCCAGGCTGTCCGTTCGACGTTCTCCGGTTCTCTGGGCTGAGTCTGGGTCGTTGGTAAATATCCCGCTAAAAAGTGTCCGCAAACATCCCGACCACTCAACCGTCCTCGGCCACTCCACACACATACCTCACCAATCAACTCGTCTTCCTATTAAATGTCCAATATTTATTGTTTCATTATTGTTTCAAATATCGTACTGAGCTTTTTCACTGTACTCCAAACATAATTCTTAAGGTTCAACTGTGCTTGGAAATATCATGAGAAGAAAAACAAAATATTCAAACTCCAAGTGAAAATAATATACAGACAACCGCTTAATAGTTGAAAGTGAAAATTCTGAACAAATATAATAAAGAAGCTTTTAAAAATAGATATAAATGAGGCTTGCTAACAGTGTGACATGAAGGCCGCTTTTTAAATAGTAAAACAATAAATCTACAACAAAAACTCAAGAACGTTTCGTTGCCAAACTCCTTTATTTCGTTTTTTTGTCTTACGCTATTTACATATGCCAGCCACAGAGTACAGCATCTTAATTTTCATTTTATCTTCTGAAAGCGTGCGATTACGTACTTTGCTTTTAAACTACACGAAATCGATACTTTTTTTCACACTTCCTTCTTTTCACTTAGATGCTACACTACACAAAAAACAGTCAACTTGTTAGTTTCATTGATTTGCAATTGGCTACAAAAAAAAAATTCCTTTGCTTTGTTTCGCTCCGTTATCATTGAGAATTGAGACGACATTCTTAGACACATCAGTGACAGGACCAGTAATAATGTCCTTTAACGTATATAAGCGTATGACCAATTGCTCCCTAGAACATCCTGCACGTAACAAAGAGAGGTTGTATCATTAAATCCTTTGATTTTCTATCTAATTTGTTTATCTGCTTTTTTCACGATCCTACCATACTAACGTCACTTATACCTTCTCCAGAACATTAAATTCTAGTAACGATATTACTGCAAACTAATATTTAGCTTTTATTGTTCTGATTCTGGTGTATACTCCATTGGGTAAATATAGTTTAGAGCTTCAGGAATAGAAAAGAGTTGGTATAGGAAAGCTGGGAATATTTACCAACGGCAAACGTTGCGCGCGCAGGGTCGCTTTGCCACGTGGGACTCGCGTGGATCCGGCACTACACCACGGAATCGATGACGCTGCTGACGTCACCGTTTACTATTCACGTCATAGCGAGTGACGTGCAAGGAACCACTCTCAGATGAACTTGAAATTCAACGGCTACGGAAGACGATTTACTTCTTGCCTTTTTATTTTTATTTCGTTGCTTAATGTAATTGGGTCTCTTATGGATAGCGTAGCTCAGTGCCTAAACAAATGGTTTACTCAACGAACTGGAAGGATTTAAATCTTATATATAAATAAATGACCCAGAAATCGTATAATCCTCATCTTCTTCTGTACCATTTCCACTTCTTCCCGTATGTTTTAATCTTTTACAGTAATTGTCAATTTGTCGGCGGTATGAAAAGAGTAGTTACTTCTGTGAATAACAATGTCGCTAAAGCTGTTACCTTGGAAAACTGTATTCTGTGAGGCAAATCAATGCCGCAGACAATTTAATTAAACGTAGTTTGTCGCCTTTGTGCGAATGGTGTTGTTTGATAGCCGCTGATTGTGTGAAGAGGAGTTGTAGGAAATGCGTTGGAATGGATCGGCTGTCAAAGGATTATACGCAGGTTTTTGTTTAGTGGAAAGTTAGCGGAAATTTGTTGCTGAAATGGTTAAATGGAGTAATCTCTCATTTGGGAATTAGCAACTTCATTCATCCTTTAGTTATGAATTTCTCCAACTACTTAGACTACAAAAAATCTGCACCAACTTTTGACCAGACTTCCAAACTTCAGAAGAAAGTTTACTAGCATTCTACCTATCAACATTTTATGAAATGCTTTTTATTATTTGGATGAAATATTAGAATAGAGAGAAATATATGAGCTATGATATTTATAACGTATGACTTGCAAATATCATTGTGTTCATAATTCTTACTCTTATTGTAATACGGAGTAAAATTAGTAACAAGTTACTTCTAGGAATGTGCAATCTCCTGTCTTTCAACTTGTTTTAAAATTAGTAACATTCTAAAAATAATTTGTGTACATTTGAATGAAATTATTTCAACGTATTTTCAGAAGTACTAGTAGTAAAACCACAGGAACTAAAATTTATTCCTTCCAAAAAAATTATAAAATAAATAAATATATCTAGAATTAAATTGTATGGTTAGTACATCTGACGTGGAATCGGTTAGAGAGTAAAGAAGTAGAGATATGTAGATTTGACATGGGAGGAATCGAGTTGGTACAGTTTCCACGGGCAATTTCTCAGTGACGTAGCGTGGGTAAATGAAGCAATAAAGCCGGTAATGCCGTGCAATTTTTCCACTTTAAGTTCTTTCAGTGGTGAATCCCACAGTGTCACTCCGGCAGGGCCTGAAAGACCCGCCGATAAGATTTCCCGTGTTGCGTGGGGAATATAATGATTTTTGAATCGACGCGGTATTGAATGGTAGCTTTTTTCAGCTAGATAAGTTTTTTACAAAGTTTGTTTGACGTTGCGGGTAAAATTAGAAAGAATAAATACGCAGTACTACTCTTTGATACGAAAGATGATATATGTTTTGTGAGTTTTCGAGTTTGGAAACCAATTAATAGTAATGTGCTGATGTTGTGGGCACGCAGAAAATATTTTCCCTGCATGGAATGTAGCATTCCCTAATTGATATACTTGATATCAGTTGGCGCTGAATAGGGCATTGTAAACAAGCCCAATTTGCTTGCACGCTGCTGGCCACTCTAGCTTCAATATCGCCTGCCACGTCACATCACGTCACGTCACGTCAGCGGATATTGTTTGCCTTTGCCATCCCACAACAACGGAACTGGAACCAAACCACCCGCATAACATTCATCCACAGCTTGCGATTGTCAATTACACGACAAACTGCTTTCATTACTTTCTACGGTATACTATGCTTTAAATCGACTCTATTCCACAATTTAATCATATTAATTAACCCACAGATCCAAAATTATCAACTTCTTGGTCTACTGCACCATATCGTGGTTGCCGCAGTTATTTCATCTTTTTACTATCTCAGTTTTTATTTTGTTAACCTTGAGCTATATAAGTTTATTTGCTATTGTAGTTACCATAAAATTATAAACTTATTAATGTTTTAATTATAAGTGACTGTGCAGTGGAATATAAACACACCTAAGGCAAAATCTGAACGTAATGACTACCCTTTCTTTGTTGTAAAATAAAAATAGAACTAATCTAATTAACTTAGTGTTTAATAGCACTAATAAAGTCTGCAATGCAATGCTAAAAATGGCACAATTTAAATTGCAAGTAATTTGCAGTTTTTAAAGGTGAAACGTTGCTAGTGACATACTGCGTATTTTATTGTCTGACTATAAACTTTATTGTGTCATCAGACCATAAATTACACCAAAAATTTCAATCTTTTTTACGGAGACATAATAAAACCAAGTTATAAAAGCCATTTTACAGCGCGTAACATATGTAAAGGGTATTGTAGACCATATATGTTCCTTTGGGTTAAGAACATTTCAGATATTGCCTTTGCGGTAATTCAAACACTTTATAAAAATTTAGTACTTTTTTTCTAAAACGAAATGCACATTACTAGCAGGAATAATAAGGCACAGAGGAGAAATGAAAATGAATTGTTATTATTGTAGGAACTATGAGGGAGGAAACATGTAAGTTTTACATAGGTGTGAAGTTGTGAGTTTACCTGGACTAAACAAACAATATCCGTTTTCACATTCCGTAGCGTTCGATAGAATACTCGTACAGTCGTACAGCGTTCAACCACCCGTTTTATCCCTAGTTTGGGATGCTGGATACGGTACTTTACTCAGCCCGGATGCACATTTGCAAACATCGGATTACACTGTGATGCAGGAAACGCCAAACAATACATTTCGGATTACTCATACACCCTACATTTCACATGACCTATACCAACAATAACAATATATTGGATATTAATACAATATGTTATAAAATATACGTGAAAAAATATTATTATTATTATTATAAATTATTAGCAAATTTATCCTGCTAAATTTTAATGAAAAAATTCCTGCTAAACAATTTGTCAGTGATTTTATTACGCAAACAAAGGAACACAAAAATCTTGCAAGTAAAGGCATGCGGTCCTGAAAACAGGATAAGCAAATAGCCTTAAGGGCTCGCCATATTCCATCCTGTTTCTTTCCTGCTGATACCTGCCGATTCGTCCTGCGAAGTTTCGTACTTGAATTCAAGTAAAAATATAAAGAGATTGAGTGTAACCAAAATATTTATTTGTTAGCAAATGATTAGCGAATATTTATGATATCTATATGAAGTTTTCAGCGAATTTAAACTTAATTACAAAGCTAATAGTCGCGTCTAACAATCAGTTGTAATTAACTTCCGTAATTTTTGTCTGAGATAATGAACTTGTAAATAGGCTGATTTTGAGGTCTGTATCATAATACAGAGCCTTGGCAAAGTGAATATATTATTTTGGCAAAATAAACTAATTAATCAAAAGCTTAGTGTTTAATATGTCAAGCTGAAGCTAAGATACTGAGATGGGAAGATGGAGTAACTGGAAATAAATTCCGGGTTACTCAGCTGTGGATGCTGTGCGCAAATTACAGGTGTTTACTACGCTACATTTAACATTTAACTCCGTCATTAACACTAAAAATAAATTTCCAATAAAAAGTCTAATGTGGTTTCCATGATACTGCTCCTACCTTTATTTTGAAAAAAGACACCATACCTGAAAAAGAGGATATTTTTAATACAAAATAGTACTTTACATAACGTGAATTTAAAACGCATATTACATTAATGTAAATACTATACCAAACAGTAACCTTAAAAAATACAACTTTTAGATATTTAGCGTAAAATTGTGTTTATTCATCCGATATAGTCCAAAAATTAACATTTTTGGGTAGAAAATTCTGGTTTTTGAAAATATTCTGTATTTTTTGCCTTTATCTCTAAAATGGGTAGATACAATCTCAACGAATATACCAGTCGATTCGACGGGAAAAGTTACATAAAGAAATGTGTTTTCCAGATATACATTCTTGGGAACGATTCAGTGAAAAATGAGAAAATCGAAAAAACCTAAATTTCAATTTTTCAGTTGGAAACGTTTTGTCTTCAAAACTGGATTTAAGTAGATATCGATACGCTGATTTCAAATTTTCAAACCAAATTGAATTATCTCTTAACGTTCTCGAGATATTCGTATTCAAAGTTGAGTTTTGGCAATACCTAAAAAAACAGGTTTTTTTAGGTATACCCCTTTAAGGGTTAGGTTTACAACTTCGACGACCTCACCAATCGATTCTACGGGCAAAATTACATAAGTGTACCAATTTTTAGATTTTTATTGCAAAGGATACAATTTGTAGAAAGGAAAAACGAAAATCGCCGAAAATCGAAAAAATGGCAAGGGGTATACCTTAGATTTTTTCCATTTTTTGCCATTTTCAGTTTTTTTCTTCTAGAAATTCTATCTGTTGTGATAAAAATCTAAAAATTGGTACACTTATATAATTTTGCCCGTAGAATCGAATGGTGAGGTCGCCGAAGTCGTATCTCGACCCATTACAGGACTATTCCTGAAAAACCTATTTTTTTCAGTTTAAATTTAAACGTAAATATCTCGAGAACGGTAAGGGATAATTGAATTCGGTTTGAAAATTTGGAATCAGCGTATCCATATTTACTTAAGTCCAGAAAATGAAAAATTTTGGAGATAAAAAGTTTCCAACTGAAATTTTGAAATTTAGGTTTTTCTGATTTTCTCATTTTTCACCTAATCGTTCCAAAGAACGTATATGCGGAGAAAACATTTCTTTATGTAATTTTTCTCGTAGAATCGACTGATATAATCTGTAAGATTCTATCTCTACCCACTTTTAAGATGTAGTCAAAAAACACACTTTTTTGAGGTACAACTTTGTGAGCAAAAATCTGAGGAACGGAAAGAGATAATTGAAATCTGTTTTTAAATAGGAAATCAACGTATCGACGTCTATCAATATGAGGTATATTCAAAAACAAAAATTTTTGCGGTAAAAATGGGTATTTTTGGATTATTTCGGCTGTAAATGAAAAATTTTTTAGTGAAAAACTAAAAATTGTAACTTTATACGTTCAACTGTGATTGAAAATAACTTGGCGATGTAAAAAGATATTAACTTCTAATTGCAAATGGAAATTTTTAATTTTTTACTGACCCATCACTTAAACAGACAAAGATTATGTGCCGTTAAATTCAAGAATTAAAAGATTTTATAAAAATATATGTTCTTCTTTAACCTTATGGTAAAGAAGTAACCACTACATAATAGGTGATAAAATGGAATAAATCTCTTAAATAAATAAACATACGTATAAAATTCAGAAGTTATAATTACTAAAATTTTTTTATCTCTATCTTTACCTTGTTTAAAAAGTAATGTAACAATATATTTTATCACCCAAATTTTCATATTTTCGCAAATATGGCATATTTCAAGTTCAACAGACAATAGTAGTCCTAAAATTGGTGCAAGTATTCACAAAATTTTATTCAGTTCACGTTTTATGTCACTATTAAATTTTTACGCCGATTTTAAGTTGACTAAGTATAAAATTCAACATATTCTTTCGATGCCATAAAATTTACACAGCACATTGAAGTTTTCCAAAATTGCATTATTACAAAGAGAGAAATAAATTACGTAATATAGAAGAGGTTTAGCAATTAGTTTTCACCGAAAAACAAAGAAATATCATTCTAAAGAAAATAATGTAATAGTACTCACAAAAATCCAACACATGTGCAATAAAAATAACATTTGCTTTTTACAAGAATTTATTAAATCCAAAAATTAATAGTTAAATTATAATGTAAAAAAATTTAAAGTTTCTATTACAGAAGAAAGTTTATGAATTTTGAGCGTCAGGAATGTTCATATCCTTAGTATTTGTGTCCTGGTTAATACAGCAGAATACAGTTGTAATTAGGCTCCAATAAATGCAGAAGTATTTATTCTTTAACCATGCTTCTTAAAGATCTGAAATATTCAAATATATTAAAACATTTATACATCATTTCCCAAAAAGAAACAAGCTTTTTGTAAATATTACCTGTTTAGCAATGACAATTAGTGACAAATAGTTGACACCTGATAATAATTTGCTCGAATGAATCATATTTACACAATTGTAAGCAATAATAATCTCGATATTGACGTGCAAATATAATAATAAAGAAAATTATGTTCATATATAATAAAATTTAATTGTAAAAGTACTAAGTTACTAGCAAGTTACTTAAGTATTACTTTCAATCATATTTAACTTTACAAGAACTTAGATGTTTAATATTTTTCATGTTCAATGTTAAGATAAGAGCAAGAAACTTGAACAACACATATCAAAATGTTCTATTCTATTTACAAACCGGTTCTAAAAACTTGTTTGCTCTTAAAGAAAACCAGTTTTCTTTACAAACCGGTTTTAAAAGCAGTTCTGGTACATACATTTAAAACCTGTTTATAGACAGGTATTAATAACTGATTATTTTTTACTTACTTCCGTTGTTAGTTTCGTTACGAAGTAAATGAAGAAAGAAAAGTCATCTGAAAATAATATTAAAATGAAAGAAACAGTTAAATAACATATATTAATCCACTTACATATTCGACGTGATGCAATATGTTGTTAGCAGTGATAACCGAAAATGAAGTCTATTAAAAGCTTTACTAATTCCACTGTCAGAGAAAATAACAGCATGATGACATAAAATATTATCGTTAAGAAAACAATGACCTTTCGCTCTATACCATCTATATGCATCATACAGAGAAAAGATATGAAAACGAAGTAGAACGACAGTAAACCTAGCACAGTAAGATGATCATAATGCAATACGATTATTTCTGCTAAATTAACCAGCATGACGACATGCATTAAATATTCCATGATGTATGAATTATTATAAAAGTTAACGTTCACGAAAAATTTTGTTGCCAAACTGTCAAACTAATTACTACGTGTATTGTATAATTCTTAGAAATTACAAGTGTTGTAGAGGTCAGTAGTGTTTTTATTTTAATATTTATTTATATTAGTTAGAATAACTACAATGAAATGCTGAATATGTGTATTAAATGTAATAAAGTATATCATATTTCATATATTTTTTTTCAGAGAATATAATGTTTCAGAACTCCTCAACAAAAATGAACTAGTCCACACATGCGCCAACATGCACTATACGTGTAAAAAGGCGATAAAGGAATTATATTTAAATTAAAATTTAAAACAAAATTTATTTTTAAATATATTTTAATTTATGCATAATAAACTTTTTAAAAATTTTGATACAGATATGTTATAAAAAATAATTTTCTTGTGTGTTGTCCATGTGTAGGAGCCATTGTATGTTTTCGCGATGCTTTCGTATTCTGAAAAGAAATAATATAATAAATAATATATTGTCAAACGAAAGTTATAAATGTTATACTTACTTATGGAATGTTTGATATCCAACCCATGCTTAAGTCATCTTGAAAAACTCGATCCAAAACCCCGAAATACTTTCTTACAATGAAGATAAGTATTAAGCGAAGAGCAAGACGTAAAATTTTTTCAATAATACTGGCTACGTTAATAGAGAGATACATTATAAATTTTGTGAGGTGTCACGAGGTAAATAGGTCCAGAAAGACCATTAAAATAGAGGTGCTATATTCACATTGGAAATAAAAAAGTCCCCAAATTTATTCAATACTACTTTTAAATGTTTAAATATTTATATATTTAAATGATACGTTTAACAAAAATATACGTTGATTTTCTAATATATTTCAATTTATTAAAAGAAAAAAAAATAACAATTTAATAATATAAAAATGCGCATGTGTTGTATCTGAGCGGCAAATTCAAATTTCGTAGAATAAAGTGATATTTTTTTAGTTCATAAATTCGCTAAATACTCGATTTTTATACAATCTAAAGTGACATTTATCGAATTTGTTACTTAATATATTATGAAAACATGTTAAATTTGAATGTGTATATAGAGTAATCTTGTTAAAACACTGAGATTCTTTGAAAAGTGCGATTTCATTCTGTATAAATATTGCTGGTCGGGTCTCGTTTCATTCTCGTGAAAATTGGGAAAAATAAGGTTAAATATAGAGCAAAGAATAACAGAATTTGCATAAAATAACTTGGAAGTTGAGATTCTAAACAAGGAAATCGTCATAAAGACTGCAAAGATGCCAGTAGCGTGGAGCAAAGTCGCTTAACTCCACAAATGTATTCCATCTAAAAAATTAATACATTCCGGCGAACATAACCTCACAATGCAAAGACAAGGACGCGAGAACCCATTCCCCAAAATGTAATTTGACACCCTTCATGGTTTCAATTCAAACAGAATTGTTTGACTCAAGCGTTTCACTTCTCAACTTGGGAAGATACGAGTGTTTCGCATTACCAAACCGTAAACCGTTCAAACGAACAGGGAAAATCTTATCAACAAACACTTATCATACATTACATAAAAAATGCTTAATCAATGAATAAACCAGTTCTCTTATTATTGAAAAACCGGGCAAGTAATAAATCCAGTTTACTATTGAACAACCGGTCTGACGACTTTTAAAACCAGTTTTTCGATCTGTTGTATTTTAGAGGTTTTTTTTCACGGTGAATAAAATTACGTTAACCCGGTGAGTATTTCATGAAGGTTGTGTTTCACGTTATAAATAATTTGTAGTGCATCGGGGCGTCGAATGACAAATGTCAATGATTGAAAACGAACGAAAGACACGAATCGAAAGGATGCTGCGAAGTCCTACTGGAAGGAAGAGAATTTTTAATATCGCACTGACTGGTCACGAAAGATACTGTCAAGAACTGTTCTCTTCAATATTTTATAAGTGTCAGATAATAACGTGAACGAAACAATTACCGCTGAATAAATATCGTTCACCCCACTCATTTGCTAACCACTTCTGCTTGTTATTACTGTCAGTAAAAACAAATTTTTGTGCAATAATATAAAGTATGCTAAAATATTCGGTGTAATAAATTCATAAGGGTTATAAAACAATTAAGTTTCTCATTTAAACTTTATTAGCTTTAAAGCAATGCAATTACTTGAAGTACTATAATAAAAATTACTGCAGTATTTAAACAGAAATTAGATGCAACATTACTTCAAAAGATATTCTGCAAATTACCGCAATAAATTAACTGGTGACATTTTGTACATAAAGTTTTTTAAAGGGCACAAAAGAAATATTACAAGAAAATCTTAAACACTGCCTCTGCAATTTATGATACAAATTCTAACATATCTATATTTTTTCATCTTTTAGCAGCAAACCATTCGGCAAGAGTTCATATTTTATAAAAATTCTGCACGTGTATATATTTTACATTATAATATATATTCTTGAAAATATTTAATAAAATGTTCAGAGCAATAAAACGATATTACTAACAAGTGCAATAAAATAAAATATCTTCATAAAACTGAGCAAAACAAAAAAATATATTTAAATTAAAAATTATAAATATTGCAAATATGAACCGTGCACTTTTAATTAATAATTTCATACTAATACTTATTTATAGTTTGCAATAGACTTCCCGGAAGCTGCCTGGAAATCGGTGATCTCTTCCGGGCTGTGGTTTCCTGAAAATTTTCTTAAGTAGGGAAAATATATTATTGATGTACCGTCCATACTCTTGCTGTATAATATACATGTGAGAATATAACAACAAAACAGTACTTCTATATCTAAGAATATTTACATACGAGACGTAATTTGAAGAAACTAAATGTCGGAAAAATTTGGCTGAAAGTAAAACTATTCGTAAATCAATCCAGATTCGATGCAGCGTAAATTTCCCGCGCTGACGTCACTTCCCATTGTGTCACGTCAGCCGTCGCAGTGCGTCAGGCGTCACGTTATGTCACGTCAGATGTCATTCAGCAATCGCGTCACTGAATAAATGTTGCTGCTTTTATGAGCTCGTCTTTTTCCTAAGTTAGCAGTATGGAGAAAATGCACTTCATACAGTAGAGGTCTAAATGCGTGATTCTATTGCTTCAATTTGAGATGTCCGCAAACAGAGGGGTTTATATTTTTAAATTAAATTTTAATTTATGTACACTTTTTGGGGTCATATCGCGATACAGAATTTTTGAAAAGGAAATATATCGTGTTCTGTTTGTGAATATTTAAATAATTAAATAAAAGGCTTAAGTAGTTCCGGATTGCAGTTAAGATAACAGAAATGACAGATTACTGTACTCTACTACACGACTTGAAATTTGTAGTTAAGTTGAAAAGTTGATTAGATTCCAGTGTAATATATTGTTGCTGGCTACAATCCAAGTCGTTTTATTTTTCCAGGGCCCAACTATAAATGTAACATTTGTTGTTATGAAATAAAACGATTCTATACGAGCACAATGAAAATAAAACACGTTTCTTATACTCATAAAAATTGTAAATTCAGACTTATAAGTATCAAGGGTAGCATTTCTCAGCCATAAAATAAGAGGTTTGTTCATGACTTGATGTCAACTGCAGTGCGTATTGCGTATAAGTAATAATAAATATAAAGCGTACTAAAGTAAAAGCCCACTCATATATGGCTCATCTGACCATTACCGACAGATCTGTGCAGGGTGAAAATCGTAGATCGCATCATAAGACAATTTCCATCACACGACGGTTAGAGGGGTAAGGGTAAAGATCTACTGCGGAAGACGCTTCGCCTTTTCATGTCAATAGTTGGCCATTGTTCGCACTGTGCCCACTAAGCACATTCCGGATTATACATATTTTATACCCTCAATCACTCAATTTGTTCTCTCATTGCCTCAAATATCTGGAGACGAATTCATACATCATGTGTAAATACTACTTGATATAATAAAATTTATGGAATTTCGTTCATATGAAAAGTTTACAATTTATAATAAAATTTTGTATAGTAAGTTAAAGAGAACCAGAATGCTTTTAATTAATTTTGAAGTTTCGTCACAATAAGTTTGAAAGTGTGTGGTTAAAATGAAAGCAAACTTTGTAGAAATTTAGTGAAATTCGGCGGGGTTATAATTGTGAGTCCAGGTTAGTTGCTGCATCAAACGAACGGTGAAAATGAATTACCTCCAAAGTAGAGAAAATTCACTAACAAACACAAACTCCAAGCAAACTTTCATTAACATAACATTATGTATTCCTTATCATTACAGTTTCTCTTTATTTATTTGTATTATACTTGTATCTACCACAATAATATGTTTTGTGAGAATTACTACTAAAATACTTAAAATGAAAGCTCTATAAATCTTACTTTAAAACAATACTCCTTACGGGTACCCTTCCCTCCAGAATAAAGGCGGTAATCACTAACACATTGCTAAGTTACTAGAATGTCTCACCTGCACGAAATATTCGCAAACAACGTGTAGCGCCCACTAACAAAATTGTCGGGAGAAAATATGCACGAACGAGAAAACACTTGTTAATTTATTTGTTCAATTAATAGCTCTCGCCTTTCCATCCTAATGTTGGAAACGTGACTTTCATGTAAACAATTATTATTGTACGACATTGAATTCAAACAAATTGCTAAATTTAAAATTACTACAAAATAAAAATTTCAAAATAAATAAGTATATCTTAATAACATGTTGTAATTAACAGAAAATATAAAAATAATAATAGTTGTTCTTCATTAGTCCAAACTAGACTTTAAAAATCTATGTACTGAAAAGTAATGGTTACAATGGTTTTAATTTTGAAATGTAGTATAAATATAGAGTTACTTACAAGTACAAGTAAAAGCATCAGTATTGATTAAGCAGTAATTTCCCTGAGGAGTAAAATGACAATCTCGTAACTACTAATATTATGCTTGAAAAGCAAGGGTGCAAAATTGATATGTTGGCTTTCATAACTTTGAGCCATTTGAGACCTGGAAGATAAATATACTTCGGAAAATTTATCTAGGCTCAATTTCGAGTAGAAGAACATTCCTATCAGTTGTAGAAAATTATCCAAATAAAAAAGTATTATTGTACACACGTATATTTATATCTGTTTACATGTATGTGAACTTATATACTGCGAAGATTGCTGTGACATACTGTTGATGTGATTGTTATTATTTAGTGTAAAATAATGAAATTTCGCGATCCAATATTGCAAATGAAGGACGCAGTGGCGAATTTGGAATGTGCGTACATTCCGCTTTTACGTTTTAGGTTTCCTCTGGTTTCCAATTTAAATTGCAACAACTATTTCATTATTCAGCTCTGAATCCTCAATCGTGAAACCCTGATCCGAGAAACGATCGCTCGTCTGAGAACAGAGGAAGAATTTCATTCGAATTAACCCACTTTAAATGTCATTTTAAATTGCTACGCTTGCTATTCATCACATACAATTGCCTTGTTTGTCACACCATTACATAGTTTTCTTTCCAGATATCGCAATCCATTTACCATTTTCCCAAACACAAATTCCACCTTGCAATATACTTTATAGTCGTCTGTGACCTTTTTCAACACCTTGTAGATTAGTGCACATATCCATTCCACAAAATCGAAACGTATGTCCTCTACTTAAACTACAGCAGTGAGTACATATATCCCTAATTGCAGATCATAAAGTTTCCAAGTACTCGCTAGTTCAACTACTCCCGTCAACTCCAAGTTCTAAGCTTCACAAATACAACTTGTCACAAGTTCAACTCGCAGTAAAATACTCTGCATTCGATTGATTCTCAAATTGTTTCATTGCAGTATATTCCTAGCCACTATTTACAACTTGGGAACTCATAATTTCATTAAACCATAACTCTAATCTGCGTAACTATGTGTCGTAAATATATCGATGAATTTATCAAATAACTCAGATGGCAGATACCGGTAATGATATAATTATACCACTTTAAAGTATAGTTTAATTATTATCAAAGTCTTATATACAAAATTGATTTCTTTCTCTAACAAATAAGTTCAGGGCAAGGTGTAAGTGAAATTCCTTATTCGAACGTCTTTGGTGATGGCTATAATATCTTTCAGACCGTGAATAACCTCATTGTTGTGTCGTGCTACAAGAAACAGGTCTAAAAAATTTAAAAACTTCTTTAGAAAAGAAAAATCAATTAATACTTGTATCACTACAATACATAGGTACATGATAAATTTGGTAAGATTTTATTATTCTTCACTTGGATTTTTTGTTTTTAATCTCCGAATAATAACTGATTTTTGTCTGATTCTTAGAGAATGTACAATTACATTTAGATCCTAAACTTTCAATTTAATTAATCAAAAAATGGTTCAAATATTATTTGTATATCGTTCAAAATTAAATTTAATATAAAACAAGTTATAAAAATCTGAATGTACTATAGTTCGAAATAACAAATGATGCATATTCAGAAACTTCAATGAGTGTAAATGCAGCAAAATATAACGAAAAAACATTTTCGAAATAAGAATTAACCTCAGGATTTGGAATAATTATTGATATCTACTACTATAAAGTAATAGACCATTTAAGTAAGTTGTTAAAAAATGGACCAACTTTATCTAATTTGTGGTCTATTATTAATTTTTTGATGAAATTATTTCAACAAGTATGAAGTTGCTCAGGCAACTACAATGTTACATATTTTAATGATGATTTCTTACTTAAACTAAAATATTTCAAATACGGCAGATGTACCCTAACACAGCAATACAATTGATAAATCAATTCAATAGAAACATAGTAGAAAAATGTATTCCTAAAATTAATCAAGTTTTATCTACAATGGCCAGTCAAAAACAGATTCTGGAAAGACAATTATTTCATCTATACAATACTCTTGTAGTGACAGCCTTTTACGAACATCGGAGAGAAATATTATCATCACTAACAGTAAGGATAAAACAAGAATATTTATCTGTCATTTTAGCTTAATATCAAATGTACATATATCGTGAAAGTATTTATCAATTTTTATTTTCTCAATTTTGTGTAACTGATTATTCAATTACTATAGAATTGATTTGAAAACAATTATTAATTCAAAATTGAATTATATATATATACATATATATATATATATATATATATATATATATATATATATTCAAACGAAATATGATTATTTTCATATATTTCATTGTTTTATACATAAGGTTAAACAAAAATGTAAGCTATGTGAGTACTTTATGTAGAGTTCTTTAGGTAGAAATTTGTATTTCCATGTGGGTTTAATGTAATCCGAGTTCGTGCCATATCGTGAATCAAAAGAAGAATATTAAAATCTGGCCTGAATGCTGGGTCATTAATGTTTATCAAATCTGAAAGCATTTTAATTTATACTTTTGTTCAAGTCCTGAAATCACATTTCCACTGCGGTTCTACACACAAACTTTGCTATTAACTTTCATTCAAAGCGCAATGTGATTAATCCAGGCCGAATTCGAATCCAGTATTAGTACTACTTTTCTTTTGTTATCAGAAACTTTAACTTGCTCTACACATGGACTACATGAAATTAATATGTATTTATTTGCTCTAAATTTTTATGCATAAAATAAAAACATTTAAATAAAAAAAAACATGGCAAAAATATGAAGTATTATAAATACTAAACAAAAAATACTAACACCCTATAGTGACTCTTATGTAATAAATTTTCTACATTAGTGTCATTTTCCGAGTTTGTAAATATGTGTTACGCATTAGTATGGCAAGCACTTTTTGTTTTCCAATTAATTTTATAATTAATAGTCTTCAAAAATATAAGTAATTAAACATACGCTTATTTTATACATTCTCTGAAAAACCAAGTGGCTTAAAATTTACTGTAAGTTACAAGAACACTTTTGTAGACTGACAAATTATATAAATAAAATACAAGTACTGTTAACAGGGAAATTCTGATATTTATAATACTAATTATCTATGCTATATAGAGTACAAAGAAAAAAGCTCAATTTTCAGATTAACTAAGAATCTATTAAGAAGAATTTCTTTTAGAATACGAACGGTACTAATTTTCCTCTTCTTGATAAAAAAAAACAGCCTTGGGATATTCCGCCCCTAACAAAGAAATGAAAATAAACAAGGCAACATGAAGCTGCCAGTTTTAGTTTGTTCTCGTCGTTTAAGGATAGTATTAAGTTTGCTTCACAATACACAATTTTTACAAACTTTACTGTTAATGTTTTTGTGTATAATTCATTTTTAATTTTGATTTTAATACCCAATATCCTTTTATTTGGGTGTAACAGTCTGGCACAGATTTGAGTAACGTTATTTTTATCGAAGAAGACCAGCTTTTTATTCAGTACTTCGAAAAGCGCTTACCAATTGAACCAACCCTTCCGGTGAATATATGTGTTATTTTAAAATTAGATATATTTATATTTGTTTATGTTTAATTAAGTATAGTAGTTTAGGATTGAATGAAGGTTTGAGGTGAATAAAATAATTTTTGAAAGGACATTGTATGCCCATTTGATTGTGAAAAGGAGTGTAGATAGAGCATTTAATTTAGAAGCTATCGCTACCAGTAGTCAAGTTTATTGGTCACAATGAACTGAACAATTACAGCGTGGTAGTGTAGTGTAAAGGAAGCCTTAGCAACAAGAAATAAGTCGGAAGTTTGCCAAGGGACAACGATTTCACGATTGTCTTTGAAATTTTAATTAGCTTATGCAGATAACACCAAACCCAAACACAAAGAGGACGGTAAGCAGATAGTGTTTTCTACGTAGTAAGAACTAAGATTAAGATGATGTACTTTGTGCTTACTTGTAATCACATAATTAGCTTCCCTTTCTAGTAGATTCTAAGACAAACTATGGCAACACAATCCCTAACATTTCATTACATTTTTTACCCTTTTCCTTTTAAATTAATTCATATATTAATAATATCACTATTACGTAAAAAAATATGTTTTTGATATTTAAAGTTAAAAAAAAAACAAAGCAAAAACAGTTAGCCAGGATTGTGCTCTACTTCCTGATTCTCGACTTATTTAAACAATAACAATAAATGCTACGCAGTGTGCTCTAGTTTCAGCAGGTCAAGAATCAGAGCATCCGCTTAAGAATGCTTTGATTGCTAACTCAATGAAACTAGAGCACCATCCAAAGCAGCCAAATCTGCTCCAGATTGTGCTCTAGTACAGCAGGCCAAGAATCAGAGCATATTCCTAAGAATGCCCTAATTCCTGACCCACTGAAACCAGATCACAATCCAAAGCAGGTAGTTACCCTAGAATGTGATCCAATTTCAGAAGGCCAAGAATCAGAGTAAACTCCTAGGAATGCTCTAATTCCTGACCCAGTGAAACCAGAGCACAATCCAGAGCAGATAGTTGCCCTAGAATGTGATCCAATTTCAGCAGGTCAAGAATCAGAGCAAACATAGGTGTGCTCTAATTCGTAACTGACTGAACTAGACCATCTTCCGAGGCACCGATATCATCACACGTATACCCCGGAAGGTGGTCTAATTAGACCACCAGGTGGTGAGCTACTGAGGCCAAAAGGCCAAACAGCCTCCCCAGTCTCCTGCCAGAGCAGGAATGGACTTTTCTGCCGCAGGACCCCCCTTATATACCCGGAGTCACGCACTACTACCTGAAATCCCGTTATTTGATTGGTTCAAATTCAATATTTAATTTTGAATATATTAATTGAAATTTTTAAACGAAAATTTATATATGTATGTATTTTAATACATAGAATTCAAGTGTGTAGTCGCCGAACCCGCATATCGCACCCATGTATGGGTGTAAGTCAATTTTTCAAAATTTTATAAAAATATAAAAATTCCAATTCAACCATTCGATTCTACGTACATTTTAAGGTACATGTATCAATTTTCATATCTTTTTAATAACTTAAACGGATTAGTAATGTAAAATAAATATAAGAATAACTTTTATAAAAGATATCTAGTTCTAACAATATTATTTACAGAAGAATGCCTGCAGATTGTAAAGAATTCATCTGAAGTCTGCAGTAGATTTGAACGATCGTCTTTAATGATAAAACGGTAAAACAGCGGTTAACGGAACCGGTACAAATCATTCCGCAACGGTAACGGTACTAGATACTTCACAGGGGGTATGCTGGCAAGAAGCTATTCTTTCTTTATTGCTATACAGGGACGAACTATCCACACAAATTCACTTCAAAAATAAAATAATATTTACTTATCATTCATTACTTGCTTCAGCTGTAATATAATACTAAAATTTGAAGTATATAAATATATTAATTAATATTTAAATCAATCATAAAATATGAAACTTTTCTCTAAACATCTCAAATAAATTAAATAAAAGTTATATTTCTAAATGTGAAAATTCGCGGTAGTATAATGTGTTATTATGATTTTAATTAATGGAAAATAATAAGAATTTGTTCTGTATTACAGTTTCATTGAAGGTTAGTAAATATGATTAGTTAATTGAATGTAGCATGTCTATATTTATTATATTTTATGAAGATATAGTTTTTAATATATTTTATGTTGTTACCATACGCCTAATTATGTTTTCACATTATATAGACCATGAAACTGAACTCTCATTAGTATATCATTAATAATAAGAAATAATGCGTTTATATTTACATACTGTACTTACCATTGTATGTATTTATATATAGTATTAGGTTATCCATTTCAGTATTAGTAATGTCTGTCTCTTTCTCTCATGGAAAATTTATTCATTTATTACTCGTTTACTGTAGGTATTTTCAGAAAATAAAAAAATACATTGATAATATTTTTGTTTAAAATGAAGATATATTGAGGTGAATGTTAGTGGTGTAGGTAGTATTGGTGTATATAATGTAATTTAGTTGTATTGGAAGTGAACCAATTTGGCGCGCACATCTTTAGAGAATCGGATTGAGATATTATGTGTGTATTGAATTAGATTGTGGTTCGGCCCTGTTTGCCGGAGGAAATCTAATTTCTCTAGCGTTCAGTCGGTTTTTACGCTTTTTCCTAGCGGGTGCACCAACGTCTCTACTAATTTCCTTTCGGGAAACATACGAGCCTGCGGCCATTACGGCAACGGCACAGCTGCTTCGGTGCATTTGAATATCTCCACTTACAAATTACCAACCACCTTAATACAACAATGCCATATTACCTATTAGGATAATCAAATTCCTACTAAGTACGTCTATTCTAAACCTTTTTCTACTTTCAACATATAATAACAATAGAATACTAAAATTGCATTAATTAAACCGAGTTTCGATAATGTCTATAATCAATATAATATTGCAGATAATAAATAAAAAATGATATAATGAGTGAAGGAAAGGCCAAGATTTTTTTAGGTGATTAATACGAGATAAACGGTTGAATTTGATCATGTCCCAAAGTTGAATTGGGCGAGTTTGTAATTTAATTAGAGTGCGAGTGCGGGTCCACATGCAAGAATGTCATGGTGTTATTATTACGACAGCGGTCGCACTGAGTAATCATCCCACCCCCGCCTGCTAACTAGTTCAAGGGGATAAACATAAAAATAAACATCAGCGACCGATTCCCCGAACTAATACAACAAAGTTGCTCCGGTCATTTACATGGAAATCAGGATGCGCACCAAATCTCGTAAAAATTTCAGCTAAATATTTCAAACCAACTGCCCCAACTTTTCCACTGGCTTCTTTCTTCAAATATCTCTTTAAAAATCGTCAATCTCTATCATGCGTTTTATATTTGTATTGTTTGGTCGTATGTAGTGCGTATTGCGTATAAGTAATCGTGGTAAATATATAGTGAACAATCTGTAATACAGTGTGAATACGAACTTCATATCTGGTGATTTACAGCGTCTGAAATGAGTTTTCAGGTTCTCGTAAACTAAAGTGAGACAGGTCTTTAAAAGTGGATCTAAGTGTCGTTACCTTCATCACATGCATTTATTCTAAATTTGGAATTTCATCACGACGGCATTTAGTTAATACATCGCCACTTATATGCGTTCGCATGATGTTTATATTTGAAATTGCAAACAAAATTAGATAGAGCTTACTCATTTAAATCTAAATGTAAATATAATATTTTCATTTCATAATTATTGTTGAAGAAAGGAACCAACTGTGCTTAACGCTCAAGTTTCGTAACACAGAATTGTTGCGAATAAGATTCCTGTGAAGGGGTAAATATGTGTGCGTGTTCTTCCTAAAATTGGACTTTCTAGTACTTGCAAAATAAGGAATAAAGTTGCGTAGATTACTGACGTCTTCAAGGCGGAAGAGTTTGAGAAATGTATGTTCCACAAATGTACATTTGAGTGAACTGTGATCCATTACATTTTAAGCTATTACCAATAAAATAAAAAGTGAGGATCCCTGGTAGGATAAATGTGAAACTTGACGTACCTTGTAGCAATCTCTGCTGGTCCGAGTCCCAGAAGTTGTCGACTTCTAACGCGATCAAATCCGAGTTTTTAGGGACTTTAAATCGTTTTTCCGGACACAATGCTGACAGTTTCATCCTCACAAATCACGACAAATCTGGAAACAAACAACATACATTCAAAAATATGCATCACAAATTAGATTATCATAAACATACAACCATAACATTATAAACACAACATATATTTGGGTATAAATCAAAATATCAGTAAAATTTTTATTTTTCGTACATTGTTTGTTTCAAATGACATAAAAGTAATTGTTTATTTAATATTTTACATTGTCTCCATTCTGTTTTAGCCGTAAAATACTTCGTGCAAGGAAAATATCGGAATATAAAATTTTAATTTATATGTTAATACAGTGGATGTAATCTAAATGAAAATATTTTATATATCCGAAAAAGTGTAATTGCTTGTTTTATTTTATTGCGTGCTACAATTATAATTTATAATTAAAACCGTATATCATATTTCATAAATGGTTTCATTATATCGTCGTCGAATTCATTCATAGATGTAAAATGTGATTAGTTTACAAACAAAATTTCCATTTGTTCACTCTTATCAAATTAAAATAATTTAGGTAATTACACACAGAGTAGTGAAGAGTCCAGTTACTGAAAATATTCAGTTTCATTTGAAATTTCAGAAGTACGGCTGCTAGTAATTATGGACAATAATTTATTGTAATTAATTCTAATTGCTTGCTTCGGATAAATCCACAGAATTTCCAGAACAGGTTACGCGTCCATATTCGATGCTGCATTTAAACATCAGGCGATAAGAAATTCATTTATTTCCATCAAGCCCAAACCTTCTTATAATAAAATACAGAAAATTTCTATCTCTCTTAGTCCATTGGCTGATTGAATTTGAACAAATTTTTGTTACGAATGTGAATTGGAATTGTAATGAAGTGGTATGTGGTATTTTATGAGTTTGGGTATAAGTAGAAGTTGCAATAGAACTTCCCTAGATAAAAATAGGCATGTCTACTAGTTGAATTCATGTTGGCAGAGAATTCCTCGCATAGTTTCGCTGCTACAGACTCCGGAGTAAGGCAAGAACCGCTGCTTAAAGCAGACCTGCTATTAAACTATTGTGATCGATGTTTACAGATTCCTTGCTCAGGCTTTGCCGTTTCGCCAAATTCTAATTCGGTCTATACCTTCAAATCATAATCATTTATAGTAATTAATACATCTTGCTCAGGTTATCACTATTAAACAGCATTTCGAAATAAGGTTCGCGAGTCCTTGAACAAATAATTAGACACAGGTTACCCATGATCACTGTTGTGACAGATCAAGATCAAGATCTTCATATCTTAAATGTTATAGAATCTAGATCATAAAAAAGATAAATACCTGCCAAAAAAGTAGGTATACATAGACAACAACAAACGCACAATATAGCTATTATTTATTTGATACAGATCAACATCAAGATCTGAAAATATGAAATGATATAACTCAGCTCAGAGATTGATTTAGATTAATGATATTGATGATGAAGTTGTGATTGTTGACATCCGCGGACAAAACAGCAGGGTGTTAAGCTCGGGTTTGGCATAGGGTCCTTGGGCACAATGCACAGTTGTGTGGGGCACCCGCACACCGCGTAGTATGATGAATGTGACCGGTAAATTGACCTTATCTATAAATCACGCCTCGATCGCTCCCTCCCGCGTGTACCGCGGTAAGAAAATCAACTCCCACACTTTCCCTGCACACAATAACTACTAAAACTATGCAAATCAATATCCATTGTGTAGTAATCATCAGCAAACATCTCACTGTGAACAGACGTTTCTCAAACTGAGATATCATCATCCACTTGACAGCTCTTCAACGGTCAATGCAAATCATCTAGCACAGATCATCGTTTATTATAAAATCAAAAACACAACCATATCCCTTCCTGTATTAATTATGATGGAGGTATTGTCCAGACATTAAGTAATAAATCTGGATGTCAACGGAATCTTAAGGGTATAGGATGATGGAAATGACAGCAAACCGATATCTATCCAATGGCTAACTGTTCTCGAACTAACTATAGATTTTTAATCCATCAATCAGGATAATTCAATGTACACCTGAGAATTATATCCTCATTAATAATTTATGAGACGGATTGTATTACTTGCGTACCTATTGCTATATAGATCATTGATTTATTAAATAAATGCTTTTACAAATTATTGTTGTAGAAAAATAATATTTATTTCCTAGTACAAAAATGGTGGAGGCGCTCTATAACCTCAAGTTTCTAATAATGTATAAATCACTGTCTCTCTGTCTAGGCATGGAAATGTGATTTATATTTGAATATTATGAAGTCAAATTATACAGGGGCGGACGGGCCCGGCAGGATACAGGGAAAATTCTCGGTGGGCCTGTCGAATGTGACCAGTGGACAGTTGAAATTTAAAATTTTGTTTGAATTATTATTACAATATTATATCATTTCAGCGCCGCCAAATATATAGGCTTTACCAAAAATAAATTAAATTTACCATGAAACTGGACAGTTTTAATTTATGTGTTGTCACTTTTGTATTTTAAAATGCATTAAAAGCGTTTTTCTTTTATACCACAACGCAGTAATGGGATATTTGTATTAAAATGCAAAACTATGTTAGAATTATATATACTATATACTTACATATTAAAATCAGATCTTGGCATATCCTTTGACTATATAATAAATAATACAAAATATATATTTTCTTCTTTTTAAAGTGACTTAATAAAATTAATAAACAATAATATAACAGTTTAAGTATGTAGTAATAACAGGGGAAGTAATTTCCAAAGACGCTGATGCTGTATTTTTGGATAAACTCGAAAATATATGAATATATCAAATTTTTAGCTTAAAAATTTTCAAATTTTACAAAATTTTGTTTGTACTGTTTTTTAAAGAACTAGATACGCTAATACCAAATTTACAAACAGAATTTAATTATCTTTCTTCGTTGGTGAGATATTTGCCGTCAAATTTGCACGATTCAGTGAAAAATGAGAAAATCGAAAAAACCTAAATTTCAATTTTTCAGTTTTTGAAAATAGTCCATATTGATAGGTGTCAATGCGCTGATTTCAAATTTACAAACAAAATTTAATTATCTCTTTTCGTTCTTGAGATTTCGGCTCTCAAAGTTGCACCTCAAAAAAGTGCGTTTTTTTAGAATATCTCAAAAATGGGTAGAGATTCAATCTCAACAATTATACCAGTCGATTCTACCAGCAAAATTACATAAAGAAATGTTATCTCCGAATATGCGTTCCTTGGAACGATTCGGTGAAAAATGAGAAAAACGAAAAAACCTCTATTTCAGTTTTTCGCTCGGGAATTTTGTCTCCAAAATTTTTCATTTTCTGGCCTTAAGTAAATATGGATACGCTGATTCCAAATTTTCAAACCGAATTCAATTATCTCTTACGGTTCTCGAGATATTTATGTTTAAAGTTAAACTGAAAAAAACAGGTTTTTCAGGAATATTCCTGAAATGGGTCGAGATACGACCTCGGCGACTTCACTAATCGATTCTACTGGCAAAATTACATAAGTGTGCCAATTTTCAGAATTTTATTCCAACGGATACAATTTTTAGATAGGAAAAACTGAAAATGGCCAAAATCGAAAAAATCGCAAGGGGTTCATCAGGCATTTTTTCGATTTTCGCCGGTTTTCGTTTTCTCGCTCTAAAAATTGTATCCGTTGGAATAAAAATCTAAAAATTAGTATACATATGTAATTTTGCCCGTAGAATCGATTGGTGAGGTCGCCGAAGTTGTAAACCTAATCGTTAAATGAATATACCTAAAAAACCTATTTTTTTAGGTATTGCTAAAATTCAACTTTGAACACAAATATCTCGAGGACGGTAAGAGATAATTGAATTCTGTTTGAAAATTTGGAATCAGTGCATCAACATCTACTTAAGTCCAGAAAATGACAAGTTTTGGAGGAAAAAAGTTCCTCGGAGAAATTTTGAAATTTAAGTTTTTTCGATTTTTTCATTTTTCACCTAATCGTTCCAAAGAATGTATATGCGGAGAAAACATTTCTTTATGTAACTTTTCCTGTAAAATCGACTGGTATAATCGCTGATATTGTATCTCTACCCATTTTAGAGATATAAAAAAAAATACACTTTTTTGAGGTGCAACTTTGACGGCAAATATCTCAGAAACGAAAAAAGATAATTAAATTCCGTTTAAAAATTTGAAATCAGTGCGTGGAGTTCTATCAATCTAAGCTATTTCCCAAAATCAAAATTTTGGGCACAAAAAATAATATTTTTCGTATATTTCTCGTTTGTCAACTCAATTTTTGATTTAATACTGTTGTTTGGATTGTTTTATCTCTACACAACTTTGATATGGGGTTATAGGTTTTGTAAATAAATAAAAGTTAAATAATAAAGCGACAGAATAAAATCGAAAAGGAGTAATAGTAAAAATAGTCCAGTTCCATAGTATTAAAAATTTTCATTATGATTCTATAAGAACCTATTATTAAAAATGTACACATTATATAATATACATTTGGGCCGCCAAAAATTATTTCACGAGGCGGTTTATCCGGCCCCTAAAGTTATACTAGGGTTTTAAGAAAAATAATTTAATGATAGTGTGTGTGGATTTTTAGTTGGGTGTAAATTTGGTAACAGCTGTTAGGTAGAATTTGTCGTTGTTGTCTGCCGCGCTGATGCCGCGTAAATGCGACAAGAATTAAGCTAAAGAGTAGGAAAAGAGGATTAATGCGACATACGCACGAACACACACACAGCTAGAAAGGCGTGAATCTCGTGAACACGTAAAGACGATAATCGCATGGTTACGAATAATATACCTTGATTTCTCATACAAAAGCACCCTCTTCACTACGTACTCTCATTATCCAATACAATATACCATTTCATAATTGTGCGAATCCTAGTATCCTATATCTACTGTCACTTATAACAACATCCAATATAAACACTAAATTCAAAATGAATATGAATGCGGTAGTGTCGATGAAGAAAAGTGGCCAGCATTGAAGAAGAAAATAAGATAACGACTTGATATACAAAAGTCAGAATGCATTTATAAAGCCGCATTTGTCTGCTGAATTAAACATCACCTATGAATAATGTATTCAGAAATAAAATATCAAATGTAGTCCTTTACTTATCATAGAATTAACCGAATTTCATAGCGTCATCTTATTTTCAAATCAAATCTATCACTTTGCATCCAGACGCTAACAAGATCAATTTACAAAAATATTTAAAATGTAGACGATATAGTTGACTGTTATTATTTAAGGCGAATTGTTTATATATTTTATCTAAATTCCCTATGTTTTGAAATAATTCGTTTTCCCGTAAATATATTTTATTGCATAAATTTATTTCCAATAAAAAATATTTCAAAGAAGCACTTATATAGTGCAACGTTGCGATAAAACGTATTACAAAGGAAATTACAATAGACGTTTAGAATTCTCGTATCTGAAGAATTGTTTGATCTTATATAGCTTTGTAACATGTGAATAAAAAGATATTGTACGGATACCTTTATGTGTGCTCAATATGAATTGCTTATCATTGTTATTTTTAGAAGTGAAACCAACTATAAGATTTTACTTTCAATTTTGTTTTATCAAAAAAATGCATTTTGGCTACAAACCTTATTTCATACTAACTGCTAAAATCAAATGTTATCGAATATCTCAATTGGTTAAAGCTAAGATGTTGTTATATTGTATGAAGATTTGTGGTTATCTGGTTCGCATTTTGAGCAAAGTAAGATAAAAATAACAGTGTGCAAGGAAGCACTAATCATTAAAATATATCATGAAGAACGGCACCCATTAACCTAAAAACACGGCCGTTTACCACGTGTGATGTTCTCATCAAAAACTAACTAACGTTAAAGTTGCAAAACTTCACATTCTCCTCTCTACTATTTCTCTATTACTATACTTCTAGTTTGTTCAATTTTGCATTAAACCTTTTTTATACATATATATAATTAATAGTACTTCGTTTATCATAGGAAAGCATTTGAAATTTAAGAAATAAATTGAACAACAAGTCATTATCTTTGAGCCAAGACAGAGTCACAAAGACAGTGTTAATTTTTTAATAAATAAGGAAGAAAAAAAGTGTAAAAATATATTTTTTTAAGACAAAATTAGCTGATGTTCGTGAAAGAAAGTGAAAGATGATTTTATGAGATGAGTCTGTCTAATGCACTGGCTTCATTTGTCATCATTCGATCTTTTTCTGGACGGGAGCTACATCCGATCGAATAAGATATCAGATTCCAATTTTGGATTCCGGTTTCATTTTTCTATTTTTACCCGGAGTGCTAATCCGCGGATCAGCTATAATTCTCTCATTCTTTCTATACAAGTTGCTTACAATTCTTCCTATGCTATTTTACTTACATTTTATATATCATATTGTTAGCTTGAAAGTGCAAACTGAAAAATTACTACAAGAATATGACTTACAAAACATTTTATAGCAATTTCATTTACGTTTTTTCAGCGATAAGAATTTGATAATAATTCTTATCCCAGTTACAAATTCAAGTATAGTATTGTACAGCATTTATTTTTAAATTTTTAATGTACAAATTTTTGACTAAAAATCTAATTCAAAATTATAATTAAGTTTCACATTTAATTTAATTTATTACAATGAATGGTTTAGTATGCAGTCCTATAAACTGATAGTCTTTCATCTTTATAATGATGGTGTGTAATGATGATTAAAGACAAAATTGATTTAATAAAAATAAGTAAAGTTTGATGTCCGAGTAAAAATTGAATAACGGGGTGTATACAGACTGGATTGAGTTAGTAAAGCAAACGAGATGCGTCGAGATGAAACTTTGGCTCGGAAACTCGACTTCATTACATATCGTGTAATTGATACGAGATTTCCCTGCATAAATACAAGTAACACAAATTATCCTTACATCTGTTATGATGATATTTTTAAAAAGTAGACTAACTGAAATGAAAGGCTGAAATAATTATAATTAACATAATTAACCAAAAAACTCCGAATTGTTCCTACTGCAAAAGAAAATCAAAGAGTAAGCTAACGTTTAGTGAAACAACTACATCTTGAAATTAATAACCGAAAAAAGTGTCTGTTAATGTGATGAATAAGGAGGCATTTATATAAAATATGATGATATTGTAGGCGACGATACGAGCTGACAGAGGGTGGGAGGTTAAGAACATCAGCGAGATTACTAACTGTCAGAAACACGCTGACAACCAGCAACAATACGCTCGCACAACTATCACTATTTGCTTCTTTACATCCTAATTACAAGTGCACTACACTCGCTTTACTAAACTTACCTTCACAATTCACTCTACTCGTAATACCATTCCTGCAGGATCATCGAGTATAATGATCATGGATTATTCGCTACCAATGCCCATATTATAGCTTATGGTATACGTGCACTGTAGGTGACTTTCAGTAAACAATAAAACTCAAGCGTATCTTAGCAATTTATTAATAATTATGTGAGCCGGAGTATATATTTACATTTAAATGACATGTATGCTCTTCAATCCATGTCTTATGAAATTCATGTCCCTTCCTAGTAATATTCCCTGCACGTCCATGGGCGGAAATGTGAGGCAGTAGACACAGCTCATACATCACGTGACGCGGTGCCATACGCTAGACGCCATGTCATAGGCTACTCCCAGATATTCCTCTTTGACGAAGATGAAACGCAATCATCCCACACAAATTATGCTTTTTATGTCATTTATCCTGCACTTTACTTAAATTATGTTTACACTTTTATTTTTAAACCAGCCTATGAAGGACAATGTGTAGGATATTACCTAGCTGTTGCATTTGCAAATCATGAATATACACTACCTACTAGGTGAATTAATGCTTCTAAAATAATTATGATAAAAATATAAGAGGTACGCGACATAAGAGAGTATCGTCGGACAAAATATGAAGTGTGAAAGTGTGAAGAAACATTTGGTGGATTTATTAGGTGTGTTATTCGATGTCGAGTTCGAAACTACCCTTTTATACAGTGTTGTTAAGAGACCGTATAAAAATGATAAATGTTAGGGTTGCTCCAGACATAGGCGTTCACACCAGAACGTACAAATGATAACAAAAACACAACCAAATCGCAGTTCGCTTCTCATTTTTAAAATTGTTCTCTTCTACTCGTTTTATTCTACGAACTCTGTTTTTAGTTTCATAGTTTCACATTTTTTTGTTTCAGGCTACTACTCAAAAATATGTAAGTAATTTTATTAACTATTATTCTACTTTCTTTTAAGTATTAAGCCAGAGTAACTCAATCATATATATGTAAATAAAGTTATAAATTTTTGTGCCCCTTTGTACGTTTAACGTACGCTGCTGGTAAAATACCCCACAGTAATTTTTGTGGAATAGGTACACATTTCAAATGACAACTCAACGATTATAGGATCATACTCGCAAAATTTTACGGAAGAGGAAGTGGATAAAAGTTCATTTTATGAGGGCCAACCCACTAAAATTTTCAATTTAAAATTAACTTTTTATTGCCGGTCATTCACCTTTTATTAAACAATCGCTTTTATTTATTCCACTAGTACAATAAAGCTTTGTTTGCTAACAACAATGTAAATAATGTTGCTCTATTTATTTTAAAATATTATTAAATTTCCAAAAATACATGTTATATTTATTTGTAGATATAATTTAACATTTTGTAGGTATACATTTTATTTGACATGTAGTAAAAAATGCGTGTCCATTATGTACAAATATGTCGAGTAAGATTAAAGGGGGAAACAACCATTAAAAAAATAGAATTTACCGTGGAAATCTGTCCTTAACGTTTATTAGAACTGTCCACATAACACGGACTAAGTGCTTCATTAATTTTTTAAAGGGTTGAGCGTTTTTTATAGTTAATTAAATCGAAACGAATAACTAATGTGAGTCTGCCGGCCGTTACAGATGTGGACAACATTTTGCTGTTGCTGTTGTCATTGTAAAGGATTTGCACGTGTCATTTCATACGGAATTGTATATGTTTGCCTGTGCTAACGCACATAACAATTTACATTGATTTTTTTTTTTACTTTTATGTTTAAATCAGGACTGGTACGCATTTAAATTTACTGGTTTCGGTTTCAATTCTATTTTCTACTTACTATAACAAACAAATTATGGCTTGATTACTATTTTTAAGAAGAAATTTAAAAAATACAATTTTTAGGTTTTTAGCGTAAAATAAAAATCATTTTTGTTTCTGAAAACTGTCCGTATTTATAGACGTTACAAACAGAATTTAATTATCTCTTTTCGTTCCTGAAATTTTTGCTCTTAAAGTTGCAATGTTTTTTTAGAATATCTTAAAAAGCTGCCTACCCTTGTCCCGAAATGCCACTGGTCAATTCAAGTCGTAACATGTTATATTAATGAAGTTCCGTTTAAGAGTGATATTATGTTTAGTTGCGGTGGATTTGGAGAGGTATTGAAGTGTGGGAGTAGTTGAAATAATAAAACAATTTTATGAATGGGTTGTGTAGTGGAATGCCGTATGATTTCCAGGGGGAATTGTTCGGGAAACTCGATTATCTGGCCGTTCTTTCGGATGATAGACGTGAAGGTGGAACGGTGTCTTCCACCGTAGCTTCACTAGTTCGCTTCAGTCTCGCCCCTTCCAACCAATGCAATCATCGTACACTGACCGCAAATCCACTCCATGTCGATACTTCCAACATTCCATAAATTACTTTTCAGATTCATATTCATATTAATCAGTCGGTCCTTTTGCCAAGCTTCTCATCGCGTTATTATATCAATAAAAATGGCTTCATTTTTTATTTCCGCGTAATAAGTCAACATATTGTTTTTAATAATTCCTATTTATACTGATTGCTACTAGGCAGGATTGATAAATGGATATTGGAAATGAAAAACGTGGCTTAACGGATATTTAAATGGTTATCCATCAAAAGAACCAGGATGCTGTATAAGTGTATCCCTATTTTCATGCTTGTATAATTCAAAAAGGCTATTTCAATTTTTCATTATTGCAAAAGCCTCAATCTTTAAAGAGATAGACCTTTTATATATTCTACTTGATTTAACATTGCATCAACAATCGTAAGCTAAAAATAACTCTAGATACAAACCTGGCGTCTTGATCATTTCATTTAAAACTCAAACTAGCAACAAACCATATATTCCTAAATAAGCACTTCGTCTCTCGCGAAAAGGATCTGTGATATCTTTATGCCATATGTCCCTTTTTTATTATCAGTAACGAACCACTCTTCGTTGAAGCTTATACATTAATCAGTGTCCTTATGAAAAGTGCTATAAAGAAACCGAACAAAAGTCTATTTCCTCTCCAATATGGAAATACGCCAAAAATTCCTACAATAAATGAAAATATTAAGAACAAAAGAACGAATACTTCGCATACGAAAACGTTGTTTTATATTTAGACTAATACTTGAACATATCGTAATTTTTTTAAATGTCAATGCTATAAACAGGTATACTGACATTTTTTCTCAAATCAATACCACACAAAACAAAAAGTGGTTGCAGAAGTTGTAGGACACAAATATTACTTTTCAAATTTCATGAAATTATTCTGCAAGGCAAAATTTTTGGTGATATACCAATTTTAACTGTCAGAAACTATACGTGTATTACATTACATATTATAAGAGTTTTAAAAAATATAAAATGATAAAAAAATTGAATTAATTAAAGACAATGTAGAGTAAATGGTGGTCTGTTTAAATAATGCGGTAAGAGAAATGAAACATAAAAGAAGTTTGCTAAATCTTTAGAATGAAGGCAAATATTTAACCGGGATTTAAAGCCGAGTTTCTTTGCGGAAAATATCAATATCATAATTCTATAAAAGTATGGAAAGTTATACAGGGTGAGACGGTTTACACTACCCTGGGGAACGACATTCTGTTTGTTACGGAGATATAAAATTTATTAAATTACCAAACTTCTTCATTTTCATTATTAAGGGAATTTGAGCTTAACTTTGTAACTTTGTGGCTTTTTCAATAACGACCAAATAAATGCCCAATTATGAATAATTTATATTAGAACTCATTAATCTATGTTTGTTAAACAAAATTCAACGTGTAACCGTGTAATAAATAAGAAAATCGTACTTGTGCAATTTATTTTCACTTCAGTAAAATTTCATATATCTATCCCGCAGCAATATTTTTAAAATGTAAACCGTGGCTATTATTTATTTATATGAAATATATGTCAAATAATAATTCTGTATAAAATACAATGTTTAAACTTGACACAAACTGTATTATCTTCTATATAAAATGATATAGGAAGTTAAAATTTACGACCAATAAAATTTATGCAGCATCCTACAAAAGAATATAAATTCTTTCATTTATAACAATAGTTAAAAATAAACGTCGTTTCAAAATTTATATGTATGTACATTATAAAATTTGTATTTTATTCACTTTATACATAGGTTTTTAACTTAAATAATGTATTGACATCAAAATTCTTGGAAGAAACATATTATAGACTATTACAGTTTCACTGGCAATTTTACTTGCATGATAAACTTGACTTTAAGAATGGGGTCATTTCAAAAAAAAAATGTTACGATTTTTTTTTACATATATGGAATCTGCGACATTTACTATGCATATAGCAATAAAATGTATGCAGAAATATAATACTTTTCATTCATAACTTTGTTATAAGATATTCGCGCTGTGAATTTCGTGACGTCACGAATTCAAAACTCACACAAAGATACATCTCACACATACACGTACACCGAGGCGCTACAAGTTGAACGTTAGTGTAACGCAGGAAGTATAATTTTATACTTTGTGATGTAAAGTAACCTAAAATTTATATAGTTGTCAGAGGAAAAGTACGCAGGTTTTTGTTTTGTTTATATTAGTGTAGAACTACATGTTTGTAAGCGTGAAATATAGTTGAAATTTCATCAGAGTGTAATATATTTAAATATTTAGGTAAAGCATGGTCAACGAAGTTTACATTTCGTCCGCAAGTGTGAGCTGATCATTCTAATTCGTGATGTATTGGCAAATGGCGTCCTGTTGAGATTTGAAATCGAAGTCTAATTTCAAAAAATTATATCTACAAAACAATGTACCCAAATGACATGAAAATATTATTTACATATATTGTAGACGGTAGACTTTCAGGAAAAAAATAAAACAGAAAATGTGAAATGACCCCATTTATATACAGTATGACAAAATAATTTTGAAATTTAATAATGGTTAAAAATGAAAATTGAAATTTATAATTAAAGTATAATTGTATTATGAAAAATCAATAATAATTATAATGAATTTTGAATGTATGTTAATACTTTTATCTGAGTATACTTAATTGGTTTTGTTGAATGTTGGTTTTGAATTTATTTCATTATTTAAAATTATTTATCCCTCGAAATACTTGAAATTTCTATTAATAAACCAGAGGTCTCATGAAAATGAATTTCCAGTAATATATTTTGACAAATAATCGCCTATATCATCTAATTTTGCAGAGAACAAAATAGTAATTAGCACAATTTTGTGTTGTGGAACACCGCCAAAGTTAGAGCAAAGATTACATTAAAATAATTGTATTACATTCATTATAAAGTGAAGCATTTCCACACGCAACTCTTATGCACCCCCTACGTGAACTGCAGAAAAATACTGTAATCTTATTACTTATATTGAGCCATCGCTACATAAAAACTAAAATAAATTGAATATTTTGTATTTAAAAATAAATGTTTGTGTGTGAAATTGCTTCAGAAAACAATACAAACTATAGTTTTGTATGCAAATAAAATAAAGTATATGACAATAATTTGGTGTGAAAGTTTCGCGGGTAGATTTTTCTCGTGTTGAAATAGAGTAGAATGGTCTACTAAGAGCAATGTAGCACTTTGCTTGAAGTTTTTATAGCTGGGAGGTGTGGAAAAATTACAAAAAACTTTTTGCAAGATTCTGTTAGAGTTTTGCCAAGCATAACTTTGTTCATCCGACTTTTTCTCGTAAATAGATTCGGACTTGTGTGATCCTATGTATTCTAATTTGTGTTGACGTCAAGCTCACACCATAACACGTAAATTTCATTTGCTGCACTTTTTCAGCAAACTTGAAATGTTCACTAAAGAAAAAATATATTTTTATATTGTCTACAAAACTTGTATTCTGTTATTCTACGTTTTGTTGAAAAATTCATCACTTATAGTTCAGATTGTTCGCACTTTAACGAGACGAATTAAATGATGCGGAACATAGATAAAAGAAGAGGTTTTTGAATAAAACGCGTCATATTTTATCCTTCCTTTTCTTCAATTGTAGTTATTAATTTTATTTCCAAGAACGTATATTTTTTAATATGCGCATTTTTTGCACGAATACTAACCCAATTTCGTTGTGTAGCAGAAATGAAAAAGCCATTAAAGCATTGGAGTATGCAAGTGACAGTTGGTAAAACTGATAATTTTAAAACTTCAGCTGGTTTTATTTTAAAAATAGATGGTTTTTTTGTACAATCTTTTGTCACTTCGTGATACCGCAATGAAAATCGACAATTTTTATCGCAAAAAGCACAAAATATGAACAGGGTATAATGCTAGAAACAGTGGATTGATTATAAGGTGTCGGTGTGTATGGAAGATATATATTTGGGTGAAGGGTGTTTACTAGAATATCCAAGAGGAGGATACGAAGTCAGGCCATGACATGAGTGAGTGTAGATGAGTGGAGTTTATTTACAGTTGGTGTATGCGTCGACGAGAGTTCTCCATTCTTGTCGAGTCGTTTGTACAGAGTGAGACAGACACAGGGTTGACTGTAATGTAGAATGCGGGCAGTAGAGTGAATTGAAAATCGCGAAAACTGCAAACTCAGCGCATTTCTAAAGTTTCTTACAGCACTGTCGGCTCTGTTGTCCTCCTAGACATGAATACGACAGACGCGATGTGCTTTACATGCTAACACACTTTATCTCCCTTTATTACCCAATCATAACAACTACTCTCCTGTACCTAATGGAAATCAATGAAACTTCTTATTACTAATTACTCATAGCTGAATTATTTCCAATCCTTTCTACTTTCGATTGTAAACCATTGCTGCGTTCTACAGCATTAATTTATCATTGATGGGCGACTTTCGAGAAATCACATATGGAAACACATTCACCGTAATAAATATATGCAACTTTCATGATAGTAAATGAAGGCGTAACCAAAATGTAATTTAGCAACAGAATATGAAACGATGATAAATACATGAACGTGTAAATGAATTATGACGGTTTTACCGTTTTGCAATGTCGACAGCTAGCTGAAATTCTACTTTAATAAACTGCTTGCGAATTTTCACTTAATACCTCCCTTGTTCTGTCACGTGCAATTGCAATACAATAAACTCTTTTCAAAACTTATACGTTTCTATTAACAATTCATATATTATGTATTAGTATGTATGTATTGAGTTATTGCTTCCACTGTGACATTTATTTAATATGATACTGAACTTGAAATATACTTCATAAATAATAATATAAACATCAAAACAATTATAACGTATAAAATGAAATTGAATTTTTTATGCTGTACAAAACTGTCATTTAACCGATATTGATATAAAACTGAAATAAATAAAATTACAAGAGTCCTTATCATTGTTTCTATAAATTTTATTACATATTTCGATATTAATTTATATGTGAAATAAATTTTATTCACATTTAAGCATTTCATTTCATAAAGAGAATTCATTTCGAGCCTTATATTCCGTTGAATACAGCTAAAGGAAGTTGGAACATTTCATAATAAGATCATTTTTAATTTCGGTGTGACACAAAGGTCGACTGAATGCGAAATAAATGGAGAAGTTTGGAAGAGCGGAAAGCGTAACTTTTCTTTCAATTTACTTGCAATACTGTGCAGATTTTATTGTAAAAGCATGAAATTCTGTAAATGTATACATGAACTAGATATTACTTCTGTACACCAACTAACTGCGGCATCTTTCTTTAACTTCACTACTCTTCATTTTATTTTTCTATTACTACTATTCAATTCAAAATTAAAATTCTTAAAAAAAATATTCAGCGAGGTTCCACATTTAATATTTTTAAGATCATATTTTAGCAAGATCAACTTAAAAATTGTATTAAGTTATTAACACACTAAAATAATGTGATTTATTTGACTTTTACATATATAATTAGTTACCCTTATCGAGCAGAAATCATTTGTGCATTACTGGAGAACTACAATAAAGAAATGGAAGAGAAAGATTTAGTTTGCATTTGAGTTAGAGTTTGTGTGTTTGCTGTTGATAGTGTAAAGTTAGTATGTTTGCAGTAGGTGCTGAATGTTATGCGATGATCCGCAGAATGTTTAGCTGGCACTTTTTGCGGTTTAATTAGGGAAAATGCGTGATAAACTTAGCTCCTCCCCAGGCTTTTTATCGTCCAGGAAAAAGTAAGAATTTTATCTTCCTCATTTTCCGGGACTGCTTGAAATCAACAATCCAACACTCTTGCACCACTTTTCATTTACTTTGCTTTATGCCTAAATACTTTAACACGTTTTTAAAAACACACCGTTTAGGAAGAAGCAAATAAAACATTTTTGTTAAAATGTCATGCAATTTTTATTCAATTATTTATATAGGAAGCTTTAATAGGTGATGGCTACCCAAGGCTGAAACTATAATCTAGTTCGAAACAACTGTATTAATTCTAGCTATATTTCTTCCTTATCTAGACGTTAATTAAATTATTTCTAAGATTTTATAATAATTTATACGTATTTCGCGTGCACCATTTTTCTACCAGACATTCTAAACATTTTGAAAATATAGTAACGTAAATTTTTTAAATGTGCATAATAAACAAATTATAGGATGTTGAATTATGTACTTCTTATATGAGTAAAAATGTAGGAAATATAAATTAGTATAATATGAATTTTCCTACTGACATTAAAATTCATATAAACATTAAATGTCCCACATCATTTTAAACTAACCATCGTGTTATATATTCTATTAATATTAAATGTTGCGGCTCATCTTCAAATTAATACATTATATGAAAATGACTGCCAGTGGAGACTTAAATCACGTACCCTCTACAACTATTAAGTGGAGCTTGATTCCAATAGTTTAGAAGGCACTGCATAGCATAGTACTGAGCCCACATATAGCTCGAAACAATATACATTTATTTATTTACTATTTATATCATTACAGATATTTCATTTTCCATATCAAACACATATTAAAAGAGAAAATTAATTCATGTTGCAGCATTTTCCAAAGGAATTTTCACTACCAAAATAAAAAATTTGGGGAGAATAATTTCGGATTGGGAATTTTATAAAACATTCTTTATCGATCGTTAGGACCTAAACACGGAAATATTGTGTGCCATTTAACCAAATTTTAATATTTAATAGCATGATCCATCATTTAATATTATCAAAAAATTATAGCTTTTACACCATCGTCTAATAGAGTTAAAGCTCAATATATAAGTTTTTGACTGAGAAAATGGAAATGCAAAAGTAAAAAATTATTGCTCTATTTAAATTAATTAGTACTGAAATTTGATGTGTAATTTATTATAAATATTATAATACTAAATATAAATTTATTTAAAATTTCGTCATAAATTGTGAGATTGGTACCATTCCACTTTTTTATTTCTTTTTAAATTGTCCAATAGGTAACAAATCAATATCTATTTCATCGGTCGAAATTACGGAACTAATAAAATTCGGTTGTTACGTTTCTGGATTTTTTATTTTATCTGTCGTTTCATGATCATGGACCTCATAAAAAAATATAGCGAAAGATGTGTACAGCAGGTGCAAAATTATTGTTTTTCTTCTTATCAAGAAAGAGGTTCTGTTCTGAATAAATTCGGTATCGGTTTATTTCATTTCCATATTGAAAATAGGGTATACCTTCTTTTCAATTGAATAGTTTAAATTTTGCTATATTTAAAAAAAAAAGCTGGCTATAGAAAAAACATATTTTTAAAATATATTTCTATGAACATTTCGTCACAAAAATTTATGATTTCTATGATATACTTATAAAAAGTATTCTATTACTAATAAAGATTTGTGAAAGTATATCAAACTATGTTTACATAATTAATGCAGTAGGAGTAAGGTTCTTCAAATGATGATAAAAATGTAAATCATGTAAACTTTTTGTTGAGTGATTTACGCTTGTGTGGTAAGTGTGACTGGTTGACTTGGTATAAAAATATCTATTTCCGTACACACATTTCACATGTAAACATTAGCACATACAGGTTATCAGAAAATGCTTTATTTCCAATAAAAACTCATACAGTGCAACAATCAGAAAATTAGAAAGAAATATTGCATATAATCAAATGTAGTAGAGTAGTAATATACAATTAAAATAGTTACTTTGAAAATAAAATTCGTCTTTCATTTAAGAAACAAACACAATCTAAAAATAAATCTACTATACTTAAAGTATTTGCATTCTGTTTTCGTAAAATAAATTAGATCGTAGTTTATTTTTATTAGAAAATAATAAGTAGGTAGAAAGATATATGGGGTTAAACAAACCAATTCGTTGTTAGTCAAATATTTTTAAAACAAATATTTTTTTATAAATCGCCAACATCGAAACATAAATATATTTTTTTATTGATCTGCCACAAACAAGATTTTGTTGAAAATTAAATAGCTAATAATTTCAATTTTTTATTTGTTATTTCGACATTTATTTGAATGAATGTTCTAAATATTGAAATTAGAATGCGATAAACGTTAGATCAGATTTTCATTGTTATATTGTGTGAAAAAAAAAAGAAATAAACATTTTGGTTTCAAAAACAATAAAATATTCAGATATTAAAATTTATTGTTCACATCAATAAGATTTGATTTAAAATATAAAAATAAATCAATAATCTTTATTTGTTATTAGTAGGGTATCCTGCAAAATTTCCAAGTTCAGAATCAAATTTTTAAAAATTCAATTTTGAAGAACTTTTGCCGTGAATATATTTTCAATATCCTTTACCTTCAATGTCAATTTTTCTAAACTTTTTACATAGATCCATTTTCAAAATTTACGTAAATTTTCATATGTAAAATATATATCAATATATAAAATTTCATTTTTAAAAAAATATTTTAGATGTATAAACACATTTCTTAATTTAAAGTTTGTAAAAAGAAAAGTTTACAAGAGAATGATAATAAGAAATGTATTATATTTACTTCTTTTATTAGGATACATATAAAAGTATAAAAAAAATGGAAAATATTATTATTATTTGGACTGACTGGAATTATTTAGCATATATTTTTCTATGTACATAAGGACGAAATTCCTTCCAATGTCAATGTCATTATACCCGGATTTTACTTATTAAAGAACCTATGATCAATTATTATAGTGATTAGTAGTTAATACCATATACTGAGTTTCATAATGTTACTCTAATTTAATTCGAAGCATTGTATTCGTTAGAGCAAACCTATATCAACCGAATTTTAATCCGTTTTGTAACTATGACAAAATAGGGAAAATTTAAGCTTTGTGACATTCAAACAAAAGCTATTATACATTGCTAACAATATCAGATAGAATTTATTTATTTATAATATAATCAATATATTCTGTATATTTCATCATATTTTCAAAATTGTGATTTATTAATTATTTTATATACCCAATTATAAAGAACGAATTATAATAATGGGGTATTTCAAGCCTACGGCTTTTAAAGAAATTCTTATTGGATATCATTGTTTACCATATATAAGTAATATTAAAGTGAATATAATCATTATTTTTCTGATTTTTAATACCGTAATATCAAAATGAAATTGTAATGCATTTGAATCGAGTACGTAAAATTCAGTATCAGCCTTGTTGTGATGAAGAAGGCACTCGCGTCAGCCTATTGGCTCTTATTCGAACGCGCCACGCCTCTGACTCAGACCTACGAATGATGTTCTCAGCTGATTCTCAGTGCCGGTGACGTCACACGCACGGCCGATTTTCTAGAGTGTAATTTATTGAAACTTTAAAAATTTATTTCTGGCGTGTTTGAAACCTTTCGGCGAAAAGAAAAAATACGGGTCTAATATTTTTATGCATAGAATAACATATTAAAAAATGAAAAAAACTTGGAATACCCCATTGGAATTGCAAAAGGTAAACCGTATGTCAATTCTACATAGGTACTTGTTTTTGAACACTCGTGCGTAAAGTAACGTTTATCAAACTTGTTATATAATGCTATTATCGCAGATAATTTCATAGAAATCGGAGAGAGGTGCGGACGTCATGAATAAAGCATTCATAACGTCATTGAATGTATTATATTTTTAGTAAAAGTGTATTTAGGATGTCAAAAGCACAAAGGATTTAATTGCATAGAACATTAATTATTGATAGTTTTACTTATATAACGAAAACGATATTCCAGCTGAATAGGTCTGTAATTTCAATTAATCAGCATTCGTGTGTAAATAATAAAGTGTTTGAGACAATGTGGCATTCTGCTCGGAATGATTTGATTTGGTTTATTTTCCGCTGAATGAAATAAGAGAGTTGTTTGTCCCTTGCGCATACAGTGCTATGGACACGAATACACTACACGTGGATTGTGAAAAGATCTGGAACTGACATTTATGTCATATAAATACCACCAGTAAAATGTTACAATTATTACTAACGTAATTACTTCCCTTTTATATTTCATTGCTTCTAAACAACCTTCTTTACAATATATTAATGAGAAAATTATTCAATTATAATGACGTAGCTTAGTACAAGCACATAACGGCCAAAAAGGGTATATCGTTAGGGTAATGACTAATTTTCTTTTACAGGTACATATTTCAAAAAACCGATACAATTGATACTTGATCATCTTAAATATGTGTTTTTATATTTCCTAGTACGACCATTCCACTGCTATCTGCAGAAATTTTTATTTTTTCGGCTAATAAAAATTTATTTGAATATTTAAAGTATTATGAAAAGACATAAATCGCTAGAAAGTTTTTTAAATAGGTAGTATGTGATCTTTTGCTATTTTCATTCCCCAAATGTAAAGTTGTTAATACAAAGAAAAAGCTGGCTGCAATGGATTCGAATAAACGTTGAATCTCTAACCTGTTTACAAACTAATTTATATAAAGTTTAAAGATAAAGTATACAGCGTAGAGTTGAGATCAAGTTTTCTCCTTTCCTCGATGTAGCTAAACATCATTATTTTATTTTACTTCGGGATTAGTTTTAATTATAAATCATGTTTATCTTTCCCAGTGCTCATTCAAAATGAACAACAGTATATTTCATTTATAAAGAGCATTTTTCAAGTTTTTTCACTTTCTTCCAGATCATAAATAATGTACGCTATAAAACAAAACATAAAATTAAACCCCTTTTATTTATTACTACAACTACACTCATACAAACTAATACAAATATGTTAAACGTTAATGTATCAAAATAATAAAATTGAATCTGAGGTTCAACTAAAAAACGACACTACGGGTTATATTTTGTATTAAATGAAGCAAAGTATAATTACATAGTTGATGCCTTGGGAGCATTGTATCACCTTTAATAATAGATCGAATGTTATTCTATTCGTATAAATAAATCACTTGACTATGGATTATTTCAGCAAACATAGGTGCTTAAGTATAACTGAAGTACTACAAATTCTCGGTATATTTAGCTGACAGAAAATAAATAAAATTAAATATATCCTCATTATCTTAACTAAATGTTAAGTATAATTTTTTAAATAAATATTTTCCAAAAATGTCTACTTTATCAATACTATAGAAATTATTTAGAATTTAATCTCGTAAAGTACCCCGATTTTTTTTTGCAAAATTGTTAAATATGATTGATACGAAATATCAATACGAAAATTGAGGTTACCTAATCACATTTCCATGAAATTTTGGATTAATAATATAAGAGGAATTTTATGAAGTCATAAAAAATGACGTTAATTCAATTAAATGGTATATTTTGTTTAATCATTTATTCCAATTGCTATTTTCTTTTTTCGCTACTCCGCCTTCAGTGTCGGATAAACGAATTGTAGTAAGGGTGCTTTAAATCTTAATAAAAATAAAAGAATATGAAATTTGAAATCAGTGTCAAGTGTTTGAGAAATAGTTTAATTCGGGAGGACCAAATTAACCAATTTACATTTTGAACAGCAGCGAAAAATACTTGTTTACGGTTTGAAATTTAAGCCAGAAATTAAATAGATTTACATATACTAATTATTTTTATGCTGTACTTACTCCAACGTAAAATGCGGTCGCTTTTAATTAAAAGATACTATATTGTATCATTATTTATTACTGGACTCATTATAGAAAATGAATTTGTAATTAGCGTCCTTATTAATTCTACGCAAAAATATAATAACATACGTTAAATCGACTTATATAGAGATTCGTAGTAAAAAGACCGATTCTTCTGTTCTGATAATTTCAGTTGATAAAGAACCACCCAGCAGTAATAATATTTACTGGTTACTAAACTATATTTTGCAGGTTATAGTAAATTCAGGTTCAGAACCACTCGAATATAGCGGTATCTATGCTGATATTTTATTTTATCCTCATTAACAATGAAACAAAGTACAGTGTTCTTAGACACGAACCCCACTTCAATTAAAATTAAAACGAGTTCCATTTCCACGTCTCTAGACCAACGGGCAAAATTTGTCTTGTTTTACCAACAATTGTATTTTAATGATTTAAGTTGTCAGTCTGCAGGACCTACAGCTTATAATGAGTTATGAAAACTCGTACAATTTAACTTTTAATTCATTTATTTGCGACTTAATATTCTAAAATTGTATTTAAGGGTCACAATATTATCATTAACTTGACAACCTTTGATTGTAGAATAAACTTTAATTATTTCTGTGGTGCCATTTCCACAACAGTGTGAGTCCCCAAAAGTGTCATTTATTAAATGTATTTGCTTTTTAATCTGGATAAAACAGATTCAGTACATGTAAACCGTGCTGATTATATATGTATATTTTTATTTTGAAACATTTCGAGGTAATACAATAAATCCGTAATTTAAACACAGGGTAATTTCACATTCGAAATGAAGTAAAGTTCGTATTTGCCGCACAAAGACAATTGGTAAATCGAGTTTGCACTCATTTGAATGGATAAATAGCGATTTTAAGTACGAAAGTTCGATGCCAACTTCAATAATACGGATGAATAGCAAACTACTTTTAGTTTTATGCATTCATAACAATAAAACTACCAATTTTGTTTTTTTTTCATTACTACAAAGAACAAATTCGTATATAATAACACTAAATTTAAACTATTTCTACTACCTTAAAAGAAATGTATTTTAGTTTAAAGTACTGAACATGTCAGCCATGCCGATGATGTTTACAAAGTAAAGTTTTGTTTGTTAGAAGCAATGAAGTAGTGTGGTGGGAAGATGGCGCTCTTACCTCACAGCACTTGCACTTCACCACACTACACTACCACCCTAGCAAACTAACTATGCGTCCAATTCCCAGTCTGCACGGGGGCAGTGTATCTAGCATGGCACGCTGGGCTACGCGGCAACTGCACCACTAGCCTCGGCCCACGTGCCGACGCCGACTGGCTTCGTCGCGGCGCGCTCTGCCCGCGTCGGCGCACACACATACACCCGTTGGAGAATTCAATGCGCGATACCAAAACTTCTACACCTTACTTGCAAACAAACCAGCTAAACTTTCATATTTCCTTCATGTGGTTTTCCGCAAGAAGGTGGTCAAATACTAGGAGGCAGCTGCCATATCCTTATTCCGGGCCTCAGTAAAACAACAAAATACATTTCTACAGCTACGACAAACGCCAGATACTAGCTCTCTACAAAAAGGACCTTAAAATAATGACAGTAGTTCTTACTAGCCATTGTCCTTTAAATTTGTACAAAATTGGTAAAGCTGAAAACGACATCTGTCCACTGTTGACTCTGTAACATATGTAAACACAAACTATTTTCTTCTACAATGCTCTCTGAAATCTTATCCAATTATTCATGTTCTCAAAAATTTGAAGCGTCGTGTTGTGCAGTTTTAGAAACGCTGTTTTCGTTTTTGCTTGGTAAATGGCAGCCATATGTCTCGAGTGTAATATGGAAAATAGAAAATATCTGCAATAATATGTTGTTGCGTTATGTATGAATAAAGAAAGTGAGCTGTATTTGTTTGTGTGCTGAATGTTCCCGCAGTGAAATGTGAAATGTGTGGCGAATCGGATGTAAACAGATGTATTTTTTGTTTGCAGGTGAGGTAAATATTTTATATTTTGCAGATCTAAGTCTATTTACATTTATACGTCACCCGTATACATCTGTATATTTTTGTATTCTACTGTATATTTTCCACGGCTTGCATATTGTACACATGCATATATTCATACCGAGTTAGCATTTGCAACGTCCGTACTTCTTCGTATAGATACATCTATGCGACTACTATACAACAGCTCTTCCATGTCGCTATAAGCGCTTTCTATCAATATATCTCTTAACTTCTATACTTTTCTTTAAAGCGACTTCACATTAAAGAACAGGGCTTGAGTGATCTCAAAAATGTGTAGAGATACAATCTCACCGGTTATACCATTCGATTCTACGGGAAAAGTTACATAAAGAAATGTTTTCTCCGGATATACGTTTTTTGGAACGATTCAGTGAAAAATGAGAAAAACGAAAAAAACTAAATTTCAATTTTTCAGTTGGAAACTTTTTATCTCCATTTTTTTTTATTTTCTGGACTTAAGTAAATATGGATATTCTGATTCCAAATTTTCAAACCGAATTCAATTATCTCTTACCGTTCTCGAGATATTTACTTTTAAAGTTAAACCTGAAAAAAGAGGTTTTTCAGGAATATCACTGAAATGAATCGTGATAAGACCTCGGCGACCACACCAATCGATTCTACATGCAAAATTACATAAGTATACCAATTTTTACATTTTTATTCCAACGGATACAATTTTTAGAGCGAAAAAACGAAAATCGGCGAAAATCGAAAAAAACGCCTGATGAACCCCTTACGATTTTTTCCGATTTTGGCCATTTTCAGTTTTTCCGTTCTAAAACTTGTATCCGTCGGAATAAAAATCTGAAAATTGGTACACCTATGTAATTTTGCCCGAAGAATCGATTGATGTGGTCGTCGAGGTCGTATCTTGGCCCATTACAGGACTATTCCTGAAAAACCTCTTTTTTCAGGTTTAACTTTAAACGTAAATATCTCGAGAACGGTAAGAGATAATTGAATTCGGTTTGAAAATTTGGAATCAGCGTATCCGTATTTACTTAAGTCTAGAAAATGAAAAATTTTGGAGACAAAAAGATCCCGAGCGAAAAACTGAAATAGAGGTTCTTTCGTTTTTCTCATTTTTCACCGAATCGTTCCAAGGAACGCATACTCGGAGATAACATTTCTTTATGTAATTTTGCTCTTAGAATCGACTGGTATAATTGTTGAGATTGAATCTCTACCCATTTTTGAGATATTCTAAAAAAACGCACTTTTTTGAGGTGCAACTTTGAGAGCCGAAATCTCAAGAACGAAAAGAGATAATTAAATTTTGTTTGTAAATTTGAAATCAGCGCATTGACACCTATCAATATGGACTATTTTCAAAAACTAAAATTTTTCACCAAAAAATAGTTATTTTTGGTATATATCGGATGTATAAACACAATTTTACGCTAGAAACCCAAAATTTGTATTTTATAAGGTTCGTTCTTCGTCTCCCGCATTTATCTACTTATAAATTTAGAGATTTTGTACAAAGTTTTATAAACTATTTAGTTACTCCATTAAATGTATTCGTGGATTCCACAAGTTATTATCTTCCAGCGTATTTAATCCTTTCTTAGAAACCGAAGTGAATTTGTAAATGATCTGATTTGAATGCATTGTTATAAAATTAATTATCATTTTAATAAAGCATTAAAACAAAGTTTGAGCAGAGCTTTGGCAAAGTGCCCAAGCTGCTCTAATTTATTTTCACCTGTGGTTCCTCCTAAACTTTCATTACCTCAAAGCACAACATTTTTATTCCTCATTTCACATTGTTATTCACAACTTTGTCAAATTTCATATAAATTAATCAACTTGCTACGAAGTTTCAAATGAATTCTTAATTATCAAGCCTTTTTAATAACACAGTTGTAGCAATAAAATTACAACCATTTATTCAAATTATAGAAATTTCTCTTAATAATATTTAATATAAATTTATTTAATTCCTTTAAAAAAATATGGCTGAAGTATATAAAACGAGATAAAAGAAATAATATGTGAATTCTCTGTTGCGAAGTCAAAGAGGACATTTCGTTTGAAACAAAGATTTAGAATTCAGTAAGACAAAATAATTTGTTTGTGTCCTTGTATGTACTTGGGAGAAGGGTAGGTATGTGGTTTTTCTACAAAGACGGCATTATGCACAAGTGAAGTTTTTACGAGTCACTTCTCTGTAATGTATTCCAGATTAACATATATTTATTCAAAATTTCAAATCAATACAGGGCCAGTAGATTCGTTATATGACATTCACTTCCTTTACATCTTCAAACAAAATTTATGAGATTTACAAATGTTTTTTTGTTTGTTTCTTTACACAAAACTACTTTATATAAATCTGTATATTTCCGAAGCGCATAAAATGTTGAGATAAAAGTTGAAATAAAACATTGCATATACAATATACCTATAAATATATATATATATATATATATATATATATATATATATATATATATATATATATATTTATAGGTATATTGCATATACAACCTTATAAATAAGGCATTAATAAATAAATAAATATATGTATATTGTATATGGACATAAATAAAGGTACTTAGAATCAAATGGTGAAATTAAAATTTTGATACTTTCTTCCAATTTTGAGTAATTGAGTCACACCCAAAAATGGATGTATAATATATAGCTTCATTGCTCGTGTTAAAATACATATTTATTTAAATTTTCATATAAAAATTCCAACTAGTTTATTAACAAATAAAGATTGGATATCAAGCACATTTTAGGACAGGTGGCTGTCCTAGAATGCGTTCTAGTTTCAGTGAGTAAATTAGAGTAAACATCTAAGAATGCTCTAATTCTTGACTTGTTAAATATAATACAATCTACACTAGACCTGAAACTGAAATATTCAATCTCAGATCAATAATGATTACAGAAAATTCTCTTTATTTTATTACAGTAATATATTTGCAACTTTAATTGATACTATATACAATGGTAGAAATATTTTGTTGGAAAGTTTCATGTTTGGTCTGTAAATATAAATAAGTTTATATAACGAAAAATTTTCAATATACAATGTTGGTGCACTGTTTGAATTAATATGTACAAATATGCTGCAAATTGCAGTGCATTTAATATTCACTGATTCATATATGTACATACATACTCACACATGCTTTCCACTGCGCTCTGTTTCAATGTTAAATTTAGTGTATTAATTTAATGATTCTATAGTTTATATTTAGCATACCAAGTAAGATAAATATACAGTTAGTATTGGCTTTTACATTTTTATCAAATAAAATTCTTTTGAAATCATTTTATAAATAAACTATGTACTTGTATTACATGTATATATTAAATTAGTAATTTTAATATCGTGACTCATTACTCTTCAAATGTAACAATAATTTTAAATAATATTGCTGTATTAAAAATAATATCAACTTTGGCAAAAATTTATATAAAATTGCAAGTACAAGGAATAAAAGAAAATATATAAATATCTGTTTAATTCAATGTTTTTACCTCCCGCCTATCAATATATGTATAGATAAGGGAGGTATTGTTTTTGTTCAGATTTCTCGAGTGTGGGTTTTCAACATATGAGCACGAATTTTACTATTTTAGGCGTGATGTCTGTATGTCCGTCTGTGTGTCTGTGTGTCTGTTACGATTTTTCGTCCACAATAACTCCAATACGATACATGTAAAAAATATAATATTTGGTATTTAATAATTCTATTCTAATATGATGAACTGATTAGATTTTGACTACAATTGTTTAACCGGAAGTAGTACTTTACTTGAAGCTTTAAACCGTTTTTCCTAAAAAATACCTCTAAATACCATATTTTCGCAAATTTCGTTATTATAAATACAAAGATTTTTTAATTTTCTACCGATCTGCATAATTAAGTTTATATATAACTTCTAGCTACATAGAAAAAAAAATATATAAATTATAATAATTTTACATATCGCTTCGGCTGAGGAATTTCGATAAAACAGATGAGTTATTCACATGTTCACAAAATTTGACATATAATGTCAAATTTGATGTAAGTAAGTAGTGTAAAAGATAAAATAAGTAAAAATGAAGTAATTTTATTGTAAAATTAAAAAAGATGGAAGAAATATATTAGGAATGTATTTGCATGCGTGAATCAAAGTAAGTTCAGTTCCGGTTTTAGTAACGTTAAAAATAGCTGTCATATTGGTCATACAAAATTTATGAAGGAAATTTTAGGTATGAAATGAATTAAAAATATTCTAAACTGCAATAACAAACTAATTTTAAAACTAAAAATTAAATGTATTAAAAACTTATATAGAATATATTACTACAGTGGCGGGAGGTATTGTGTTGGACACACCAGATTTTTTTACTTTGATCGATAAAAAATAAAAAAAATAAATTAAAAATACCACAGTAACATTAAAAAAGTTGTAAATTATACCACGATAATAATTTGTAGCTGAATATCACTGAAAGGTCAAATTTTTCAGGCAAAAATGTTTTGTACACTTATATAAATTTAGTAGGTTATGCAGTCATTTAGCTATTAAATTAAAATGGTACCTTCTCTTCACAAAAATATAAAATAATAATTTTGATCTTCATTATAAATAAATTGCTTAGTACAATTTTAAGAATGTATAATCAACGCAAAAACTACAATCCAAATGAGGATGACGATTTCATTAATTTTAAAATTCGTTTGCTATAAATATTCCTGATTCTAATCAAGGTATTAATGATTATTTTCTTTTGTTGGAATTCTCTTTGGTTGGATGAATTGCAACTACTCAACTTACATTGAAATGCTTTTGAATTCCGTTCTTCCATTCTTTGGCCATTGTTTTATTCTTGACGTTAGGGACAGTATTTTTTCTTCTTTTAAAAGTCTAACATTTTAATTTTTGAATGAAAGATGTGATAATTAAAATGTAGCTAATAATAGATAAAATAATAATTTTGTTGTAAACTGGTGTTAATACAAATTTTAGCTGAAACACGCACAACAGCATTGTTTTGTTGTTTGCCTATATGAAACTGTCTAGTGAAAATTTTATTTTTAACACATTACAAATACTACAAGAAAACAAAGGATGCAGCATGTTGGTATAATATAAATAATAAAAATAGATATTATATTTGTTTATAAGATAATAAAATAAATATGCAGCCATTAAAGTTAGTATGAATTGTTTTTATTAGTTTAAAATTGTAATCTTTGTTCATCGCGTTTGTATTCATTGATTTGTTGTACCTTGTATTATATTGTTATTTATACAGTGCTATTTTACATGTGCTAATTTATATTTTCGCATTTACGTTAATAAATAAAATAAATAATCGTGATATGCAAGTAAGAGAAAAACATGTTTTGACCTTTGAACTAATATTAAAACGTTTCAGGAGCAACAAATAACAATAAAGATAAGTGCGTAAAAGTGAATAGAATTTAGTGCAAAAGAGGTCAAAAGTAACATCGCAATATTGCGTCAGACAAATTTCCGTTTTTCCCGCCGTTGCTTGGTCGTATGGTCGCGCATCTGTCATCGAAGATGTCAGCACCTCTACTCGCAGATTAGCAAACAGTAGTGTTCTTAACAGTATGTGTTTTTCCTTAATTTCATTGTCACGCACTGAAACATACAAGCTCTAAATATATATCGCACGTGAGTTTATTCACACCACCAAATCTTTTATTCTATTCAGTTAAAGATCTTTAAAAATTACATAACCTTGAATTTGCAAAATGATTTAAGAGAAAGTTTATTAAATATTTTGCCGTGATGAATTTACTTTCGAGTAGAATCTTTTCCGATCGAACGCTATTGTTATGAAACAATATGAAGAATAATAACAAAAGTCCGGGGTATGAAAGTGCTCAAGCGGTGTTCAAGCACATCAAGTATGAGCATCTCATCGCTGGGATCTCTGGGGGTGCTATTTCCACCTTGATTCTACACCCTCTAGACCTGCTGAAGATCAGGTTTGCAGGTAAGTTGCTACACAATATCGCACAACAGCAAATGTAATGGTTAAGTAGTTAGTGATGGCAGAACGGCTTTACCCCAGTACGGCAGTTTGACCAGTGCATTTATCACAATTATTAAGCAAGAGGGCATCAAGGGGCTCTATCGAGGTGTTGCTCCAAATGTCTGGGGTTCCGGCAGTGCTTGGGGATGCTACTTTTTATTGTGAGTACTCTTTTACATCACATGAGACAACGTTCTATCAATTCCAATATTTTATTTAATATATCAACAGTTCTAACCTAACATTTTGTTGTTTAACCATACCGATTTCTACATAACTAAAAAATATATTAATATATCATTTTTAAACACTAAATAATACAATTAAATATACTACCACAACATATTGTAATATATTTATTTATTTTGACTATTGAAAGTCTCGTATTCTATTTGAAAAAGCACCTAATCGGTCTGTTCTATGTGTTTCATAAATGATACATTTATAAAGTCCATATATTAATACTCAAAAATGTCATTCGTATTATAACAAAATGTATTCAAATACAATGAGAATATAATAAAAAATATTGCTATTTTTAATCACAATCAGGTGATACGAATTTTGTAATTGAAGTTGACCAGTTGCCATTTAAAAATATTCAAAAAAATAACAAGTAATAATTTAATTTAAAATGTTTTACATTTTTTAAATGATCAGTTTTTGGATATAAAAATATTCATATTTTTAAAGTTCCTGAGTTCAAGTCTTGATTAAGAAATTTGCTCAATTTCATTGTAAAATTATATTGAACTTGTTCCATGTCTTTGACATAATGATAAGTTCTAAATTTTATATCAAAAAAAAAATTATCGCATTTATTTGTTAAATTTCCTCATACTACTCATTATTGCTTTTCTTTTATTATCTAGCTTTAAGAATGGAAGACATTTAACATAATAAATGAGCAATTCATTTAATGAAAACGTTTCTTTAGTCTAATATAGCACACATATTATTTTTCTCTTAATCAAAGGCTCAGGTTTATTTTATCACTTAGTCATAACAATGAAACTGATAAAAATGCTTACGCTTAATTGTTAGTTTTATCTATTATGCAGATGTATGTAATAATTATTTTTATTTATTACTTTTTTCATATTTACCGAATATGTTTATTGGCACAATGCAGTGTATGCATGTTTTACGTAATAATTTTGCAGTATCAGTTTATAATATTTAAACATAATTTTGTTGTACTTTGATTGAACATTACCTCTATCATTTTACATAATATAAACAAACAATAAATAATTTTTATGTCAATACGTAGTTAAAAATGATTAAATGTGAATCACGTAGAAAAATATAAATGTTTAAACTTTATTATTGCTAATTATCGGAAATAATCGTAATTAAAGTAATTAGTTAATTTTAATTGTAACATTGTTTATAAATATATAAACGAAGAAGAACTAAATGATATTTTTAATAAGGGTATGAGCAATGTAACATGTATTAAATGAGTTGTTTGTTAATAGCTACAACACCATCAAAACCTGGATTCAAGCAGGTGATGCCCGACAACCGTTGGGCCCCACAATGCACATGCTAGCAGCCGCAGAAGCTGGCATTCTGACGCTGCTTATGACCAATCCCATTTGGGTTGTGAAAACCAGATTGTGCTTGCAGTATGGCAGTGTGGACAATGCTGCTTCTAGCAAATGTTACACTGGAATGATGGATGCACTAGGCAAAATATATAGAACGGAAGGCGTTCGAGGATTATATCGGGTAACAACTTATACATACAACAAAATATCTATCAAATAATACTTTATCAAATTGGCGGTGGTTTCTGGAAATCAGCTAACTTCATTTTTTCAACCCACTGTCGCCTATTTAAAAAAAATACTAATAAAAAAAAAATCCTATTGTACATATTATTTTTTTGTTGTAGGGGTTTGTGCCAGGCATGTTTGGGGTAACGCATGGGGCCTTGCAGTTTATGACATATGAAGAAATGAAAAATTTTTATAATCAGTATAGGGGAGCACCTATTAATACCAAATTGGTAAGTGAATATATCTTATAAATTTAATAATATATCGTTTCTCTATATTAACATTTGATACCCAATGAATAATATTACCCTGACAATACCTTAACAATCCTTATGTCTGTTTATTGATCAATTTCGTTTCCTCATATGGTTTTAAAAAGTTGAAAATGTTTTTGGAGATGATTTATAGTAATTAGATAGAATTTAGCTGAAACCATTGCGCATGTGTACACGACCTATCCCTTATAGGCATGCGCATAACTGCCATGTGACGTTGAGTATGAATGAAGATTATTTATAGACAACAGCGGAATACCTGACGTTCGCCGCTGGCTCGAAGCTGCTGGCAGCAGCCGCGACCTACCCGTACCAGGTGATCCGCGCCCGCCTCCAGGATCAGCACCACGACTACCAGGGCTCGTGGGACTGCATCCAGCGCACGTGGAAGTACGAGCGCATGCGCGGCTTCTACAAGGGCCTCGTGCCCTACCTGCTCCACGTAACCCCCAACATCTGTCTAGTCATGTTGATATATGAGAAGTTCACTAACCACTAGACCTAACGCCCTGTACATTATACATTATATCCGCCACTTATTGCTTCTTACCGGGTAACGGACTTGTGATACATACCTCTCATTCATTATCACATCTCCATTACTTGTCTATTTACATTCTTCAAATATAACAACATTCAAAACTATCATTACAATTTGCAATCCTAATCCTTCTACAACAAAATACACATGCAATACCTGCAATAAATACCACAAATAAAATTATTATATTTGAATCTTGTATAATAGAGTTCTTATAAATAAGTGGTGAAAAAATCAAAACTTTTCTACTATTCTGATAAATAATTTATCTTCAATTTTACAAATCAATATTCTAAAATAATAATATTATTTATATATTAGTATACTTCACTGACTGAAATCATTTAGATACAGTATAGATTTTAGCATGTATTTGGTTATATAATAATATTATTATTTCGGTTTGTTTCAGATAGTTTATGGTATGTAGTGTATTATGAAAGAAAAGAAATGCTTAAAGCACAAATGCACATCACTAGAAGATGCGTATATTAACTTGGGTATCCCAAGATGATAATTTTAAAATAAATGAGTGATTTTTTTCTTTCGTAATGTGAAACAGATGTTGGAAAACTTTTGGAATTATAATGTAGGGGGCTAAAAGACGAAGATAGTGAGATTGGATAGTTAAAAATAAAGTTGTCTTGCACTGGAGTGCATTTTATTTAGCTCAATTTTAGTTTTAAGTGAAATCTGTGTTAGCTCAGAAACTACTATGGAGGCTAGAATAATCAGTCAATAAAATTTGGTTAAATTGAACCTTAACAACATACTATATACACTTTTAAACATACTATCACTTTAAAATCATACACGAATAGTATTTTAAATTGTATTATGAACTCAAATTATGAAAAAAATAAATGTGTATTGTTACAAACACTTATGTGAACAGTGTTAGTTTTTTTAGAAATTGAAGAGACTTAAAAATTATTATGATTTGTATTCAAGGTATATTTTTCGGTTGTAAATTACCGTTATTTTCAGTTTTAAAAATATCGGTAAAATTACGATGAACGTTTGTTGTTTTAATTTGTTTATTACTTATTTTTTTAACCGAAACGATACGGTTATTATTGTTAGGTTTTATTACAATTTTGGCTCCCATTTGTACAGCCCGTACAACAATGGTAGTAGAAAATCAAAATATAGCGGTTCAATTTAATCAAATTTTCCACATTTTTTTCTGTCAAGTTATTCAGTATTTTCGCTTCGGCTTTCAGATTTTGTTTATTATTTATTGTATTTATACACTTAACAGCAGAGGACAGCATTTAAGTTAGGGTGAATAAAACTTAACAATGAATAAAAATTTGTTTATTAAAAATAACTATGATACAAAATAAATATTTACACAGTTACACAGCCCTAACGTAAAGTAAAAAATAGTTTACTAGAAATTTTATTATTTGGAAACATACATTTTCAGTTATATTTATGTACAATTGATAAGGCCCTATTACTTTATTATTTGTGATATTTTTGGCGTATTAATAAAAATAGGAGATCTACTGTTTTTGCGTTTTTTTAATAAATTCTGGTTTGAGACTTTGATGCCTTAATACTTAAATGGCACGCCCTTTTTCGTCCTGTAGAAATGGAACTTTGGTTTTTGAGTCTGTTTTGTTTTTGTTTTCATCGTCGTCACTAAATCTCTGAAACCGATAGTACACGTAGCAAATGCCGATGAATAGAAGGATTCCTCCTATAGTTCCAAACACTATGAGGCAGATCTGTGCGGCACTGCGGAGTGTCTCACGGACCTGGAACTCGGAAACGCATTTGTCGTGAGCTTCCAACTCAGCTGCATTTGGCTCTATGTCCTCTGCACTGCATTCTGCAACAATAGCTACGATTATTTATTTTTTAGTTCGAAAAGGTGCTCGTAGGTTAGGAAAAAAGGGACCCAGCTTTTATCATTTCAGTACTATTGTCACAAAACCACAAAATATACTTTTCATTTTTCTAGTTTTGTTCTGTGACCAAATCACAGGGTGTTAAAAGTGTCAAAAATAATCAAATGGTTAAAAAAAAGTAATAATTGACTTTGGTTTATACTGTCCCTAAATTTTAATTTTTAACACCCAGTGTATATATTTTATAGTAACACATACGCACAAATGTCACACCTAAATGTAGGTGTAGTTGATGATAAAAACTATGCCCCTTTTCCAAATATAGATAGATAGATTGTTGAATGTTTAAGATTATTTTATACATAAATATTATTTTTATAAAATGTCAAAATTTATATAATTTAGAGCACCCAAATTATAGCTTAACTATCCAAAGTAGTTAATTAATATTATTAACAACATTTTCTTGTTAACTATCAATAAAATAAGTAATGTTACATATTTTTTTACAGTTACCATAATCAGTAACGTTGGTTATTTTAATGGTAGTTTGTAGTTAACTATTTGTTTGACTGATAGTTAAATTAGTTAATATCTTATGCAAAGAAATAACTAAGAATCTTAAGTGTGTTTTAACCTGTGCGTAATAAAATGTATTCTCAGTCTCAAGAACAATCATTATTGTTGCCACAAGACTTGAGATCAAGTTCGGTCTTCTCAAGACAGAACTATTCTTCAAGTCTCGACATTAAAGTCGGTACCGACACGAAACCAGTGTCAAATCTCGTTGAGTCTCGAGATTCGACTCAGTTATTAAAAAATATTTATTAATACAAATGTAATATATTAAGCAATATAAAAAATGTTTGAGTTTTTTTAAAAATGGAAATTATGTAAAATGTAATTACAGAAATTATTTTCTAATAAATATTTGTTGGACATTATAATTTTTGAAATTAATATTTAATTTAGTCGCATCTGCAAGGATGGCGCTATTAAACTGTTGCTTTTTTAAAATACATAAGTTTTTGAATTGAGGCAGTATTTCAAACAAAATTAATTTAAGACACAAGCAGTATAAAACTCAGTTCGTCTCGTGGCAACACTAGCAATAATTTGTTATTACGTACTATAAAGTTTTTTCCACGTTTTATCATTTAGCATTTAAATGTGATTTTGTTCTAAAACAGTTTATATTAAAATTGTATCTATCTGCATATTATATTAAAGTTTATTTGAACGTATATATGGTTTTGTATGCGCAATTGCACTATATATAGTTTGCAAATATTTGCTATATTTAAAGGTATACCGAATTCCACGTTCTGAATTTATGCCAAATGTTTCTGAAATTTGCACGTAATTAAAATTAAAAATACAATACCAAAGCCTCCATCACACACGATCAAATCCTTTAATAATGCAAGCAAATCATTTCGTTATAAATTTTAAAAATATGTAGTTAATATTTTCATCACTATTATTTTAAATATTTTTTATTTTATAGTATATATATGTACCCTTTTTATTAAAAACAGTTATTTTGCTACAATAAAAAAAACTATAATAAATTTTGGTTCCCGCCAAATCAAATCCTTTGATCGTCTATTAAATGTTAATATCTTTCATAATAAAAAAAAAATATTTTATATTTATTATACTAGATCACTATGTAGGTAAACTGTGCACCGTACTTACATGTAATGCTGGTTGCAAAACATCCAACAAATATTTTTAAATCAAAAAATTGAAATACCGATTTAAATGTAAAAAAATGGTGTTTAATATTTTACATAGAGAAGTATACAAGAACGCTTTGAAACTGATTGCTAAATATTAAAATATACTTACTATCAACTGCAAATTCGCATCGTTTGGTGAACTCTGGATAACTTTTAACTCGTAGAACAGAAAACCATTTGTCTATCTGTGCACAATCACAAACACTTGCAAAATCCATAGTTAGATTAACATTTGTAAAAATCTTCAAATTGCACATTCCGATGAAATGTGCTTTGCTGACATTAGTCACATGATTTCCTGTCATGTTTAAATGTACTAGATCCATCATAACTCCAAAATTCGGCAACTGGGTCAACAGTGGATTGAACGACAGATCCAGGTATTGCAATGGTGCTGTTATAGTGCCCGCATTATTGAAGAAACTTACAAGATTTAGTTCTAAGTTGTTGGCAATCATTAAATTCCTTAGAGATGGTAGGTAGAGAATTGAAGAAGGAATATCACGGAGTGAGTTTAAAGTTAAATCAAGGGTGTCTAAATCTGTTAAGTCTTGGAAGGTGTCCTCTGCGATAATTTGGATCATGTTTACGTTTAAGTACAGTTTCTTTAAATTCGGATAGTTTTGAAAAGTGGCTCTGTTTATTTCTCGAATCCTATTGAATGATACATCCAGAACCTGCAAAAGAAAACAACCTTTATTAAGTGTCATTTTTATCTGTAATGACAGGAATATGTCCATACCTAGTGTTTCTGATACAATGTAAACATTAAATATATTTAAAAGATGTTAAAAATTATACCAGCATCACATATGTGCAGGTATGTAACTAAATAGTAAATAAGATAATTGTATTTTAATCATGATAAAAAGATAGCTTTTATCTACTGATAATTAAAAACGTAATTTAAATGTTTATCATTTCCTTTTTACATCTTTAAAACCACAAGTTTTTGATGATTTATATGGTTTGTGGATTTTTATCATAATATTAAGTAATAATTATCATACATAAAAAAAAATCTGTAATTTAGTAGGAAAAAATATTTTGTTTTTATTCTTAAATGTATATATAAAGATGAAATATTGAAATCTATTGAGCCTACTACTATATAAACATGAACATCGACTTTTCAAAATTTCCTTGGGTACAAAATATCTTGTAATAACCAAATGAAAACATAAAATTACAAAAACAAAGAAATACTACAGCCAACATTTTAGAATGCTCTAATTCTTGACCCACTGAAACCAGAGCATAATCCAGAGCAGCCAAATCTGCTCCAGAATGTTCTCTGGTTTCAGCAGGTCAAGAATTAGAGCAAACAATTGTGAGTCCTCTAATTATTGACCTACTGAAACCAGACCACAGTCCAGAGCTGCCAAATCTGCTCCAGAATGTGCTCTGGTTTCAGTAGGTCAAGAATTAGAGCAAACACTTCTGAGTGCTCTAATTATTGACCCACTGAAACCAGATCACAATCCAAAGCAGCTAAATCTGCTCCACAATGTGCTCTGGTTTCAGCAGGCCAAGAATTAGAGCACACGCTGAGTGTGTTCCAATTCCCGGCCCGGCTGAACTAGATCACCTTCAGAGCATCACATGCCCTGAAAGGCGGTCTAGCCAGACCACCAGGCGGGGCAGAGGCCTGAAGGCCCACTACCGCCCCAGCGCCCCGCAGAGCAGGACTGAGTACAAGCGTCACAGGATTCCGGTATATCCTGCGACGCGCATTATTATCGGTCATATTGATTCCTATTGGCTGATATTCAATCTGTAATTGTGTCTGTACTAGTGGGAATTTTTACATGAAAATTTGTATACATAGGTACTTTGGCGCGAGGAATTCACTGGTAATATTTTTAAGGTTGTAATTCACATCCATTTTAGGGTAATAGTTAGGGCTTTATCGCTATGGAAAAGAGCCCCGATGCTCCCATGTATATAATAAAGCTCACCTGTGTTGAGGAGTACAGATCCTGTGGTACAGAAAACAAATCAATTCCTGCACAATCATATCCTTTTAAAGATGAGATATACTGACAGCCTGTACGTTTGCCACTAGGTAAAGAGTAAGCTAAAGTGGCCCCTACGGCCAGCACAAGCACCAGGATTGTGCTATGCATTGTAGCTCAAGTCCATTCGAACCTGGAACAAAACATTATCTTAGGACGAAACAGTCTGGACAAATTATACACCGTTATAAAAATCATTCTAAATTTTTACTTAATACTTTTTATTCTAATTTAATATTTTTTTATTTATTGTTTCAATTATAACAATGACAGTATATTTTAAAATTTAATGCCCCCTCTTAAATTATATTAACGTACTAAATAAATCTGGTCAACAAGTGAGCTTTATTAAACGGAAGTTCATAAATGACAATTTCCGATTTAAATTTTGATTCCAGTCCAAGAAACTTGTAACCAACCTGTTGCTTTGAAAAATTTAAAAACTTTTTCATACAATTATAACTTTCAAAGTTTGTTGCTCAAAAAAATGTATTTTTTTTTTAAAAGATGATTGTTATAGGATTTTATTATATTTTCCGTCTTCTGAAATCAAATGCAATTAAATTCCGGAAAGTAATAAATTTTGATGATACATTTATTTATAAAATAAAATTCCTTTTCTGCTTAAAAATAATGATTCACACAAATTAATGAAAAATAAAATCACCAATGTTTTGAATATAAATATATAATGAGATTGACATGTTATTGACCTCATATTAATAAGAAACTTATCTCAAAGTGATATGATACCAAAATTGATTTTTATGTCTAAATATGTCTTAATTCAACAATGAAAGTTTATTTAAATTAGCGTTATCTTTAATAAATTTATATATAAATTTCAAATATTACAAATTATTCTGTTTTACACTGGCCCGACATTCCTAAAAGGAACTGCTTTCTTTCGTAATTGTTAGTATTTAAGGTATTAAGGTACTTATACTAAAACTCATTAAGACTTCTATGGAAGAATATGGGAATAATAAAATATTATCTCTTAATCCTTATTCAAATGACAATGTAACTGTTCATAGAATTATGTCTATTTACTTGTAATCTTCTGGGGTAAACTAAATTCAAAATAAATACAATTTCAAGAAAAGTATTAAATGATAAATTTATGGTTCTTCAACTTTTATAAAACAAAAAGTTGTATTAAAAACAATGTCATAACGAAAAAAATATAATTCATAAATGAGCATATTTAAAATACTATTTGTAACAATTGTGCCATATTAATGTGAACTACTTACAAAAAAAGTAAACAAAATTATGATAAGGTATACGTACGTAGGTTGTTTTAATGGAAGCTCCTTATTAAAACTTCCTTCTGACTACATTTATTCTATTATTAGTGTTACTTAACTATTATTTTTTTACTGTATTTCACAAGACTCATATTCAATTCCAGATAATACTAAATATTATATATTTTGCGCCATGAAAAGCTGTACGTTAAAACATTTTAACAATGGGAATAAAAATACAATTTTTAAAATAAATTTTGGGTTTTTCATCATTTAAATTTAGTCTCGTAACTGCAAAGATAAAATAATTTTCTACATCCTAGTAGAAAAAACTGACTCTACACGAAGTCCAAATATTATCATTACAATGTTTTAAAAGTTTATATTTATCTCACTAAATGCAAATATCTTTAAGCAATCATCTGCTTTTACTCCAGATTTAAATATATCACCTTACAAAATTTGTTTATATACCAAACCAAAAAATATTTACTAAAAAGCGTAATAATATATACAGTAAGCCATACTATTTTTAAAATAGATTAGCATACCCAATAATAGGTAATTATTCTAAAGTTCACACATTTTGTAAATGTTCAACCACCGACTGTTCGACTTAGAATGAAGAAAAGAGCTTTATAATATGATGCAATACCCTTAAAAGAAAGTCATATACAGCTCTAAGAAAAACAATAAATATAATTTACTAATTGTAAATGGAATATATATTATAAATAGCTGATTTAAAGATGTTTAGTATTAAAATGGGTGACCACATTTAAATTTAATTATTTATTACAAATTCTATTCGTCCCGTGTGTTCAAATATTTATGAGCAATCATTATAAAAAATATTTAACAATAGTTATATTTTATGTTTTCTTAAATGTCACGTATTTTATTGTTTAGTGTACTTAGATATGGACCCATATATTTACAGCAGAATCGATAAAACGCCTCTTTTTGCACGTATTATATTACAAATAATAATTCCATTTTTATCTAACACTATTTAGTTTAATTTTCTGCGTTTTATATTTAGTTCAAGATCTAAATTACTAAGTAAATAAACGCGGATCAAAGAGTAAGAATATTTTCTGATAATCTGATAACGTGATATAATATGATAAATGGTTGTAGCATAGTTTATGAGAATATGAACAATATGACATAAATTCCTTGAAACGACTAATAATTTATTTCGTTTCTTTGTGGAAAACAAACTAATTATGAAATATTTTCACTTATTTTTCAGTTTTAGACATCGAAATACAATTTCATGTAATGGCATATATAAACCTATGTAGCAATTTTTATATGAAAAATAGAAAAGAAAAAGAATTTGCCTGGGCGGGACTCGAACTTGATAGTACTAGATAGTTGATCAATCTATATTTTTTATAACTAAATATATTTCGTTTGAATATCTTACTACATAATATTCAATTTAACTTGGTGTATATATTACAAAATTATTTCAGCAAAAACACATACGAAATATCATCTTATATGAGCCAGTTACACTAAAAATTTTAATTTCAGAATTGCAACGTTTTAAACTTATTATTATTAATTTGTAATAGAAACAAAAATTTATTAAATATCACCTTATAAGAACTTAAAATTTGATTTGAATTTAAATTGAAATTTTTTAAGCTCATTCTATTTTGTAAGATTTGTGTAGGAATTCCTGCATAGAAATTTGATTTCGGGTAATAATTTGAACGATAAATGAATCCCCTACCCGCATATTAATAAACTTACAGATCAAATCCTAAATCACATCTTAAACAGTTCACTTCACAGTGTATTTTTCACTTTGCCACTGCACTACACTAAAGTCCGGTTCGTCCGACTAGAGCCGAGCTAATGTACTTACTGCGGCGGAAACAACTAAACTAAATCATTGGACACGATAAATTGAGGAGAGAATTATTTAGAGGGGAGAATGGTTCATTGGTGACGGGGATGATATATATCATCACGACTTTGTTTATTATTATAAACTATGCTTTGTATTTCCAATCCTGAGAAGAATAGTGCTTCAAAATAAGTTCACTGACAATTTCAACTTTGTTTCAGTGGTGCAGATCCTGTATTTCGGACCACTTTTTATTTTGAGAGTAAGCACATAGTGTAGAGACTTCAGGTTGATCTAATCTCAGCCTTGTAGTATTAAGTCTCCAGAAACGTGGTCTCGTTTAGGTCTCGAGTTAGTCTCGAATTGCCTGATCTCATCTTCGTTTTCAGAGACTTATTTTCAGCGCTGTTCAGCAGCGACTTAGCGGTACGGAGCGGGTACATACATACACATGTATTTTTACAATTTTTTAAACTGAATGTAGTTTGAGATCTTGTGTTTAATTTGCCTGGGTCGTCAACTATTAACCAAATTAAATACTGTTGTGTTCGGAACTCACTTCCTTGCAGATTCTGTATAACTGTAGCTGAATACGATACACCTTTAAAGTGCAAGTAAAAATTGGTAAGACATGTTTCTCTTACGAGTGTTGTAGCATAGATGGCGAATTAATCCATAGTATGAATATTTTTAATTAAGTAATTGTAATTTTGCGAACTGTTAATAAAGTGCGAAAGAACATTGCAGTATAAAATTACCCATAAAAAATATAAGAAGACGGTCAGTTTTGCAGCTGTCAGTTGTTTTAATTGTCTCATTCATTAAAGGCCAATTTATCTCTTGGAATCGTTCTTGACACGGTCATCATTTCATCTCGGTTAATTCTCTAATTTGCCTCATGAGAATACAACCTCCACAAAACATACACACGTACAAAACTCAAAACCAAAACTTTTGGCTTAATAAATCAAGTTTATATTATCATTTTCAAATTAGAAAATTTGATCTGCCAAAACAATGAGTAATATTATAAACATTGTATGTTATAAAAATAACTATTTATAATAATTATGTTGTAAGATTAAAACAAATAATAATTTGTCTCATCACCCAAATTAATAACAAAAAAAAACGCGAAGGACAAATTTTAATCCTCAAAAATTATTTCTTTATTACTGTTATTATCAGTTTCCGAAATAGTGTTTAATTTAAAAAAAAAAGGCTTCAGCTCGCAGCATCTGAGAATTTAGTCTTGAAGATAAAGGGACCAAAGGCCAAATACAACGATAAACTATATTATCAAATCTCATTCACCCGTAACTATGTTTGCTATTGACTAATAACAATGTTTATGGATGAATCTTTATAAATATTGGTTTTCAAAACAGTTTCTTCAAACAATTACTCATTGGAAACTTTTATTTCTCAAAATTTTTAGTCTTTATAATTATTTTCCTTGTTTACATTTCATCTTTTTTTAGATGTGAAAGTACTTATTATTATTAAGTTATGTTTATAAAAATCTTATTTATATGCAAGTGCATGTAATAGGATGCAATTTTGCTTAAAATTGTATGAAAGTCACAGCAAAATATGAAGTTTTAATAGTTGTTAGATAAACATTACATACATCTTGAAGTTAACAAGATTCTCGTTAGTATAATTATGATAAATGCACACAGAAAAATATAACATATTATTTACTTACTGATTATAAAGAAACATGTTAACATGTTTCACAAGTTATTCAAATAATAAAAATATTATCTGCTTTATCGCAGATATTTGTCATCACCTCTCTGGAACTCTAGCTGACATGGGCAGGGTTAATTTATAAAAGAAATTGATGGTAAAGTTTTCCATGTAAATCAACAGATACAATACGATATTTATTTATGTATGCGAATATTATTTCTTACAAATTTAACTACGCTCATCACTAATTATTATCTCAAGATCAAAATTGCTGAGTAAGTGACTAATCTGTTATTATTTTAACATTAACGTGTTTCAATTATGCAAACCAGACATTCCAAATTTTCCAACCGTTAAACAAAAATTAATAGTAGGTATTAATATTATCTATTATCTATTCATTAATAACAATTAAAGGAAACGTTTCTGTTTCGGAAAAACGAAGATTGCTCGGTGTTTTTGTTTTGGCCAAAGGCGAGCAATTTTTCATTAATTTTACATTGTGTTTGTAAGAAAAACTACAAGGTTAATATATAATGAGAAATAATATTATTAATAAATAAAAAAGAAATCATCATACTACAGGAGATACTATTGTTTTTTATCATTTAATAATAAAAAAAATAGTAGTGCCATTTAAATTTTTATTGCTCCTGCGTCTTTTAAACAAGTGACAAATTTGAAATAAATAGAATTCGTGAAATGGAAAATATTTGTACTGCAAATTGAGAAATTCGGTTTATGCTTATATGCATAAGTACTTAGCATTATCACAAATATTGTTTAATGGTACAGGAAATATACTTTTAATACAAAATGTTTTCCAACGGCGACAAATTACTACCCGCATAATAAGGGAAGGTACAAACACTATTATTAAAAAGAGTTAAACAGATGGTATATATTTTATCTCTAGCATATAATTTCATTTTTCTCTGTAGTTAATTTTCTGTAACATTATTTTGGAGGTATTCTACAGGTTAAAATATGTTGTGATGTCTGGAATTTTGCCAAAATGGGGTTTACATATTTTAGGGAATAATTTGAAATATAGAAAATGTACTTGAAGTGTAAGGGCAAAATGAACGCGAAGCAAAGTTATTAGATAGAAAAGAGAGAAAAATATTTTTAATACAGATTCAGATTTGTGACCTTTTTAACAATACTCTGCTCAGATTATTTTGATTTAATCCGTCAAGTCTATTAAGAACTTGTGACAAGAGGTGAGTTTTACAAAACAATAACTCTTCATTTCAGGCAATGAGTGATCAATTTATCAGGTCGTCCACTCATACATACCGCGCAATAAATTGAATGAAACGTTTAATTCACTTATTGACATTGTTGGTTTCATTGCTTCTGCTATGCTGTGTTAGTGTTCTCATATTAGTCCAAGCCCAGAAGTACTCAAGCTTGCAACCCAACCTATTTCCTAACCGCACCTTACGGCTTTTTATTTCGCGACTATAATGTTGCCTTAATACAAATATATTCATTTCAATCTAAATCAGTTTCATCCTTACAGTGCATTTTAAAACAAAAATACTGACCTAATAAGTAATAGCCATTATTTATTTTTAACTCATAGTGATCACTTATAATAAGCAAATTAAAATTATTTTAATTCTTACAGTACGTTAACAATAATATTATTTATTAATAATAACGTATAATAAGTAGCTTTTCTTTATATTGATATTACACAATATACTAATTATTTATTTGAATTGAAAAGGCTAATACGCTATGATTATTAACTTTATTTTTTTTATTCCTAAATAATTGTTTATCGTATGACAACAAATTGTCCGTCGTAATTTTGTCGTCAGCTGTAAATGACATTAAACAGAAGCATAACTTATATGAAGGTCTCACAAATTATTAATGATTATCCCTCTGGCTATAAGATAGATACATTTTATTTTAAGTATACTGTATTTTTTGTTTTGATAAATATAATAACAATAAGTAAAATACTATAAATATATAATTGTTTCATTGAAATATTAAAAATTAAAACATAAGATAGTATTGTATTAAATAAAATAAAAATAATCAGTTTAATTTCAGATTTTTTCTATACCAAAGTTCGATCGAATACATAGTTTGTAAAATTTATGTTTAAAACACCTTATTAATGCAATAAATTGACAATGATCCCCTGTACCACATTTAAATAATAGTATTTTGAAAATATTGAAATGGAATTGCGTTTCGCTTATTGGGAATTTGAACCATGAGATGACAAGTTGAAAACAGTCATAGTATAGCCATCTATGGAAATGTTTGAGAAGTTTTGATAATATTTCGTGTGAAGTTAGGTTCAATGAATGAAATACTACCGAATTTTTTATGTTATGAAAATGTAAAAGAGTTGTCAATTTAAAGTTTAGGTTAGGAGACAAGTTACATTTCCAATTTGTAGTGTTGGTTTACTATGAATGCCACAAGTTTATACGTTTCTACGTGCCGTTTAGTGTTACAAGCAGATTTAGAAGATCCTAATTCCTGGACTGATTTATATCGTTTAGTACCTTATTTAAGACAGAGCTTATCATGCTCAGTTTGTAGCAATTTACTGATAGAACCTCACACGCCTAAAGAAACCAACTGCCAACACCATGTTTGCAGAAGTTGCCGAGGAGGCAGGAAAAAGCTGAAGCCGACGTGTATGTGGTGTAAAGACTACACGAAATACGACGAGAACCTGCAGTTAAGAATCCTCCTCCAATGTTACAAGAAACTCTGCGAATATGTTATCAGCACAGCAATATACATAACTTTAATCGACCAGGCTACGAACTCCACCTCCGAGAGTGGGATCAGTGGCACCACTAGTTTAATAGATCTCATCCAAGAAGGCGCTGGCTTCAAAGACAACTACAAGAGCACCGCAGGCCTCACCAAGTCCGAGTACAGCATTCTGCCGTGTGTCTACACCAACTCTTCTACTCAAACCTTACAAAGTTCCACCACTGTTTCAAATAATCAAGTGTTGCCTTCGAATGTCCGGACGGTTTCCAATGGCTCAGCCTTGTATTCTGTGTTATATGCTGGCCGGAATAAGATTACCATTAAACGGAAACATTCAGAGAATGCCGACCCCAGTCAGAAGAATGTTCTCATGAACCCTGGTGCACCGCAGGTTAGGAAAGTTGTGGACAAAATTAACAGCCAAGTGTGTTGCTTTTTATTATTCTTTTCTTTATCAATAGCTATTTTTGTTACTAGTGAATATTTAATAAATTTGTAAACATTTATTACAAATGTACATTGTACATATTAAATATCAAAAATTGAATCAAGTTACAGTGTACAAAGATTATATTTGTAACACTTTTGATTTAGCAAATGTTTATATTATGATAATGAGTACTTTTATTACAGTATTTTGTTTAATATGATGGCATTATTAAGTATTTTGCAGAAATGAAGTTTTGCACTGTTTGTAGGCCCAAATGACATCTCCAAACTTTAAAAAACCAAGCCAAAGGATCAATTCCAGACAAGGAGCGAAGCGGAAAGGCTGCAGATGTGGGAACGCAACAGCTACGCCTGGAAAACTCACTTGTTGTGGACAGAGATGCCCATGCTATGTTGATAGTAAGGCTTGTGTGGATTGCAGGTGTCGAGGATGCCGAAATCCTCATCGACCCAACGGCTATAAAGTAAGTCTCTTGTAAATAACATATCTCACTTACTTTTATACCAATACTTTGTAAAGGTGCGTCCGCATATCCCACAACTACAAGATATTCAGCTGACCACAACCATCCTCACAGATAATGCTATTACATTCGATAGTATTGAACCACCTAGCATAAGTTTCGACAATTCTGCTGATATTCAAAGTAAGTATAAACTTTTATTGAATTCACTTTTTCCACGGTAGCAACTTTAAAGAAATTAATATTCGATTAATTGTTTTTCTAAAATGAACGAATGAATATTTGAGTGATAGGAATGTACGAGCAAGATCTGAGCATCTCCAACAACCTGCCAAACGCCATCCTCATGGCTGAAGACAGCCTTCAACATACAAGCGACGGGGAATCATCTGAAATCGAGGTAGATGTTTGACCAAGGGACTAGTGTACGTAAGTACACACCCATTGCACTAAGCACCAGATTCCTACAAGTTATATAAGAGTGACGGACCAATGTTACCCACAAACTGTAACATTGGCCTCTATTCAAATATCGCAAATAATTCTGTGATTGTATATGTTGTACAATAATAGCTAAAAGAATACAACAATTCTAAATATTCAATTTCCAGTAATACAATCGCAACTTTAATAATAAACACGCCGAATTTTTACCAGTATTCATTTAACTATTTGTTTTATGTACAGCTTATACAGTCATTATTTGTTATAGGGCAGTTAGCAACTAAATTGCTAATTACCTATTTTATCTTTTCTTCTTCATTATTATTAACAGTCAGTTTACAATCACTCTTTAAAATTGAATTTTAGCACATTACTATTTTTTAAATTTAGTATCAAATTTTATTATAAAGAGTACGAAATATAAACCCATGGTTGTGTACGAAGAAAATCAGTGGTGTATTGCTAAAAATACTAAAATATTATGAAACGGTATGTAATTAAAATCCGTATAACTAATAACTGATAGAAATTTAGTGAATGGTGACTTATCTTTAAAAAATAATATGGACGCATTTTTTTATTTTATTTCACTTGGTTTAACATGAGTATGAAAATGAGGTATACCACTATAAAACAAAGCCGATTATTTTTGGTCACTAATATATGTAAAAGAACAAAAAACAAGAAATTAAGTACACCACTGGTAGAATTCATTGTCTCTTGTTATAATTTTTGTGCTAAAATTGAAACGAACATTTTCTACTTATTATTTCTTCGTGTTCATTTTTATAGGACAAATAAACTATAGCATATTCAGATTTCACGTGACTATGAAATTTGACGATACTATAAACATTTTTTTTGCCTAGTTAAAATAGTATACCTAGCAGTGATAACTTTGAACCTATGTACATATAACTTTTGTACGTTGACTATAAGATACCAAAAACTATAAGCATTTACTTAAATATCATTTTTGAATAGTCTATTTATAGTAATAAATTATAGGTAAGTTTCGAGAGTAATTTTGTATAATTGCAATAGAAAAATAGTCAATTGGAATTTTTCCACACAGAGAATTTAAAAATTTTTAAATTACGAATCTTAAGATTTTTTTTACTTTTTATTATAATGTGTGTTATTAAATTGTCTATTTTCCTATTCAATTTTTACTGATATTATTTTGAAATAATTATTTGTATATTATAAACAAATAAAAAAATGCTATACTACGGGCTGTTCAAAGAGAGCACCTTAACAAAGTAAATGCTACAAAAATTCAAATATTATTATTCCAAGGAACGTTTTTTTGCACAGTCCTAACCATACTATTTATATTTTACTTGTATTGTAATATATTTTAAATTTTTCAAAATAATATTGGTTCTTGGCAACTGACTAAAATATTTTTTCACGTTTGTGATATTATATGTTATTTTTAAAGTAAAATTCTGGTTTCTAAACTGAATAGCCCTTTATTTTTATAATAATATATATTTATAACCAGATATCTATACAAAAATTTAAAGTTCACAATACTGCTACAATTTTATTTATAACTCCGAATATACAGAAACCAATAAATATGCAATTAGACATTAAAATGTATTTATTTGTAATATTTTAATTCATAAGTTTATACGTTATTTTTAACTGTATGATTTTATATAAATAGTTCATTTTCCATTTATATTATTTCAAATTTTTATTTGCTCATTCATCCTTTTCCAATTTTTATAATAGCAATTTAGCAACAGTACAACAATTAATGAAATAAAAATCAAATAAATTATAATATTTAACGAAATAAAATATTTAAAACTTTCCTAATTAGTGACCTATTTCCAAAAATACTTTCCTATTTTTAAATTCGGATATGTAACTAAAAAAATACGGCTTAACGTTCAAAAACCACTGTTTAAAAACAGAAAACCATTTCATTTACCGATAAAATTCAATCAACTCTGATATATCTATGTCGTGTGCAATAAGTTGTTTGCAATTGCAATTTGATGATTGAAAAATGACTCCAAGATGCAATAATATAATACATTTACAAAGAGTTCATATTTTCCAATACTATTGCGAAATTTTGTAATAATTTAGTATTTATTAACGAAAGCCTAAATGTTTACGTAAAACAATCATTATACCTTCTTTTACAGCCTTATAACTACATGATTACGCAAATACATAATACATACGCTAATGTAAACGTTGGATTCCATCTATTATTATTAGTTCTGCACTGACCATCAGACAGCTCGTTGGAAATATTCCCCAGGTGTTAATAATAAATAAGCGCCCGTAAGTTCTGTTTTACATTTTCCTTAACACTATTTACCAACGGCACTCCCATTTTTAACATAAAAATAAACAATACAAATGTTTTGAGGTGTTGAACAGCTTATCAATTTAAAATATGAATTATATTTTCTTTCAAAATACATAGTAAAAATTTACAATATTTTAAATACAATTTAATGTGATTTAAATACACTCAAATTGTAATTACGACTAGATAAATTTGTATATGAAAAATATATTAATTACAAGGAATATTCGATTGAGTTATAAACTCTTGAATATTTATATATTCGGTATCTGTAGAAAATATTTGTAAAAGTTGATTGAACGTTGGTCTGTCTTGCGCATCGTATGCCCAGCAGCGCTCCATTATCTCGTAAATGTAAGACGGACAGCGTTCCGGACACTGCAAGCGCTCCCCAGAATCAATGAGCTGGATCACCTGCGCGCCCTTCTTGTCGCCATAAGGCTGCTTGCCGTAGGAAAACATCTCCCACAACGTGACCCCGAAACTCCACACGTCGCTGGCATGCGAGAAGGTGCCGTAATTGTAGGACTCGGGCGCATACCAACGCAGCGGCCACTTACCGCCCTGCATAGCGCGGTAGTACTCGTGGTCGCTGCCCAGCGCGCGCGACAACCCGAAGTCGCTGATCTTGGCCTGGTGCCGCGACGCCAGCAGGATGTTGCGCGCCGCCAGGTCGCGGTGCACGAACCTCTGCGCCTCCAGGTACTTCATGCCGCACGCGATCTGCGCCGCCCACAGCTTCAGCTCGTACTCGGGGCTCACCTGCTCCGGGAAGTCCAGCAGGAAGGCCAGCATCGAGCCGAGCGCCACCAGCTCTTGCACCATGCGGACCACTGGGCTCGTGCAGATGCCGATCAGCTTCACTATGCAGTGGTGGTCTAGCTTCATCATCACTTGTGCTTCGGTCAGGAACGCGTCCCTGTTGCTTTCGTAGTGCTCCTTGTGCAGCGTCTTCACCGCCACTGCGCGGCCCTCGTACGTTCCTCGTATCACAGATCCGAATTCTCCTTCTCCTAGTACTTCCCCTAGTTCTAGTAGATCTGCTCGGATGCACAGATCGTCACTTTCCTGTTTCCTTTTCACTGTGTTCTTGTTCTGACGCGGCATGGTGGAAAACTGAAATGGTTTGTGTAATACCAAGTACACGAATCTAATTAGAACATACCTACCTCGGGAATAGGTGGTTTCGGTCGAGGAAATATTGGATATTTCAATATGCATGGTAAACCATCAGCCATTGAACTATAATAATCAATGATATGTTCCAGTGATTCTAAATACGGTCCATCATCAATAAATAAATGCTTGTTCTTTAAGAGAGGTGAAAATGAGATAAGTAAGCGGCATTGGACAAGAGATATAAGACATACCTGAGTGCGAATTAAAAAGTGGAATGTTTGGCCGTCGTGGAGCATAGTGAGCACGTAGCAGCCGCCGTTGCGATCACTGAACCGAACGAGGTAACTGCCGTCCTTGTTGCCGTGCTGCTGGATCTCGGCGATGGCCTCATTGCGCCCCAGCGTGCCGTGGTACCACAGCGAGCGGTGCGTCTTGGGCGTGGGGCTCTCGTAGTGGTCGAGCAACTGCACGCACTCGCTGTGGCCGTTGGCCCTGGCCAGCTCGATGGGAATGTCGTTGTCTTTGGTTCGCGGGTTGACGGGGGCGTTGAGCGACAGCAGCATCTTCACCACCTCGGAGTGGCCCCGGCTGGCAGCTTCGTGCAGCGGCACCCAGCCCGTCAGCGTGTTTCTGGCCTGCACGTTCGCTCCGCCCAGCACCACGAGCAGGCGCACTGTGCTGCTCAGGTTGCTCTGGCTGGCGTAGTGTAGGGGAGTGTAGCCCGCGGTGTCTCTGCAGTTCACGTTTGCTCCGTTGTCTATCAGTTTCTTCAGGATGTCATCTTTGCCCATTCGACTGGCCAAGTGGACAGCCGTTTGGCCGTCCTGGTTCTTGGCCTCCAGCTTGTAACCACATTTCACCAACTCGGAGACTACGATGTAGTTTCCTTCTTTTGTAGCTCGATGCAGTAAGTTGGTTCGACCGTGCCTGCGTGAATTGTGCGGTGGAGGCTCTGCTTTGCAAGGCTTTGTCAACTTGGTTACTAAACCATGAGCATCCTCTTGATAGTACTCAACTAATGAATCTAGTCCATGACTAGTAGTATGTTCATCTGCAATCAGAACATTATGCAGAAGCTGCCTACTAATATATTTATACAAGTTTACCTATAGAAAAGAATGCATCTTCTCCATGTTTTCGTATTTGATAATGTACGACTTGTCCATTGTATAAAACAGACAAGACAAAATCACCTACAGACGTGTTACTGTCACGAACTAGGAACACTCCATCTTCTGTACCCTCTAAATATAAAATATAAACTTCATTCATGACATTCAATGTATATTACTTACCATCTAGTACAATCTTTTCTGCTGCTTCTCGTGTTATTTTGCTGTGATACCAACATATTTCATCTTCACGATTCATAATTAAGTCATATGATTAAGAGGTTATTTAAACTCCTATGTATGAATATTTATATAATTTAGATTTTTTTAAATATACGTAAAAATATAAATTGACTACTATAAGTAAGGCACTATGAATCGCATTATTATTACTTAAAAGTAAAAAAAAGGAAAAATTACTGTATGGCATATCGCTGATCTACGCCATTACTAAAATACTGAAGTCTGAAGTTGATAGCCAGGCAAGAGGTATAAGTTACTAACATCTACTTATTTAAGACATTCATTTTTTTTTCAAACATAGAAAATAACAATAATAATAATAAAACAAACATTAAAATGCATTTTTTATTTTAAACTTACTTTTAATTTTCTTAGTTTACTAGAGTTGGACAATTAGAAATGTTACATCAATGTATATTGTCAATGTAATAATTCTGCATTACATTAAAAATCATGTAAAATGATTTAATCAAACATATACTAGCACATTAATGTAAATGATATTTTGTTTATAACAAAGTAATAGTATCTAGACTATTCGTGGAAATAAATGTTAATAATACACAAAAGGTCGTCGTAAACAAGCAAATATTACTTGGATTTAGCGTCCTTGTCTGCATCTCGTTTCCTTTGTTTCTCCCTCATTAATTCAGCATCTCTGCAATCAGACCATCAGTCACTTCATTTTAGAACATTCTAGAATTAATTGCTTACAATATTTACCTGTGTTTTCTAGCTTCTAAACTTAAACCATCTCCACTAGGTTTCTTTTTTGCAAGTTCTGCTTGTTTTTTCTGGTTTTTAGCTCTCGCCATGTCACGTTGATTTCCACCTAAGAATATATTTTAATTTATATGTATATACATATCAAATTTCAAATCATCAAATACACTTACGAGTCATGATGAGTTAATATGAATATGAAAGAGTGTAAATAATTAAAATAATATTTCACTCTATCTTCAAAGGCCGCAGCCTCGAAAGGAGAGGAAATATTTATGCCAGATGTTAACCTCAGATACCACAGCACCAGAAACGAAAAATGATCTTAACATGGATTTATTACCAACGGCACTGCTATTTCCCTAGCACTAAAATTGATTTTAATTAATATTTTTTGCGTGATTATTTTTTATAAATTTTCGTAACTATACTTCATATATAAAAGGATTGTAATGGTTTTCCGAAATTACATGTTTAACTCAATTTTAATTATTTTTCTTTCTGTAAACAATTATATTATTATGAAGTTAGTTACATAGCATTTGACAATTTGAGACGTAAACAGATGTTTTCCGTAGTACTAACGCTTCTTACTACATAGATATTTAAAAAAAAATGACTAAAAGAAAAGCAAATACTTTTGGTGAACTGGATAATGTTAATATTAAAAAATACAAAGATAATAATGATATTAAGAAACATTCGTTGGATTCCGATGAAGAAGATGATAATCAAGATGCATACAATATTATGAATGAAAACGACATTGAAGGTATTTAAATTACGTTGCAATTTACAATAACTTTGAAAATAATTACTTACAGGTGAAGAAGATGGTGTAGCAGGTCATGAGGATGGAATTCGAATTACAGCATTTAATATGCGCGATGAAATGGAGGAGGGACATTTTGATAGTGATGGACATTTCATTTGGAAGAAAGACAATGATATCAGAGACAATTGGCTTGATAATATAGATTGGCAACAAATTCAACCTAAACATAAGTCTAATTCGTTATTGGCAAGTGACAGCGACAGTGAACCAGATGAGCATTCTAAAAACTTTAATGAAATTCAAAAATATCAGGAAATTTTAAAATATATGGAACGTAAAGAAAGTGTTGCAAAAGCTTTAAGGCGACTAGGAGGTACTAATATTGTTAAAATGATTTCTTCACCTATTTGTTAAAATGAATAATTGTAGGGGTCGGAAAAAAGTTATCCACTGTTGAAAGATTAAAGTTAAAGAAATCTGGATGCCTTGTACAAAGCGATGAAGTAGTGAAGTTTACAGAATTGGTAAATAACTTGCTAAATCACACGGGCAATATGGATATATATGAAGAAACTTACGAAACAATATCCGACAAGGTTTGTAGTTTGCAGAATGTGTGCGATATGGAATAAATGATTGTCACTTTATGTTAGATACGTGGAGCAAATAAAAGTGCAGATGAAGAATTGGATATGTACGCCGATGATTTCGAGGAAAAAGAAAAACAAAGATTAGACGAACCAGGGCCAAGCAAGCAAGCAACAGTACAACAGGACAGCAACGAAACCATGTGGGAATTCAAGTGGAAGGTGGACGCCACAGAAGTCGAAGGACCAAACACCACACAACAAATGCAGAAATGGGTAGACGAAGGCAAATTTAAAGATGGGGTATGGGTCCGGAAATGCGGCCAACAACAGTTTTATGCCTCTAGTAGAATCGATTTTCAGTTGTACTTATCGTAAATAAACATATATTATTTTTATGTAAATATGTGTACATTTATGTTTATAAATAAACCCATATTTTCTCTGAAATTGATGAAATCACATGAAACCAGCGCCACCTTCCAATCAAATTTCCAAGTAAAATGATAGAACTAGAGTTTAGTTTGACAGATATTTGGAATGAAAAGCACAAGCAAGTATGAGATGAGAACGGAGTAACGGAGAAGAGTGAACAAGAACGAGAAGAACAGGGTTGTTTATGCGTGGTAATTGATAAGTACTTAGAAAACAATGTTAATGTTCCACTCATGTACACTATACAATGTATGTAGATGCTAACTCACTATTGTACCATGTTATCTATATTCAATACATGTATACAATCTGATTGTATAATATATAGTAATGACACAAGGAAGGTTAGAATGTAATTTCTGTTTACAGTAAGATGCAAGCGAAAAAGCGTTACTTGCTAGTATTCGTCTGTTGTGCTTTCTTAGCGTATTGCTATTTCGGTGGATACCGTTTGAAAAGTGAGGGTGTAATATCGGAAGTGAACACACTGCCGTCGTATTATGATGATGTACATATGCTAGAAAATGAGAACTCGGACAATGTTGCTCTGAAGCGACGAACTGGAAGTGGAAGTGGAAGTGAAAGACTATCGCGTACAAACTACAACATGTGTCGCATGGAAAGCTGCTTCGACTTTAGTCGGTGCAGAGGGGACTTCAAAGTGTACGTGTACCCCCAAGAAGTGACAGAAGACAACCTAAGCCCACTGCCGTCATCCTCATACCAGAAGCTGCTGAACGTGCTGGAGGAGTCCAGGTACTACACGGCCGACCCCACGCAAGCCTGCCTGTTCGTGCTGTCGCTGGACACGCTGGACCGAGACCGCTTGTCTGCCGACTACGTGCGCAACCTGCCCGCTCGCATCCAGCGGCTGCCGCTCTGGAACAATGGCATGAACCACGTCATCTTCAACTTGTACTCGGGCACTTGGCCCGACTACACTGAGGAGAACCTGGACTTCGACCCCGGCATGGCCATTCTGGCTAAGGCTAGCATGTCCTCTAGTCATCTTCGGCCAGGCTTCGACATTAGCATTCCTTTGTTCCACAAGAAACATCCGGAGAAAGGAGGTGAACCAGGTTTTGTAGTTAGCAATAATTTCCCGTTAAACAAAAAGTATCTGCTGGCCTTTAAGGGCAAGCGTTATGTGCATGGTATCGGTTCTGAAACCAGAAATGCTTTATTTCATCTGCATAACGAACGGGATCTTGTTATGGTAACTACTTGCCGCCATGGGAAGAGTTGGAAAGAAATGAAAGACGAGCGGTGTGACGAGGACAACTTGGAATACGACAGGTGAGTTGAAGTGAGCAAGGGACTAGTGTGAGGCTAACGTGTTGGCGTAGGTACGACTACGAGGTTCTCCTGCAAAACTCGACGTTCTGTTTGGTGCCGAGAGGACGGCGCCTAGGCTCGTTCCGGTTCCTAGAAGCACTGCAGGCCGGCTGCATCCCCGTGCTGCTGTCGAACGGCTGGGCGTTGCCGTTCGCGCAACGCATCGACTGGAACAAGGCGGTGGTGTGGGCGGACGAGCGCCTGCTGCTGCAGGTGCCCAACACCGTGCGCTCCATCTCCCCAGCCCGCATCCTGCAGCTGCGCCAACAGACGCAGATCCTCTGGGACAGATACTTCTCGTCCATCGAGAAGATCGTGTTCACTACTCTAGAGGTATACCCGTACAATGAGAAGTTAACAATTGCGATACGATACGATACGATTGTAGATCATACGTGAACGTTTACCTCGCCAAGCAGCACGTAACGGTTTGGTGTGGAATAATAGCCCAGGCGCGCTACTCACGTTGCCACATTTCTCAGACTCGCTGGCCAACTACCCCTTCTACAGCAGCGCAACAGCAGCTACGGAGCAGTTCACAGCAGTGATTTACTGCCAGCTAGGCCTGGCCGTGGCCAGCACGTCGCCGCTGTACCGGCTGGTGGCGAACGTGGCGCGCAGCCAGCACATAGCGCGCCTGGTGGTGGTGTGGTCCAACGACAAGCCGCCGCCGGCCCGCAGCCGCTGGCCACCCATGCCGGCGCACGTGCCGCTCAACGTGCTGCAGTCGCAGCTGCCGGCTCGCGACCGCGACCACAACAAGTCCAGCATCTCGCAGCGCTTCTTCCCGCACCCTCTCATCCAGACGGCCGGCGTGCTGTCGCTGGACGAGGACACGCTGCTCACTACGGACGAGGTGGACTTTGCCTTCAAGGTGTGGCGCCAGTTCTCCGACCGCATCATCGGCTATCCGGCGCGCTCGCACTACTGGGACGACACCAAAGCTTCCTGGGGCTACACCTCCAAGTGGACCAACGACTATTCCATTGTGTTGACTGGCGCAGCGTTTTATCACCGCTACTACAATGTGTTGTACACGGACTGGTTGAGCCCACTGTTGCACAAGACTGTGGAGCAGAGTCAGAACTGTGAGGACATCTTGATGAACTTCCTGGTGAGCCATGTGACTCGGCGGCCTCCCATCAAAGTGACTCAGAGGAAGCAGTACAAGGAACAGCCTACAGCTGGTGCTAGGTAATGCACTGCAATGGTTCGTGCTAGAGTACGTAAATATACTTGGATGTGTTTTTCAGGTCACCGTGGAATGATCCAGATCATTTTATTCAGCGTCAAACTTGTCTAAATACTTTTGCTGCTGTTTTCGGTTACATGCCCCTACTAAGGTCGAATTTACGTTTAGACCCGGTTTTATTTAAGGATCCTGTTTCGAACCTCCGGAAGAAATATAGGCAAATAGAACTTGTGGGCAGCTAGCTGATGGTCCATCAGTTTTATTGTTTGCAAAAGTGATCTTACGTAATTGATATCATTGCAGAACAATACGTCCAAAGCGATACCATAAATACATACTAGTACAAGTAATGAAATCTGGCAATACCTACTTGTACAAGAGGTCCATTATTCATTGCTAGTACAGTATAATATGCTGTTTTATACTGAATACTAATATGTGTAGGTACATTACAGAATTGGTACTGATTTTAGCAATAATGGAGAATATCATAGTGTTGACTGATTTCTTAGCATTCCACTGGACGCTACCCGTGTACTTAACCATCAGTAAACGCTTTGTGCCATAAATGGGTCATTTTATTTAGTACGTACATTGTTTAGTGTGACTGGTATTGGCTGTGGTGGTTATAACTAAGTGTATAAATAAATGTAAATGTATTTCTGTTACATGTATTTAGCATTATTTTATAAAATATCAATCTTATAGCCGATTGCGAATGATAAATTCTCTGTTAACAAAGTCATGCTACTTTTATTCATATCAAAATGAAAAAGACTTCTCTTATACGCTATTCATGGATATCCTAACAATTTACACGTATCAATAACACCATGGTCTCATTTCCTAGCTATAAAACACTAACAATAAAATGTATTTTTTGTATAGTCAGAGGTCATTTTAAAAATCTTAAATTTTGTACAGTTTTGTAAGTATTCTCAGATAAAATTGTCTATTATATGATTTTGTGATTAAGAAATGTTTAATAAATTAATTTTGAAACTTGTTCATGAATAAGTGTAAGTGTTGTGTTAGCCGCCGTATGGAATAGCGCTGCTTGTGCTTGATGTTTGTAGTTTTGACATTTGACACGTCAAGTACGGCCGGTAAGCAGTTGCTAAAAGTGTCTTGGAAATGGGTAACTACTTTAATATTATTTTCTAATCCTCTTTCATATATATAAATAATATTTCAGCTGTTTCAAGTGGAACATCATTTGTCTTATCGTCAATATTAACAATTTTACTTTTTTCTGGTATGCAAACTTATCGGCCATGGCTTGCTTCTAGTGAAATACTCACTATATTTGGAGGATATCTAGGATCTATATTGTTTATTTTAATTTTAACTGTAAGTAAAGGTTATTATTAAAATATGAATAATGATTAATGGTTATATCAGACTGTAGGGAACATTGAATCTGCTCTGTTTGGTAAATCATTTCAAACAAAATTGTTTCCAGAAGGTAAATAACGCAGTATAAAATGTTTTAAAGATGTGTAACTGTATGTTTGAATCCGTAGTAATCTTCTGTTTATTTCTGGCGATGTTTGCTTCGGGTATGGTCCACCGAGTATGCAGTACCACTTGGTTAGTATAATAAAGAATACTGTTCTGTGTGTTACTGATGTCATTCTAATTTTAGTTTGGTATTTTCTGTCATTGCTTTGTATTTCATCAACCAAATATCGCAAAAAACTCATTCACAACCAGTCACGGTAACCACTCAGGTAATCAAGAAAAAAAATAAATAAATTATGTAAATAATATCTATACACAATAAACTTTTTAATATTTGTAAATGTGGAAGAAATATTGACACCTGTTCGGAAATATGGTTTATTTTCACTGTAATATTTTATACATTTCAATTTTGCAATATGCAAAAAACATTGAAATTATTATATATGTTTAAAAATTGCTTAATGGTCCACATGCCTAATTCCACCTGAAAGTACTTGAAATTTGAATGATTTTTTTTGTATGTAAATATCTTGCAATATGATAAAATATAAAATTATTGGAAATATTCGCATCTTGAAACAGATATATAAACAGATGTTGTGCTTTTAATTCGGAACTATTATATAACGTTACTTAGTAGAAATATCTGTTTACATAACTTTCCAGATACTAGTACTTTTCATAAAGAATAATAAATGTATTTTGTGAAATATGAGTACATAGTCATTTTGAAAAGAACACTTCTAAATATTGCCAGAAAATGACAGATGTTGATAATCTATAAGGCAAAATATAATTCTTTATGAAAAGTACTAACATTCATTTATAATATATGGAATATATTCCATCTATATCACAGTTGCTATATAATTTGTAACTAACAAACCTACATAATTGTTATTTACTATTCTTAAACTTCTAAATACATAACGAAAGGACTTTTAAGTTGAATGTATTGAGTGATAAAATATTTCTCATTTATATTTAAAATTGGTGTATGAATTGACGTAAAAGTGTATAGTCTATATTTCTACATTATCAGTGCTACTAATGCTTAGCCCGGGTGTTCCATGTGTAGTATCCGTATCGACTATCGAATATTTAGCACGTGTGCTAAGGCCAGATTGGGTTGAGATCCGCGAATAATCGGCAATTCGGTATACACATACAAACCTATGAAATTGACATGTTTTGGTCATATTCTGTAAAAAACATTGCATACATGCATCGTGCATAAAAGTGCCCGCTTATTTGAACTATGAATCATTGCAGTAATAATATTGTAAACACCGAATGCTGGAAACAGTGGGGTGTGGCTGGCTAATAGGCCTACTAGTGTTAGTGTATTAGTGGGAATTGGAAGACATGGATGACTACTAACGATGTACATTTTACAAATAGTTAGGTCTCCGCAAACAGCAGAAGAAACCCATGTTCTTGTATAGAGAATTCCTTCGTCGTTTGTTCGTCCACTGGTTGTTCATGTCTTCCCCTGTCAGGGCGATGTTCTTTTCTGGAATGAGCGTTACGTATAGTGTTTACCATTTGCACGTATGCTGCATTCACCTACCCAAGTTGTTCTCTTGTTGCGGCATGAACTCTTGCATGGTCTTCAGGATGCGCGATATTTCCTGCGAGTCTTTCGCGATGCTGCACAGTTCTTCCTGGTTGAAGTCGGGAGTGATCTGTTTGCAAAGAAGTATTTGACTTATCACGTTTCCTAAATTCGACGGACCCGCCCGGTTATCTGTCGACACAAACTGATATTACATGACATAGCTATTTGTATGTTATGTTACCATAGTAACCAGACATGTCCATTGGAATGACTTGGACTAGACGGTGGCATTTGGCTAATTCGCGAAGAACAAGCTGTGACATAAAGAATAGTAGCACTAGGTGTGGGTTGTCTGCTGGAATTCCTTCTGCAGCCGCGCTATAACAATATATCGATTATTACATGTGGCTATAGCTTTATTTAATATCTGGTACTGGTGAGCCGAGAGATTGCCAAAATCCCGATGATTCCAGTTTATGTTTGTGATCGTCAGTTATTCTAGATGCGTAGGTGTGGGATTTAGTTATGACTACAGAGGAAATCGTGCTCATGCTCATATCATATATAATGCATATACAATCTAATTTCATTCCTCACCATATTATTATGAGTTAGTCATTTTTCATTATTATTAGGGTAAAATATAAAATTACAATTGTAAAGATGTCGGAGGGTTGTTTATTTTTGTATGAAACATGCCTACTTGTCTTTTTACAACCCTTTATAAGTGATACTTAGAAAAGTGTTGTAGTGTCTTTGCTATTATCTTTTGTCTTCATGAAAGAGTGCTGTGTACTCTTATATGAATTAAAAAAATAAAAGGAAACCATGACAAATGATAAAAATGTACAGGTAGAAATTCGTGCTGATCAATAATTTATTCAGTTTGCAGTGAAATATGAGATTAAAGCTCATAATTCTTGGTATAATGTGTGTTAATAGAATAAAATAACGAATTCTGGGATCCAATAGCACGATTTCATTAGTGTTTAGAGGAGAATGCACTTCTCACATGACTTACAATGTATACAAATGTCCATTCGTTTCAATACTATACTATGCGAACGTACAATGAAGTTTGTTACGTACACAATCTGTGCTCTGTGATCCATATATGTATACGCACGAGTAACGAGTACACTTTCAATGCTGTATGACTACGCTAAGTCCAGGGGTAGGAAATGGAAAGAGAAACAAAAGTGTTAGTGTCAACAACAAACGGAAAGATATAACATCCGCAATGACATATGTTTCTTAGTACCAATCGATTGTACTGTTAGTCGATATTGGGATTTAGCTATTGCTACAGCAAATATAATTTACTTATGTTATGTACCGTGTAACTGTGTAGTAATTGAGAGGAAAACCTTGCTGATAAATTTCGCAAGATATAGCAGCGTGACCTACATAAGAATCTGTGACCCGAACAACTTACATTTCATTCCCACATTTTCTAACAAGATAGAAACTTTTAAATTTCATAAAAAACACCGTATTTATTATTTAATTTTAATAAATAATACGACCTACATACTCTAAAACAAATAAAATAAAATTTATTTGTTTCATAAAGTCCTTATTCAAATTATACATATTTATTAAGGGACACCATTTTTTTTTAAATTACATAATACAAATATATGTAACTTAGGTGCGGTACTAAATTGACATATATACAGATGTAGAGTAAAATATGAAATTTGAATAATACGCCTTCGTTTTGCCGTCGGACGCTCGGGCGCGAAACAAGAATAAATGGTGGCAGCGGCATTGTGACATGTTTTGGTGACCTGCTGATACCCCATGTAAATGATTTATATTTCCTTCATTTTATATTAATTTCAAATACAAATAAACGCTATTATTTTTATCTTTATATCTAATTATACTACCTTGGTGAAAAAGAAAAAAAGTAATGATAATAATAATAATAGAAAAATAAAAGAAAATTGAATGATTCTGTTTATGGTACTTTTATTAAAATATAAATGACAGTAATCTACATAGAATATAAATATAGTACATGCATAATACAAATAGTTATTGACAATGTTTACATTGGTAATGTGCGTTTACATGCTGGAGTGTGATTACCTGCGTAGTTGAGGCATGATCAACTGGCTAGTGCTCTTGCAGGCCTCCACACAACTGCGCCGCAGCTTCCGGATCTTCTCCCTCAGCTCCGGACAGTCGCGTGTTTGCCCAATGTGAATTAGCAGGTCTCTGAAGAGTGCGATTTGCCCGTTGATGTCCAAGATTAGCTAGATATGGGTACAACATGTAGTTGAAGCAGCTACATACACAGGGATGGACATGGACATGTTACATAGTGACATAGTGACATGTACACCCACCGAGTGAATATTAGGCTGAGCAGGGTCATGATGGAAATGTCCTGAGTGGCGGTGGTGATACGGATGACCAGTGCTGGCCATGGCACAAAGCACAACAACAACAACACTAAACATTCAACTCTATCCCTAATACTAATGCTAACCTAATTCGGACTCGAGCTCGTTTACATTCCATGTGAAATAAGCTCGGGGCTGGGGCTACCCCTGGCTTATAGAGGTATATGTACAAGGAACATGGCTAGTACTACTTGAGCTTCGACAGCCTGCGTTACTTGCGAATATGCAAACACGCGTGACGCGGGTCGCGTTTCGCGAGGTTTCGCGCTCGCGGCTGCTGCTGCAACTCGACTGAATATTCAAGCCTGAAAGCTCTAACTGAAATGCTGAAACGCGCATGTGCTCAGCCCTAAACACATATTCTTCTATTTTAAATTAATTGCATGTAACAAACCATCATTTTCAGCTCATACACATTCAACTTATATTCCCTTCCGAGTTTATTTCACATCATTTTAAAATACTTCAATTTCAACTTATATGTATTATAATTTACAAATTAATGTTTTATTAAAATTCATTTTATTAAATGATTATTTTACATTATAAACATAGTACTCAGAGTTGAAAATCACAGACATGAACAATGTATTGTGATTTAAGCGTATACAATTTTAATATGTCCATTACCTGTGTATACAGTATACACACATCAACTTTCTACCAATGAATGCAGGTAAAATGAAAAGTAGCGCTTTCATTAACACAGCTTTTGTATTTTGCTGTTTAAATTTATTCGTTACAGTCTTATATGTGGAATTTTATACTATTTTACAATATTAAATTGTTTACATTTATCAGTTTTCAAAAATATTAATCATACGAAAGTACACTATTTTCTGATTGCAGTTATTAATTTTAATAATGTGTAGTATTTGGTTTATAAATTATACTAATATTTTATTACACGTTTTATATTAGTAACGAATTGTTGACATTATATATAAAACAACAAGGCGAAAGAATTTTATACAGTAATATTGACAATTAGTGAGATGGCGCTAGTGATATTAAATGAACGTTATTTAAATTACTCTGTTTTCGCAAGCAATTTAAAAAAGTTTATATATTTTCATACACTTATAATAAGAAATAATAAAATAGTTATTTGTTTAAGAAGTTGTAATTACGTTGAATACCTTAGAATGAACAAAGGCATGTTACTCATGGTCAAATTAACGAAGAACATGTACCTCGCTTGTTTTTATAGTACATTAAAAACTGGTCGTGTCCTTCTCAGCGTAAGTTCATTTTCGGTCCGTCACAAAACGAACAGCAGCTTCCACGATCTTGCGAGACTTTTACACGGAATTTTAGTGGAAAGTGTGATAGCAGAGGCTACATTTACCAACAGAGATTAGAGACGTTTACGGTGAAACAAAGAGATCGCCTGTGCCGAGTGCCGGGATTTGAAGAGTTTACAGAAGGCGGTATATCAAATTGGACATGGCGGCTACTAGTGTAGTTGTATTAGACAGAGGAAATAACACAACGTGCACTATTAATTTACACGGTAACAATCTATACATTACTTATTTATGTGTAAATTATATTTTATCTATTTTCTTTGTAATATTTGTGTTTTTGTTAGTCATTATTTTCTTATACTTAACCTTCATTTTTTATCATTAAATTAATTGTTATTTTATGTATTATAGTTACTTTATTATATAGTTTAAAAAAAAACCTTTATTATTTATGGTAGATTGTATTTACGAATAAAATTCATAGAAAATATGATAGAATAAGATGTGAGAAGCAGTAATAGTATTTGTAAACAAAAACAATTTTAGGTGCCACTGTTGTTTCTTGGCGTGTAAATAATCAAGAGCAATTATTTGTCAGGTAAACATATAATAATAATATAAATAGAGTAGTTTTGATTAAAGTTTATTTGTATTTACAGTAAACAAGCAGTATTTGATGGTAAAAAAGCAATTCGTGGTGGAATCCCATTCGTATTTCGTAAGTTGATGATTATGATATATAGATGAAGTGGTAATGATATAAATTATTATGAATACAGCACAATTCGGACATTGGTCATTTGGACCACAACATGGCTTCGCTAGAATCGTCCGTTGGAATTTGGAAAAAGCTCCAGAAAGATTGCCGAGCGGCGACGTAGAGGCTGTGTTCTCCATCATGGATACGGACTTTTCCCGGTCTATGTGGAACTACCCGTAAGTATCAGACGTGTGTGTTGAATGGAGCAAGGAGATAACGAGCTATTGCTTATGGACAGATTTCGACTAACGTATCGTCTTATATTACGCGAGAAAGAACTCCACTTCAACATCGCTGTGTACAATCCCAGCAAGGATTTAACCTTTAGTTTCAACATGTTGTTGCATACCTACTTTAAAGTGCCTGATGTTCGCCGGTGTCAGATAACTGGATTACATGGTTGTACCTATATTGATAAGGTATAGTACTAGTAGTAGTTATATAGGAGCACAGCTAATGTAAATTATTCCAGACACGTATAAATGCAGTGTGCCAAGAAGGAAGAGACGTGGTAACCATTAACGAATGGACAGACCGCATCTACCAGAACACGCCACAAGAACACATCATCACGAACGTAGTGTCGGGAAGAAAGATGAGGATCCAGAAGTACAACTTCCCAGACACAGTGATCTGGAACCCATGGGTGAACCAAGCGAAAGAGCTGGGAGACTTCGGAGACGACGAGTACCCAAACATGGTGTGTGTGGAGTCGGGTCACGTGTCCAGCCCAGTGATTCTGCTACCCGGTACCGCATTCGAAGCAAGTCAGATTCTGCAGGTAATGTGAGTGCAAGCAAACGCATCGTGCCACATTCAGCTCACAGCTCAACAACTAATTCTATTTATTTACTCATTCCAATAAGTCAATAATTCTCATTCTGGTTGGTTTTGAAGTTGATGTTGATGTTATTGACTTGCCATAACTGCAAAGTGACGACATGACGAATATTTGAGATTTGCCATTCAACTCCAATAAATAGCATTTCATAGTGCTAAGTATTTATTATTACCGTATATGAGATTACTCTATATTTTTATATAGTATGTATATTAATTTACATTTGATTTGCTCAATCGTTTACATATGATGTTAAGATTTCAGCTTTGAGCAATATGTTGGTGTAACATTACATACTACGTACATATAAAATAGCGTAGCGTTAATACAAATATCTAATGAAAATTCAAAGTTATGAGTCAAGTTCAAGTGAGAACATTTTGTGCCAATTTTTCCAAAACAATGTTCTTCCAATTATTGATATCATTTTGTATTCCATTCCAGTGACTATACATAAAGTTCTTATTCAAATTCTTTTCAATTTGGAAGCAGCATTATTGGCTGATGTCATTTTGAAAATTTTGAACTTGTGTATATGTATATTCTTAAATAGGTACTGTATATCTATGAGTAATTTTTATTATACATTAGTATACCTTACATCTGACATAAGGTAAAATTATTTGAAAAAAATGACATTTTATCAAAAAATACAATTAGTGATAATTTATCAAATGAACCTATATAATTATAATATAGATAGGTGCTCAAATAATAACTGACTATATTTACACTGTTTATAGTGTATTTCATGTTACGAAAGTTTTAGCCTTACTTTGTATACGAGGACTGGTATTTAGAATTGTATGTATATGTATGTACTCTTTTGTGCAATAGTGTTAAACTATGTAACAAGTAGTATATGAATGTATTCTACAATTACACCAATACTCTTGTATGCTGGTGTTTGCTAGATTACATATTATAAACTACGTCAAATTTCAAATAAAAGACACAGTAAAAATATCACAATACGTGTTATGAATATTGACAGACGAAAGGTACCGAACAGGTACGATTAAACACGAAGTTTCTGCCGGCAACCCGGTACTGCAGTGGACGGAAAGTGTAATTGTAAAAACCAGCAAAAACTATAGGTCGATTAAAGTAAAGCTGCACCTGCAACTTCTGTCACCAACAACAACGGAACAATGTGCCGCAGCCGTAAGCAGCCAGTCGCATCAGCAATGCGAAGGCATCTGTCAAACTGAACTTCACCGGTCGGCTGTCGGCTATCGGAAACATGGAAATCTTTACAGATGCATTATTTATGCATAGTACAATTGTGCTACGAACAAATCTTCTCAGATCCACTAACAAATTGTAAGTTCCTTATTTTATTATCATCATTATCGCTGACGCACCTGTGCGACTACATTATCTGTCAAATATTTTTATGTAATGTTTTTTTGAAATAATCAAGCGGATAACAGATATTAAATATATTACATCAATTTTATTACATTGTATAGTCGATATCTAAATTACGATCATATATAATACATCAAGGCTAGAGTTATTACACTACATATCGCATTTTTTTATCCAACATCAGTTCCAGGTCCAGTTAGAGAATTTTAATATTAATAATAAAAGGTAAATATAATGGTTTATTAATGGTCAGGCTTAAACGTAAGTATTGAGTCGGGTAGTATTAGACGTAATTAATTTGGTTTTGCGATAAATTGATCGTGGGTTTCTAACTCTAGTTTGTAATTAAATGTCTGTGAACAGGTCCAGGTCTCACGTCTCAGTGTCATCACGATATCAGACGAAATAGTTGTCTCATTGTCACACTCATAATACACATTCACACTTACTGCTCTCATTGTGCTTTCATTAATTTTTTAAATTCGTTATTTTCTACTAGTAGTAATGTGATAGTACCACAGGTAAATAAGTATTACTTTCATTAAAAGTTAAATAATGTCATTTCTATAGAGTTTGTAATTAGGTATTTAGTATGGCCTTGATATAAAACATATATTTGTTGTTTTGTATATTTTATTCAGAGTATGTGTTGCAAATTGCCGATATTAAAAGATAATTTATAAGCTGGAATGTAAGTTTGTATGTTGTAGCTGAAATCCTCATTCATATAAATAAAATGATTTAAATTGTTGTGATTTCTTATTGTCGCGATTATGAGAGCATTGTTCAACCAATGTTCTCATGCAATAATTCTGTAGTATCTTTTAAATTTCTTGTTCATTAATAATAATAAGTTAATACTATCATTTACAAATTATCGAAATTAATAATAATATTTTTTATTGTAAATATTAAAGATATTGACTTTTTATTATAGTTATAATTATTTAAACAATAATTTTCATTAAAAAATATTTAATATAAAAATATATGGATTTGATTATATAAATAACGAATTGCAATGTGATATAATTATTGTACATGCCGTCATGTCTTAGGAATATTAATGTAGTATATTTACAGTAATTGGTCATTTTATTAAGAAGTTTTCGTGGGCACAAATTTTGTACAATGAATTACAAATATATGAAATTGCTTTATACTTTCCATTGTCTGTTCAAATTTTTACGATATGTATATTAACAAATATTTGCATTTTCAGAATAAAATCGACTGTGATAAATAGGCAAAAAAATATCGTTAGCAACAAAAACAGTAACTCTCTCTTATTATACATTCCAAGGTAAGGTATTTATAATTATTATAAACAATTTTAAAGATCATTTTTATTTATCGTATTTTTGTGTTGTATGTTGTATAAAAAGTGAATGATATCGTGAATTAAAAAGAAAAAACGTTAAATAGCGTTATTTGTTTTAGATGAAATTAATATTAGATATATGGAAAAAAGAATTTTCATTGCGAAGTTTATCGATGCGACATGATGAACAATCTGATTTCTATACTAGTCAGGTTAGATTTGAAATGTTATAGGATGTCGAGGTAGATGTTAATGTTGACATTTGCAGTGGCAGAGTGGTAGAGATGTAAATGTAGTGTACATGTTGTACCGCTGTGCCATAGCAATTACATTCTTTGTAACGCTGGTATTGTCAATCGTGGATATAAATAACCTGGACGAGCCGGGGGTGAATCGAGCCAAGTGGCTGATCTACCTGACACATTGGGGATACGCCGTATGCACAGTGCAGGCATTACTAGCCTGCTACATGGTGCTGCACGTATTCATGTTCCGCAAAGTCCGCAAGCGTTCTGGGTCGGGCTGCAGTCCGGCGCGTCAACACATCAGTCCGAAGCTGTGTGCCAGTTACTGGGTGTTGTACACGATAGGAACCGATGCTGCGTTTGCCATCACTTGCATATATTGGTCTCTGATATTCGACCGTAAGTACTGACGCTGAGAGCTGTAGTGTGCAGGAGATGAGTGATGGTGATTGCAGCAAAACAACATCCACTAAATGCCATGAATATATTCGTGCACGGAATAAACTCAATGCTGATGATGACGGATCTATTCGTGGTGGCGCATCCGATCCGCCTGCTGCACTGCTACTGGCCGTTCTTGTTCGCACTGGTGTACGTGGCGTTCAACGTGGTGTACTACATAGCAGGCGGTACCGATAAACACGGCCTGCACTATGTGTATGCCATCCTAGACTGGGAGAAGCCTGGCAAGTCTGCCACTGTTACGTTCTGCGCGCTCATTTTCCTCGTCTTTCTACATTTGCTCACTTACTGCATGTTCCTATTACGTAGGCGAATTTACAATCAGTACAAATCCCAGCAACTCGACACTGCAAATACTTATGCTGTATCTATGCCTATATCTATGCCATATACACCTTCCTCAGATTTTAAACATCACTCTATGTATTCTGAACATTCGGAATATTTCTAATTTTATTATTTTTTATATTCAAATATTTTATTTCAAGTATTTTTTCACTATTGCACATTTGCACAAGCAGAAAAAGTTGTTTATTGTACATATAAATGAATGAAACATGTTAACAGCTTGAATTCCGGGAAACAAATATCTATGATTTGTTTGAAATAGTCATATTTGATTTAGAAATAATTGATGATTTTTAATACTGCACTTAGTAATGATTTGTAGTATATTTATTGAGTAAAGTTCCTAGAGAAATATTAGAATGCGTATTGTTTAATAATGATTTCCTGGGTGTTGAGATTGAGACGGATGCAGTTTAGCTGAGAACTGGTAGCTGCTACCGAGATAGGAGGTGCGGGGAGGACAGGCTGAACACTGAGCAGTTGGAAGGTATCTCGTCAGTCGTCCGCCTATTAAACCACAGCTTGAAGCAATTAGCGGCGACCAGTTGGTATCGCAGACCTAGACATCAACGCCAACGGCATACGTCATGTAACATCAACTGTTGCGATGAAGCGTTGGAATCATTGACGTATGCAATACATGCGGTGTCAGTGCAACAACGAGCAACGAACAACGACAATCGGACAAGTGGAGAATCGGCACTCGGCACTCGGCACTCGACACTCGACAGCGAGTTGAGTTGATGGCAGCAGTAGTGGGGCACCCCGTGCGTCCCTTGCCCGTGTTCGCTGTACCTGACCGTAATGCAATGAGCAGTTCCACTCACAGCTCACACTCACACTACAACTCCAACGTAGTGCTACGTTAGACTCGTCTTTGTCTCAAGCAATATGATATAGTGGCGTGTCGTGTGTAGTGATTGTGCTGTGACAGAGCCAGTGCCAGTGACAGTGATGACAGAGTAGGTGGGATCAGGATGAGAGTCACGGGATTGACAGGTAACGGCGCCCGTTGCCGTTCTGGATCTGGATTCTCTCGTCGCCGTCGTCGCCACCTGATAGCAACATGTATTGCAACTGCCACTAAGTCATAATCAGCATGATGGTATATCCGGACCTACAGTGCGCTCAGTGGACATGTGCCACCACTAGGCCCATGCTGCAACTGTATGACGACGTTGGATATCGTGGTGAGTCTAACATCATGTGAAATGTGCAACTGTAATATAACGGTAAACAGTCTCCTCTTGTGTGCTTAACTGCTTATTACTCGTTGCTAAACAACAAAAACTTGTATTTGCGGCATAAATTTTGTTGAAACTGTAACTTAGACCATTAAATGTTTAAAAACTTGCTCTGACCAAACGTAAAAGGTCGCCGCACTTTGGCTACTTGCCTCGCCACTCACACTCGCCACTGCCAATTGTAATCAGCACACAATGCTTTTGTTTGAACGCACGCGTATTACATGCTTATTGTTTACTATTAATATTAATATGACGTAAATTAGCATTAGCATTAGCTAATTGTTGTGTCTGTTGACAGTGAACGTGGTGGAAGCGTTGCAAGAGTTCTGGCAGATGAAACAGGCGCGAGGCGCAGACCTAAGGAACGGCGCACTGGTCATTTACGAGTCAGTACCGTCCAATGCACAGCCATACGTGTGCTACGTTACGCTCCCCGGAGGCTCGTGCTTCGGCAGCTTCCAGAGCTGCCCCACCAAAGCCGAAGCGAGAAGGAGCGCTGCGAAGATAGCACTGATGAACTCGGTGTTCAACGAGCACCCGTCGCGCCGCATCTCCGACGACTTCATCGAGAAGGCGGTGGCAGAAGCGCGCGCGTCGTTCAAAGGCGACCCCGAGGAGGCAGACAACCCGAACACGGGCATCGGAGCATTCCGGTTCATGCTGGAGGCGAACAAAGGGCGCACGATGCTGGAGTTCCAGGAGCTGATGACGGTGTTCCAGCTGCTGCACTGGAACGGCAGCTTGAAGGCGATGCGCGAGCGCCAGTGTTCGCGACAGGAGGTGGTGGCGCACTACTCGAACCGCGCTCTGGACGACGACATGCGTTCGCAGATGGCCCTGGACTGGATTGCCCGCGAGCAGGAGAACGCCGGGTCGTTACGTCGCGAGCTCAACCAGGCTGAGCGCGAGCTCGAGTCTGCTCGGCTGGCTGGTCGCGAGCTGCGCTTTCCCAAGGAAAAGAAGGATATCCTTACTCTCGCTCATACTCAAGTTAATATGGGTTTGTCTCCTTAATACCTATACCTATCTATTGTGATATTCACTCTTCTACGTCTACTACATATAGCTTTTATTCCGTCTTACGAATTCATTATCACTAATACGATTATTCATTTATGGTTTAATTACACTTACACAATGTGCACTAACCATACATATATGACGTACAAGCTGCATATTACTCTAAGACATAAGGTAAGCTAGTGCATAACTTTATAAACATACAATACATTCGATAAATTCTATTACATATATATTTATTTCAATTTCAGATAATAAAGCATAAAATTGTTACTTGTTTACAATAAAAATGACTACCATAAATTTAAGCATTTATATTTTAGTCATTTCATTTTGTTATATTTATATAACATAGCAAACATTAAGGATAATTTCATTGAATTAACATGTTTTTAACATGTAAATAATATTTTGATATTTATTTTAATAGGCATTAGTCTTGTGATGAATTATCTGTGAATATTAACTATAGAATGTGTTGATATATTGCATTAAATGTAATAAATTTATGGCGTTACTAATATTTACATTTCTTATTTATGCTTTGCAATTTGAAACATTTTCATAATTACCATAAAACAATTGTTTACTATTTAGGAATGTAATATGAAAAATGTTTACAACATAAATAAATTTTTACATATATGTAAAGTTTGCACGTGTTCCTATTTTATTTGTGAATACTATAATTTTAAATATACATAGATTATTAATTTATAAATTATCGCGCTTTTTGTATTAATTTTGGTTGTAGATTCGCAGCTAACTTCATACCAGAAATATCAAGCTGTCAAAAATTTCAAATCATTTAATAACAATAATACAATGCGTAAAAAGACAATTAAAAGCCAAAAAGAAAAACGAAAACGCAAACTATCCAAGAAATTTCTTATTAGACAAATAAAAAATTTGAGAAGAATTGAAAGAAGTTTAGATAGACAAATATGTTTACTAGAGAAACGAGGAGTAAAAGAAACTGATTATGTGGACATAATGAATGCATTACACGAATACAATGAAATTAGAGATGCTGTAGCTGAAATATTTAAATTCAGTGCAGAAGCTGAAATGTTATCAAGTGCAGAACTTCATGTTAAGTATAACATACCACCAGAATAGGTTAGGTTATTTGCATGATAACATGTATACATTTGTTTACTCCACGGTTTATTCTTATTTTAGGTTAGTTATCTACAAAATTGAAATAGCTTTTTCAGTATTAATGCCGTGTTGATGAAATGGTAAAAGAATTAGGAAAATAAAGTGTATGATTTAATTATGAAATGCATTTAATATGAATAAAGTATATTATATATATATCACATAATAATTTGTGGTTCCGGTACTGACGTAGCAATGGACTTGTGTGGCAACACTTGTCCACCATTGACATACAGCTCATCCTTGACGATGACATCCTCGCCAAGAACAGTAATGCCCTCCATGCGAACCCACTTGCCCACAGTAGACCGCCAGCCGATGATGCAGCTGTCCAGCCAAGCGTGCGAGCGAATGGTGGCGTCGCGCAGAATAGTGCAGCGCTTGATGCACACGCCGTCCTCAACCACCACCCCAGGCCCGATGGTCACGTTCGGTCCGATCTGACAGTCTGCTCCGATGCGCGCTGTCGGGTCTATGAGCACGTTGCCCACGAACCCAGACCCTTTCAGCAGCTTGTCTGGACTGCTGTGGTGCAGGGACTTGAGGTACATGCACATGCCGGTCAGGAAGTCTCGCGGTTGTCCTATGTCCATCCAGAAGCCGGCCAACTCGAACGCGTACAAGTCCGAGTCTTTGGCCATTTCTGGGAATATTTCCTTTTCGATTGAAGTCGGGCGCAATTGGATTCGCTTGAGCACGCTCGGGTTTAGCATGTAGATGCCAGCGTTTATTTTATTCGATACGAATTCTTGTGGCTTTTCTATGAAGCTTTGTATACAGCCGTTACTTTCGTACACCACGACACCATACTTCGAGGGCTCTTCTACTTTAGTTACTACTATTGTGCCTTCACGTTTGTGTGCCCGATGGAATTTAGCCAATTCTTTAAAAGGAAACTCGCATATGATGTCGGAGTTCAACACGAAAAATGGTTGTTCGCTCGTTTCTAGAATATCCTTTGCTAGTGCAATGGGGCCGGCAGTGCCAAGGGGTTCCGATTCATGTGAAAATATGAGATTTACACCGAGCTTGTTTGCTTCCTCCTCTGAAAATGTACCAATGTGCAAATGCATTTCATTCATCGACATTACTTACTTAGTTCTTTTTCCATTTGTTCTGCTCTGTACGATACGGCCAAGATAACTTCATTCACTCCAGCTGTTACTAGAGCTTCTATCTGGTGTAAAAGAATCGGTTTGTTTGCAAATTCTACTAACGGCTTTGGTCTACTTAGTGTCAGGGGCCTAAGCCTTGTACCGTAACCTCCAACTAATATCAAAGCTCTCATTTCATTTGATTTTCCACACATTATTAGTACTACGACAATAATCTACTATAAAACAAGTACACGTCAACATCTACATCACTAATGTACACGCAAACATAGTCGCACAGATAATTATTTCCCTAACGTAGGCATAGTTATACGATAAGTCAACTTATACTCTGATAAAAACAAAATTAATAAAGTGTATACGTCAATATGTCACCCTTTTACTACCTATCAAGTCAACATTCGAAATTCATGTTACGCATCACATTTCATACGTAACTACATTCAATCTATCTTTTTAAAATACAATTAAATTTATTTATAATTTGCCAACAATATTATATGTTATTCATATTGAAAAGATTGTTTTTCAATTTGCAAAAATAAATGGATAAGTAGAAAAAAAACAACACTACCAATGCAACCGGGCAAATATTGTGTGAATATCTATATATAATAATATACTGTATTCACATTTGTGCTCCACCACTACTAGACAACGCAAGTTATAATGGACTTCGCCCGTTTGTAAGATCAAGTATTGTCATTCAATATATCATCAAGTACATGAAAATAATTATTTACTAAAACTGGTTTTACGTTGTTGTAATATAATAAAAATCAATACTATGGCTGTTACAGCAAGAATACTATCTAGAACTCTCTGTAAGTAATTATATAATATATAATTTTTTCATCTAATAAAAATTAGCTATAAAATAATGAGATTTGATTGAATGTGACGTATACATATATAGTTTTGATATAAATGATTAACCTCATTTTATTGGCATATTCCAGTGACCGATAGTTTGAAACTAAGTACATCTGTTAGATTGAGTAGTAGTTACAACGCTACTCGAGGTAATTTGCAGCTAACAAGCAACTCGAAAGTTATCTGCCAAGGGTTCACTGGCAAGCAAGGAACCTTCCACAGTAAACAAGCACTCGAGTACGGAACGAAAATCGTGGGCGGAGTGTCCCCAGGAAAAGGAGGCCAGACACATCTGGGACAACCGGTATTCAACTCCGTGAAGGAAGCACGAGAGAAGACAGGATGCGACGCCACCGTGATCTACGTGCCGCCACCAGCAGCAGCCGCAGCCATCCTGGAAGCCATCGACGCAGAAATCCCGCTGATCGTGTGCATCACAGAGGGCATTCCGCAGCACGACATGGTCAAGGTGAAGCATAGACTCATCCGACAGAACAAGTCGCGTCTGGTGGGCCCCAACTGCCCGGGCATCATAGCGCCGGATCAGTGCAAGATCGGCATCATGCCGGGTCACATCCACCAGCGCGGCAAGATCGGCGTGGTGTCCCGCTCGGGCACGCTCACGTACGAGGCTGTGCACCAGACCACGCAGGTGGGGCTCGGCCAGACTCTGTGCGTGGGTATCGGCGGCGACCCCTTCAACGGCACCGACTTCATCGATTGCTTGGAGGTGTTCTTGCGAGATCCTGAGACCAAGGGCATCATCCTCATTGGCGAGATTGGTGGTGTGGCGGAGGAGAATGCTGCCGAGTACTTGATGAAGCATAACACGGTATAGTGCACGGCGTTGTGTCTTAATACGTAATACGTGTGTCCATGTGTAGGGTGCTGACGCTAAACCTGTCGTGTCGTTCATTGCTGGTCTTTCTGCTCCGCCTGGGAGGAGGATGGGACACGCTGGTGCCATTATTTCTGGAGGCAAAGGTGGTGCTCAAGACAAGATTAATGCTCTGGAAAAGGTTACTTCTGCATTGCTTCTACTCTAACACGCTAATATATTATGATTTTAGGCTGGAGTTGTTGTGTCCAGATCGCCAGCACAAATGGGAAATGAATTAATGAAAGAAATGCGGCGGAAGAATCTTGCATAAACGTTGCTACTGAAATTCGTTGTGGACATCGGAATGAAAGTCTAGTTGGAACAGTAGAAGTATGTAATTATTCATGTTATTTAAATATACATATATAATGGTCACATCATTATATCTTCTGGCATTATGGTCATTACAAAATCGTTAACACATATAAATCATGTTAAACAAAATAAAAATATTATGTATGGTTTCATCTTGTTTTATTTATGAACCATGTTAATTATATAGTAACTTTTATTTTTTTTTGTAATGAATCATTTTATATGCCGTGAATTTCAGCTATGTACTATTTTCTACTCTGTCATTAGTTATTACTATGAATACCAGTTATATATATATATATATATATATATATATATATATATATATATATATATATATATTCACTCGTATTGTCCCAGATAAAATGCAACGTTGGTTGTTAATGTCAAATGAATTTGTTATCGTGATAAATTAGAAAATATTGCATCTTAGCTGAAACTCGCGGTATATACATAATGTATTTTTTATGTAATACATATTTTTTCTGAATTCAATGATATAAATATTATATATAGTTGGATAATTTATAAGAATACAATTTATTCCACACAATATTTATATGTCTGAAATCAGAAACGTGTAATACATTGAAAAAGTACATTAACTGCCAACTCTATATTCCTCGTAATTATTCACTTTCCATAGAATTCATTCCCCAAAACAAATCTTTGTATTCGATTATATCCAGTTATAAATTCCCGTAAACTCTTTATTTGTTCTTTTAATTCCTCTATAAACTTCCAACGTTTAATAAGTAAAATAAATCTGTGGTAGTATAAAACACTAGTTCAGAATTTTATAATACGAATTTATTTAATTATAATCTGGTAATGGTAACACATGGATCACACATTCTATACTGTGTATGATATCTACATAACACAGATTTTACACTATATCTTATCAAATATATAATAATAAAGTTACTAATATTGCACTTTTACAACGTACTTATGTAGGATATACTTTATTACATGTTAAAATATATCTATTCGCAAACGTACAAAAAATATCTATAATACTAGTTATCACAAATGACACTGCAACAGAATGCTGGCACGTAATTTTTCTACTTATTTTACGTTAAAATATATGTATTTGTGTATGTTATATCCTTGAGTCTATTATAAACAATGTTTCATGTTATTTTGCAGTCATAAACATGTTAGGTATTTCAAATAATTTATTACAATATAAATAATAAAAAAAAATCTACATATATAATCGAAAACAGTAAAAAATGTTTCAAAATGAAAAATTTTGATACAATACAATATAAATGTTGAGTACCTAGTACTTATTAACAATAATGATAAATTAGAAACAAATTTGCATTTAACGTTTTATGCAAATACATGCGTACTGCATACATATAAATAATAGTATATTTTAAATCTGTACAATATAATTAGAATTCACAGTCATTGTGTTTGGCATAATAGCTAATAAACAAATCGATGGATTGCGATATATAATAAATGATGCTATCGCATCAGAACAAAATGTTTGAAAGTGACGTCATCACTGTTATCAACGGTCTAGCTCTAGCCTACACTTTGGAAGCCAAATTGTTTTCAATATGGTTCATTTTTATAGCTACGCTGTACAAATATAATCTATTTTATAAAATGTTTACGTATAAATTGTACTTGCTACTTTGCTTTAAATGAATGTTGGATGTTTGTATATATACAGATAATATGTAGTGATACTAGCATCGTTCACAACCTATTTTCCATGACTCTCACCAGCGCTGGGCAAATTAATAAATACTTATTGCAGTTGCATTTTACTAGGAATAATAATGTTTAAAATCATATATCTAGACTTTCTCTGGTTGGTCTAATCACCAGAATGTGACAAGGTTGTGATATATCAATAGAAAAATTCTGCACACATGTATTCAATTTCTTAATAATAACGATAGCCATCATTATTGTCAACCAAAACGTAGGAAAACAGGCTACAAAAAACTAATTTCTCATGTTAATTACCTATGTGCACCTTGAAAAAAAAAATACCCGGTATGTAGAAATTGTAATAATACAGTTAGTTGCTATAATAAATGGTTGTATTAAGAAAACGCAAGAAAGTATTTAATGCCCAACTCTGAGTGTGACTTTGGGAATGCAATGCATGTTTGTATAAATGTTATCACAATAGTTGCGCTATGACGGGCTGCAGTAAGCACATATGTTCCGCACCTCGGACAGGAAGCCGGTTGAGCGAAAAGTGCCGAATCATTTCCGGAATAGAATGGAATGGCTTACTAAACTGCCCCAGTATGAATGTTCCATCAACTCCATTACGCTGTATTCTCATATGCATGAATCCTCTTGCACTTCTACAATGCAACACGTAACATTATGTATTATTATTTTAGTTAATATGATAGATACATACTTGAGAGATAAAGAATAATCCTGACGAGTAGACTCGCTGTTGCGAACGAGAAAGCTACCTTCACGTAACAAGCGTAACACGCACTCAGCTTCGACGCGGGTAATGGCACCGTGATACCAGCCTTGGCGCTCCAGAGGCAGACTGACGTCGATGAAGTCTACAGGAGCATTAGGCTCCACGCCGCCGATGTTTAAGTTGAGCAATGGTCTCGGACACGCCAAGTTGAGCGTGAGCTTGGGCCGGAACACTTGCTTATCTTGCGCGTCTACCACGCTCTGGCTGGACGACGCTTGGGACACGCTGGACTCCGTGCTGGACTGCGGCACACGCAGACGTCGTCGCAGTTTCGGCATGTCGAACGGCAAGTCCCGCAGATCTACCGACGTCGTGCTGCCTGAAGTGCATGCGTCACTTCCTTCTCCCAGTCCCAGTCGTCTCCGTCGTAGTTTCGGCATGTCGAACGGTAAGTCGGATAAATCTTGGTGCGTTGCATTTATTTCTGATGTAAAACCAAATCTCGATTTAATGCCATCACGTGACTGAATTGATATACCACTGTCTGATCCTTGTATTTCAGCTAAACTAATCAGATTTTTATTTTGTGGTACTCGCCTTTTAGTTTTCATACTAGTTCCCGTTAAAGTAATTTGAGTTGGTATTTCTGGAGATGTAACGTCTTCGGGTGAACATTTTTGTGAATTATTATTCTTATTATTATCTGATGTTTCTGATACTGGCTCTTGAGATGATTTATCAGATATTGGACTTAATATGTGTAATTTATTAGAATGAACCAAGAAACTGGACGTTTGTGAAAGATGTCCCATGTAGCCAATACCACCGGAATCAGAACTATGCGAGCTTAAAGAGGTGGAATGTCGACTTTCAGAACTAGTGGTGCTCCTATTCCCCTCACTTGTGGAACTCCGTAGACTCTCCATGCTGCCACCACTACTGCTGGTTGTCATACTCTCGGTGCTGGAGAACTTGTGCCGTCTGCGGCAACTCTTGTACTCTAATATACTGTCCCTAGACAAGTGGTCCTTGTGACGTTTGAATCGCATAGAATCCTTCCGCGGCCGATCTTTAATCTCTAATATTTGATGTGGATTGTTGTCAGGATGCTTGGACGCGGACGGCGTTTGATGCGGGGACATTTTGGCGCGAAGAGACTTGACGGGCAAGCGAGCATCCTTGAGCCGCTGGTGCGGGCGCGGATGAGAAACAGTGGTGGCCACGCCGATGCTGGCGCCGGCGCTGGCGTGCACGTCCTTGCCGGAGAACTTGGCGGGCAAGGGCGCCGACGATGGCGGGGACGGCGTGTACACAAGCAGCTGAGTCGGCTTAGGAGACACGTGCATCTCCTGCAGGTTATTGCACATACTACTTATATCTAGGTGGTGTTGCTGGGAAGTCGATGGGCGGCTTGTGTTCAGTTGCACCAGCACTGGGTGGTTGGACACTTTGTCGATCTGGTCCAGGTCATCGTCCGACTTGCTGATGCGGCAGTCGAACGCTGTTTCGTACACGTGTCTTTGGCGCGTCATGTCATCTTCGTCTAGCACGTGTGTATCTTGCGGTATAAGGCAGCTGCACGGAGAAACCAGCCTATTGGGAGGCATTGCCTGTTCATTATGGTTCAGCACATCCTTGATGTTGCTTTGTTGCGACTGTGATTCCGTACTTTGGCTCTCAATGCTGGAACTGTTCTTGTGCTTTTTACTTGTTCGTTTTCTATTTGAAACAAGATGTTCGTCGTCACGTTCTCGATCCCGATCCGGTTCATCTAAACTGCAGCTTTTCCTATATTTGTAAACTGAAATGGAAGACGTTGGAACATCTCCCTCTAAACATTGAACACTTCTTGAACCTCTGGACGGCACAGATTCTTCTCCTTTGCCTTTATACAAGTCCGCGTAATAATACGGTGATGGATGGCGTTTTACATCAACGCGCTCGGGTGATTGTAAATTCACCAAAGGAAGGATGGCTTCAGTTATGCTATCGGGAGAATTTAATTCTACTGGTTTTGCTACAGATACGTGGCCGAAAAATTCTTCATCTGAGGTTGCCTCCGAAGATCCCTCTGGAAATAAGTTACGATCATCTATGTAAAGAATACGTTATTATGTCTATGTACCTGTTGTATAAGGTTGAGAATATTCACGGTCAGGACTAGTATAACATTTACTATCACCCTCTTCGTTTTGATTTATTTGTGATTTTGAATCTTTTGGATCTGAATAGGTTTCTAATATCTCCACCTGAACATAACAAAAGAATGAAGGGAATAATATTTGTGAAGATTTGTAGATAATATACCTGATCGTCGTTAGGACTACAAATATTCCATTCAGAAAGACTAGGAGCTGCAAAACTGTTTGGCCTCCTTTTACTGACATGATCCACTGGTAGACTGTAGTCATCACATAAAGAAATCTAAAATCATTATTATTATCTTCATATAGAATTTCTAGATTACATTATCATTATTCATAATTTGCTTTGAATTTTAGAACATTTTTGCACAAATGAAAAAGTATAAATTGACGAAAAGAGAGATGCGCAAAGCCATTGATAAATAGCGCACGCGTGTTGACGTCACAATATCAGCATCAACAGTCTATGTATGTACTGTGCCCTTCTCATCCTCGTTCTTCAAACTCCTTTCACTCATTCACTTTCATTATTATATGCGAATAATTATTTTTTTCAATACTACTATTATTCCCGAGAATTAGTTATTATTTCTTATTTACATTCAAATTATGTGAAAAATATTTGTAAAATATTGGTGTTACTGAAATTTATATACCATTCTTAATTAATAGTTAAAATGAAAACAATTATTATTTAATTAAAAAAACTCCACATGTAGATAAATGTTTAAAAGAAGAAATAAATAATTAATTTTCATTATAATATTTACTACAAGATTTGAAAAATTGTACAGTTTTGACTCACCGTTGTGGACGGTAATAGTAAAATTTAAATATATTTCGAATTCACCAATGAAAATGATACCACTCACTTAATAAATCACAGTCGTCACTATAAATTACATAATATAATAATTATGTACGTATTATTCAGAAATAAGTTGTTTTGCATCATCCCCATAAAGCTAGGGAAATACTGTAGAACCGGTGAGTCATCATACTATATATAGATTCAAGTTGCAAATGACATCATCCTCAGCCAATAGGAAAAGGAAGTGAACGCTTGCGCACACTGCGTACTCACTGAAAAAGCTTTGAGCTTTTGCTGAAATCGATTTCAGCCATACGATGCGCATTCGCAATGCGTTTACTTTCGTTTTCATCTCGAACACTCAATGAAGTTATATATGCAAACAGAATAACACATTCTTTTATTTGTTACTAAATTCCATTTCACTTTCTTATATTAATTTTAAAATAAAAACAATTTAAAATATTTAAATAAAATAACAGTAATTATGTCGATTAGTTTTAGTGTATTATAACATAAGATAATGTATTTTTAAATAAATAAATAAATAAATAATATATATAATATATAATATAAATTATAATAGTGGTGAGACCTGTTGAACAAGTGAGAAGCAACAAACCTTTTTACTTAAAGTGGATATCTCATCACTACCTCGAACAAAGCGCTCAAACTTGAAGCTATTAGACCTGTAAAGCTCGTTGTCACATCGTTTGCTGCATAGCTTCCTAGTAATGGCCCGTGACTTGCAGGACTTGCAGTCGCGAACCGACTCCCAGTCGATGTTGAAAAGACCGCGAGCCTTCTTGCTATCCTGTGACTGTGGGTAGCGGCGCCGTGACTTGCTCCTTCGGCGTCGTCTAATCTTGTCGCCGTGTTCATCTTTATCGGATGCAGTTGTACTTGGTGGTTGCAATTGGGACTCTGCTAACTGGGCCTTACTCTTACTATCTGAACAACGTTTTGATAAACCAACGCGTTTTAGTACTCTTTCCATGTTTATCTGTGTCTAGAATACGATTTGCGAATGAGCAATGCCGGTTGAAGTTTAGCAGTGCGCATCTGTGAAGCGCACTCAGCTGTATGCGTTTTTGATTTGAGATAGACATTGTGTTGCATGGTACACTGCCATTGACACTAGTCGATGACGGCGGCTTGATTATTCACTAATTATCACTGTCACTGTTCACCACTACTCCACTACCTCCATATCCTTTGCTCCAATGTATTCTGCTCCTGATCCTAAACCAACTGAGACTGTATTGTGATGTGATCTATGTGTTCAACTCTACAGCGCAAACTCTGCAACCCATATCTACTGCTATATCCAATCATTCAAACATATACATACTTTACAAATACAAAATCTTTACTAATATTTATATTCATTATCAGTAAAAGGTTTAAATGAAATACATATTATATACGGTAGTATGTATACAATATCTAAGTAATAATAAAAAAATATAAAATAATTTCAATAATTTCTTTAAATTTTTGTATATATATATATATACATATATATATATATATATATATATATATATATATATATATATACTATAAAATACTTTACAAAAATAAAATTAAAACAGTATAAACTTTAACACGTTCACTAGCGACTCAATATCGTTTCAGATAAATCGACATTACTTCGTAAATTCATGTAAAAATTGTTTTTTTTTGTAATTATATACGGTGACTTAGTTTTAAACAACCAATTAAAAATATCATATTATAGAGGTGTTTGTTAGTATGAGATTTTTTGAGTTATAGGCCTTTAATTGTAGTTTCTTTGTTGACACATTTCGTGGTCGTATGTCGGTTGATCGGATGATAGTTAATAGTTATATTTGCAATGTCTGCTAAAGCCATGAATATAAGAACGCCCTAATATATTATGGGTATGTGTGTAGATACAAAGCGTCAGTGGCTGTAAACGTGTTAAAATAATCAAATTAAAAAAAAATTGTATATAATATATATATATATATATATATATATATATATATATATATATATATATAATACAATTTTTTACAGAATGAATATTATTAGCTAATACAATAATATATGTATAATGGGGTCATACCATTTTTTACAAAAAATATTAAATTTTAGGTATAATTAGTAACAGAGGTACATATTTTATCATTACAAAGTACACTGTATTTACAATAAAAATAAATAAATTAGTATTGAAAGTGAAAGATTTCAGTAATTTTACTTAGCAGCACAATATTTATTGGCAGTGAACAGGGCCCAACTCTTTCGTAACTGACCAAGTAATGTGATATAATGCGATAAACTAACCAAATGTATATCTAGTCTAATGAATTATAAAATTAATACAAACAAATCCTTTTGCATTTCTATAATTTATTTATTTTATATATTGCCTTACATTCCTGTACTCTAGTATTTTTTCCTAATCCCAGTAACTGCCCAATTTATTCGCCCAGTATGTACACCAACTTTTCAAGAAATGCTGTAGTTATTTGCCTAGAATTTGTTTATTAATTTTCTGGTTTATTTATTACGAATTATAACATGGGAAATATAGAATATTAAAAAAAATTATAGAATTTTGAAATGATATTTTTACTGTAGTCGTAAAGCTTTTTTTTCTTTGGTATGACCCAATTCACATGAAAGGTTTTATATATATATATATATATATATATATATATATATATATATATCAGTGTTGTATACCGTATTTAAAAATCTGTATTTGAAATACCAATTATAAAAGTACGCAGTATATATAAAAATAATATATATTGTATACACATAAAAATAATAATATAGTACAAAATATTCAAATAAAATCACAAAATACTACTTTTAAAAACAGTTTAATTATTACTCAACACTGATATATATATATATATATATATATATATATATATATATATATATATATATATATATATATATATATATATAACGTTCAACGAATTTAGCGCTAGCTAGCGTCTTCGAGCGATATTTATCCGAATGGATTGCTATTCCCGTTCTCATACACTTTAGCGCTCGATATTTGACTATGTAGATGGCGTATAAGGAAAGTAGTGATAAACAATAAAAATATAGAAGCGTTCAACAAATAAATCTGTTTGTGAAGTTTCTAGCGCCAGCATATCCTAGCGCTAGCTTTCGTTGAACGTACTTTTATATATATATATATATATATAGACTGGCCAACATAATATTATATACAAACTATCTTTCATTTGTAGCTTGTATTTAATACATACATAAATGTTCACTAAAAACCCGAATATTTAGATATATGTATATTTATTATCATTAACGTGATATAATAAAACTTTATCAACTTGTATGTATAAAAATGAATTTGAAAAAATATATGCAACATTTGTATGGAATTTATTAAGTGAATGCATTTTTTATTTCTGCCACATTAAAAATGTCAAATTATTATTTAGCTGTGGGTCGTAAAATGAAATTGCAAATTCACTTGTTTTGTGATGTATAAGAGATGTACAAGTTTAAATTAAAGTTCAATAGCTGTTTTATGCTTTATAAATAAGTCTTCACTCTTTAACGCGGGTTTTTTTATGAACATATGGCCTTGTATATCATTACTTAATTTTGAATTGATGAAATAAATATGTTGTACTCGAAAATGACGTTACTTAGTAACAAAATAGGAACAATATCAAGATGAAAGTATGTGTACATGGAATTCACAAGTTTAAAGTTTTAAGTTAAGGAGACACACGCATTGCGTATCGCACTATGTACACACTTATTGTTATTATTAAGAACTATAGAATAATGATAACGTATATGTAGTTCTACAACACTACATTTACACTTAGGAGTTGGACATTTTAAACGATATCAAATGTTATCGTTTCTTCTATGACTTGTCACTTTTGACTCCTGTACACAATGCATGATACACGGTTCATTATCATCCCCATTCGTATTGGTATATATCCACAAATGTATCCTATTCATTTTCCTTAATAAAAAATCCAATTAACACTTTCTTGTCCAATATTATTTCCTTTATGATAAATATTACATACATATCTACATATTTACAAAACTAATTTCATATTTGGTCATTAATAAAGGCATTTAATTTTTCAGTCAAAAAATTTATTTAAAAATAAAAGTTTTGAAAGTACATAGGAAAATGCATAAACATAGAAATAACATAATTTATAAATTGTGAATACTTTAAACAAGCGTATAGAGAAAATGATGTTATATTTGTTCCGTGTATCGTACATGTGTGCACTGTAACATTAGGTCAAGTCATATTGTTGTCATGTCTTAGCTCCATTGTATCTATGCTGTACAATGTACTGACTCTAATAATTTTACAATGATTTCTTTAAAATAAACATGAATAATTTCACAATTATATGTTTAAAATAACAAGAGAAGAAAGTAAATGTAGTTATTCGAAAGATACAAATATAACAAAATACAAATACTGTCCGTACGTGTGTGCTGTCTTTCTTGATCACTTAATAATAATAATATTAATTATATACATATAATAGTTGATTGAGTCCGTATGTTGTATCAATATAGTGTAATAATATTATATACATATACATACTCTGAGTCATCAGATAAGATGAATACGGCATATGGCACTACGGTACACGAGGCGACATGAGACACGGAAAACATGCTTGCGTTGCGTTGCAATTACGAGGGATACATGTCGCTTGTGTACTGGTGCCAGGGCGAAGTCGCAGGCGCGGGGGCCCAATCCTAGCTGGTCCGCTGCCGCTTCGACAGGGGCTCGTTCAGCAGACTGCTCAGCATGTACTTCATCTGGGGCATGTACTTGATGACGTCGTGCACGTGCACCAGCGCCAGGTTGTCGGACACCGACTCGCACTTGCCGGACTCCTTCAGGATTTGCATTTGCTGTCTGAAACACAAGGACGGTCACAGCACACCCCACACTGCGCCCTCTGCCGCGTACCTGTTCCCCCGGTACAGCTCGATGCCCAGCACGTCCATCACGCGCCGGCAGCTCGACAGGGGCACTGCGTTGAAGAAATGCTGGATGATGTCCGGCAGCGTCACCAGCAGCTCAGTCCACACATACGGTTTCATGTTGATGCACGGGATCATCTTCCCTTCTACTAATGCTTTTTGTATTTTATATGGAATGTGTGAACCTGACGTCTGTGTTTCTGCGATGGGTGTCAGTTTCTTCACGAGGTCACAACTTCTTCCGTTTGCCATATTCAAATGACTAGTGTCGTCGTTGGCAATGTTGTTACGAATTTGAGATCTATAACAACAAGTGATAAGTGTGCACTGAACTTAGACTTGGATGTTAGTACCTGGACATGTGACTTGCACTCAAGTCCACAGCGTCCTGCGTGCTATTTGGATTGGGATATGTGTGGTAGCGCGACGACTGCGACCCGTTGACGCTACGCATGGGGGCGAGGGGCGGGGGATATCGCTGGTTCATCGACACGCTGGACCTAGCAGCCACCGCTGCTGCTACGGACGCAACCGACGCGTACGAACTTACGGGTTGCGTGATTGCATTCAGATCTTGGATCATCATCACATTCTGTGCAGCCGTCGTGCTTGTGCCTGTGCCGATTCCGCTCGTGCCCGTGCCTGTTGCGGTTCCCGTCGCTGTCCCCGTCCCGGTTCCCGTGGCCGACGTGTACGTGGCCGAGTTCCTGTAAGAGCAGTATACATGAGCCGTGTCACTTGCCACTTGTCACTACACACATGCAAACACCATAGATACATGCATTGCGGGGGCAACGGGCAAGGTTGACTTACCAGTCATCCGATCCGTAAGGGTAACTGTAACATCAGTACATCACATCCCTTGTAGCAATATAGGTAGCTGTGTGTATAGAGAGAAGTAAGGAAAGAGAGAACATACCCAGTAGTAGGCGGCACTTGGTTGGTAGAGTGTAGCACCGGAGGCGCCTGGGTGAGGGGTGGTGGCGCCTGGGTGAGAGGAGGCGGCGCCTGGGTGAGCGGCGGCGGAGGGTAGTACTGGTGGCGTTGGGGCTGCGCAGGCCGGGGAGACGCGGGCGAGGGGCCCTGGTAGGTGGCCCGGGCCGGGCTTTGCGCCATCCGGACGGCTTGGCCGGGCGACGGGCTCGCAGACACGTTCTGGAACGCTGGCTGGCCCCCGACCAGGCCGGCGTAGCCCACGCCGCTGTACATTGCTTGCACTGGCTGGTTGTGTACGCTGCTGCTGTGGTGGTGTTGCTGCATCTGTTGCACGCCCTTCACTACCGCTGTGCACTTCTGTGATATCGGTGGTGTTGGCGGCTGTCTTGTCCACTGGCCCACGGCACTTGAGTTCTTACCGTTGACAAGTAGCTGGGACTCGAGCAGTTTGCTGGGCCAATAGTCTTCGAAGCCCGTGCCCGGTGGAAAGTAACTTTTAATGGCGTTTAAACTAATGACAGCGCACGATTCATGTGCAAATAGTTCATTTCTAATGCCCTGTACTTTACAACAGAACTTTAGGTACGACAGGTCCCAGCCTTCTAATTGATCTGCTTTCAGATGCAAGTTATCTGTCTCACCTTCAAAGTAAAATAATGGTAAATATTTATTATTGTTTTTCATAGTATACGGCACTACTGATTCCTTATTAATTCGTATAAAGCCACACCGATCCTTTGGGTTGCAACTTCCTTGAACTAATTTTGAATAGCACACATCTAAGAAATTAAAGAAGTCATTTGCATCACGTAATCTGACAATCAAGTCTCTTGTAGTGAATAACTCTCTGCCGAACTGGTTTTCACAATGTTTTATGTTTATTTCGTTAAGTAACCTACTCTCCCCTTCCGTAATGTAGTAACTTCTAATGCATGTGCAACTGTAAATGTCTGGATGCAAGTGGCTCAAGTATTTGTTGAGTAATTTCATTTCTACCATTTTAACTGCGCAGTATTTCTCTCCAGTTCGGAATATGTATGGAATATAACACTTGCCTAACTGTGCCCAACCGAAAAGACCTTTGAGTGATTCCTCATCTGTTGCTTTTCGGTCGTCTGTTGTTTGCAGTTGTGTTGGGCGTTTGTCATTCTTCTTAGGGAAATAGCCAACCAAGTTCATTTGTTGAACTGGCTGTCGAGCAATTGTTGAAGCAATTTTATTCTTATTCGCTTCCACCAACTTAGCCGCCAACTCTCGTATTTCAGCTTCATCTTGCCGCTCTTCTTTTATTAAATTTGAAGAGGAAGACATTGCCTTCAAACTATGTTCAATTTCAATGCAATATCAACAACTTACAACTTATCATACAAATACAAATAGAATCACGAACTGATACTTTTACACAAATGTCCTCATAATGAATTTGCTGTTTCCACAAATGTGATATTGGAATCTAAGTAAGTAACATCATACCAATGTTTGTCGTGGAATGAGGTTAGGCGAGCGGGAGCGGAGTAATATTTTTACTGTGTATAATTTTAGCGGCCATACTGCTGTTAAACGTAGCAGCTCGCCATTGTAGAAGTTACACACAGTCAATATGAACTTGTACACAATGTTAAACACAAAAATGAAAAACACAAATGATGATCACAAGTAGTATACATTTGCACTTTAAACAAATATATGATCTTTTCTGTTCCATGAGCCGTACGGAATTTCAAAAGCAGGCTGGAGAAACGTTTAGTTAGCCTCCATAGCAGGTATATTTTGCAATTTTGCAAGGGATGTGATTTTCGCCCCGTTTTTAGTTTAAAAGACAAGATGGCCGCTATTACGGCATGTCTACCAATAGCAAACAATCTTATAATGTTACATGACGTATACGACATCAAATTCGTGACGTCATAATACCCTGTTTGAGGATACAGTAGTACTACCAAGGTCTTTTGAATTAGCGGCATTTATTGTACAGTTTACACGAAATCCGTTTCGTCCATATTATTAATACTTATAACATTTAATATTTTTTAAAAGTATAATTTAAAACATATAATACAAAATCATTTTTATGTTTTATTTATTTTAAACAATATCTTATAATATGTTCTAATGATATCAGTATTATATATATAATATATATATATATATATATATATATATATATATATATATAAATAATATGTAATTATATGTGTAGATGATTAGTGATGTAGGATAATTTAAATTTGAGTGTCAATTGCGCACCCACAATGCATTGTATGCACACATAAATGACGTCATATTTTTAAGGGAAGATACCTAGCACCAGACTGCGCATATCGTAAGAATAGTAGGTAAATTTGTGTAGGTGTGCATTTTGGAAACTTTGATGTCTAAGATTTAGTGTAGTAACATTACGAATTTGACATTTAGTTTAATAAATATGGATTCTGAAGAAGAAACATTGTATGATGACAACGAAAATGATTCAGGTAATGAATCTAGTGGTGATGATGTAGATTTTGCTATGGAAGTGGAATCTGCAGCTACTAGAGACAGACAAACTGATACTGATGATTATCCGTATGAAGTTTTATCAACTGAAGAAATTGTTCAACATATGGTAGATTGTATTAAAGATGTGAATACTGTTGTTGAGGTAAATATATTGCAACTATTTCAATGAATCCGTCGTCAGTAAAAATATATGCAGATTCCAGCAACAACAACCAGAATATTATTAAACCATTTTAAATGGGATAAAGAGAAATTAATGGAAAGATTTTATGATGGTGACCAAGATGTATTATTTACTGAGGCGAGAGTGATCAACCCATTTCGAAAGTCTACTGTTATCTCTAGACCTAAAGTAAGTGATATTATTAGAATAACAAGTTAGTTAAGTATGACATGTATGTGTATAGGCACCACGACGAACAGGTTCGTCCGGAACAGAAGAGTGTGAGATCTGTTTCATGGTCCTTCCATCGTCAGTATGTATTGTGTTCTGTCGATGAAATAGTTAGATTACACGAAATGAATTTCAGCTGATGACTGGACTGGAATGTGGCCACAGATTTTGTACACATTGCTGGGGAGAATATTTGACAACTAAAATAATGGAAGAAGGAGTAGGCCAAACAATTGCTTGTGCTGCACACGGTTGTGATATTTTAGTGGATGATGCCACTGTTATGAGACTAGTCAGAGACTCCAAAGTGAAATTAAAATATCAGCATTTGATAACAAATAGTTTCGTAGAGGTAAAGTAGTATTGATGTTGAAGTGGATATATGATATGATGTATGTGTATATACAGTGCAATCGTTTATTACGATGGTGCCCCTCGCCCGACTGCAACAACGCGATCAAAGTACAGTATGTTGAGTCACATCCAGTCACGTGCAAGTGCAACCACACGTTCTGTTTTTCATGCGGAGAGAACTGGCATGACCCAGTGAAATGCCACTTGCTCCGTAAGTGGATCAAAAAGTGCGACGACGACTCGGAAACGTCCAACTGGATAGCAGCCAACACCAAGGAGTGTCCACGCTGCAACGTGACCATCGAGAAGGACGGAGGCTGCAACCACATGATCTGCAAGAACCAGAACTGCAAGGCGGACTTCTGCTGGGTGTGCCTGGGCCCCTGGGAGCCGCACGGCTCCTCCTGGTACAACTGCAACCGCTACGACGAGGACGAGGCCAAGGCGGCTCGCGACGCCCAGGAGAAGTCTCGCAGCGCGCTCCAGCGCTACTTGTTCTACTGCAACCGCTACATGAACCACATGCAGTCGCTTAAGTTCGAGCACAAGCTCTACGCCTCCGTCAAGGAGAAGATGGAGGAGATGCAGCAGCACAACATGAGCTGGATCGAGGTGCAGTTCCTGAAGAAGGCTGTCGACATTCTCTGCCAGTGTCGGCAGACGCTCATGTACACCTATGTGTTTGCTTACTATCTCGTCAAAAACAACCAGTCTGTGATCTTCGAGGACAACCAGAAGGATCTAGAGAGTGCTACCGAGACTTTGTCCGAGTATCTGGAGCGCGACATCACGTCGGAGAACTTAGCGGACATCAAACAGAAAGTGCAAGACAAGTATAGGTAGGTGTTGGACGTGCTATGTTTACATGAAATCAAACCAATTGAACCGATTTACAGATATTGCGATAGTCGCCGTAAAGTGTTGTTGGAACACGTGCACGAGGGCTACGAGAAAGAATGGTGGGACTATACGGACTAGTTACAAGTGGCTAGTGCTCAATAGGAAACACGTGATTGCAACTTTACAGCGGTGTTCGATGTTGACTGGTTGCATGTTGTGCTGTGCCGTGCTCCGTGCCCCTTGTCCTGTACCAAGTGCACAAATGTCCAGCCATCATTTCATATGTACATGTCATTACGGTTATCTCTCTCAACTACAAGTACGTAAATCATTCAGCCATCCGTTTCCATCTGTAAAGACAAATTCTAAATCATCATTAAAACTATACTGTGAATATGGCAAATTTAAATTCAACTTATTATTTATCCCAAAATCATTCGCATCTTTTTTTTTTTTTATAAAAATTATTAAATTAAGATCATTAGTTGGTCATAAAATGTACTGGTTGCTGGTACATATTTAGTATTTAAAAGTATAATTATTAAATGAATAAAACTTTAATGTCAGAAAACCTTTGGGAATTTTTGTAATTATTTAACAAGAATTTAAAATTATTAATTTTGTATTAGCATATTAATGGTCTTTATAGCCAAAATTAGACTTGCGTTGAATGGTTGAATAAGCGGATATTGTGTAAAAATTACTTTTATGTAAAACGATGAATGAATTTAGTGTTAACTGTAGGTATAGAAATAAATAACAGTGAGAAAAGAATATTCATAAAACGTTTTCAGGCTTACTTAATACAAAATGCACGTTGAGTTTATTAAGATGAAATGAAACAGTAATGACATCGTATCATAACATTGACAGTGATTTATGCCCTAGGTATTTTCAGATAACTCTTGTTTCTTAATCAGTATATATATATATATATATATATATATATATATATATATATATATATATATATATATATATATATATATGCACTATACAGGTACTAAGCAAAATATCGGAAATTTAGAGCTGTGCTCTATCAGTAATGTATATGTTATATACTGTGTAAATAGCAAATATAACTTAGCAATAACTTAAAATCTCGCAAAGTGAATTTTACAAACATTTTCAAATATATATATATATATATATATATATATATATATATATATATATATATATAAAATATGTATATATAACACAAAAAATAAATTATTTAGTCCGCATTACAATCAAGTATTTTTCATTTATTGAAATATAAAGAAAATCCGTTTCTAGAGTAAAATTTTTTTTCGTAATTAAATGAACATAAAATAAACATCCTTATAATGGTAAAAATTAATTTTAAACATTTAGTAAAAACTCAAAAATATTTTAATCTAAATATGAGATGTAATGCAGGCTAAAAAAATGTTTTTTTTTTCTATATAAAATCTTTGTTCAGAGAGATATATATATATATCGTATGTTCACTTTCGTGTTTACAGCATAGGGAATTCACGTGTTAATTTTTCGTTTTTTAATTATAATATTAACTAATTTATTTTGATCAAAATTAACTTCGTTATTTAAATTATAGTATATTACCAAGAAAGCACTAAGTATTTCTATTATATCAGAAAATAACAGTTGACATGAAATAATGGAAAACGTCATTTCATGAAATTCCAGTAACTTGAACATTGTCTCATTATTTTATAACATTAAACATAACTTAAGTGTGAAAAAAATATTTATTTTCTATTTGTCACCTATGTACATGTACATGTACATCTTTTCATTTGTTCATAACAATTGATGTTTTCATATTGAAACTAATGCCTTTTTGAAATACATGTGGGAGTTTTTTTTTATTTTAAAATGAAGAAAGTATGTTAATTTAACATTGCTAATACGAAAAAGTTCACATAAAAATCATAGTACATAGAAAACGGAAAAAAAGTTAACATGCTGCCACTCGAAAGTGGACATGCGGTATACATATTGTTTCTATAACTAAAAAATATGTTTACAAATTATAGTGTACAATTACAAAATATGCTAAATTGCATTTACAAGATTGTTAATAAATTTTATAATTTTTATTTATTACAGAAAAATTCTTATATCGACGCCTATGTATTATGTTTAGTTGAAATGTTATCAATCCGTGGCGCTAGGGTATGGGTATTTCATATGTCTCCGTTAGAAAAATGCTAAGGTTCAACAGCGTAGCATTTTGTTTAAGTTTTATATTATAACTTTTATTATACATATATTGTACTGTAAATATATTGAGAGTAATATATATATACATGTTATTTAAGTTTTGTTTAATGTCCCGAGTAGGGTAAGTAAAGTTTTACCTACAATTTTATTATAAACAACCAAGCCACGTACTTATAACAAACAGTATGTTCGTACATCAAATAAATATATATATATATATATATATATATATATATATATATATATATATTATTTACATATAGGTAAAATATATAAATATATAACCTATAAAAATATTTTTTTATTTTATAAAAATATAATAGCAATGATGTCATTTAAAAATGAAAGTATTATACTTTGAATATTGAAATAATTACTGTACTTCTAATGAATATATAGTATTTATATATTTTACAAGAGAAGCATACGACAGCACAACAGGTGTAAACTCAGTATTAACACTTGTTGCGTATGATCTCACGTAAAATTTTTCAATATGTAGCCATTTGATTTTATTAATTTATTATGTGTAATTTAAGATAGAGCAACGTAGGAAATAAATATTTGAATGTTTCAGGGTGTTTGAGGCGTAAAGAAAATGGATGAATAATATTCGTTTACAATGAGCTTTGATATTGAGAAATGGTTTTAGCGTATAAATATTACCATAAGAAGAGATTTAAACCTTTTGAGAGTAGATGTAATAATGATGGTAGGAAAGTAAGTAGAGTAAATATTAGCTTGCGAGGATAGTATAGTGGACGTTTGTTACGCAGAGTTAAGCAGAAGAGTAGCAGGTGCATGACGCCATGCTGAAACACATGGCATCGAACGGTGGCGTCGGGAGTCGCATGGCACGCCTGGACGCCTCGTTGGTAGAGAACCAACAGAGCAAATACAGAAGTGGAAACACGAATACGCCCGTATCACCAGCATCCACTTCCAGAATGCAACAATCGTTCGTACTACCACTGCCACTGACGCTGAACGCCTCGGCGCTGAATGCGTCCAAACACTCACTAGCGCCAGCCACAGCCACGACGACACCAAGCGCCTCCAAGACGGCCAACGGAGGCCTGGTGGCCAGGCCCCGCACGGCTTACGCATACTTGCCCAACGCGAAGCACAACGGCACCACCACCAGCGGTCGCACGTACCGCTATATCGGCGTGAGGGAGATGCTGGTCAGCCTGGGTTTGCTGTGTCTCGTCAGTCTTCTGCTTGCTTTGTTGTCGCTCATCTTCTTACTAAAGATCTCACCCGTTACAGCCAGCGACATTCGCGAGCTGTTGCGTGCCGAGCAACTCACTCTCATCACTGCCGAGGAGTACACGGTAGTGTACGAGGTCACCTTAGCCCTCTGTGCTGTTACTTTATCCCTGAATCTCTGCTGTTTACTCGTATGTGCCATTCAGTTTCTGTTTGCTGTTAAGCTCGTGAAAAGTCCACACGGTGGGAATGATAGGACCAACCAGTATTTACAGAAGTCATCGATTACCAGAGTGTGTGCTGTTGCGGGCTTTTTCATATCTATACCAGTGTTCTTAACAGGTAGTTGCTTTATGTGTGTTTGCTGGGATTATATATATATTGGTAATGAAACGATGTTGCAGGTATAATATTGTATACATTTATCCAGTTCCATTCCGTGCCAGCAATTGTGACGAGTATATTCATAGGCTTAGGAATCATCTTCTGCGGATGTGCCATGGTGCATAACGTGTTCATATGGCAGCGTGAGAAGACTAACGCCGTGAAAGAGCTAGCCCTGCAGCAACACGAGCAAACCATACTGCAACAACACAACAACGGCAACGTAAGCTACAACCACAGCTTCATGATGCCGTTGCCCTTGCACAACTCGACAGCCACGCCATATATTCTGCGGCCAGCCACGACGACCCCGCCGACGGGCGTCGAAGGGAACAAGCCGGTGTCCGCTGTTCATCCTCGCGAGGCGAGTGGTACTGGCAGCGTGAGTCCCGGCATGCCTCCCATGCCCGACCTCAGCAGCGTAGCTACCACTAATTCGCCACATGAGCTTTCTACTCTTGTCTAGTACAACCTTTCCCGTCTGTATATATTCACGTATTTATTTACAAACCTGTGTCCCAACCAGAGTTGGCTATATTGCTCATAAAACCTGTCTTCCATTATCTTATCATTAAGTCATCTTTTCAAATCTTGCCATAATTTTAAGCTCGAAATCCGTTCTTTTTAGTTTATTATAAGAGGAACAAAACGTTTACATACTGTTTTCATTTTGTTCAAATTACTTTTTGGTATTATTAACCTATTATAAAAAAATAATATATGATATATTTAAATACATTTTGATTAATTGGTAGTTCCATTTATTACCAGAAATGTACGAAAATTACTTTCATTTTTAAATTAACAATTGTTAAAATTTCAGATGAAATAATTAATGAATAAAAGTGTGAATAAGTCTGTAAGTAATATGATAGAAATTATGAGGTAAAATGATTTTATTTGAATTACAATGAAATAGCAAGTGGCCAGCTCTGTGTTAAGTATGGATTGTATATGTAATGTACCATACGCATATTTTATTATATTTGTACTGAAAAGAAATAAATAATTAGATTTGTATACGCTATGGTGAATGTCTAACATGGAAGTTGACAATGTACTCGGCATTGGTGCGCTGCACAGAGATGGCGAAAGGGTCCGTAGGGTGGAAGGTGAAAGCAACGAGGCGCCGGGCAGTGGCAGGAACCTGCTTGCCCAAGACTCCGGCGTAAATGCGGAACTTGAGCAGGCCCGAGTCTCGCGAGTAGAAGCGAATGGGGTGTTCCCCGCACGCCTTGGGACGCTCCAGCCCCGACACCCACTTGTCGTCGTAGCTGAACAGCGACAGGTCCAGGTACGGAGAGCTGCTGTAGGACTGGGCACTGATGGGCACTTGCGCCAGCAGTCGCTTGGTGGCTTCTGTTTTCCCACCGAACTTTGCGCTCACGATAGTCTGTTTAAATCTAAGCAAAATACACTGTACCATTTCGTTAGTCACTACATTACAAGAGTACCTGTGCTGAATTAACCGTGCATACAGATTATTCGATGGAGAACATGTAAACTGCGTTTCAGTATGAATACCAGCGTTTCTAAAGCAATCGCAGAAGTTTTCAAATAATCTTAATAATTCCTTAGACGTGTTATCATACACAGCTAATATTTTCCCTTCTGGCATGTTATATATAACGAAAAATGATGGTTGGCTATTAGGTTCACTAGATTTTAAAGTAACAACTTCTTCACTGGCGTATTTAATTAACAGGTGGTTTTCATCCAACAATTGCATTTTCCATAATCTTAGTGATTTAAAATTTTCAAAATATTGATAAAATTTCCGTAATTCATAGGGATGTTTATTGTCTGTACTAATTGTGTATGCTCTTCTATATAAAAATACAAGTAATCTGTGCTTCAAAGAGTTTATTTGATTATCTCTAAACGGTCTTTCTGTAGGATTAACAGAATTGATTAAATATGAATCATCTTCAAAACAGAAACGACCAATTTTTCTCACATCTAAAACATAAACTTGTATGATATTATGTTAATATTTATAATTGTACAGTACCTAAAAACATTCCGTCTAATATTTGAAATATATGTATAACTTGATGTTGTACAGAAAGAACTGCTAAAATATCTTTATACAAATATAATCCTTGGTTATGCGAGAGAAATATTTTATCTACTTTGAACTGCCTAGTATCACACAAGCGACCCGCATGCAAATCTACAAGATGTAGTGAATAATCTTCCAAAGGAGACCTATAATACGTATTAAATGAATTCCCTATACAATCCATATTGTAGTACACTAGTATGCACCTCGGATTTGGGCAGACAGCTTCGTTGTTTGTGTATATTTGGTAAAAATGCGGTCTCAAATCGTCCGGAATGTAAGCTGCTGACCCAATTATAACATATCTGCCATCATCACTAAACAAACTACATTCACGATTTAATTGTTCTAAACTTTGGCAAACGTTTATCGTAAATTTTGGCTAAAATCATCTGAAAGTTATATAACGTGTAAAACATTTAATGCATAAATGACTTATATCTTACCGTAAAAAATCTATCAAAAACTTTGCTTCTAATTTCATACGTTTTTCCATCATTCCTATTTGATATGTATTCACCAGTGATCCCATCTAACACATCTCCAGCAGCAGATGGACCATTGTATGCGTACACTTCTAAAGATGTTTGGTCAGCAGAAAATGCAATAAAATGTTTACCATCTGGGCTAAATTTTCTTAAAAAGCATGGTGGTTTCTCCACATTAATTATGGTGAAATTTGGAAATACGTTTTGATAAAATTGTCGTGCTACATGAAAATGTGTTCCAGGTTTTTTATAACCATAAGTTTCTCTATCGATTAAACGATTTATTACATTCTGTGGACGTATACGTCTTGGTGTTAACGGATTATTATTACACATTACTTTGTTTATTTAATATATGTAATGTATATTAGGTTTTTAGGTTATAAATATTGTCAAATTCAAGGTGGAAAGACATGCACAAGATTGATCAAGTTTACTTTGAATGATTTACTGACTTGTGTCCGTGTCCAATTATAATGAATACATTATTTTTAGATGATAATTAAACAGTAATTATTTTGTTTTTCACCAGAATTGCACAGCATAAGTGAGTTGGAAGGCGAATAAAAAGTTTGGCGCCATATAATTAATATCTACCACAAAAGTTTTCAAAGGCAAGCTAAACAATTTGGATGTTCTAAATTAAATACATATTTATTATACAATATTTAAACTACATTACAAAAATATTTAGTGAGCACTCAAGGAATTTAATAAATAAATTAAAGTAATGCACAAGTTAAATCTAGAGAAAGTAAAAATTCTCATATTTTAATTGGTTGCAGAAGTATTTAAACTTGTGTGTATTTCATATTTATAAATTTTTCTTTTATATTAATTTAAAATTTAATATAATTTTAATATTCTTACAGGCATCTTACAGAAAAAAACTGAACTATTCTGTGCTTGTACCATCACGATACTTTAAACATTAGCCGTTCGATGTCACTAGGAGTCCATCACTACTGTTTTAACTGAAATTCAAATTTTATAAACAAATTAACGAAGCTAACGAAGTCTCAACTCGTGTGTTACGAAACGGGTGGAACGATCTTGCAAGAGCTGAGATCATCAGTTTGCTACGAAATTTCGATTGAGTAGCAAACGTATGAGAAATTCTCCTTACTTTTAATATTTTCCCATCCTTTTACACCTTGTAATTCATTTTAAATTCATTATAAAATGAAAATACATACACCATACTTAGTATATTCTTAAATTCCGAACTCCTTTTCACCTTGTACTCCTTCCTCGCTTCGAAAACGACCCGGACCCACCAACGCGGGAGGTCCAGGAGTTCCAGACATCAAACACCGGGTTGCCAGAGTATCTCCAGCATTCTCTCCATTCGTTACGAACATCGCGTCGTTTATTGTGCTACTGGCTAGCTACAGTCGTCCTCTGTTCTGGGTGAACTACAAAGCCGGCTAGTAGTCTTTGTGGATACTCCGTATCTGCTCTGGCGAACGTTTGGTACGGGGTGCTCGGCCTGCTGTGACTATAACAAATTCCTGGCCGGGTTGGTCGCAGTATGGTTCGAGTAAGACAGGGCGACCTCGATAGTTGTTCGATGTAAGCGGGAGAATGAAAAGGCTGCCTGATCATGGCTTCCTGGTGTGCGCCGTATTCTCGAGGCAGTCATAGTCAAGTAGGGCATCCGAAATAGAGATACGGCGCGAAAAAGATGAGCCCAGGCGCAGTTCTTGGACAGCGGCGGAAAGTGAGTCGAACAAATGGTCTCCAACTCAACACAATCTATTCGTATAGGTAAGTAACAGCATTATTTGTAAAATGACTTGGTTGCTAATCTTTATCTTTCGCTAGGTTGTTCCAGTTCAAGGAGGAATGCAGACCAAATAGCCTTCAACGTCCAAGCTTTCAAACGCCTTAGTGGTGAGAAAACAATTGTTTTTTAAATATAATTAAAATGTTCAAGTTTAAAAAAGAAAACAATAGTTTAGCAATGTATTATTTAAAATATTTTCAACTCATTTTAAAAGAATTTCGATTTTATTTATAAATGATAAAAAGAATAGTACACCTTAAATGATTACATAAAATATTAGTCAAGTTTGGTAACTTGCAACTCACACACGGTTAAAAATAGAGTTCGAATTCCTTCAATTAATTTTTATTCTCTGTATTTATTTATTTATTTATTTATATATCATTTTTTTACCGTATTTATGACGAATTTATAGATTATGTAATCAAAACTACTTTACTTAATCCCATCTATAGTACGAAACAGTTTATAATTTAAATTTCATTGACAATTTGAAAATCATTGTTGTCCATGATGTGTACAAACCCAAGACTGTATTTTAACCGTGTAGAGGATACATAATACATTGCTACACTATCCATACTGACTGTCTTCATCTAAAGTCTATTGAAATGAATTGTGTTTGTTTAAATAATTTTTAGTATAACAATCAGGAACTCGTTTGTTTTTAGTTTAAATAAACAAATAAATTTCGGTTTCGTCACGGTTTCGGTTAAAATTGTAAGTTGTTATAAGTAAAATTATAGTAGTTGAAAATTTCGCTTTAAGACATAAGTAGTTAATCATTATTACATTAATTACAATAGAATTTTATTTATTTTATATTATTACATTAATTACAGAATAATTTTATTTTTCGTATCGATTTTCAGTTTCCATATTTGAAGAAATAAAATATAAATTTCGCTTTTCGGTTTTATAAAAAGTTAAATATCGGTACGCTTTTCGGTTACGGTGTTGTTACGGTTCGGTTAATAAATAGTAGTTGTTTCAATGATCTTTTTATAGTTACTCTGTAATTTTAATTTTAACAAGTAGAAACAATTTAAGAATGTTTAAACATTTATTATACTATTAACAATGATTGAAGTTTGTCAGAGAATTTAGATGAAGATTGTCGTATGTTAGAATAAGTTAAATTTGTTTTAAGTTGGTTACTGACACGTGAGTGTTTTTTCAGGCGTCGAGATCGGGTCCAGCGGCAGATCGGGCAGCAAAAGTTGCCCGCACCGTACTAACAACCCTTCTTGCATGCTTCTGTTTCTTTTTAAACTGGCGCCAGTTTGTATGGTGTGTGTAAATATTGTTCTAGGATGAAATAATTAGTGTTGAATTTGCACACACAATTTCTTTCAGTCTGTCCCACCTTTCCCATCCCTTCTCTGCCTAGTGAAGAGGCCTTGACGTGGCGGCAGGGCTTAACCGACTCCTACAAGGGTTGGGACCAACGTCTTCACAATTTGTTTAACATTGTGCTTGTCTTTAACATTTTATGTTCACAGGAAACGAGTAAAACTAATCATTTTAATTTGCAGGAATGTAATGTAAATAAAAATAAAATATTTTAAAACCATTTGTTGTTTATTTATTCCCTACAGGTGCCCCAAAATCCCGGGCACCTAAAAAAAAAATTGAACCCTAAAATCGTCCACCGTCCCGTGCAAATTTTTTTTGAGAACTTTAGAACAACCTGGCGTGTAATTTATTCTATTTTTATGTATTTTGCACGCGTTTATCGTCGATAGCTGTTCAAAAAATATAGCCTGGTGCTGTCAACACCTGATGACATTTCCAGAGAATCATTTAGAAGTTGGACATTTCTGTAGCTGCGGCTACAACCCATGGACATTTCTTTGGTAAATTCTGCTGCAATATTTATTATTGTAATGCTAAATAATTAATTTATTTTGTGTATATTTTTTGACATTTATTTGAATTTGACACCTGCAACTCTAGTGCTCCTCCCCCCCAGTGTTACAAATTCACTGATGTGAGTTTTTACTATTTATAATAATCACCAGGTAATAGACAACATAACCTCCAAAGATTCGTAGATGAAACTGTAAAAAATCGGACTGATATGCGTCAAAGGGTAAGTTTACATCAATGATTAATTATTCTACGTTATATTCTAGCTATTTCCTTGTTCTAGACGGTGTATTACATAGGGAGAAGATGAATTTTGATACAAATCATTTGGAGGTTTCGCAGCAAAACACTTATAAAATATGTTGTAGAAGATTTGTATCAGTTTCTATTTATGCTCTACTTGTTAATCCACAGTTCTACAGTAGTTGTAGAATAATTACAATAAAGTTCTGGGTAAATTTCACTGCTTATCAAATGTATAAAGTTATATTTACCAGCAGTTAATACTACCAGTGACATCTTACTGGAAAACTCTGAACTAATCTCAGCGCCAAACCCTAGTGGAGACTCAAACAAGTTGTAGTAGTTTTTTAACTGAAATTTAAATAATAACCGATGGTAATTCCGGGTTCATTTCTACAAATGCGATCTCTACGTGGCTTCCTACGTCTATAGTAGTTTAATTGTAAGTAGATAATTGTGTATTTAATCAGTTTTAAGAAAATAAAAAATGGCAACCTTGTACGCCAAGTGAAATTAGTTTTTTGTTAATAATTCCTAATCTACTGCGAATTTCTTGGCGATTTTTGAATTGTTCATTTCTGTGGGAAGTTCTACGTTGATATTAGTTGATGCACGTTTGAATAATTGTTTTATTTTGGGTATATTCAATGATATCAGGTAGAGAGTAAATGAGGAACGTTTCAAAGAAAATAGGTAAATATATTTATAACTGTCTATTCTATAGATTTGTGAGGTAGCAGACAGCTGCCCGGAACTGCTGGGAATGTGTCCACGCAGCCAGACATCACCCAATACCTGTAGAACATTTCCAGAGAATCGCTGAAGGATGGAACTCCACTTCAGCGGGTGACGCCACAACCGATGGTCATTCCGGGTTCATTTCTACAATCCTGATCTCTACGTGGCGTCCTATGTCTATATCATATTATCTCAGATCATCCCTAATTTTTTTATAGATGTAGCATCAAATGACGTATCTTTATACATAATTTCAGCCTTTGCTTAGGGTAGTTTACTTGTTTTTAATTATATATTATGAGCGTGTATTTCGGCTACTGAAAAATCCAGCAATTCGTATACGTGTGAGAGAATTTTTTTGTTGCCGATTTGATTCAAATTTTGCATACGTAAAATAGACACATAGGGCTAGACTCTGGCCAAATTTGAGCACTTAAGGGTTGATGTTAAGGGAGGAAATGAATTTTCAAATAAAATTGCTATTTTGGAAACTATTAACTTTAGAGAAAAACTTTATTAGGATTTTTTGATGGGAATAGAATTCTAAACAACTTTTATTCGAAAGATTTTCTTCTATGACTTTTCATTTTGGAGAAAAAATTTCAACCCCTAAAGGGTACACTGGATTTTTCATAATTTTTTTATTGACATATCTTAGCATTTGCACCTTAGATACAAAGTTTCAATTTTTTTCCTTAATAGGGGTGGGAAATGGAATTAATTTTTCAAATAAACTACATCTTATGGCCATCACTAAATTACGGTAATTTTTTTATAGATGCCCCTTAGTATCTACTAATCAGATACAGAGTTTAAATTTTTTCCCTTAATGGATGTGGAAAATAGAACTGTTTTTCTGAAAAATCATCAAGTAAACCACATGTTGTAGCCACCCCAAATTTTTGGTAATTTTTTTATAGATGTCCCTTAGTATTTACTAATCAGATACAGGGTTTAAATTTTTTTCCTTAATTGGTGTGGAAAATATAACTGTTTTTCTGAAAAATCTTCAAGTAAACTACATGTTGTAGCCACCCCAAATTTTTGGTAAATTTTCTATAGATGCCCCTTAGTATCTACTAATCAGATACAGAATTTAAATTTTTTCCCTTAATGGGTGTGGAAAATAGAACTGTTTTTCTGAAAAATCTTCAAGTAAACTACATGTTGTAGCCACCCCCTAATTTTTGGTAAATTTTTTATAGATGCCCCTTAGTATCTACTAATCAGATACAGAGTTTAAATTTTTTTCCCTTAATGGATGTGGAAAATAGAACTGTTTTTCTGAAATATCTTCAAGTAAACAATATGTTGTAGCCACCTCTAATTTTTGGTAATTTTTTTATAGATGCCTCTTAGTATCTACAACTCAGATACGAAGTTTTAATTTTTGTTCTTATTAGTTTGGCAGATATAATTAATTTTCAGAAATTGGGGCTGTGTTCTAATCAAGTGTGTAGAGTGTTCAAGTGACGTCGGAACGAAGCACTAGCACTTATTAGAATTTTGGAAAGCAGCCCTTAGCTAAACATGTGCTGCCATCTGTGGCAAAGTGCTTGAGTTAATTTATCCTGCATATGTCGGTAATGTAGATGACTGCATTTTAGTGCTACTGTTTATAAGAATATTAACGAATTTAGAGTATTTTCGAATACAAGACATACTTCAGCATTTAATTTTATGTATTCTGTGCAAATAGGAATAGTTGTAACGCATAATTAGTAAGTAAACATTGATTTTTTTTAATAGGTTATTGGAGGAACTGACAGCTGACTACCCAACAAGAGGAAATCCTTTCTGGTTCTCATACCATACCATCTCCAGCTATGAAAATCAGAAGATTTGTATTTTAAACTTCGAGGAATCTGAATCTGGCCACCAAATGAAGATATTTGTAACCGTTGAGTAGTTACGAGCCAGGGAAAATGAAGTAACATTTCCAGACGATGTTTAGAGGTAAATAGGTACATATATTTATAACTGTGCACGTTGTAAACGTTTGTATTGTGGCAGACAGCTGTCCGGAGCTGGTGCGGAGGGACAGACACGCCGGACACCTGGGGAACGTGTCCAGCGAGCCTCCAGGTCCGGACTTCAGTTCCGGCCTGATAAATCCACCACCGCTGCGAATTCTGCACCAATTCTTCTAGATTCCATCGCTGTGGGAAATTCTACGTTGATATTTGTGAAACTGTTTAAAATAAATGTTGTATTTTGTGAGTATCAAGACATAAAAATGTGCCAAGTATTGTAGCGACAGTGTGTTGTAATTTCTGTAGTGTTAAGCAAAAATTGGCAGATTTCAAGGACAAAAGAAGTGTCTCTGATAAGTTTTAAGTGTTTTTTATCTGTTTATCGGTTTTGTTCTCTTTACCCGGGAGTTCCAGGCTGCCAAAGAACTGGAGGAAGAACTTACCAAAAAATGTCATTTTTGTAATGAGTTCAAATTTTACATTGCCACTCCTACACGGTTAAAGATAATGCCTTCCTGTTTCAAAATTTGAACTCTACATGAAATTTGGCATAAAATACATTATAATTTTATTTTTTCCGATGAGTGGTTTAATTTTTATAAGAAATCAAAAAACATGTCATTTTTGTAATGGGTTCAAATTTTACATTTTGGCTTGCCACTCCTACACGGTTAAAGATAATGCCTTTCTGTTTCAAAATTTGAACTCTACATAAAATTTGGCATAAGATACATTATAATTTTATTTTTTCCGATTAGTGGTTTAAATTTTATAAGAAATCAAAAAAATGTTATTATTGTAATGTGTTCAAATTTTACATTTTGGCTTGCCACTCCTACACGGTTAAAGATAAAGCCTTTCAGTTTCAAAATTTGAACTCTACATTAAATTTTTTTCTGTGTTATATAGATTTTAATTTTAATTTTTCTGTTTATTTAGAGGGCGGATAAAGGGCACTTCATCCCTGGATGCGGCAGCTACAGTTCCAGAAGGGTGCAAATAAAAATAATAAATAATATGTATTTGTTTATTGTATTGTAATAGTAATATGTTTATGTGTATCTATTGTTATATATGTAAGAATATTTTTAATTTTGAATCTCGCGCCAGTGTGTGCACGAACTGGCAGGGGAAGAAGAAGTCCTGGTTCGGCGGGAGAAGTTGTTATATGTTGTCAAGTACTGTTTTATGTAAGAATTTGTGTGTTTTTGAGAAAAGAAATGAATAAACGTTGTGTTCTGAAGAAATATTATTTTATTTACGTCCACAAAGCTATCATCCTACATATAATAAAGGGATAATTGATTTATATCTTATCTATCAGTACTTTACCCTTTCAACAATATCCCAACTCTCTCTTGCAGCTCATCGCTTATTGAAAGGTTAGTAACGTAACGAAGGGTCGTAGGACAAATCTTATTCGTGATCAAGGATCAAAATTAGCCTAATAAATCTTGTCTGCCCTTTCCAGCCCTTATTGTTCCCGAGTTCTTTAGCGCCCTTTCTGAGAATTTAGGGGTGAATATCTTGTGAACTAGAGGATGTAGAGAAATTCTGTAAACGCTAATCAAAAGAGGGGGTTGAACTTACCCCGATACCTAATTTTCAACATTAGACAGCCAGCCGGAGTCCTAGACAACAGGTAAGTGGAGAAATCACAACTTAAATAGTAGGAAATATAGTGAAAAAATTCCCAGACCGATAGTTTTTGAGTTAGGCCCTTTTTAAGTTGGATAGATTTTTCTAAAATTTAAGTATCCGTAATATTTTTTAAAAGATTTCTCCTACAATTTTGTGTATACAAGAATGTATTCCAACATATTGTTTGGTTTCCCTCGGTGGCTACAAGATGTAGTTTACTTAAAGATTTTTCAGAAAAATCAATCTATCTCCCACATCCATTTAGGGAAAAAATTCAAACTTGGTACTTGAGTTGTATATACCAAGGGGCATCTATAAAAAAAATACCAAAATTTAGGGGTGGCTACAACATGTAGTTTACTTAAAGATTTTTCAGAAAAATCAATCTATCTCCCACACCCATTTAGGGAAAAATTCAAACTTGGTATTTGAGTTGTATATACTAAGGGGCATCTATAAAAAAATTACCAAAATGAAGGGGTGGCTACAAGATGTAGTTTACTTGAAGATTTTTCAGAAAAATCAATCTATCTCCCACACCCATTTAGGGAAAAAATTAAAACTTGGTATTTGAGTTGTATATACCAAGGGGCATCTATCAAAAAATTACCAAAATTTAGGGGTGGCTACAAGATGTAGTTTAATTGAAGATTTTTCAGAAAAATCAATCTATCTCCCACACCCATTTAGGGAAAAAATTCAAACTTGGTAATTGAGTTGTACATACCAAGGGGCATCTATAAAAAAATTACCAAAATTTAGGGGTGGCTACAACATGTAGTTTACTTAAAGATTTTTCAGAAAAATCAATCTATCTCCCACACCCATTTAGGGAAAAAAATTCAAACTTGGTATTTCAGTTGTATATACCACGGGGCATCTATAAAACAAGTACCTAAATGTTGGGGTGGCTACAAGATGTAGTTTACTTAAAGATTTTTCAGAAAAATCAATCTATCTACCACACCCATTTAGGGAAAAAATTCAAACTTGGTATTTAAGTTGTATATACCAAGGGGCATCTATAAAAAAATTACCAAAATTTAGGGGTGGCTACAAGATGTAGTTTACTTAAAGATATTTCAGAAAATCAATCTATCTCCCACACCCATTTAGCGAAAAAATTCAAACTTGGTATTTGAGTTGTATATACCAAGGGAAATCTACAAAAAAATTACCAAAATTTAGGGGTGGCTAGAAGATGTAGTTTACTTGAAGATTTTTCAGAAAAATCAATCTATCTCCCACACCCATTTAGGGAAAAAATTCAAACTTGGTATTTGAGTTGTATATACCAAGGGGCATCTATAAAAAAAAATACCAAAATTTAGGGGTGGCTACAAGATGTAGTTTACTTAAAGATTTTTCAGAAAAATCAATCTATCTCCCACACCCATTTACGGAAAAAATTAAAACTTGGTATTTGAGTTGTATATACCGAGGGGCATCTATAAAAAAATTACCAAAATGAAGGGGTGGCTACAAGATGTAGTTTACTTGAAGATTTTTCAGAAAAATCAATCTATCTCCCACACCCATTTAGGGGAAAAAAATCAAACTTGGTATTTGAGTTGTACATACCAAGGGGCATCTATAAAAAATTACCAAAATTTAGGGGTGCCTACAGGATGTAGTTTACTTGAAGATTTTTCAGAAAAATCAATCTATCTCCCACACCTATTTAGGGAAAAAATTCAAACTTGGTATTTCAGTTGTATATACCAAGGGGTATCTATAAAAAAATTACCAAAATTTAGGGGTGGCTACAAGATGTAGTTTACTTGAAGATTGTTCAGAAAAATTATTCTATCTCCCACACCCATAACCGGAAACAATTATAACTTTGAATCTGAGTTGCACATACTAAAAGGCATCTACAAAAAAATTACCAAAATTTAGAGGTAGCTATAAGATGTAGTTTACTTGAAGGTTGTTTTGAAAAATTTTTCTATTTGTCACACCCATAAACGAAAACAATTAAAATTTTTTATCTGAGTTGTACATACTAAAGAGCATCTATAAAAAAATTACCAAAATTTAGAGGTGGCTATAAGATGTAGTTTACTTGATGATTGTTCAGAAAAATTATTCTATTTGTCACACCCATAACCAGAAACAATTTGAATTTGTATCTGGGTTGTACATACTAAAGGGCATCTATAAAAAAATTACCCAAATTTAGGGGTGGCTAGAAAATATAGTTTATTTGATGAATAACATAAGTTTTGACAGATTTGACACCATTTTTGCTGCTTTTTTGGGTTTGGGAGGAACTAACCTAAGTTATGTTAGCTGAGGTACTAACCTAACATTTGTTAGGTACTAACCTAAGTTAGTTTAGGAAAGGCATTAACCTAAGTACTAACCTAAGTTAGGTTAAGGGAGGCACTAACCTAACAATTGACAGGTTTGACAGGCACTAACCTAAGTTAGTATAAGAGAGGCACTAACCTAAGTTAGGTTAAGGTAGGTAGTAACCTGACATTTGACATGTTTGACAGGCACTAACCTAAGTTAGGTTAACGGAAGCAATAACCTAACATATGACAGGTTAAGATAGGTACTAACCTAACATTTGACAGGTTTGACAGGCACTAACCTAAGTTTGGTTAACGGAGGCACGAACCTAAAATTTAACAAGTTTGACAGGCACTAACCTAAGTTACGTTAAAGAAGGCACTAACCTAGCATTTGACAGGCGCTAACCTAAGTTAGGTTAAGAGAGGCACTAACCTAACATTTGACAGGTTTGACAGGCACTAACCTAAGTTAGGTTAGGGGAGGCATTAACCTAACATTTGCGAGGCACTAACCTAAGTTAGGTTATGGGAGGCACTAACCTAACATTTGCGAGGTACTAACCCAAGTTAGGTTAGGGGAGGCACTAACCTAACATTTGCGAGGTACTAACCTAAGTTAGGTTAGGGGAGGCACTAACCTAACATTTTCGAGGCATTAACCTAACATTTGCGAGGCACTAACCTAACATTTGAGAGGCACTAACCTAAATTAGGTTAAGGGAGGCACTAACCTAACAGTTGACAGGCACAAACCTAACATTTGCGAGGCACTAACCTAAGTTAGGTTAGGTGAGGCACTAACCTAACATTTGCGAGATACTAACCTAAATTAGGTTAGGGGAGGCACTAACCTAACATTTGCGAGGCACTAACCTAACATTTGAAAGGCACTAACCTAAGTTAGGTTAAGGGAGGCACTAACCTAACATTTGACAGGCACAACCTAACATTTGTGAGGCACTAACCTAAGTTAGGTTATGGGAGGCACTAACCTAACATTTGCGAGGTACTAACCTAAGTTAGGTTAGGGGAGGCACTAACCTAACATTTTCGAGGCACTAACCTAAACATTTGCAAGGCACTAACCTAACATTTGAGAGGCACTAACCTAAATTAGGTTAAGGGAGGCACTAACCTAACAGTTGACAGGCACAAACCTAACATTTGCGAGGCACTAACCTAAGTTAGGTTAGGTGAGGCACTAACCTAACATTTGCGAGATACTAACCTAAATTAGGTTAGGGGAGGCACTAACCTAACATTTGCGAGGCACTAACCTAACATTTGAAAGGCACTAACCTAAGTTAGGTTAAGGGAGGCACTAACCTAACATTTGACAGGCACAACCTAACATTTGTGAGGCACTAACCTAAGTTAGGTTATGGGAGGCACTAACCTAACATTTGCGAGGTACTAACCTAAGTTAGGTTAGGGGAGGCACTAACCTAACATTTTTCGAGGCACTAACCTAATATTTGCGAGGCACTAACCTAACATTTGAGAGGCACTAACCTAAATTAGGTTAAGGGAGGCACTAACCTAACAGTTGACAGGCACAAACCTAACATTTGCGAGGCACTAACCTAAGTTAGGTTAGGTGAGGCACTAACCTAACATTTGCGAGATACTAACCTAAATTAGGTTAGGGGAGGCACTAACCTAACATTTGCGAGGCACTAACCTAACATTTGAAAGGCACTAACCTAAGTTAGGTTAAGGGAGGCACTAACCTAACATTTGACAGGCACAACCTAACATTTGTGAGGCACTAACCTAAGTTAGGTTATGGGAGGCACTAACCTAACATTTGCGAGGTACTAACCTAAGTTAGGTTAGGGGAGGCACTAACCTAACATTTTCGAGGCACTAACCTAATATTTGCGAGGCACTAACCTAACATTTGAGAGGCACTAACCTAAATTAGGTTAAGGGAGGCACTAACCTAACAGTTGACAGGCACAAACCTAACATTTGCGAGGCACTAACCTAAGTTAGGTTATGGGAGGCACTAACCTAACATTTGCGAGGTACTAACCTAAGTTAGGTTAGGGGGGCACTAACCTAACATTTGCGAGGCACTAACCTAAGTTAGGTTAGGGGAGGTACTAACCTAACATTTGCGAGGCACTAACCTAACATTTGCGAGGCACTAACCTAACATTTGCGAGGCACTAACCTAACATTTGTGAGGCACTAACCTAACATTTGCGAGGCACTAACCTAACATTTGCGAGGCACTAACCTAACATTTGCGAGGCACTAACCTAACATTTGCGAGGCACTAACCTAAGGTTAGGTTAGGTTAGGTTAGGTTAGGGTAGGTTAGGTTAGGTTAGGTTAGGTTAGGTTAGGTTAGGTTAGGTTAGGTTAGGTTAGGTTAGGTTAGGTTAGGTTAGGTTAGGTTAGGTTAGGTTAGGTTAGGTTAGGTAGGTTAGGTTAGGTTAGGTTAGGTTTAGGTTAGGTTAGGTTAGGTTAGGTTAGGTTAGGTTAGGGTTAGGTTAGGTTAGGTTAGGTTAGGTTAGGTTAGGTTAGGTTAGGTAGGTTAGGTTAGGTTAGGTTAGGTTAGGTTAGGTTAGGTTAGGTTAGGTTAGGTTAGGTTAGGTTAGGTTAGGTTAGGTTAGGTTAGGTTAGGTTAGTTAGGTTAGGTTAGGTTAGGTTAGGTTAGGTTAGGTTAGGTTAGGTTAGGTTAGGTTAGGTTAGGTTAGGTTAGGTTAGGTTAGGTTAGGTTAGGTTAGGTTAGGTTAGGTTAGGTTAGGTTAGGTTAGGTTAGGTTAGGTTAGGTTAGGTTAGGTTAGGTTAGGTTAGGTTAGGTTAGGTTAGGTTAGGTTAGGTAGGTTAGGTTAGGTTAGGTTAGGTTAGGTTAGGTTAGGAGTTAGGTTAGGTTAGGTTAGGTTAGGTAGGTTAGGTTAGGTTAGGTTAGGTTAGGTTAGGTTAGGTTAGGTTAGGTTAGGTTAGGTTAGGTTAGGTTAGGTTAGGTTAGGTTAGGTTAGGTTAGGTTAGGTTAGGTTAGGTTAGGTTAGGTTAGGTTAGGTAGGTTAGGTAGGTTAGGTTAGGTTAGGTTAGGTTAGGTTAGGTTAGGTTAGGTTAGGTTAGGTTAGGTTAGGTTAGGTTAGGTTAGGTTAGGTTAGGTTAGGTTAGGTTAGGTTAGGTTAGGTTAGGTTAGGTTTAGGTTAGGTTAGGTTAGGTTAGGTTAGGTTAGGTTAGGTTAGGTTAGGTTAGGTTAGGTTAGGTTAGGTTAGGTTAGGTTAGGTTAGGTTAGGTTAGGTTAGGTTAGGTTAGGTTAGGTTAGGTTAGGTATAGGTTAGGTTAGGTTAGGTTAGGTTAGGTTAGGTAGGTTAGGTTAGGTTAGGTTAGGTTAGGTTAGGTGGTTAGGTTAGGTTAGGTTAGGTTAGGTTAGGTTAGGTTAGGTTAGGTAGGTTAGGTTAGGTTAGGTTAGGTTAGGATAGTTAGGTTAGGTTAGGTTAGGTTAGGTTAGGTTAGTTAGGTTAGGTTAGGAGTTAGGTTAGGTTAGGTTAGGTTAGGTTAGGTTAGGGTTAGGTTAGGTTAGGTTAGGTTAGGTTAGGTTAGGTTAGGTTAGGTTAGGTTAGGTAGGTTAGGTTAGGTTAGTTTAGGTTAGGTTAGGTTAGGATTAGGTTAGGTTAGGTTAGGTTAGGTTAGGTTAGGTTAGGTTTAGGTTAGGTTAGGTTAGGTTAGGTTAGGTTAGGTTTGGTAGGTTAGGTTAGGTTATGGTTAGGTTTAGGTTAGGTTAGGTTGAGGTTTAGGTTAGGTTAGGTTAGGTTAGGTTAGGTTAGGTTCGGTTAGGTTAGGTTAGGTGTTAGGTTAGGGTTAGGTTAGGTTAGGTTAGGTTAGGTTAGTTAGGTTAGGTTAGGTTAGGTTAGGTTAGGTTAGGTTAGGTTTAGTTAGGTTAGGTTAGGTTAGGTTAGGTTAGGTTTAGTTAGGTTAGGTAGTTAGGTTAGGTTAGGTTAGGTTAGGTTAGGTTAGGTTAGGTTAGGTTAGGTTAGTAGGTTAGGTTAGGTTAGGTTAGGTTAGTGAGGGTAGGTTAGGTTAGTTGAGTAGGT